>CM069859.1:197518239-198718239 GCA_036172795.1 Pelodytes ibericus
ACCACAGACATGTTTAAAACACTTTTCTCCTAATTTAAGAATTCAGTTACACAATGTGATTTGTTTTATTCTCTACATTCACAGTAAAAATAATGGTCAAGTAACAAAGTGTCTTTAATCATATTTCAGAAACATTATACACATCGCTACATAACAGGTAGATAAAACACACATACTAGATATACTGAAACAGACGGAGGCGAGTGAGCTGACAATCTAAACCATGTGGATCAACTTGAAAAAGATTTGTGCATTTCTGGGAAACATTAAAACTCTTCCCACTTCACCAAAGGACAGGGATCTACAACATGTTAAACCTGCCAAGCACAAAACAGTTACATATCAGTGTGTGTTTTGAGACATATATGTCAGCAAAGCCAGTCTCCAGTGTACAGAAACATCTGTGCAGTGCATACCAGAGAGGGTGGTGTTTTTATTCCTTTCTCTCTAAACTTAAGTAACGGAAGTGACTTCTCTCCAAGCAGCTGAGATCTGGCAGTGCTGCAGTATGTAAAATATGCAGTATAAAGCAAAGAAAGAATGGAAAAAGAACAGCGCAGTATGCGTTCGAGAGAGAGAGATAGATGTATAGATAGAACAGGGTTTTTTATATTTAAGCATCAAAGCATGAGATGCTTGTCGAATGGGGGGCAACAATTTGCGGCATGCGTCAAATGGGGGGCAATAATATATGGCACACGTCAAATGGGGGGCAACAATTTGTGGCACGCGTCAAATGGGGGGCAACAATTTGTGGCACGCGTCAAATGGGGGGGGCAACAATTTGTGGCACGCGTCAAATGGGGGGCAACAATTTGTGGCACGCGTCAAATGGGGGGCAACAGTATGTGACATGCGCTAAATGGAGGGCAACAAATTGCAGCACGCATCAAATGGGGGCAACAACTTGTTAAATGGGGTCAACAGTATGCGACATGCGTCAATTGGGGGGCAAGAGTACGTGGCACCTGCCAAATGGTGGGGGCAACAGTATGCGGCACTCACCAAATGATGGGGACAACAGTATGCGGCACTCACCAAATGGTGGGGGCAACAGTATGCGGCACTCACCAAATGGTGGGGGCAACAGTATGCGGCACTCACCAAATGGTGGGGGTAACAGTATGCGGCACTCACCAAATGGTGGGGGCAACAGTATGTGGCACTCACCAAATGGTGGGGGCAAAATTATGTGGCACGTGCCAAATGGGGGGCAACAGTATGCGGCATTTGCCTAATGGACCGGGCAACAGTATGCGGCACACGTCAAATGGTGCGGTATAAGTTTGTGGCATGCATCAAAATGGGCAGCAAAAGTTTGCGTCACAGGGGGCAAAATTTTTTGGCAGGCGTCAAAAGGAGGGGCAAAATTTTCGACAAGCGTCAAAAAGGGGGCAACAGTTTGCAGCACGGGTCAAAAGGGGGGGGGGGACCAGTTTGTGACATGTATCAAAAGGGGGGAAACAGTCAAATAAATTTGAATGTAATGTAATCGGATTGTTATTAAAATATGTGGCATGGGGAAGAAACAGCAGTATTCCTGGAAATGAATGGCTGCCTGAGGAAGCTGTATACTACTACATGGGGAGGTATGGATAACTTACTGTATATTTGACATATGAGTATGTAACCCAGTAGAAATGCTACGTTACCTACAACCAGGAAGGATATATATTAGTAGGATGCATAACACAAGAGGAGCTCTGCTAGCATGCGGAGCTCTGCACTCACCTATTCGGCTGAAACTCTCAGACAAAGTTCTCCGCAACTTTTTCATCTTGCTGATTTTCTGAGGGGGCTGCGACTCAATCATATCACACATGTCGGGATCCCGGATTAGCTGCAGCCGATCAGTAGTCACAGGGCAAATAAGAAAAGCTTCCACCTCCTCCTGCTAACCCTGCAATAGGTCACTCAGGTGGGATCTTATAGGGTTCAGGTCTGTATCCAGTTAGACTCACTCATTTTTTAAATTTTTTCTCCAAATTATTAAACAAATCGATTTCAGGGAATGGTTTAAAAAATAATATATACCGGTATATTGGGATCTTAGAGGGAATAAAATGTACCGGCGCCTGATCCTAACTGTGCAGCAGCTGCAGCGCTCTTGGAGGATCGCTAGAAATCCCCAAATGGGCTTTGGAGATCTTAATCCAGAGGAAGGTGCAGGAGCGAAGTCCTAAATTTGCAGCCGCTTTGGTTGGTCCTGCAGTGGCTTCTTAGTCAGCTCAATGCTGTGCCTGAGGTTTGGCGCGTCCCACCCCCTATCCTATCCTCTGTAATGTTTAGAGTCTGGCTTTGAATGATGAAGCAGATCCCAGAGCTAAGCTGCTGCAGACACAGAAATGTTAAGACCTCTCGTGGCTCCACTGCGCCATCTAGTGGCAGAGATGACCAGGCATTATATATTTGTATTGTACTTTTGAAAACGATGCTACATAGAGTAGGAAAGTATTCTAGCAGTTTGTAAGGGGCTATATTACAAATTTACAATGCAGGTCTAAGAGTCATATATCAGCTATTTTTTATGTTCTGCTGAATATTGCTAGGCAACAACAGTAGGCCAATTATAAAAAAAAGTGATCACACTACCGTTCTAGGTGTGCAAGTTTTAATGTGAATGCAGAGAATAAAACATGATTGAAAATGATCTGTATATTGTGTTAGCAAAATTACAAGTAAAAAACATTAGGAGAAACGTGTTTTAAATGTGTCTGTGGAGCGTCCTGTTTATGACACCTGTGGTTTAATGCGCAAATTACACATTTCCCATTGAAAAGCAGATCATTTCAATATCATGCTACAGGTGATGTCATAAGCATGAGACTCTACAGAGGCAATTTCTACTAATTTAATCATTTGCTAGCAATTTTGCTAACACAATGTCATAGTTGCCAACATCGGCCATGTTTCCATTGACACATATTTGTTCCACATGCTGCAGAAAGAGCATGCAAAGTGCAGCCCGGCAGTATGTAGGATGGATTTACACACAGACACAATCCAATGAATTAATCATGGTAGGTCCTATGAGATCTCCACCCTGGTTAATTAATTGGATTCTGTCTGGGCATAGATCCATCCAGGGCTGGGGCTACCTATAGGCAAGGTAGGCGCTTGCCTAGGGCGCAAAACTGCAGGGGGCACCCAGAGCGCCCCCCACAAGAATCAGTTACAGATGGAGGAGAGACGCCACTCTGAATGCGTGTGCGCTATGTCTCCTCCTGCTACCCAAACGCAGCAACTGGGTAGCTCCACGTCCTTGGCTGTGATCACATGACTCTGCCCCCCCCCCCCCCCCCCCCCCCCTGTGAGGGAGACTGGAGAAAAGTGAAAGACAGAGACTAAAAAAAAACATGGTGGGCACACAAAATAATATTAAAGGTTCAGAGAAAGACATGGGGAGCATCAGGGAAGAAAGAAAGGCATGGGAGGACAGAAACATGGAGGGATTGAAAAAAACACGGGGGACAGACATTGTGAAGCATTAGGGGAGAAATAAAGGCATGAGAGTTTCAGAGGAGAGAGAAAGGCAGGGGGGCAGAGAAAAAGACGGGAAGAATAGGGAAGGACATTGGGAGATAGAGAAAGAAAGACCTGGGGCAGAGAAAGTTATGGTGAGCACGGACAGAGAAAGCAAGTTCTGTTAATACATTCTGCATTTTGGGGTAAGTCCTGTTGGCATGTCTGGAGGGCAGAGTGGCGGGTCTGGGGGGCATATTGGTTGAATGCTTTTACCAGGCCTCTGTAGGTGGCATAATTAATGGACTCCTATATGTGGCATATTTAATATTTCTATATTTAATTGGGACAGTAATGTTTATTCAGACAGCATATGCTTA
This sequence comes from Pelodytes ibericus, assembly GCA_036172795.1. Lineage (NCBI taxonomy): Eukaryota > Metazoa > Chordata > Amphibia > Anura > Pelodytidae > Pelodytes > Pelodytes ibericus. Next base: position 197,522,082 of record CM069859.1, read on the forward strand.
ATTCTATCGTGATGGGAGCTATGCTGTACCACTTCAAGTATAATTATCTGTCTGGCTAACTATACATTGATTAGAGCTGTTCTGTATAACCCACTGAATACTAACAGGAGTTATACTGTACCACATCTGTGCGTTGCTAACTATATATTTAGCTTGACTATACTACCACTGAAATGAGGGAACAATACATGGAGAGGGCGGCAAAGTCCATCAACGCCTAGGGTGACAAAAATCCTTGTACCGGCCCTGTATCCATCCTACATGCTGCCGGGCTGCAGTTTGCATGGCCTGTCTGCAGCATATGGAACAAATATGTGTCCCTGGAAACATGGCCGATGTTGGCAACTATATATGCTGAACTATGGTTTATGCTAATTTATGAAAACTCAGTGACCATTTACTTTATTCAGAGTTTTATTTCTCTAGAGCTCTGTGATACAGCTATACAAACATAAAACTCCCAGAAAAGAGGGGCCATAGAGGGGAAAATAGGGACATGGGGATTTGGGTGCAAGATAGGAGCTGTCCCTCCAAAATAGGGCCACTTGGGAGGTATGCTATGTAATTTGGTTCCATTTTTTTGTCTCATGCATCAGAAGAGACGGTAGATGAAAGGCGCTGGCGGCCATCTATAAGAAACAGTAGACGAAGTCCATTTTTATCTACTATTTATTAGCTTGTTTAGTTTATTTTTATATCAGCTTATTACAAGGATTTTTAACTGAACACATTTTACACTCTTTACCTTATAATGGAACTGATTTAAATCTATTATTTAAAAAAAAAAAAAAATCAAACACCCATGCCCACATAATCAGAAATGAATATGTGTATCAGGCCGTATTACTGTAATGGGGATGAATAGTTTCTTAGCCATAGAAACATGTTTGGTTGTTTATCAACTGTAATCAAACAAAACCATGCATTTTTTAGGGCTAATGAGAAGATGAGTAGTTAAGTCAGGTGGGTTGCACCTTCCTGTTAAAAGGGGCACATTTTGCCAACAGGCCACAACTTGGCTGCCCCAGTACTAGCCCTAGGGTGCACATGTAAAACAGTGTGTAGTAAGGTGGCCACTTTTTTCAGTTACTAGGGTTGGGTTGTTATATATTATATAGAAATAAAAATGTTACTGATTACAGCCCTGAAGTATGTATTTCTTTAAAAGTGTTACATAGTATTATAGTGACCCTATTCTTGTCTGTTCCCTGAATAGACCATGATGCTCTCATGGAAACATAGAATGTGTCGGTAGAAAAGTACCATTTGGCCCATCTAGTCTGCCCAATATTCTAAATACTTTTATTAGTCCCCAGTTCCCTATCTTATTGCTAGGAGAGACTTGTGCCTATCCCACGCATGCTTAAACTACTTCACTGTGTTTATCTCTACCACTTCCGCTGGAAGGCTATTCCATGCATCCACTACCCTCTCAGTAAAGTAATACTTCCTGATATTAGTTTTAAATCTTTGCCCTTCTAATTTAAGACCACGTCCTCTAGTTGTGGTAGTTTTTCTTCTTTTAAATATACTCTCCTCCTTTAGTGTTTTGATACACTTTATGCTCCCCCTTAGTGGATTCTAGAGTGCTTTGTTATATTGTATAATGAGGTTGTATAGAACACACACTTACCATCTCATTTTGTGTAATTTCTTGTTGTACACAGATTGTATTAAATAATATATAAAAGAAAAGAAAAAAGAACAGACACTTACTATCTAGAGTAGGTTTTCTGTTTCATCTCACAAACCCACAGAAGGATTCATTCTCAGTATTTGTGAAAGACCTACCTGTGCTAATCTATGAGTTATATCATTTCATTGGATAAGATCCCAGAGGTCCTTCAACACTTTGTATTTGTATTTGCAATTGTATCATGCAAGAGCTTATTACTTCCAGTATTAACCAGCATAGTTACCTGCAAGATTATTGTTATACTGTATATGTTAAATAAAAGTGTTTTTACCTTAAAACAAGTTATACTTCTCCTGTAGCTCTCTTTGGAATGCAGACCATAGAGGCCCAGTCAGCTCTGTGTGCTGTGAAATATGAAAAGACAGATTATTATCGAATAATAATGATTTTATATTTCCCTTTTACCACAGATAACAACAAGTGATCAAAGATGGACATGCTGTTTCTAGGGGAGGGACTTTGGGGTCTGACCTGGAGTGTGGAAATTCTAAGGTGACTTTGTAGTTAGACAATTAATACAATTACAGTGAGAAAGAAGCACAATTTTTACACAAACTAATTTAAGGCTGTACTCATTATAGATCTCAAACTACCTGATGTGATCACGAATAGCGTCACAATCTGGCCATCATGGCTGATTTCACTACGTTAGCTTTCAAAACCGAAAGCAGCCCAAAGATACACCAAACTGAAAAATACCTCTATCATCCCCATAGACTTGCAAGGGATGATATAAGCTCATTTTAGGAGGAATCTGGCTATTATGGAAATAGCTGAGTTTTCAATTAAAATAAAATAAGAAATAAATTATGGACTAAGAAGATGGTCTGGTCCAAAGAATCTTAAAACTTAATTTGCGCAACTGGGGGAGAAAATGTATGTCTTTTAGAAGTTTGTATTCTATGTAAATCGTTTAACGACTTCATTCATGGTTAATGCCATGTTTGTTGCCTTTGTATTCTGTGGACTACGATCATGTATTTAATGCTGGATACAAACTATTTATATATATATATATATTGTATTTTGATACTTATAATAATAAAGAAATTGAATTAAAACACAAAACCTAACCTTTATTTAAAACAGTAACATCTGAATGTTAAAAAGCATATACACAAGTTAAGAATAACAAAATACAAACTAGAAAAAGTGTGCTAGTGATCAGATGGGGAAATAAAATACAATTATACAAAACCCCTAAACATATCTTGCAACACATAACTTCATTGTATAATTCACGAGGCAATTTTGCTGCCTAACAATTTGATAAATTGCTGAAATGAAAAAAAAATGAGGAGGGGAAGGAGAAAAATAGTGTCCCAAACCTGTGCCTATTGACACTTGTAAGCCTTTGTTACATTTATGCATTGCCTGCTAAACATGGTAAAAGGGACCCTGTCACCAAACACACAACAGATGTGCAGGCAATAAAGAAAATACTAAATTGAAATAGAAAAAATTGAAAATATCTGACTTTCTAACACTGGTACAAATACTGTAAGTAAGCTATTTTCAGGCAAACATATAAATGATTTTATTAATCTGTGGTGCATAGCCTGCTTTGTCAGTTTTATTGTTCTGGGATAGTGCCATGTGGAGTAAACAGAGCTTTCTTGAATAGGGAACCCTAGCTCCGTGAAATGTCATCAACTGGAACAGACCCACCTACAACATATGCATTACCACATTATTAATATGTTTAATTGTTTTTTTTTTAATGGGAAGCTAAATGTGCTGGTGGTGTGCAAAGTGACAGTCTGAGATGCAGATTGGCACATTTGAGGTGCAGATTGGCAAGTCCAAGGGACAGATTGGCAAGTCTGAGGTGCAGATTGTCAAGTCTGAGGGGCAAATTGGCAATTATGCTGATGCACTGTAAAGTCTGGGGGCAAATGTGCAAGTCTGGAGATGCATTGGCAAATAAAAGGAATTAAAAACAAGAAATGCATTTTTTATTAAATATGAAAAAACTGTTTAGATGTGAATTAATATTTATTAGTAAAACTTTTTTCTCATAGGGTCTTATATATAGGCTTTTTTTATTTTAAATGAATATCCAAAGTTTGTGTTGTTGTCTTGTATTCAGATGCGGTATTTATAAACTTTTTAATGTGCTCATACATTTCCAGTCACTTAAATATAATGCTTTTCTCTGAAAACATGCATATAACTAATTCATATGTAGGAAAAGGTTCCCAAACCAAATATGCCTTTAAAATCCTAAAATATATTTTGCATGTTTGAACTTAATACATTATTCTTAAAAAAAAGTCACAGTTTAAAGCATTGGATGAAGAAATCCTACCTCTGTTGTAAATATGACATCTTAACAAGTTAAAGTATTATACAGAAATGCACTTGTTAATCATTCATTTAAAAAAAAAACAAATAGAACTTGAGACAATAAGACTCCAGATATTTTATTTATTATAGATCCCTGTTATGAATACTGTAAAATATGTAGTGTTTTCAAAACCTTGCTATTAATTGTTGAACTCTTGTGTTTAGAACTGTGTCATAAAAGGATATAATTTTTCGGAAAATGACAAGTTAAACACTTTTTGCTATAACTTTACCAACAAAACATAATAATTTATGATTTTTATAGACCTTTTCTCCCTGACTTCACAAATAAAAACTGGGAGTTTGTGGTAGTCGGATGAACTGATTGAAGGCCTCCTAGCATGGGTGAGTCTTTTTTTCTTCTTCTAAAGGACTGTAATGAATGTGAGCACAATATGACTGAAACTTGATAAATGTAAAATCTGTTTTGCACTCTTTAACCATGAACCTGATTTATACTAACAAAAATTGTCAATAAGATAAATCGTATGGTCTCGTAATCATGATATTAGAATCAGGTCGTATGTCATGAGATTCCAGTCTTCATACTGCACATTTTAAGCCATACTTGTCCTGTTTGATTATGTAAAAAGGTTACTGGCCTTTTTATACAGTCTCCAAATTGAATGCAGGTTAAAAATTGGAATGCAGGTTCCTTTTCATCTATTGATGGGACGTTATGTATGTTTCAAAGCAATGTATGAGCTTTGCACAGTAGCTATGTGGATATCTGTACTGCAAGGTACAAATGCATATATCTTCATGTGTTTCCTGTCCATCAACACCTAGAGCGTTGGACACTCACATGCAGGCTGCTTCTGTGCCACGTGCTATGTCTTTTGATCATTTTTTTTGTAAGATTGCTTATATCAAGCCTTACGGAGGACAAAAGAACTGACCTCATCATGTACCCAGGATACTGAGCTAAAAGGCCTGCTGCAATGTGATAAGAACTAAAAATACCAGAGGGGCAGACACCCACTTATAGATAGGGGAAACAGATGTTCTGATTTAATAGATGGATGGCCCCCATAGCAGAAATATAGGGCTAATAATAATGAAATATTAACTATTAAGGAGGCACAGTCACTATTTTGTACTCAATTTCTCTCTGTCTTCCTCTATTGTCCCTCTTTTTTCTGGGAGCTCAGAATGTTTAGTTTGTATGAGTGGTTCGCAGAGCAATAAAATGATCAATAGAAAGTATTTAAAATATTTTTATATTAATTTGTGAACATAAAATACCTTATTCTTATTCTAGATGACTTACCAAATTATATAAATAATTACAAAAGGCCATAGATGCACAGAAAATGTCCTGGTACTGCCTAACCCTGGGTCCCCAACCCCCGGGCCGCCTCTGTTCAGCTGGTCTGTGTGTTATGAGTGAAGCGTTCTGCGCCCCCCTCCAGTCGGATAGTGAGGTAGTCAGTATGTGAGATACAAACATAGCAATGATATTTGTATCAGAGAGTACAATACAAATTATACACAATAAGCTGACATCATCAAGACATAAGCATATAATGAAATCTTAGGATATAAGCACATTCACACAAAAAGGCACAAGCGGTGAGAGTGCAGGACAGAGGTCTAGATGCGGGACTGATTTAGGAGAATTTTACCTGTTTTTAGATCAGTGATGGCTGACCAGCTGTTCTGGATGTTGGCTTCAAAAATCTTCCTCCACCAGCATGCAGTGGGTTAGGGAAAATAATACCAATAAGAGGGCCTGCGATTGGGGGTTTGAGATATTCGGCCCCAATATCAGGACATTTAAAAGGGGAGGTAGGTTGTTTTAATTTAGAGGGATGAGGTTTGGAGTCCCAACACAAGGTGTACTTATTGAGCCTTGGTAACTGTATATGCAACAGCAGTTTTGTTGTCATAGGCACTACAGTTATTGCATTGACAGCACAGCTAGATACATAATGATATGGGATCTGTGGTGGTAACTGGAGTTGGGTGTATGACTGTTCTTCACTGCGCTTTCACAGCGACAGTTACAATGCTGACAGTTCAGTACAGTCCTTTCGGCGCTAAACAACACTAATGCAGAACCTGAACATCTAACCAAAATACTAACCTTAGTACTAACCCTAAAGAAACCCCTAAAGATGAAACGGCTCCTCTGAAAGTGCAGAGAAGAACAGTCCCATTCCGACCAGGCATACTGAGTGGCAAAATACTGGCATATTGAGTGGCTAAATACTGGCATATTGAGGGGCTAAATACTGGCATATTGAGGGGCAAAATACTGGCATGTTAAGCAGCAAAATACTGGCATACTGAGTGGCTACATACTGGCATACTGAGTGGCTACATACTGGATTAGCGAGCGGCAAAATACTGACTTATTGAGTGGCAAAATACTGGCACATTGAGAGGCAAAATACTGGCATATTGACCAACTGCTCCTACCAGATTGTTTTTGAAGTAGAGCCCTTTTGTCTCATAACATTTTATCATGCATTAGCTTCCTTGCTAGCTATATATATATGCTTCTATTATTAAATGTCTAGCACAGCCAATATGCATGTTTATGATATATATATATATATATATATATATATATATACATGAATATTGGTTGTGCTAGATATGTAATAATAGAAGCAGGGCCAGGTTTCCTATTATATTATTATTATTTTATAGCACTTCTCAGTTTCTCAGTTAGAGATAAATGTGGTCTGGTTTAGTGAAAACTTTGCACACATTGTTTAAGTTTTACATTTTTTAGGTGCAGTAGACATGAGTAGAGACTCTGGCACTACTGTATATCTGGCCCTGCACAAATATTTTTTTCATGATAGTTTCAACTTACTTTTGCCCTGTCTGATTTAATACATGTCTAGTTTGAAAGATTTAGAAACCTAGCTTTGCATCCACTTACACTGTGCAGTTACTACTGCCGGAAAGTCACTATAAAACTAATTATATAACCTTCCAGCATTTCACACCTGCCAAATTACCTCACAGTCGCTAGTTGCAGTGAAGCCAATTGAGACGGCCACAGTGTACAGCCAGTTTCAAATGGTTTTTCTTCTAATGTTCCAAAATGCAAATGGACAGAAATGTTCTGATTTCAGCAAATGTGGCTTGTTTTCCTTGTGTTGCTTGAAAGTCCCACTCACTCTTCATTTTCGTGTAGCTGTCCCCTACCATAATTATGAATTAAAAACAAATTGTCTACTGGCTGTGTGCATGAAATGTCATTCTTTCTACATTATAAAAATACTGAGTAAATACATTTATTTTTGGCAAATTTATTTTGATTTCTATCAAGAAGCGATGCCAACCCAAACAAGCGCCATTATTTCTCATGCCTTCATGCCATAATTCTTTACATAGTAATTTAGGTTGAAAAAAGACACAAGTCCATCAAGTTCAACCCTTCTACCTATCATTCCTGCATTTTGATCCAAAAGAAGGCAAAACCCCCTAAGGAAGCTATTTAGAATTTTGCCTCCAAGGGGGAAAAATTCCTTCTTGACTCCAAAAGGGCAATCAGATTTCTCCTTGGATCAATAAGCTCTATTATTAATGCTTGTTCTATTATTAATAGCCCTGTATGTTTTGCTTTTCTAAAAAAAAAACATCCAAACCATTTTTAAATGCATCTATTGTGGTTGATAGCACTACCTCTCTTGGCAGTGAGTTCCATAACTTTATTGTATTTAACTGTGGAATTTTCCGCAATGACCCATCAATGGTGGAGATACTTTGATATATTTTATACTGATTACAACACTGCAACACTTTTACTTCTTATTGATGCTAAAACATTTTTGTTTTATTAATTAATTATAGTTTTAACCCTTTCAGTATTTTTTCACATTTTAAGCTTCTTAATGTACAGGGATAGCAATATGTTAATATAAATGTGCTAGCAGACACTGAAACAAGAACTCCTGCACAGTAAAAACAGGTAATGATAGTTAAAAAGAGAAACAAATAATTGGCATATTTGGAATCAAAGCTGTATTCCAGATGGCTGAGACAATGAGAATACAGCTTAAACAGCAAATATCATGTACATTATAGTATAGATAACAAATTATGTAACGGTAATTGCACATTAAATCACCAATATGTATATATAAACACTGACCAATATATAGATTATGTAGATCAATTATGTATGTAACCATCTTAAAGGACCATTATGACTTGAAAAGTACATACTTTTTTAATGCTTGTTAGGGCTCAATAATTATAAAATGTTTGCATTTATTAACATTTTGACTATCCCTTATCCAAAATGCTTGGAACTAGAAGTATTTTGGATAACTCATCATTCCAGATAAATGATCATTTTCATCAATAATATATATTAAAGTATTTCAGCACTCATGAAATATAATATTATCAATGCAAATACTGTATAGAGGAAATAAATCATTTTTTACTGTGCTGTACTTCTTTTTACTTTACTTTACTGTGTACAATTTTCTGCACACCAGATATAGTGAAAGGAGGTGGGCGAGAGAGACAAACCAAATACAGGGCAAAAGCGAGTAGGGTAATCCAGTAAGGGGTCAAAAGTCAGGAGTTCAGGAATATACTCAGCAAAACAGCACAAAGGGAAAATGGTGCTGAAAAAAGGCACAACAGCTTAATTACCTGGAGGATATGCAAGAGATTAATAGAGATGTCCATCATAGACTCCTCCTGGATACTCTTCCTGGACTCCTACTATCATGCTGCGCATTCTGGAGTGAGGACATGCCCCCTGGACGTCACAGACATGCTTGCAAATTGAGGTTGGGGCCGAGGCTTACCCTGTGGCCGCACTGCCATGCAAAGGCGGAATCCGGAGCATGGAGGAACGTCTAGACATGGGGACCCCTGGTGTGAGGTAGGAGCAGGCCCCCAGGCCTGACAGGGTTGGCACCTTTTCTATCGGCCATGTTACTGCCACCACAGACTTCATATTGGCCTCAAGGAAATTCTTTACTGGCCTGCCAGTAAAATACCGCCCAGGTGGCAACCCTACTAACAGTTGTACAAGTGCTGTGTAAATTTTTTCAGTTGTATGAACATTTGAATAATAAATGTTATTTAAATTTTCTTTTTTTAGAAGCATTGTTACATTTTTGGTAAGGTGACTTTACAATCCATGGCATTCAGGAAAATCTGTCCGGCCAGAATGTCTGTGCCACAAAGGATGATAACATCGCTGCCCACCAATGTGTCTACTGAAGGTGAACCTAGTAAGAATGTTACGTGTGTACGTTCATGTGTCATATGTCTTGTGTGTTGTAATCGTGAAGGCATATGTAAGCTAAGAATTCACACAGAAATAATGCTTTGAACTGCCTTAAAGCATATTATGCAAATGTCACTTGTCTGCATATTAGATGATAACTTGCATAATTTATGACTAACACAGTAGCATCCGTTATAGAAGTAAAACTCTGACACCTGTTATACATTTCATGCAGAAAATAATTTACACATTTATGCTGCTGGGTATAATAAAGCTATTTACATCTTTCTGAGATGCTATATATTATGCTTGATGTCTTATGCATTCGACAGTTCCCACTGACCTAAAATTCATGCAAAGTGAGAAACTGATCCTTTTCCCAAATTCTTCTGTAGTATTAGTAAGAAATGATTATTTCACAGCGCTGGGACAAAATGTTCAAATGATTTTTAAAGCAATTCAAAAAGCTGGAAACTTTAAAGGTACTCAGATGCCTTAAAGCATGTAAAGTGGAAATGTAGCAGAGCATGTTTCAAAAGCGTAATCGTTAGTAACAATCCATTGGTTTCCAAGGAGACATTGCACAGAATTGCTCTTTATACATTACCCATATTACTTCAAAAGAATTGCAAACACATGCATTAATTAACCCCTTCGTGACACATGGTGCTTGCATCCCAGACGACGCAAGCACCAAAACGTCACGATTTGTACCTGGCCACCGATCACAAGGTGAGTGGTAGCCAGGACCCTGTGGGTCCCTGCCAAAAGATCGCAAGACCTCCGGACATCACGTGTGGCATCACGGAGGTGTGCCCAAAACAGTTAGTTTGGGCACGTGCGATTTAGTGAAATGTAGGCTACATTTTCCCGGTATTACTGAGGAGGGGAGCGATGAGCTGCTTAACGCTGGACGTACTATGCCGTCCTAGCGCCTTTTAGGCACTTAAAATCAGGGCGGCATAGTACATCCTAGCATGGGGAAGGGGTTAAGAGAAAAAATTTACATCTTTGTCTTGTGTTCATCATCTTGTGCAAATTGATTTTTTTCAAGTGTATTAGCTAATTTACATGTGGGGACCATATGTAAAAAAACAGCAGAAACACATAACAATAGAAATTCACTCTACTCATGTAGCTTCGAAAATCTGAGCCCTGAGTTTCTGACCCAATCAGATCACTTTGGTGATTTGAATGGCCCCTTAATTCGGGTTACTCAGGGATCACCAAAGTAAAGCCATTGTGGCTGATTTTCGCAACAACATTTTGCCAGCCAAACTCCTCCAAAAAAAAAAATTTGACCAAAATGGAAGTTTCTTTCCTCCCCATAGAATTCTATGAGGAGAACTTTAGCTTATTTTGGTGCAATTTTTGGGAGAACTTCGGCTGTAACAAAACAAAACAAAACAAAAAATTAAATTAAATTAAATTACACAAAAATAAATAAATATTTTAAAAAATGTAAAAAAAGTAATATATGCATATATTATATATATTATTATAATATGTAACATTAATATGTTATATTGCTATATTATATATTTTTTTATTTCTTTTTATCTGGCTAACATATACATCCAATTCGCCAACTATTAACTGGTTAATTGAAATGGCCAAAATTCAGCTTTTTTTATCCGAATTCGGGAGGTTCAGGGGCTTTTGACCCTTTTTGAGTATCGATTCCAAATCAGCCCAAACCATCTATTTCCAATTCTGCTATAAGAATGTACAGGTGATACTCGAAAAATTAGAATATCATGCAAAAGTTCATTTATTTCAGTAATTGAACGTAAAAGGGGAAAATAATAAATGAGATAGACGTATTACATGCAAAGCAAGATAGTTCAAGCCGCGATTTGGCTTACAGCCAAACACATTTTAATGGCCTTTTCCTGACAATCCTCTCCAGGCTGCGGTCATCCCTGCTGCTTGTTCACCTTTTTCTTCCACACATTTCCCTTCCACATAACTTTCTATTAATGTGCTTTGATGCAGCACATTGGGAACATCCAACTTCCTTCGCAATTACCTTTTGAGGCTTTCCCTCCTTATGGAGGGTGTCAATGATGGTTTTCTGCACAACTGTCAGGTCAGGAGTCTTCCACATGATTGTGATTCCTACTGAACCAGACTGAGAGACCATTTAAAGGCTCAGAAACCCTTTGCAGGTGTTATGGCTTACTTAGCTGATTAGAGTAGGACACTGTGAGCCTAGAATATTGCACCTTTTCACAATATTCTAATTTACTGAGATTGTGGATTTGGGGTTTTCATGAGCTGTAAGCCATAATCATCGCACTTATGACAAATCACGGCTTGAACTATCTTGCTTTGCATGTAATGCGTCTATCTCATATATTAATTTCCCCTTTTTTACATTGCATTAAATAAATAATGAGAAATGACATAAATGAACTTTTGCACGATATTCTAATTTTTTGAGTATCACCTGTATATATCTGATGCCCATTATTTGCCTTGACATGAAGCGAGTTAAACAGATTCCCCTTGTTGACTAACTGAGAATCTGAGTGCAAGATCAATAAACTTATCATTGTAACTTTATTTCTTTCATACATACATGACTGACATGGTACTATGCTTCTACCTATTACCAATGTAAGCACTGTAAGCAGGGCCGGCCTTAAGTGTTCCGGCGCCCTGTGCGGGCTTCCCCCATGGCGCCCCCCCCCCGTCTTTCACCCCCCTATGTATGTGTCCCTTTCCTCTTCCTTGCCATGTCTGTCTCTCCCCCCCCCTCCACCTGTTCTGTCTCTCTCCCACCTCCTGTCTCTCTCTCTTCCCCCTTGCTTGTTCTGTTTCTCTATCGCCCCTCCACCTGTTCTGTCTCTCTCTCTCCCCCCTGTTCTGTCCTTCTCTCACCCCCTGTGCTGCCTCTCACCCCGTTCTGTCCTTCTCTCACCCCGTTCTGCCTCTCTCTACCCCCTCCCCCTGTTCTGTCCTTCTCTCACCCCCTGTTCTGCCTCTCTCTCCCCCCCTCCCCCTGTTCTGCCTCTCACCTCCTGTTGTCTCTCCCCCCCTCCCCCTGTTCTGCCTCTCTCTCCCCCCTCCCCATTTTCTGCCTCTCACCTCCTGTTGTCTCTCCCCCCCCTCCCCCTGTTCTGCCTCTCACCTCCTGTTGTCTCTTCCCCCCCCCTTTGCCTGCAAATGTGGTTCAAGGGAGGGGGCGGAGCTAACCGGCTCAGCGGTGTAGCTCCGCCCCCACCCTGTGAAGCAGAGCAGCGTCTGCTTCACAGGGAGCCACAGACAGCTCCCCATGCCTGCATTAAGCATGGAGCCTGCATTAAGCATGCGGAGCCGAGCAACACTTTCTCATGCTGTGTGTGGCTCCCTGTGAAGCAGACGCTGCTCTGCTTCACAGGGTGGGGGCGGAGCTACACCACTGAGCCGGTTAGCTCCGCCCCGGACCCAGCACAGCATGCCGAGCAGAGGGCTGGTGAGGGGGGATCTTTTGATCTCTCCCATCCAGTGCCTCTACCGGCTTTTTTATTTTTTTTACTTTTTTTTTTTTCTCAACTGCCGGGCAGGCGCCCCCTGGAGTGTTGCGCCCTGTGCGCTCGCACAGGTCGCACACCCCTAAGGCCGGCCCTGACTGTAAGAGGCTGAGCTTGCATACTCACTTACCTTAAGATAAAGAGTGCCAGTGAACAGCACTATATAACACTACATACATAACTATAATTTTTATGATCAAACATAAACAAGAAAAACTATATTTAACCCTTCATGAACAGGGATATTTCATCCTTTAAACCCTTTGTGACTGGACTTCTAGACCATTTTTGGTAATTCTGGACAATGGCTGTTTTTACACTTCTGCAGTGTTTGTGTTTAGCTGGAAACAAGTTAATGTATGTACTATAAATACAGCAAATCATTTCAAATAATCCAATCCGGAACACTGCTTTATGAAACTGAAACAAACTGAGAATTAAAAAGCTACTTCTGCCTCATTAAAAGTGTAATTTTGATGGTGCACCATTCAAAAGTTACTCACCCCTAGTCTCACAATAGCCAAGACTAGGGTACTGCCATCTTGTATCGATCTGTGGCTGCAGACAGAAGCGGTCAGGCATCAATCGATTGGCATGTAGTCAATCTGGCATTTAGCGGACTGTCACAGACATGGTGAATTAATAAACCTTCCAAAATAATTGTGAATCGCTTAAGATTCCAAAGTCTTTGTAATAACACAGAAGTGGCCTTCAATCCGATTTAAGGTTACCACAAATGGTTAAATCCCTGTTTAATGGAGATCCTACTGGGTATAGGTTCTATATAAATATAAACAAGACATGTCCATTCAAACATGGTCTCCCCAGGGATAAAGTTGTAGAGATGTCACTCAAACAGCTTGGAGGTAAAAGAGCAAATAGAAGGGTTGGTAGTTTGAAAGTTCAGGTTAAGAGTAAGTTTCTTGAGAATAGATTCAGTGACTGCCCGTTTGACGGAGGATAAAATGTGTCAGTTGTCAGAAAAAGTTGAAAGGTTTGCTGAAGGTTTTGAGAGAGTCAGGCAGTAAGGGAGAACAGAGCAAAAAGCATAGAATCAAGGGACCATACTGTAAGCTCTAAACAGAAGCGGTGACGTTTCTTCAACTTCCAGAATAATAATGGCATATAGTTATGTGCAGGCAGCGTTAGGAGTTCGTGGAATACTGTATGTATATAGCCAACAGTCCTGTGTTTTTTGGCTGGGCACCCCTGCGTAACTTCATGAGTGGTATCACGAGACATTGGTTGGATCCACAGGGTCTCTGCCTCGGTGTACCTGGCTACCAATCAGGAGCCAGCAACACAAAATCACTGTTTGAGTATTTCATTCTTTAAGGACCAAAGCACTGTTTCAATTTAAGGGATCAAATAGAATTTCTACATCATAACTAAATCCATCTTTATGATGAAAACAATTCATTATTGATCCCCTTTTAAATGCAATTTACTTGGTAATAAACCACATCAGCTTTCTTTCAAACCAATAGTGTTAAAATACAACTTTTATGAACTCAAAAATCAATAAATCACAAACAAACAGTAGCAGAAGTTCAGCATTGTTCTCCGAGAGTCTTTACGTCATGCTGACAGATTCTAATGTTTTATATCCTGTCCTTGACATGCTTTATAATGGCAAGTTGTCAAAAATAGGAAATGGTTCTGTATCAAGTTTCCTAATGTCACTTTTATGTTCTGCTGTGTATTAATTTGCAAGTTACCATTTAGTCAACAACAACAACACGACGAGAGTCGAGATTACACTTTCGAAGTAGCACACAGACCCCGGCTCAAGAGACACTAAACTTTACCACTTGGGCTTTATACATTTATGCTACTGGGTTTAATAAAGCTATATAAATTCATCAGAGATGCTAAATATTATGCTTGATGTCTTACAACCCTAATTCTTCTGTACTAATATGAGAGGCCTTAGTAAGATGATAAACTGGCATGATGTGCTTCTCTGTGATGCATATTTACACAAGGACTATGATATATTGAGATAAGTCATGTTACTATGAACACCAGAAAAAAAACCTAATAAATGCAAATGTATGTCATGATAAGAAACATTAGTGAGACTGTCACCTCTTGGACCACTTACTGCAAGTTCTTCCCTAGAGGTTGTGCTATCTTTATGTGTGAACATGTTGGACTGTTACCAGTGCAGTAGTCCAGTAAGTGAGACCTATATATTTCTCCTGTACCTTCTTAAAAGCAATATACACTATTGCACTGCTGTCCAACTATGCCTTATGGCTGCTGCTGAACTACTAATTCCCTGTTCCTCAGTAGCCCTCCAGAATGGAAGAGAATTATGGTAGTCCTAGTCAAGATATAGATGGAGAGCCACAATTGGACACTTGGGTACCATTGCTTTCTTTTAACTCCTTTGTATCATTGGCAACATGATTATCTGTCTTTATGTGTCACCAACTGATATGTTCTATCCAATTGTACTTTAGAGAATTGTAAGTGCATAACACCATAGAACAATCAATATATTAGACCACTATACATCCTCCTTAGTATCCTGTCATTTCTGTGTAGTACTGGTGTTATGGAGAGGATTATTTAAACAGAGACTTGAATTTGCTTTACTGCATTGCCCTTGAATAGATTTTTTTTATACATTACCCTTTATACAACTATTATAATAACCCAGGAAAGTTTAGGAGAACATCTGAATCCTATAATAACAAAGATATCCTTCTACTACCTAAGAGTAACCTGATCATTGACCTGGCATGTCAAGCAAAAAAAATAAAAAAAATAAATGCTACATAAATGGGGGCTATTATCTAAAAATGCAGAATAGCAAGAGGAGGTCGAAGCTACATTTACATATGCCCTGTCATGCGTACCGGCATGGAGTATACATTATTACAAGTTAAATAAAACAATTACACGATTAGAAAGAGACATCAGTTGTTTATTTAGCAATGTGAACATCATGCCAATATTTATTTAACAAGATTTATGGTGATGCCAAACATTGAAAATAAATGGGCGGAATCAAAAGGTCGTTATACTTTCCATTCTAAAATAAATCTGAATAACGGACAATCTGGCTCCTGCATGAGAATACCATAGTTTTATTAATGTCTGTGTTATTCAGACAGGAGTTTACAATCTGAAGACCAAAGTTAATAAACCCCGATCGCATATACAACTCCCATTTCACACTTCCCAGAAGAGTTATTAAACAATAGCATCATGTTCCTACTACAGTACCATAGCATTTAGATGGGCACAGGACAAAAACAAAGTAATAATGATTATTTAAATTTAAGTAAAATCTAAATTATTACAAAATTAGTTTTCAGAGCAATATAGATTTCAGATGTCACAAAACTGTAAAGAAAACAAGATTTAAGAACTTCTAATTTATCTGTATTCAAACATTTCTCTCATCTAGAAGATAAAAACATTTACATATGTGTTGTCTGGCTACATTGCTACAAATTATCATTTAATCAGCAACATGTCCTTGATAATACATTGAGTGAATGAGTCAGCTTAACAACATCTCTAACTCAGAGGTCTGCTTAAACTTTTCAGAGTGGAAACCTTAAAATCTATTGCTTGTTTTAAGTAGATTGAAAAAACAAACAGTCAAGAAGCTATAAATCGTATGAAAGTTGAGTTGACATCTGTATTTCTCTAAAAATATTATTAATAAAAAAAAAAAAAAAAACTATATTGCCAAAGTTTAGGCTGAGCTAAATGATAAGACTTTTTGATTTAACTAAAGAAACATTGCTATGTGGACCTTGTATTCTTATATTTAACATTATCAGTGAAATACATTAAATGGTCGTCTCTTTGCATGCGCAAAGAAGAGTAATAATCAAGCCAGCTTTGCAATTCACATTCAGCTAGTAGGGAAGAACTACTTGGGCTTTAAAAAAAAATAGCAATATCCATGATATGTTATATAACGGCATCTACAACCGGGCTCATAACATTAAAAAAAGGCAAAGAAATTACTCAAAATGTTTTTACATCCAGCACAAGTAGTAACAAAAAAAAAAAAGTTTAAAATAAGGTTTTTGAAGAAAAGCCTAAAGTTATATTCACATTCTATACACAGGCGGAATAAGACAATCTTGTTCTACACATTTTATATGTAACAAAGAGGACCATGCAAATAATGTGCAAAATACAAACAGCAGGAAAACCATGTGTGTGCAATGTTTACTTTACATTTTATTTGTTATTTTCAATACAGTAAATAAGATTTTTTGGAAATTCGAGGAACAGTTCCACCTAGATTCTTTGCATGTTGCATGTGTTTCTAAAACATAATGAAATACGCTTAGTTTTACTCTAAAACAATTGACAGTTCTCTGTTAAAATAATTTCATTGGTGCATCAAAATACAATAGCATCCAATAGGGAGGGCTTGGAATAATGGGCGGGACTATTACTATAGGAACAGCAATAAAACCTTGGCTTGGAATGATGGGCAGGACTACTGCTATAGCAACAGCAATGAAACCTTGGCTTGGAAAGACGGGCAGGACTATTGCCATAGCAACAGCAATAAAACCTTGGCTTGAAAAGACGGGCAGTACTATTGCTATAGCAACAGCAATAAAGCCCTTATTTTAATTTTTAAGGAAATGAGTAGCATTGAAGAAAACATTGATGAGACAGATCTGTTTCTTTTTCTTTACATGTTGCAGCACTCCTAAAAACATTTTTTATTCAAATACTGACGGTGGAACTGCCCCTTTTCAAAGATGTCGATAAGTAGGGGTATATTGCCTTGTATCACCCACCGCTGTTGCGTAAATCACAGGGCACAGCAGAAACAAAAGTGTGGAGGTGCAGAATGTGATACCAACAGACCCAAATCAAGGAAGAATAAAGCAAAAACATGTAGATATGAAGAAAAACAGCTGGTTTGGTTTCCTTCACTTGTACCTAGGTTGAATTAGAGCTTCCTAGGCGAACCATAAAAAAAATATATTTAACAAGAGTAATTATTAATACCATTAATACAATACTAGGTAAAAGACACGCCTGGAGTGCACAAGTGTTTATGTGAAATGTTAATTCTGCTGTGCAGTATGTTACATCTTAGTAATTTACCACCATGAGCGCTATATGGGGTGGTCAACTTTAATGCATTGCTCACTCCCTCGGATAAAAAAAAGCAAGCATTAAACAGAGACAGTGGGTTGAACCTCTACCATGAAATTACAGTGACCTAACCAACCTGGAGTAGTGCTATAAAATTCAGGCATCGCAAGAAATATTTTTTTCGTTTGTTTTTCTGTTACATTTTAGTTGGTGAGGCCTTTTAATGTTAAGTTGAAGAAACTTTTTTTTTTTTGACATTTATAATTATCAAACGGTTAGTGAAGTAAATATTTAAAACAAGATGGAGAAAAAAAAATAAAACAAAAACAAATGCACACACAAAAAAACACAAAAAAAAAAACACAAATACAGCCTCTAAACAAACATTGTGTAGAATAAATGTAGCTCATGCTGTAACTATGACACAAGCAGAGTAGCATTCTCCATTCCTTATTCATTTTCATATTTGCTGTAGGGATGATCCGTATCTTGGAGAAGACCTACAAAACACATAAGAAAAACATGGTTTTAACGGTTTAAATACACCAGAAAAAAATTACAACAACAAAACAATGTAAAAATTGTAAAAATAGTACAAAACTATTTTAAAAGAACAATAAAAAAAAACTCTTTATAGCCTAAAGACTTCCATAAGTTACCATAATACGTATATGACCGGTATATGTCTTGGGCGACATTGCGTCATATTTAAATAATTTGTAGAACATTCCTAAACTGGAATGGAAATCATTCACATATAACAGGTTATATGCTATTATGTTTTCCATGCTCCTTTAACTGAGGTAGAGCAGGGAACAAAGATCTATTGACAAAGAATCAAGAGGCTTCTCCACAGGTATGTAAGTAAGCTAAGTTCAAGGTCCTAACTTATCATTTCAGGCACTGATGGAGACAGAGCATCCAAATATAGGAGCAAAGGAGACCAAGTATCAGGTCAAAGCTTTAGAGAGCATGTGTGCTGTGTAAACAAGAAATGGCCTAGGTACAGCACAAGGTACTGGAGAGTTTTTTTCATAATTTTTATTGCTTTGTTCTATTTTTTTTGTTTTTGTTTGCGCACGTCTGTTAACAGATGTGTTTCTAGAGATTTTTTTCACCTTTTAAAAGTTGTAGCAGTATCACTGCAAACACAAATACATGTATCAAAGTAACAGAAAACGAAACATTAAAGTCACTATTACTTTTCCAAGACTGGCTCTAACCAAAATAAGGTGAAATTGAATCATTGACAAAGGAGAGCAAAACACTGTGACATTTTAAAATTGCTTTGTCCAGAGGGCACTCCAAGCAGTGGCCATGTAGCAAAATTCTATACTGAGTAATCACTAATATTTCTAAAAAGGTCAAGAGAAAAGCTGCCAATCAACAAGCTGCAACCTTCAAGGCCAAAACCATATTGTTAACTGGATCACAGGTAATTGTGTAGTTTAAGAGACCAAACAGGAGACTTCTGACCCTTCAATTCCTAACAGAAAACAAATAAATAGTTTTATTAATGGAGAGCCCTACTATAGATGTTCTGGAATTCTATATGTGAAGTATAGGCTCCACCAACTGAACGCCACCTTATCAAATACCAAAACAAAAAAGTAAATTATAAGAGCACTCACACAGTTTCTTAGCCATGTAATATCACAAATCCAAAAATCAAGCAGCAGACTGTGGGGGCAGTGCAAACCAGGCTTGACGTGTTTCGCGCATCTAAGGTCCCACACCTACAATTGGCACCAGAGACTGAACAGCGGGGATCTAATTCAACTGTGGCCGTTCCACTCACTTGGGTAGCCTGGATTATTTTTCTGTTATTACACTACATTGATAATTTTCTCAGCACTTGGTAAAGGGTGTAGAAGTGAACTGCATCCTACATTAGACTAACAGAGACAGACTGATCCATGAGGTAGAAAGACCTGCTCGCAAGCTTACAATGTAAAGGATTGGAACTGGAAAATATATATATATATTATGGACCTGAAACTTGTTTCACGTTGTAATATATTATCTACACACTTGCTTTCATGGCATAGGATCATGGTTAAAGAAAACTCCACTTTTGCTTCCATTTTAGAAGGAAGCGTGAAAATAGTAGTGGCCCTACTATGTGTTGATAAAATGTCATGTAGATCTTGACAGATCCTTTTTTTGCTTTTACGTATACATATACATACATGTGTGTATATATATATATATATATATATATATATATATACACATACATACATACACACATATACACACACACACATATATACACACACACAGACACACACTGGTCAGGGCCACCATCAGGGGGTGACAGCCGATACACCCGCTTGGGCCCCGGCCCTTTAGAAAACCAAAAAAGCAGGTGCTGGCTGGGGAGATCAAATGGGCATACTGGCTGTGGTGTTTTAATGAGTATACTAGTTATGGCATATTAATGGGCATACTGGGTGTGGCATATTAATGGGCGTACTGGCTGTGGCATATTAATGGGCGTACTGGCTGTGGCATATTAATGGGCGTACTGGCTGTGGCATATTAATGGGCGTACTGGCTGTGGAAAATTAATGGGAAAACAGTGGCATGTCCTGGGGGGCAGTAGCAAATCCTGTATGTGCAATGCGGGTGATGGGGCATGTCCTTGGGTGCATTTAAATCATTGGCATGATATACAAAGACCTTGATAAATTGACGTTGGGAGGGCAGGGGGCGTGAGGGAGATGTGGGGGCAGAATTCTGATGGCGGCCCAGACACTGCTATACAGTGTGAATATCCTAACTACTGTCCCATGAAATCCAAAGGTTATATTCAGACTAATCCAGAATGGTTTTAAAATAAACATCAACATTCTAAATGGTACTGAAAACACTTTCAAAATGATAGAGATTTTGTATTAATTTAATAGATTAACGAACTGAAAATTTACATTTCAACTGGCTGACAACATTTGGCAAATGTGAAATGTCAGGCTTGGCAGTTCTAAGAAGTTAGCTGAATGTCAGAGGTTTTCAATTAAGAAAACAAACAAACAAGGTTTTAACCAAAAAGTGTACCACGATACATTAATTACATTAACATTTATTTATATAGCGCCAATAATTTACGTAGCGCTAAATACAGAGCATAGAAGGGAACTACATACTAAGTTAGCCAAACTAGAAAAGACTGGTACGTGAGGTAGAGAGCCCTGCTCGCAAGCTTACAATCTAGAGGATTCATTACAAATATACCATGTATTACCATGTTGAATTTAAACACTGTACAGATACAACACATTCAAATTGTCAAGTACAGTGTGATATTCTATTTGTTATGATGTTCTGTGGACACAGCAGTAACTGCCCAATAAATACAGCTAATTTTGTGTTTGTTGAGTGGGGAATTCCATTAAATTCATAAAAAATTACTATTAATGCTGGAAGAAAATCAGCTAAAATGTAAATATCAGTCCTACTAGAATACCATGCTAATTTCATTAGCATACACTTTGCATTATATTTTATGGAAAACAATTCTGCTCTATCATTAATTTGTCATTAAACGGTAATACTGTTGATATATTCAGGAAGTCTAGTAAAATCTCCAAACAAGTTTCAAATATTAAAAATCCTCGCTCAAAAAGCTTGTAGTTTTTGTAATTAAAAACTTTTCCTGAGAGTCTCATCCAAAGTTATTGAGCAGCTAAGGATTCTTCTCCTGTAAAGTTCTGAAATCTTATCGACATTAATGAAGAGTCATGTTTGGAACTAGGGGATTCATAGAATTAATCTACAATTAGTTCTAGGTCACATTCTGCAATAAAAAGAGCTAGCAAATAAATTACAATTCTGATTTTAAATGGGAACAGAAACACAGAATATTTGTTACTGGGAAAAAAACTGCCAAACCAAGCTGTAAAATGTAGTTGCAATTGATGTGTGGGCCTACAGAGTTTAAAAAAAAAAAATGCAATAAATTACAGTAAACCTTGGCCAAAGCCTAGAAATAAATACATTTAAGAATGTGACTTACACTGCCAATGTTCCTGACTTTCTGTTACGAATGACTATACTGTAAATGGATTCTATATATAAAGCACATTAGAAAGGTTGACAGAGAAACACAGAAGAATAAAAAATGCTGGACACGTGTAAAATGAAAAGTGCATTCCGATTGGCCTGCATGACCTGAGCCAATCAGAATGTGGATGGAATTCAAAGCATGGTCACAGACCATAAAACACCCACACACGAATAAAATAATGTCCGAATCAGTGTCCAAAAGCTTACATAGATAGTTGAACTCATCTTTGAGGGCTCTGTTGCTTTTGATAAGTCAAACTTACATGCAGAAATGTAAGCCTGTTGTCAGCAAAATTATACCTATGAAATAATAGAGCTTTTAAGAACTTAATAAAATAAGAAAAAAATGTCACATGCCTTTTACTGCAGTAAATAATAATGTTAGTTAAAAAAAAGTGATGCTACTATATGAACATTGTAAAAATTACAACCTAACGCTTTCTTAAAACAAATAAAAAAAAGGTATAGTAATAAATATGGCACATTTGTTAAACTGTTTAAAAAAGGTTTAATAAAAAAGTGCCACTCATTTTTAAAAAAAAAAAACTCTATGAATTAAGCAGTTAATGTAACAATGTAACGGCATGGTAATGCTTTTTAAATGGAAATTATCCCGGATCCGTTTTAGAGCTATAATTACAGGGCGCAGTTCATCAGAAAGGATAAGGGAACATTTCAGTCTGTCTGGGGGTCCTAAACCATATCTGCCACCGTACAATATAGGCCTTTGCCTGTCTATCTGCCCGTCCCTCACTTGCTTTGCAATGCAATTTAAATATCCAATTAACATTTAAATAATAGGGGAAAAGCTGGTTGGTGCAAATCTTGGAAAAATAATACGCATTCCCCAAAAGACACACATGAGCTGACATTTTGCTGTTTAATCTTCTGAGCCAGTGCTAATAAATTGCTTGTCATTCTGTCATTCATCCTTATTAACAGTGAATTAAGCTGGACAGGAAGGAAAAGCAGAATGCTTTAATGCTATAATGCTTTATCTTTTACTTCTTCTCCTCAGCATAAGGTATATTAGGATACAGTTAAGAGGGGCAGGTACTAAAAAAAAAAAAAAAACGCAAATATATTTTATGTGCAAAACTACTTTTGCGCTTTGCTCCTATTGCAATGCACTAAACATTTAACACTCAAATAGTACATACGAGCAAATTGCGAATAAAAACGGGCATAATTGCAAATAAAACCCGGCAATTTTGTGAATATTTTTTCTACCGCTTTTGATGGCACTTGCTAAAACCTGGTGTCATTTTCACACGCAAATAGGAATTATGTTTCACACAATATTCGCAAAACTCTTTAGCATGTGCAAACATAATCGCAATTTATTAGCGCAACCGGAAAAATGCACACTAAATAAAAATAAACGGAAGAGGTGCAAATAAGGGAAAACAAGCAAAATGTTACAAATCGTGGTAAATTGCTCCTTACTTTGCTTTACCTACTTTTTTCCCCCACTGCACTTGTTTAGTACATGACCATCTAAGAGAGCAGTGTCCTTCTTTCCGCTTCTTGTGGCTAGAAAACACAATTTAACCCAAAATATTCTTTGGCAAATAATGTAAGCTAAGGTCCCAATGTTGTTTCTAATGGTAACAATGCCTGATTTGGAACTGAATTAAACATATTAGTGCATTAAGATAATCGATTCCATAGAAAGATTAGTTAACAGGAGGATACTTTAATGAAGAAGTGTAACGTATGCCCTTGTACTCTAGCAAATTCAGCTTTACACCAGATATCTATAGGAGAAGTCATTTTGTCTTTAGAAAAGGTTTAGAGTTTAGATTTTTACAGGTTTTTCATGCCACAGAGATGCCATTCTGCCTTTAAACATGTAATTTTTAATAATGATTAAAACTAATAATATTGTATTAGAAAAAAATAATTCATTTCCAAGTTTCTCGTTTGAGACATGTGCAAGCATGACAGAGTCAAGTTTCTACAAACTGCATTTACAAAAATACACAGAATATATCAATTGCCAGAATCATTGTCTAGGCAGAAAATGTAATAACACTATATAGTAGCATTTAAATATTCTCATGTGTTAAAGCCAATGCTCCATGTGTGAAATTCCATTGTCTTGTGTGACTGTATTAGTGGTACATTTTTTCAGACTCTTCCCTTTCTAGTCAATTTTTTTTTAAAGCAGCTCAATATCCTCAAATGCAAACATTATAGACACAAGCATTTTATATAATTTTTTTTGTTCAGCACCAGTATTAAAACAATTCCTCCCCTCCATTCGTACGTTGCCAGTCCCTGCTCCCTTCAGATATTAGCTATGTGTATACATTGTATGCCCTACCTTGTTACACAAGCTCGCAGGAAACATTGTCTCATGACAGTCAGTCTTACACACAGGTGTTGCTGTTGCTGCACATAACCTTTTTTTTTTTTTGTCTACAATGTATCTGAACCATCTCAACTCACAGGCGAATCAGAAACAGGGACTACATTTGTGCTATATATTGCAAGCAAACAGGATTTTACCAGAAGGCTTGAAAAGCTAATTGGCCAATTGAGGTTAAGCATTATTCTTCCCTGGTTTTGTTGACCCCTGTGTCTAGATACTTTTTCAAAATATCTGCACCACGTTCTGACCAGTGGACTTCTCTCTGTGTTCTCTTCGTTGTCACAGGTGAGGTCAATGTTATGGTTATGGAGTACGTAGAATGGACAATATTTTTTAACATTTTTTTTTTTTAAAGAAACGGCAGTAAATCACAATGGCAAATGACAGTCTTACAGATTTAGGTGAATTAATAGTGAATAGGATAGCCTGGAATAGCAGTAACTAAGACACGGCCTTTCTAGGGAGGCACCAATCCTTTTAGCATTTTACTGTATTGTTTTGTCAATAATTAACAAAGCAACATCAATGTTGCCAGTTAAATTGCTCCATGGGTTAGTGCACCAGCTGTAGTGACTATTTAATACTTAGGGGTGAAGGTTTGACTACCGGCAAAGCCCACTTCTCTATTCATGTTTTCTGGGTCCAAAAAATGAGAATCATTAAGTTGAGTAATAGTTACATCCCTGTGATGTACTTGGAAACGAGCCTATATATCTTGGTGTGCTGTTCGTGGCAAACTATGTGATTGTTAATAATAATGTCAGCTTTGAAAAGATGCAACTTGGCAGCGGATACAAAGTGCGGTAGATAAGGACCCAGGGCATTGGCTGGAAGTATCGAGAGGGCTCTTAGCAGTTGAAAACCAACTGTGGTCAGAATTCTTCCTTCCTGTGTCCCGTGCAAGGGATCTGCGCATGGACAACGACTGTGTGTATTCGCAGTTGGCTAATAATAACATCCATGTGCAGCAGCTTCGCCTACACAACCTACCCCGGAGCCCCCCCAACAGCACTGTCTCCGCATCCAAGGAACAGGATGATACATTGTATTTTAGAAAGAAAAAAATGGACAAATGTTTAAACTGGAAAAGTGTTGATAAATAATAAATGTATCCTATAAGTTAATCAGTAAACAAAATTACAGAAGTTTCAACCTACCATATTTCTTTCGAATCTCATTATGCTTTACAGTCCTTTCATTCTTTCTGCAAATTATTTAAAAAAAAAAAAAAAAAAAAGAGAGAGAAATAATCAAGACACGCACAAGGTAAAAACTAGCACTAAGTAAATCAATACATAGGCATAACTCCCACACAGGTATTTTAATGGTTTCGTTGAATGAGTATCCAATAACTTGTCCACTTTCTCTCGGTCACTGCTGGAGTATATTGGAAATGCTGCAATAAATTGTCTATTTAACGGTTGGCAAAAAAATGTAATTATGTTTAAAAGAAAGATTGCATCAATTGTAGACGTTAAAATGTGCTCAGTAAGGTACTGTACTTGTATTTTTTCATTTGCTTTTATAGCATTATAATGGGGGCAAACATGTTGTTTGAAATCGTGGGTCACATGTGCCTTCATGTGACCCAAAAGGAGTGCTCAAAAAGGTACTTTGAATGTATTTGTTTATTAAAGTATTTCTATTTAAAATACCTACCATGTAACAAATAATAATTACTTCATTTTTTGCCAGCAATTGTCCTTTGATGTACAACCACATGACAGTTAAATGCTTATAACCAAACACAAAATAATAATAATCCATTAAGTTTTGAATTCATGGTAAAGAGGTAAAATATAAATACAAAAAGCCCATTACATACCTACCAAGTGTTCCTCTATGGGATGCCTGCACCAAAAGCCCAATTGCTCCATTTTTCTAGAACACCATAAGAAAAAAAATTCTCTGCACATGTAGAATCTAGTTGAACATGTACAAGACTGGTTCCCTACTATACATAGCTAATTAATAGCTGTCATTCTGCATGTCAGTGCAACTGCACATGTGGTTTTGCCATGCAACAGTAGCCGGTCAACTGGAGTCATTCAAAATCTTCTAGTTTTGGAAGAAATAGACCATTGTCTAATGCTGCTATCTTTCTGTTCAGTTTTTTCCCACTTGACCAGTCATGTATGTCTTTTTCCATCAGAATTTCCTTCCGTTGTTTTACAAACTTGTCAAGATTTGGTTCGTAAGATCCCTTCACCCCTGATTTGTTTACACAGCAAAAAAAAAATCCCAACATCTGCCTATCAGTACAAGTCCCCATGCAAGAACTCAACATTCACTTCTAAAGTTATACACTACTAAAGTAAACGTTTCCATGGGAATGAACCCAGTTTAGTTGGATCTGGAGTAAGCCTACTTTGACTGCTTGAAACATTTTGGATACACATACATTTACAAGTCCAACATGACAATTTTACTTATTGTGAATTATTGACCCACAAAAATGTTTTTGTATCAATGCAACAAAGAAGGGTTTTTTTTCTGTAATTGCAATGATCAGTAAGTTTCCAGCATTTGTCGCTCTTCTACATTCATTAAATTAATTTGGGAGGCTTGTGCGCGGGTTATTTTCTCTCCGATATACATGATAAGACTGGGAAAGTAAATTAGAGGGGATGGAAAAGGTGAAGATTACAATGTCTCAATGTAATCTGAAACCCAATTAAAGAGACTACTTAACTTCTGCTAGAGCGACATATCTTGTAATTAACTTGTTTTCAGAATGATTGCATGAATTATTAACTTCCCTAATTTGCATATGGGATTATAATAAGTAACAAAGCGTTATTCAGTTATGCAGCACAAATTAAAAATGAAAGGAATCAAAAATTTGATTTTTTTTAAAAATAAAATCCCCACCCCCCAAAAAAATGTGTTCATTGTTTTTTTCTTTGCAAAATGAAATTAATTCAAATACATGAAGGAGGTAAAAAATGTAAATAGGCAACAGTCTAAACCTAAACGTTTCAAGCAAAATTATGTAAAATTCTATGCAAATAGACACTACTCCCCCATTGTGGGTTTTTTAAACTCAGGCTGTACGCACCAGCAGTTCCTAACTTTAAACCCCTATGATAAATAACAGTCAATTGACGAGCTAGGACCCACATATGGGCGGACTCTGAACTAATCTATGGTCAGCACTGTTCTTGCCTTGAGACATCACCCCCACTCTCGTTTTTATCAACCTAGTGAAGTGTGGTTGGCATTCCCCTCTTGGTATACCTGATAAAAGATGCAAAAACTGTTTGTGTGTGTGTGTGTGTGTGTAAACCTGTATGTCACAGATATTCTGTCTGTAACAGGACTGAATATACAAAAAAGGACACAGGTCTTCCCCCATTGAGCCTAAATATTGCTTTGTTCATGCATGCAGATATCTTCCCATGCTGCCCGACACTTCCGTCTGACGGACTGCCAGAAGGTCACATTACCTCCCAGGCTTCCATCATAGAATTCCCAGGCAGCAGCGAGTATGTCTACGTGATTCACCGGCTGCTTGCGAAGGGGGGGTCCAGTTCCCCTCCGATTTGAGGTCTGAATATAAGACGAACCTCGAATATAAGATGAGGGGCATTTTTCAGGGCATTTGCTCTGAAAAAAACCCTTGTCTTATATTCGAGCAAATACGGTAATAACTTTAGGAAAAACGATGAATCATACAGCACTCAATAAAAGTAGGGTGTTTATTATCACCCAAGGCAACCCTGTCGGAATGAAACGTTGCCTTGGGTGATAATAAGCCCAACTTTATCGAGTGCTGTATGATTCATCGTTTTTCCTGGAGAAACAAATTTCCTGGTGGCCCCCCTGGCCTGGTGGCCCCCCTGGCCTGGTGGCCATATTCCTTCCATTGCTCCACTTTGCTCTTGAATTTACTCTTTATGTAAAACTCTGTTATGTCTCTTATTTATAACCCATGAATTCAAATGAACTTTTAAAATGTATTCTGGTTGAAGCAGCTAGGGGGAGTTATTTTAACACCAGTTGTATATTAGATTTAAACAGTGTTTCGATGAGATTGTCCCTCTTTTTCTATTTGAAACATTAAAGAAGTTAATGGTGCTGGTAAAAAAAAACACAAGAAAAAGTTATCCAGCAAAATATTTTGGGAGCTTCCTATTGCTTAGCACAGCTGTTCTGCACATATATCAAAAAGTCATTACACAAAACCATGTCACAGAGATCATATGGGTTCGATTCAAACATAATGTGTTTTGAAAATGAAATGCAATGCTCGTCTAATTCATGAAGCTGCTTCTATTTTCAGTGCTATTAATTTACAAGCAAAATCCCAAATTGGGTTCTACAGTTATGTGATGAGAAATATTTGAACATATAAAACTGACAAAATTATAAATTGGATTAAGGCATGCCATATAAATTTCGGATTTTGTTCAGCACTTGTCTTGTTATTCATTTATCTCTGCTTTATTAAACGATCACAAAGCTAGAAAAGTGCAAGGCGTGATTTTTTTTTTTTCAAGGAGGCCACTCTTTTTTTTTTATACGACTTTTAAATGAAAAACTGTATTTTGCAGAGCAGTGTGTAAAGGGACACTGTAACGTAAATATCTATATATGTATTATTAAAACGTTGAACATGGTGTGTACAGGGTCATCTTCAACACAGGGCAAAAGGGGCAACTGCCCCAATCCAAGCACACTGCTGGGACCCAATGAGCCTGCTATTTGAGCCGTTTAGCTTCTGCCTTATTTTCATATTCTCATGTCATAGTGTGGATGGCATTATACTGATTTACATTATTACTTATTTTATAATTTCCCTCACTTACCACTATATCCTATTCATTATGGTATTGACAACCTTCTCTTAGCTTCTCCTAACGTCCTATTGGGCATTAACACCGTCTGTCTTTTACCCTATTGGCTATCATTACTTGGAGTGAATGGGAGAGAAGCTAATAGGATGAAAGGAGGACTCAGACTTCCTTTACCTAGTAAAGGCTGGGTTATTTTTGTACCCTCCCCTTTATTCATGTTTCCTCTGCCTGTGTGGGAACTGCTACACTGGCAAGAAAAGCTTTATTTTTTAGCCCTTCAAGTGCTAGAGGAGGCTTTGTACACCCCTCTAGCACTGAAAGGGTGTGCTGTTGCTATTTGAAACAAATTCAAATTGCAGTGTTGGCAGTGTGTGACTATCATTAATGTAAAGTGTGATTGGCATCAAAGTGAAATGTGCTGCATTGTATGATTAGCAATACAAGTGAAATGTGCTTCAATGTGTGATTAGCATCAAAGTGAAATGTGCTGCATTGTGTGATTAGTTTTAAAGTGAAATGTGGTGCAGTGTGTGCAACCTTGTCTGTGTGATGACACATTGTGGTGATGTCTGTACTACATATTGGCAGGGACAGTATTCTTCTCCACATTTGGTTTAGGAGGAAGCAGGTGACAGTGCAAAGGTGTTAATAAAAGTGAAACTTCAGCTACATGCTGATTGACAAATCATATTGTCATGGATAAGATTATCATAGTTTCCAACAGTGCCAGGACAGTCCCTTATTTTAGCTCCTGTCCCATCAAAAGTAGATGTGTCCTGGGATCAACAATGCCCATGCACAGGCAGTATTGTTTATAAACTGTGTATGTCTGACAGATATACAAAGCCTAAATATTGTGAGATGAGCTCCAGCCAACCTTTGTAGTCTGGAGCTCAATGCTGCGGGGCCACCCAATACGGTGTCACGTTGCGTAAGTTACCTTTTTATAGGAAGTGGTCATTGGTGTTGTAGAGGATGGGGTTTACATGACTTATTTCAATGTTCGGTGGCACTGATGGCCTAGGAAGCCATATAAGTTATAATATGTGTGGACAATACACCACAATACAGAAACCATTTTGACTGTAAATGCAATATCATGATGTTTTGTGTCGACCAACAGTGAGGGCTGGAGTCTAAAAAAAAATATCTCATGCCTTAAGGATAATAAGATGGGGGGTCCACACATAGACGCTTGCCCTGGGTCCAATAAACATTAAATAAGGCCTTGAGTGTGATATATTGTATATAGTATTTAGAACAATATAGATGTTACAACTTCATCACCAATTTCTTCTGCTTACACCTTGCAAAATAAGAGCAAGATCTTATTTTATAGTTTTTATTCTGCAGAGGTTTGGAATGTAAAAGATGTTGGTGAGTAAGTAAGTTAGTCCACACAAGTACACAATTTGTTATCAAAGAGATATTCTGGATTAAAATGGTTGTTCACCATTGTAGTGAAGAATTATGGCTGAGGTGGTCACCGACAGTCTCTCTCTGCTAGTACAGGGACAGACCTTTATTTTTTTTTAATGCCACCAACAGAGGGGACCTAAGTTAAAACAAAGGTTATATCACTACTGAGAGGCGTCTGGGCAGGTTTTACTCTAAAAGTAGGCAATATATATATATATTTGATTGCCGTTCTATTGTTCTGCTGTATTTGTATATTTTCTTTCATTTTTTATGTATTTTTATTCTTGTTCTTTTGTGGGATCATTGGTGTTTAGCTCATATATTTACCAATATATCTGTCTGCAGTTTTTTATTACGGCGCTGTTTATTTTCTGTTTTATATTGTCAGTTGTGGGTGCGATGGACTTGCATTCTCTGCCTCAGCTCAGAATTGAATAACTATTGTCCCCATACTTGTATAGGTTGTTTTTTTTTCTATTTATGGTGGTGGGTTATTTAGTAGCACTGTGTTTTTCTTACTCCAACACTAAACAAGCCATCCTTTCCACTTGCTGCAAAATAAGCTCCTATTTTAAAGTATTGCACAGCTTGGGGTTTTCTAATGAATGAAACACTTAATACTTTAATTGGACATTTGAATGTTAAAAGACTACGTATAGCAATATTTTCGTCTAATGCCATGATGGGATCTTAGTTTCTCTACTAAAGTTTGGTATCGGTAATGGTCAAATGCTTAATCAGGGTGCGTCCAGAGAATGCTGTGTAGTAACACACTCTCAGTAAGATCTATTACCTTAGGGCATAATTAGGAATTTACTTCTAGTAGAAGGAGATTTGTCTGATCAATTAGATAACACTGCATGTCTCAAAGATAAAAGACACCTGCTGGGTTAATAAAATAGAAAGAGAGCTTGCAGGCTGCAAACCTTGCCTGACCTGTGCAGGAATAGAGATTGCAAAGGGGAGGATGGATGCGGTCAGATGGGAGGATGGATGCGGTCAGATGGGGGCAGTTATGCTTTGCCTCTCAGTCTGGTAGAACCACCTTTCCCCCCATGTTGTCAGAGCGCAGTCTGTTCAGTTGTACAGAGTCAGTACCAAGAGAGCTCAGCCTATTTTAAGAAATAAAATCAAGCATCTCGTGTGAGTCATAACTTAGCTGTGAAAATGCATGGCTCGCACAATGGATGCAGCATTTAAGAAATTGGGTGGCTAAGTATACAAAATGGCTATTAAAGAAACTAATGGTGAACCACACACTTGCAGCGTAAGCTAAGAAAATATTTGACTATAAAGCTGAAAAGGACAACAAATAATAAGACGGCGTCTATAACTAGCCTGCCTAATGGCTGGATAATAGCAATAGGGCCTATGGTATGGGCAGGCCTATGTCATGGACAACGAACACAGGTGCATTTTATTGTTGGCATTTTGAATACACAGAGATACCATGAAGAGATCCTGAGGCCCATTGTTGTGCCATTTTCCCCCGACCATCACCTCATGTTGCAGAAACTGCACATTTTAGCGAGGCCTTTTATTGTGGCCAGCCTAAGGCACACCTTATCATGGAAAAATCCTGCTGTCTAATCAGCATCTTGATATGCCACACCTGTGAGGTGGATGGATTATCTCGGCAAAGGAGAAGTGTTCACTAACACAGATTTAGACAGATTTGTGAACAATATTTGAGAGAAATAGGCCTTTTGTGTACATAGAAAAAGTCTTAGATCTTTGAGTTCAGCTCATGAAAAATGGGGGCAAACACAAAAGTGTTGCATTTATAATTTTGTTCAGTGTAATATGGGGAAGCACTTGAGCCTTACAGCTACAGCTCACATTAGGGGCCGAGAGCGCGGACCTTCCATACCGTAACATTATATTACATTACATTACCATTTATTTATATGGCGCCAACAATTTACGTAGCGCTAGATACAGAGCTTAGAAGGGAACTACGTACTAAGTTAGACAAAATAGAGCAGACTGGTACGTGAGGTAGAGAGCTTTGTTCGCAAGCTTACAATCTAGAGGGAATGGGGTACATGAAACACATAAGGGAGTGAAGAGGTCAGAGGGAATGTAGTTGTAGTAACAGTAATCCGGATGGTTGGCACTATGTGACTTTGGCCAAAGATTAATTGTGTGCGTTCTAGCTGGATTAGTTGTAAGCTGCCTGATACTAACAGGGATTGAGGACAGCGAGAGCTAGGTGGGAATAGCTAGAGGTAAACCAACCGTTATGCTAGTTGGATGGGTAGTAAGCTTCATTAAAGATGAGTTTTGAGGGACTTTTTAAAGTTTGAAAAAGAGGGAGAGAGCTGGATACTCCGGAGATGGGAGTTCCAAAGAGAGGGGGCAGCTCGGGCAAAATCTTGGAGGCGCGAGTGGGAAGAGGTGATGAGGCAGGAGGAAAGCTGTAGACCCATTGAAGAGTGCAGAGGTCGTGAAAGGAAGTATATGTTCACGAGGGAGGCAATATATGAAGGGGCCAAGGAGTGGAGGGCTTTGTAGGATATCATTATCATGGCAAATAACTCACATAATGGAGCAATGAGTTGCTACAACCTTCCAAACCATTAAAAGGGTTAAGAAGAGCTGCATTTCTTTTGGTTCTTATTTTTCATATTTAATGGACCTCTCAATAATTCCTCTAAGAGCTCGGTGTACATTTGATCAATGGCAGTGGGAGTACAAAGCCACTTTGCAGCATTATGCCATTAGGCATGAAAAGGTTTCCTTTTATCAACACTTGAGCTGTGAATAAACAGTTCCCTAGGCATAAAGGCAGAGCCCCACCAGCAGCAGCCATCTGTTCAGCTGAGTAACTATGTACAGCACTAATCATTACACAGTGTAAGTAATACTTAGAGGGAGATCATTCTTAAATTGATAAGACATGTTGTTCATTGCCATCATCTGTGCAGAATCACAACATTTGGAGCCTGGGTGACAGCTGGTTACTCAGACACATTTTTATTTTTTCTTCTTCTGTATCCAAAATATTTGTTGACCACAGAAAAAAAAACACATTTGGACATAAGTGATCGTGTTTAAAGTGCAATTAGAATTCAGTGAAAAACAAAATGCTGCAATTTTAGTGTTTATCTGCATCATGCTGAAGCGAAATTTGCTATCAAATAATATTGTGATATTTATTTATAAAGTATTTTACCAGGAAGGATACATTGAGATTTTTCTTGTTTCAATCATGTCATGGGTCAATGATACATTGTTACAATAGGTTA
Source organism: Pelodytes ibericus (assembly GCA_036172795.1). Classification (NCBI taxonomy): domain Eukaryota; kingdom Metazoa; phylum Chordata; class Amphibia; order Anura; family Pelodytidae; genus Pelodytes; species Pelodytes ibericus. The sequence goes on from CM069859.1 coordinate 197,555,838, forward strand.
CCAAAAATAATAATAAAATACAAATAAACAAATTTAACACAGAACACGAACAATAAATATAAACACATTTTGTAATTGATGTCATTTAGGTACTATGCCATAGAGCATTTTTACAGGTTTAAGAAAAGTCCTAAACCTTTCTACCTCTGTGAACTGGTCTTGGTGCACAGCCTCAAGCTGTGCTAGATTTGGTTTGCTAGTGTAGATTATGGTTTTGGTTACTTGGGTACAGTTGAGGCTATCCAGACTTAAGGCAGAATATTACTGAATCATGTGAATAGTATTGTCTCCTCGTTCCATGCCAGTTTGGATGATATTGCAAACTTTTACGAGGGCAGGTAAGTGACTTGGGGTGAAAGCCTGCTTGATCTGGGTTAGACAGTATGATTGTTGATAATACACACATTTTTCCCATGTTATTAGACAATACTGGGATCCATGATATCGGATGGTAGTCAGATACCAAAGTATTGTCACCACTCTTATGTATAGGGTGTAATCATCTGGGTTTCATAATCTAATGTTAAATTACCCAGAATGCACACATGTCAAAGTCACCCAGAACACAATTCTTACAAACAGAAATGATTGTGTGTTCTTGGGATGTCACTGCATGCTAATGTGTTTGTTATCCGTGGGTCACAGCTAAAAGACAAACGCAGTTATAGTACAGATGTCCTGTCAAGAACAAATATTATAAATTAGTCAGCCTTGTCTTAAAGGAATATTATTTCTTAAAGCTTTCTTGAGATCAGAATCTGTATCATAATAAAAATCTCCTGTGGCCTACTTAAAAAAAAAAAAAAAAGACTTTCTTTAAATATGGTACATGGTGAAAAGACATGAACAATGAGAAAGTATATGTGGAGGAATTAAATGTGCGCAACACAAATATCAGTTTTTAAATCCCCACAGACCTTATATGCCTTTTCCTTTCCATAACAAGTACATGCCAAAAAGAGATATAGCAGGGTACAAAACAGAAAATCACCTCCCCTTGAGAACAGTCTGACACCCACCTCTGAAGGGACTCCTGCTGTCTCCTTTCACGTTCTCGGATAAGATTTTCTTCTTCTGCTTCCAGCCTTCTGGATAAGAAATAATGAAATACAATAACTCAGATTTCATACGCTATGATGACAAAAGGAGTTAGATCTTTAGGCTCTCTTCTGGTGTGGCCATGTTTACATGCAGTTCTTATACCGGATCTGACAGCTGTTTTTTGGTTGGTGAGATTGTCCCACCATTTCTAGTTGACTACAGACAGTGAAAGTGAATACACACACACACAGGTACACATAATACAAAAGTAGATCTGAGAATAACATATGCATGTCACAGTTGTCAAACAAGCACATCCATTTAATAGAGAGATGTGATTACTTGAAACAGGAAAGGAAAACAAAGTATTGACAGAAGTCAGACACAATAGAAAATAAATAAATCTGGAACTATGACTTACCAAATACAAAATATTTAAAGGGGCAGTAATGTGTTTGTTTTGCAGGGAATAATGATTTCCTTCAGCTATCGGTGTCATAGAGAAACACTGCCAGAACACTAACTGGCCTGATGTCACTGGTTCCCTGAGGGGGGAAAGAGGGCATCATACATGCATGTGCCCAAATGTATTCTCTATCATGGCTGGAGACACAGATGCCTTTAGTACAGGCTTTGTCACTGGCACCAATGAAAGAAATGGAGCTAGGGTACCATTTTCTTCTCTGAAACATCAGACAGTTCCTGGGGTAGTTGTGCATTGTGCCACTTCCCACCCCTAAAAAAACATTAATGATGTTCGTTTATTGATGTCTAATTAATATACAGTGCTCTTATACCTTTAAAAGTATGCGGATTTGTACTGGTCTCAAACAGAGTAAGTTACTTTATAGCCTGCAATGCTGTTTAATAAACAAACACATTAATCTTAGAGATATTCTGCTGCATCGACAATCTGCAGTGCTAGGGCTCCTTCATCAGATATGTGTACTTTCCATTCTATCTTTTTCAAATATCTCTGAGCAGAACTGAATAATATGATTTGGAATGTACCCTTAGAGCATCCTTCCTGTAACCACACAAGCTACAAACTTGTACCCAATATATTCAAATATTCCTTTCTCAGATTAGCACACTATCACTGGTCAGGGTGACTTGATTTAGAAGCACAACGTACACTTTAAAGTCTGCATAAATTCACTGGAACATTTTTGTATTCTGAAAGTGCAGTATAAGCAATGAAAAATGGATTTTCAACAGATACATTTTAACAGGGAGTATCCCCTCCATGGTAACTTTTTTTTTTTAATGATTTGGGGATTTTTGGGTTTTATAATAAAGGGGACAACATACCAACATTTACAAGAGGTGATTAAACAAACTAGCAAAAAAAAAAAAAATATACAGTAGGTGCACATATGATCAAATTCATAAAAATAAAACAAATACACGTGAAATCTGATGGGTCTACTCCCAAAAATTTGACTTTGGAGGTCGACTTCCATTTTGAGAGCAGGTCAAATTCAGCACCCGAGCTTGAATCTTCTCCTTTAATGGGAGGCAAATGATTGAAGCTATTTTTGAGACTAAGTCAAATTTGGCACCCGAGTCTCAAAAATAGAATCAATCATTTGCAGGTACAGCCCTTTATTGGGGCAGACTGGGGCAGCTGCCCCAGGCGGCATTTTGCTGCTCCATCCTTTTTCTTTTTCCTGTGTCCGGGGGGAGCTTGATAGAAGGAGGTCTCAACCAATAAGGTGAGACCTCTCAACTCTCCTGACTGGCTGAGAGTTCAGAAGCCTCCCGTGATTGGCTCTGTCACTCCTTCACACGAGAAGCTCAAAGCAGAGAGATGCCTGCTCCAGGTAAGGTAAAAACTGAAAGTGTGTGTGTATGTCAGTGTGAGTGAGTGTGAATGTCAGTGTGAGTGAGTGTGAATGTCAGTTTGAGTGAGTGTGAATGTCAGTTTGAGTGAGTGTGAATGTCAGTGTGAATGTCAGTGTGAGTGAGTGTGAATGTCAGTGTGAGTGAGTGTGAATGTCAGTGTGAGTGAGTGTGAATGTCAGTGTGAGTGAGTGTGAATGTCAGTGTGAGTGAGTGTGAATGTCAGTGTGAGTGAGTGTGAATGTCAGTGTGAGTGAGAGTGTCAGTGTGAGTGAGAGTGTCAGTGTGAGTGAGAGTGTCAGTGTGAGTGTGTGTTAGGACAGACTGTCTATATATATGTGTGAGTGTGTGGGTGGATAAAGGGGTTAACTCCTCTGATACTGCCTATATCTGTCTAGCCACCCAAGGGGTTAAGTCCTCTGACACTGCCTTATCTGTCTAGCCACCAAGGGGTTAACTCCTCTGACACTGCCTATACCTGTCTAGCCACCAAATGGGTTAACTCCTTTAAAATGGCCTTATCCGTCTAGCCACCAAGGGGTTAACTCCTCTGACACTGCCTTTATCTGTCTAGCCATCCAGGAGTAAACTCATCTGACACTGCATATATTTATGTGAATTTTGTTATCGGTCACTGGTCACATTATGTTTTAGGGAATTGCACAGCCTATTATCATAATATTGCTTTATCATTACTCTCTTTTTTACCTTATGGATGATAAGCTCTTTGAAAAAAAAATATTATATTATGTAAAAGTGCTTTAGTGGCCGTATAAAAATAAAATATTTTTTTCTAAGAGCTCACCCACGAGAAATGGTAAAACAAACATTATTATGAAAATAGGCTGTGCAATTCCCCAAAACATAATATGTGACCCCTGACCTATAACATGACTCAAATATTGTACATTAAGTTTAAATGCTCAAACAGTTAGGGTACACATTTTAATCATGGCCTGCCAATACAGTATTTCATATAAATTTGAATATAGAAAGGTGCTTTTGAATTAAAGTTTCATTTTAGTTTGAATTATCATGACTGAGCTTTTTTTTGGGGTGTGGGCGGATAGCCTTTCGTTTTTTCACCCCAGGCAGCACAATGTCTTGGGCCGGCCCTGATCATTTGCCTCCCATTACTTTCAATGGAGAAGATTCAAACCCTGTTTTTTTTTTTTTTTTCTAAGCCAGACTTGGGTGCCAAATATGACTTAGTCTCAAAACCTCTAAAGTCGAATTTACTGAACAGACCCATTAGAGACACAATAATACATTTTATTATAGTCTCTCCTCAGGCTTCTTAAATTGTTTTTATCTTTCCAATGTTGGAATATTATACAAACAACCAACGTAAAGGGAACAGAGATAAACATAATAAAATCCATTAGGTCCAGCACTCACTGGGTTGTTAATTGTGGCAATCCATAGTCCATCTGCCCAGTTTTTCTGCTGCAGTTTTGTGGGGGTCTAGTAGCAGGCAGTACCTCTTGTGGCACAGGTCTATCACTGCTCCCTCACAGTGCTGCATCGTAGTATACAGGGTTGACTAAAGGACATCAGGTCATATCTGGTGACCTCCTTCGGTCCTCCCTGTACACAGCACCATGCAGAAGCAGGGAAGGCCCACAACACTGCTCCCACTTGATTACCACCAAATTCTTCTACTGCCGTGACTTCACGAGGCTCCACAAACTAATGAAAACCAACCTTGTTTTGCGACAAGAAAATGGCCAACGATCAACCGCAGACACAGTGGCCTACAGAGAAACCTCTTGATAAGTCAGTTTAGTCCTGAGAAACAAATATATCTGAGCTTTTGTTATGTAAAGACTAGGGCGGCTAATTGGTACAGATAATATGGCACTGCACTACTACACCTGCTTCCCCTAGCATAAACAAACCCTCTGAAAACAATGTTTTTGGGTTATTGCTACTGCAGCAGCTTAAAGTACAACAGGGACAGACAAAATAATGAAATGTAAGGCTGTACAGTCTAACTTTATGGTTATAATTAAAGTACAATCCCTTATAAACATTAAATGTGTTTATTAGTATTTATTTTCAAAGGCATGCTAAAATATAATTTTAGTATAACAAGGAGCGGTTTGACATTTGCTTTTGCAAATTATAGAATTATTGTCAGTGTGATACTTTGAAGTCGTAATGATCAAAATAAGGTACAGACAAGGATGAAAACATGGGGGAACCACCAAGTGAGTGGGTGTAATATGCACCAAGAAGCTCCATGCCACTGGTTGTAACTTCAGCTTTCATGGTGCGGGATGATATTCAGAGTGGTCAAGTAGGGAAACAAAAAAGAGAGCCACAGACCTCCCTTCCTCTGCTCCCTTGCCAGTCCTCCTTTGTTTGTCCCATTTTCCTGTTTAAAGGACCTCCGGTAATGGTTGCACCATCAAATCATTGCTGTGTGTGTCATACTCAATGAACGTCAAGATGCCAACATTAAGGTTAGGAATTAAAGACCCCTAACACTAATGTTCCTCTCTAAGTGTAACCCAAATCCTTATTGCACACCTTATCCCCATCTTGAACCCTCAGTGTAACATTAACCCATAAATAGCTGTATTTTTTTAGCTCACTGGTATAACCTTCAATAATTCAGCACTGAAATCATGGTGATATGGAGTTAATGCAGATACACCACTCTGGTTGATACATATTAAATGACAATTGCAGGCAAAAAAGAAAATGAATTGAAAGTTTGCAGCAAGTGTATTTTTTAAAAACATAACTGTTGGCAAAAGTTATGTTTAACTGAAAAATGCACCAACTGTAGGCATTTTAACTATAAATACTTTAATGAAAGAATATAAATAAAGTACCTTATTGAGCCCTCTTTTCACCCACTAGCTCTATCTTCGGGCAGACATGTTGGTTCAAGCCTTAAACGCTTCGTGACACATGGTGCTTGCATCCCAGAAGATGCCACTTTTAGTTCCTGGCCACCGTTCACAAGGTTATCAGTAGCCAGGAAAACAATGGCAGAGACCAGGCCTGTTGGTCCCTGCCAAAAGATTGCAATACCTCCCAACATCACGCGTGATGCGTGTCCAAACCTGCAAGTTCGAACACACCGCGATTCAGTAAAATGTAGCCGGTGTTATGGGCACTGGATACATTTGCGAGGTCAGACTGAGGGCACTCAATGTGGCCTCATCTGACAGGTAGGCTCCCGCTGCAAGACCCTGCAGCGGGATCCAAGCAGAGCTCATCGCATGGAACCACAACGATCTGTTAAATGCTGGACATTCTATGCCGTCCTATAGTCTTTTAGGACCACTAAAATTAGACCGGCATAGAACGCGTAGCATCTGACCCAATTTTTTTAAACATCATGTCTGCTTTCTAATAGAGCTATCCAGAGCAAAGAGGGCTCAACAAGGTACTTTTTTGTGTTCTTTCATTAAAGCATTTGTAGTTAACATTTCTACAGTTGATGCAATCTTTCAATTACACAAAGTGTTTAGTGATAGTTGTTCTCAAAGTAGCTCTGTGACTGACGTTGCTTACAATATTTGGTCAGATCTTCCTTTATCCAACCCAACATTCTGAACAACATGTCGACCCCCTGAGAGAGCTATACAAGCAAAGAGGGTCCAATAAGGTACTTTATTTGTATTTTTTTAACCATTTCTATCTAACCCCTTAGTGACCAAGCAAAAAAGACCCCAACAGAAAAAAAAAAAAAAAAGACCCTATCTACAGAGTTTAGAAATAGCAAAAGTTTAATGGTTTTTTGTTGGTTGTTTTTTTTTGTGTGCAAATTATAGGGCAATAACCTAAAGTTGCATTTTTATTCCCCCAACACTTTTCTCTTACAGTGACTATTTTTGACCAACTATGATGATCAACTTCACCCTAACTCTAAACCCAACCCTAACCCTATATCTTAACCCTAACTATTGGTCTGTTTTCCCCCAGTTGTGATGTTGCTGACTGCCGCTAGGAGGCATTATACCAACTACAACAGGAGTGGCGATTCACCAATACCAAAGCTCATGCCCATAACAGAGCAGCGCCATATTGGAGAGGCAGCTGCCTTTATGGTATGGCTCATCTGATCGCTCCTGGAGAGAGATTGTATGTGCCCTTAAACATTATATCTTTGCTTACAGTTGTCCTTTAGGTCTTCCATGCAGTAGATTTTCAGCCAAATATTTGCTAACTTAACATAATGCATCTTTATGATGTCACTCTCAGAGATAATATTTTCACTGGGCCTTTGTCAGCTATTATTTTTAAAGTTCCCATGGAAACAATGACAAAATAAATACATGAAAATATACTTACAATCTTGAGCCTGACCCCTTCCTACAATAACAACAGTAACAGCAGCAAATGGTGATGCTCAGCAGGATCGCACCCAGTATCACAGACATGGCGATAATCAAGGCTTCGAAGTTTACTAGACGATACAAAAAATAAAAAATAAAAGAGAATAAGTGGTTTAAATAGAATTTTAATTTACTCCACATTTTGTTGGATCAATGTTATTTTGCAATGTATCGGAATCTAGCCGTAGTTAAGGGATAGCACACTGTTAGAATAGCAAATAAGTCATTAAACAATTTCTGGGCTCTTGGGGGACCTGGAACTCATCAGTAATCTCTACATCTCTGCCATGAGCAGGGAACAAAAATAGTGCAGTTTCTCCCTTCAGCTACCCAACAGCATTAACAGTGAAAGTATTACACTTAACATTAAGAGACAATGAATGCCTATGCAGTCACATCCGCCTGCTCCATATAGGCGCGGTTCATACATGGAATGTCCTTCTCATGTAGTGATTGGGGCTAACTATGCCAGCATTCTAAGCGGCCAGAGCAAACTATTCAACGAAAAAGAAACACAACCTTTCATACATATGTCATCTTGAAGCATTTAGTACTGCAACCACCTCACCCACTTCAGCAAGGTAGCTTCATTAGGTTGGGTAGAACACACTAGATCGGCACACATAACAATATAGTTAACACAGCCAAAGCCAATTTCCCATTGAGCAAACTAGGCAATTACACTCAATATTTCATATATAAATCCTAAATTTAGTACATAAGCAAACTGCTCCTTTTTGAGTCCTGGCCACATTCCCTTCCATTTATTTTTTTTGAATATTGGGATTACATAGGCTTGTTAGACCTGTATGGAACCTATATGGGTAATAATCTGGAAGGATTTTACACACTGATTACATTTTGTACATTCAAAAAACATACTAAGGTTTGCTATGTTCTAAAATAAAGAGTTAAACAAAAGTAACCCATAAACTGGTGTAAGACTGGTTTACATGGAGATTAATGCTTCTAGGAGACCTGAAAGGTGTTTTCTTCACTATTTCTTTCCATGCGATATATAGTTATTCTATTATTCTCCCTGAACAACATGGGCCCAGTAGGGGGTCCAGCAGATATTACAGTAAATGTGGGTTATTGTTGCCATTATGTGCACTTTCACACCAGTATATTCACAGTGAGACATTCAGCAGGTCAGTTTCAGAGCAGCTGGGTGTCAGCTCATTACTTTCTTGTTAAATGTGTCAGGTAAAAATAATTAGACCTGGTAATGATGTCTTGTTAAATGGACAATATCGTTCCATAATGCAATAGAAGCCAAGTTAAAAAGAACATGTATTAACTATATACATTTAATGTCATTATTATTATTATATACTATATGATTATATATTATTTTCATTTTAACCCCTTCATGACGCTAGGTGCGTGCGTCCCAAACGACGCAAGCACCAAAACGTCACAAATTGTTCCTGGCCACCGATCACAAGGTGATCGGTAGCTAGGAACACTCTGGCAGAGACCCGATCAGGGTCTTAATAGACCCTGTGGGTCCCTGCCAAAAAAATCGCGAGACCTCCGGACGTCACGGAGGCGTGCACGAACCCAGAAGTTCGGGCACGGCGCAATTTAGATTAAAAGCGAGCACCGGCTACATTTTCCCTGTCGGACTGAGGCCACTCAAAGTGGCCTCAGATGACAGGTGGGATCCCGCTGCAAGTGCCTGCAGCGGGATCCGAAAACAGCTCATCGCGGGGAGCCGCGATGAGCTGTTTAACAAAGGACGTTCTATGCCGTCCAAACGACCTAACGTCACGAAGGGGTTAATTTGGCTTTATAAACAATAATGTGTAAACGTTTTAGGCAGGTGTGACTATATGCTTTACAAGGCCAAGCAACTCAACAGAGGAACTAGGGTGCAGAAAAATGGCAACAGATGCTCAGGACTGATGAGCAAAAATGTTAAATATTTGGTTGTAGCAGAAGGTAGTTTGTTTGCCCAAAGGACTGGGAAGTGGTGCAAGAATGAGTGTCTACAGGCAACAATAAATGAGAGTGACATCATGAAATAATGGTCTACTCGATACAGAGTACAGGCCTATCCATCATGCAATAACAATCAGAGAGGCATTGGATCGGCTACAAATTTTCCTGCAGCAGGAGAACGATCCCAAACATACAGCTAAACTCATTAAGAAATATTCTCAGCACATGGAATAAAAAAAGAAGTGATGGTATGAACCCCACAGAGCCCTGATCTCAACATCATTACATGAAGAGAGAAGAGCAACTGACTAAATCTGCAGAGGGACTGTGGTTAGTTCTCCAAGATGTTTGGAACAGCCTACCTTCCCAGTTGCTTAAACAAACTTTATGCAAGTGTACCTAGAATAACTGACATGATGGGTAGTCACACCAAATATTCATTAGATTTTCGGTTCACTAACTTTGCATTTTGTTAATTCACAAAAATAAACTATTAACAAGTCTATTATTGACAGCGTTCTTACTTTACAGTATTTCTCACAGCTGCATGGTGCACAGTTCTCTAGATCCACATTAGAGCCACATATAACATTCATAGACAAAAGTAATGTATGACCTTTGTATAAAAACACAAGTATGTGTTACCTATGTATACCTCCCAACATTGAGGAGTGCCGGGAGGTGAGTGACACCACGGAAGACCTTATCAGTATCCTGCAAATGGTTTCTGCTGGTTGACCTTGCGCACAGTGCTGCACATGAGCAGTAAGTATTCTCCAGCGTCTGGGACACCAGAGAATCTGAGTGCCACTGAGTTCTACCTCTGTCCCAAAAAGCAGGACAGAGGAAGAGCTCAGCAGGACAGACTTCCCAAAATGGGACTGTGCTGCGAAAAGCGGAAGAGTTGGGAGGTAAGCCTATTTATAAAACATACAGAGCTTTGTTTGGTAGCAGCATATAATGCCTATATTGAACACACTGGTATCAGGGAAGGGATGGCAAGGAGAGAACGGAGTCAACTGCCCCAGGGCGCCCTTCTCAATGGGCCAGTGCTGCACCACTTTTAAGAGCCCTTTATTTGTTTCCACCTTCACAGTCTTCCTCTCCCCTCTAGATATATTGGTCTGAGGTAGAGTGACAGAAGGCCAGTGGAGATTAGATAAGAACCGCCACCACAGCCTGGTCTGTCTTTCTATACAATTTTCTTGTCTGTATGTTTGTCTCTGTACCTCATCTGTCAGCATACCTGTCGTGCCTGTGTATCCAGGGACGGCACTACCTATAGGCAAGTTAGCGTCGACCCAGGTTGCAGATTCGCAGAAGGCACTCTCCCAGAATGCCCTCCCCGGGCTGCCAGTTGTATTTGTATCAGGGCACGTAGATTGTCATAAGGGGGCAAATAGATTGGGCTACGGCTTTTGCTCCCTTGGACAAATAGTATTAGGGCTAAATCCTGGGTGCTGGGGTAAGTCCTGTGAGTTCAATCTGGGTGCTGGGGCAAGTCCTGGGTGCTGGGGCAAGTCCTTTGAGTTCAATCTGTGTGCTGGGGCATATTCTGGGTGTAAGTCCTGTGAGTTCCATCTGGGTGCTGGGGTTAATTGTGGTTGCTAGGGTAAGTTCTGGGTGCATTGTGGCAATTACTGTGGGAGCAATGTAACAAGTGACAAGTGCTGTGGGGGCAGTATGGCGAGTGATGTTCATGCAATATGACATTGTGGCAAGTGTTGTGAGACAATGTGACAGTGTGTGAAATGATTTGGGGGGCAATATGACAATTGGGAAAGTATTGTGGGGCAATAGAATTAAATGAGAGGTGACATATAAAGTTTATTCAGACAAGACCTGTCTAGCTATATTCTGACGAGTGCTATGATATAAATTGTCAACCATTGCCTAACTATAAACTAATGGGAGCTATACTGTACCACATCCGTGAGTTGCTTATTATAGACTGAGCTTGACTGTACCACCACTGAAATGGTAACACTAAGTGGGGTGGGTGGCAAAATTAATTTTCGCATGGGTGTCAAAAATCCTGTGTGTTTCTATATATTCCTAATGAGAACACAAGTAGGCCAGAGAAATTACACTCCTGGGCCAAATGGTGCCTTCCATCCCTTGCTTGGTATATTGTAATTTTAAATTAAAGCTTATTATTCAGTGCTGATATATAGCACAGTAAAAAAACATTTCTGTGTATACATATATATTGTTGTCCAGTTAATTTAATCCAACATGTTTAAGACTTTTCAGCAGAAGACATTTAGTATGAGAATCAGATTGTCTGGATTTCATTAGACATCACTTTGAAAACTCTATACGACAATAAGAGGAGCATAATTGTTCGAATATAAAGTAGTCCATAACATTTATATAACACAGCCTCCCAAATGGTTTAAAATGGTAAATGTCACATGGCTTTTGCAGATGGTAGGGTCCCAATGAGCCAACTAGCTAGCAACTACAAAGGCATTTGTCACAATCAGAGCAGCAGATGGAATGCAGTTTGTTGTTGGGGCGCCATCGTGTGGCTTTTTAGGGAATTACAAGACTCCAACGTGTGCTGCAGAAATCAGAGATGAGGAAAATTGGTTGTTTTTTTTGTGTGTCAAATTACAATTGTTCTCATTTCATGCAAATGGAGTTAATTTGTTTTTGCTGGTATAACTGTACGTCTTCCTGTGCAGTCACGATCCATCGCTGCTCCAGTGTTAATTTGCATTATTAGCAGACATTTATGTTAATAGCTGCAAATACTGCAGGCCTACTTAACAGGCTAGTTTGCATACTTTAGAAATAGGCACAAAATGCCAACCAGCTCCCATAGGGACCCATGTGATTGCCATTTCTATCATTCCGCATCGATTATTTCAACTCTGTAAACAGGTTACAGATTGCTTTTCCCACACACTCCTTGCAAGACCATATTCATTTACAATTAATATGTTTTACTAGATGTTGCCATCCTCAATCTCTCTCTCTTTGGATGCCAACTCTTAAAGACCTCAGTAGGTTAAAAAGAAAAATCACAAAAAACAAAAAAAAGTTATAAAATGTTTTTAAAACATGTTGCTCATTTTTCCCTTTAAGGGGAGGTACTTCTAAAAAAATATATGCACCAATATGTACCATATTATATTATTATTGTTCGTCTGTCATGTAAGCATTTGACTGAAAGTTTGTATGTGATGTTTTCCATAATTGTCTCCATTATAGGTGGACATCTGGTTTTCAAAATAATTTTGAAAGGTTATGGTTGATAAATACTAAATTATGTGTAACAGAAGATTCCACTCCTTATGATACTCTTCTGTTACTTCTAGTAACTAAGTCTCCCAGAGCAGTCTTATAAAATTAATGAGCTTCATCTGTGACGCATGCAGTGGAAAAAGCTATCCATACACCTTATTAATGTGTGCTAGAAGGACAGAGCAATGTATTGCTAATTCTTTCAGGGTTAACTTGTACACAGCAAGAATAAAGCAATGGAATAAAATAGTGGCGCCTGTATGTGCCCAATAATAGCTACATTGGGATTATCAATAGGTACATTACACAACTAGAAGAAATCGCTAATTATGCAAATATAAACCTTTCTTACTTTGACAATATATGTATTTCCTTCCTGCAGCTGACCATAGAGTTTGAGCACTATTGTATGGATACAATATGGTCCCCAAAAAAATGTTTCAGGGTAGGGGAGGAGGATATTTTTGGAAACATTTTGTTAATGCAGCAGTAATACAATAGCAGTTCAAAAAGAGTTTAAATCAACTTTATTAAAAAAAAAAACACTACAGGTAATGACAACACGTGTAGTTTAATCACACACTGGGTGCCACTGCTAGAGTAGATAGTCTAGCTGCACTCTAGATATTTCTAGAACTGGACACCTAGTTGTTGTGGTGCTTAGTAGCGCCACCTGCTGGTTTTCAGATTTTAGTTGCATTAAACGGATACATCTAGTTGGTACATGAAGTATCAGTTTGAAAGGGATGATTGGAAACGTAGTTTTCAAAAGTTTTCTAAAGTGAATTAACACAGACACCAAAAAAAAAAAAGCAAAAAGCAAAGACCACATCACAACTGAGATAATCTAATTAAAAATCATGGCTGAACATTGCATAAACTTGTGGCTACAGGACCATAGGAGCAGTCAGCCCCTTATTCGACATGGATAAGGCTCCCAGAGAAGAAAAATACTTATAAATATGCATTAGAGGCCATTTATATTCCCGGAGCATCATTTGAATAATAATATGGCCAATTTGCATGTTAATGTACAATATTTGCATAAACATTTGTTGTGCTCCGAATTGGACCAATTTGCAGCCCCTTGAGGACGGCCTCTTTGCTGCGATAAGGTGTTTAACACAGCAGAGCTTCCAAATCCTGTGAAAGGTGCGATCTACACAACATTGTGACAAAAAAACATGTTGTGTGCAGTTGCCCAGGTCACACGTGGGCAGCCCCTGGATAAAGAGATTTATACTTACTCCAACAAGCCCCCCATCGAGCAGCTGACATGGCGCAGAGAGAGGAGGGGGGCAAGATGGTTTTCACGGGATACTCCAGGCAGGTGTTGTTGGTAATACACCAAAGACACTGAAAAGGGGAGAACACACAATACAGCCTTAATGAATGTATTATCCTTCCAATCTCTGTTGGGGGGCTGGCTTAAATGTTTTAAAGTAGCTACAGCACAATGCAACAACACATATCAGACATTTGCCTCTAAGAAAAATTACATACGCTCCTTAAAAGTGAATTTTAATGTAGAAATTAAAGAAAATATTGTTATTGGGGGTGAAGTATTGTTATAAATAGGAGCTCTTTTGAATTATAGATCTAATTCTATGCTGGCAGAAGATTTTGCTATTAAACCGCACACCCACATTTTTTAATATTATGTTTAAAGATATGGATTGAACTGAAAGGAGCGCTCAGATACATACAGAAGAAAACACACACAAAACATATGCAACATATTTTTTTTTTTTTATTATAAAAAAAAAAACAAAACAAAAAAAAAAACATTTGCAACATATAAAAATGTAATCTCTTATAAAAAAAAAAAAAAGATAGTGTAATACAAAACAAGTAAATATTTATATAATTTTAAATATATAAAGAAAACAATTCAATATTTTGAAGGCAATATTAAAATATTAAGAAGACACTTTTACACCAGATGCCGATTTGTATCATTGTATGTGGTTTTGTGTAGATATCCAAACTTTTTAGAATCAAGTTAAGGTATTTGGTGATTCATTAAGTTGCAATTGACCATGACAAATTCCATAAAACAGAAAAAAATTATTTGAGTTGGACATCTTGGTATTCAGCTAGGGTTGCCACCTGGCCGGTATTTTACCGGCAGGCCGGTAAAAAATTGGCAACAGGCCAATGTTAAGTCTATGGAGACAGGTGCAAGGGCGGTATTTTTCTGAAGAAAAGGTGGCAACCCTATATTCAGCCCAAATGTTACTCATATACCCATCCCGAATGTGTCATTTGTTTGAATTGACCTACAAATTTTTGGGAAATAGTGCCTGAGGCTATACAAAATTATCATGGAGGTCCAGAAACTGGACTTTTTACTAAACATCAGATGCTTGAGCCCTGGATGGGGGTGAGTTTAAATTGTATTTACTTCTTAGCTGTTTCTGTTATTTGATTGTTGTGTCTATTGTTATAAAAGGCAATACTGGAGATAAATGCAGAAAATGGAGTGAAGGAAGCTGATCTGCTCACTTATTTGTATATTTATAAATGTATATCTGATTTATTGTGGTATTACCCTCTTCAATGAAGCTGATTTACTATTACTATGCAATATACTCTCAAGTCATAACGCATTTATTGTAGTGCTAAGAGAACAATGTCTCTGTATAGTCGTCATGTTTGTATATGCTGCCGATAAAAAGTTATTCTGATAAAGAAGACGACACTTTTAGGGAGACCCGACGCTTTTTGCCTGACAGGGCTACATCAGAGGTCATGCATAAAATGTGTCCCAATAGTTGCAGCTGATCAGATCTGGTCAGAATAAGAAATCTCACTCTAATGATGTGGCAGGAGATGCTTTTCTATCCCGAAATATTGAATGTGTCGGCAGATAAGAACCATTAGGGTATCTAGTCTGGCCAATTATCTAAATACTTTTATTAGTCCCTGACCTTATATCTAGGATAGTCTTGTGCCTATCCCACACATGCTTAAACTCCTTCACTAACTGTGGTGTGAATGGTGTTCCAGAGAGCAGTTCTGTAACTTTCAATATCTGTGATTCGATTTAAGTTCTGCTGGATAATGCTATGGCAGGGCTCGACAAACCCCGGGCGCCAGGTCGCCGAAATTAAGCCTGGCGCCCGGGTGCCGGCACCCTCATGTTCTCCTTG
Organism: Pelodytes ibericus; assembly: GCA_036172795.1. Classification (NCBI taxonomy): domain Eukaryota; kingdom Metazoa; phylum Chordata; class Amphibia; order Anura; family Pelodytidae; genus Pelodytes; species Pelodytes ibericus. The sequence goes on from CM069859.1 coordinate 197,571,418, forward strand.
CCGCTGCCTTTAGTTTGTTTTGAGGTTTTTTTTGCAGCGCAAGGGGGGAAAGTCTGTGCGGATTGCACAGACAGCAAGCTCCGCCCCCTCGCGCAACGCGTGTGTGAGCGCTGGGTGTCGTCACTTGATAACCCAGCACTTAGCCGAAAGAGCAATAAAGATCGGCTGCAGCACGAATGTTCCCCCTCCTCTGCAATGAGGTAAGGCAGCAGGGAGGGGGAACATTCGTGCTGCAGCCGATCTTCATTGCTCTTTCGGCTGAGTGCTGGGTTGTCAAGTTACGACACCCAGCACTCACACAAGTTAAGAAGGGGGGGGGGGGGGGGGGGAGGTATATATGTGTGAGATGTATATGTGTGAGGTGTGTATGTGTATGTGTGAGGTGTGTATGTGTATGTGTGAGGTGTTTATGTGTGAGGTGTATATGTGTGAGGTGTGTATGTGTATGTGTGAGGTGTGTATGTGTATGTGTGAGGTGTGTATGTGTGAGGTGTGTATGTGTATGTGTGAGGTGTTTATGTGTGAGGTGTATATGTGTGAGGTGTATATGTGTATGGGAAGTGGGTTGGTGTGTGTGTGGTGTATATGTGAAGTGGGTTGGTGTGTGTGTGGTGTATATGTGAAGTGGGTTGGTGTGTGTGTGGTGTATATGTGAAGTGGGTTGGTGTGTGTGTGTGGTGTATATGTGAAGTGGGTTGGTGTGTGTGTGTGGTGTATATGTGAAGTGGGTTGGTGTGTGTGTGGTGTATTTGTGAAGTGGATTGGTGTGTGTGTGGTGTATATGTGAAGTGGGTTGGTGTGTGTGTGTGTGTGTGTGTGTGTTTATGAATTGCATGTATGTTTGCTTGATTGTCTGGCTCCTAAAAAAGATTGCTGGCTCCTAGAATCAAATTACATTTGTCAAGCCCTGTGTAATGGATTATGTTTATAGATGTGAGATGTGTATGTGTATGTGTGAGGTGTGTATGTGTGAGGTGTATATGTGTATGTGTGAGGTGTGTATGTGTGAGGTGTATATGTGTATGGGAAGTGGGTTGGTGTGTGTGTGGTGTATATGTGAAGTGGGTTGGTGTGTGTGTGGTGTATATGTGAAGTGGGTTGGTGTGTGTGTGGTGTATATGTGAAGTGGGTTGGTGTGTGTGTGGTGTATATGTGAAGTGGGTTGGTGTGTGTGTGGTGTATATGTGAAGTGGGTTGGTGTGTGTGTGGTGTATATGTGAAGTGGGTTGGTGTGTGAGTGTGGTGTATATGTGAAGTGGGTTGGTGTGTGTGTGTGGTGTATATGTGAAGTGGGTTGGTGTGTGTGTGTGGTGTATATGTGAAGTGGGTTGGTGTGTGTGTGGTGTATTTGTGAAGTGGATTGATGTGTGTGTGGTGTATATGTGAAGTGGGTTGGTGTGTGTGTGGTGTATATGTGAAGTGGGTTGGTGTGTGTGTGTGTGTTTATGAATTGCATGTATGTTTGCGTGATTGTCTGGCTCCTAAAAAAGATTGCTGGCTCCTAGAATCAAATTACATTTGTCAGGCCCTGTGCTATGGATTATGTTTATAGATGTTTAAAAAGCGATAGCCCTTCCTTGTTTTGTGACACTCGGCAGGTTTATCTATACAAATCAACTGCTATAGGAGAATGTACATTTCTGCACTGCACAGTGATGTGAAAATATGTGTACACAAAACCAACTTTAGTGTGCCCCCATATATGCATGTTGTGGTCATTTGGCTGTTATTTTTGCAACAAGCGAAAATTGCCATGTCTGTGATAATTGCTCCATGAATGGGCCATTATTTGAATCTGTTTTATATAGGTCTTTTAATGTCATTGGATGGTTGGTATAAGGAAGTGATATATGCACAAAAGAGATAATGGGACATATAATCTACCTCCCAACATGCCCTACTGGTGAGGTGTGATGCTGGGAAGAACCAGGGCACAACAGCATGGTCACTTACTGTAAAAACCTATCTACACAGAATTCACTCTCCTCCACTGTATAGACAAATGGGACAAGGGAGGATGATGTCGGGACCATGGGATAAAAGTCCTGAAGTGGGACTGTCCCAGCTAAAGATGGGTTGTTGGGGGTATTTAATAGTATGTGGCAGACAGACATGTTATTTTCCAGGTTCTCACATGAAGATGTAGCAATTATCAGAGAGCATTCTGGGAAACATGCTGGACGTTCAAAGTATGGCCAGAATTAGGCTGGAACTTTCATCCATCCCAGTTTAAACAATAAGTCAGTCTTGAAAACATACTTACTGAAACATTTTTCAGACATTCTTCACAGGACTTGCCAGAATAGAAATGGCAGGCTATATGGGGGGGAAAAATGAGAAAAGGGTCAAATGAATAATGTTGCGTGATAACTTTCAGTTCATTGAGATTGTGTACAGGATGAGTATCCTTTATCCAAAATGCTTGATCAGTTTCAGATATATTAAAGCCTCTCAGCAATCCAGTAGTATCAATCAAAATACTGCGAGGAGCAAATAACTCCATTGTACTGTGATGTAGTTCTGATGTGAGACATCTTTGAACTTGCCAATGGTGTGTTAGTGCAAAAAAAGTGTACAATCTGGCGCACAGTGCATAGACACTTGACAACAATCTGTATATAATAGTAGTAAAAAATAAACAAGTGATATTTCAAGTGAAACAACCTGTGAAAATAATAATAAAGTGCTAGTGCTATCCATTTCCTATTTCATCTCCTGACTCATCTACCAGTCATGCTTGTGTTTTGAATAATCGTCAGCTTTAGTTTTTAACTAATTCCTAGAGTAAAAGCTGCAAGGTGCTAAGGGGATCAGTTTGCTTAACTTTTTAACATGTGTGGTTGTTGCTTCATTTTATCTCCCATGATCTTCAACCAACACCTGGTATTGGTGTTGTATTTTTGCCTAGGCCAAGAGAGAGGGAGGCACATTCTCATATGGATCTTCACAGCTATACTTGTTGGCAGAGGCGTAACTAGAAACCACCAGGCCCCGGTGCAAAAATTGCCTCGGGGCCCCGACCCAACCATGCAACTCCACCCCAGAAATGCCACTTACATGCCTCCCAACTGTTCCGCTTTGTGTCTGGCCTTGTCTTATATCTAGGATAGCCTTATACCTATCCCATGCATGCTTAACCCCTTAACGCATGTGCACGTATATATACGTCCTGAAAAGCATGGTCCTTAAGGACCATGAGGACGTATATATACACGTCCTCCGTTTTCATGTAGTGTTGCGCTCATTAGCGCAACACTACATGCCTGCAGCTACTCTCAGAGGCTGCTTCGGATCCGAAGCAGCCTCTGAGAGTGCTTTCAGCCCCCCTCGCGCGCATACGATCACAGCGAATGTGATCGTATGCGCGCAAACACACATAGGCAGTGAAAGCTCATCACTGCCTATGTGTGTTAAAGTGTTGCATGATGCCTCTATCGAGGCATCATGCAACACAATCTGTGCCCTCCTGGGCACCACGATCACCCGGTGATCGCGGGTGTGTGCTGTATCGGAGGAGCATGCTCCTCCGATACAGCATGCCCAGAGGAGAGCGACGGAAGAGAGAAAAAAAAAATCTCTTCCGTCGCTCTGAAACCGCTACTTGACAGGCAGTTAGGCGGTATTACAGTTAAAAATAGAAAATTAGTTAAATAAATAAATTAAATAAATGGAAAAAGCTAACCCTTGATCTACTGAACCTAGATCTAGGGTTAGGGTCCAAATAGGGTAATAATTAGGGTTAAATGGGGGTTCGGATGATTACAAGGGTTAGATTAAGGGGTGGGGGTCAATTTAGGGTTAGATTAAATTTAGAGTTGGGGTAAATTTAGGGTTCGGGTTAAAAAAATCACTGTAGAAGAAAATGGTTAGAAAACAAAAAAAAAAACACTAATATTGTTTATTGCCCTATTACGTGAAATAAAACATAGACAAACAAGGAAACATTGATATTACTAAACTCAGGACAAATAGTAGAAATATATAGACGGGGTCTTTTTTACCATTTGTAATTGTGTAAAAAAAAAAAATCAGGTCAAAGTTGGAAAAAGTGTTTTTTATGGCATATTTTCATCATATTTTCTATTTTTTTAATAGTAAATGATATCATATGATGAAAATAATAGTATCAAATGAAAGCCCTATCTGTCCTTTAAAAAATGATATATAATTTGTGTGGGTGGACTGGACACAAAGAAAGAAATTCACAGTTCAGTAAACGTATGACAAAAATAATGGAATTCTGGTCTTCAATTCACGTCAAATGCAACATAGCACTCGGTCACTAAGGGGTTAAACTCCTTCACTGTATTAACCTCTACCACTTCTGCTGGCAAACTATTCCATGTATCCACTACCCTCTCAGTAAAGTAATACAAAGCTTCTGACCTCCACTGTATTAACCTCTACCATTTCTGCTGGAACACTATTCCATGCATCCACTACCCTCTCAGAAAGTAATACTTCCATTAATCCCTGGCCTCATCTTATATCTAAAATAGCCTTATGCTTACACTCCTTCACCACTACCCTCTCAGTAATGTAATACTTTCATTAGTCTCTGGCCTTATCTTATATCTAGGATAGCCTTATACCTATCCCATGCATGCTTAAACACCTTCACTGTATTAACCTCTACGACATCTATTGGAAGACTATTCCATGCATCCACTACCCTCTCAGTAAAGTAATATTTTAATTAGTCCCTGGCCTTCTCTTATATCAAGGATAGCCTTATACCTATCCCATGAATGCTTAAACTCCTTCACTGTATTAACCTCTACCACTTCTACTTGAAGACTATCCATGCATCCACTACCCTCTCAGTAAAGTAATATTTTCATTAGTCCCTGGCCTTATCTTATATCTAGGATATCCTTATACCTATCCCATGCATGCTTAAACTCCTTCATATATTAACCTCTCATCCACCACCCTCTCAGTAAAGTAATATTACTTTTCTGGACACACAAAAAAAACATTAAAATATTTCCAGCCTATCAAAAGCTTGAGGTGGACCCCAAATATATGTATATAACTAGCTGCATGTATACTTATATGAACTTTTTAATATTATATTCAACTATTTTCATATGTAGTGAAAATGTTATGAACATGCCAGTGTTCCTTTTAACCCATAGTACATGTTATTTTGCCCCACAGAACATGCCACAGTATCAATTTGGCCACAGCCAATTTGCCACAGCCAGATTGCCAATATGCCACAGCCAATTTTGCCCATTTGCCAGTGTTATTTTGCCAGTTATTTGCCTGTTATGTGCCCATTTGCCAGTGTTATGTGCCCTCAATATGCCAGAATTTAGCCATTCAATATGCCATTCCTTTGCCATTTAATATGCCATTCCTTTGCCATTTAATATTACAGTATTTTGCCCCTCAGTATGCTATTCTTTTCCCATTTTAATATGCCAGGATTTTGCCACTCTATATGCCAGGATATTGCCATTTAATATGCCAGGATATTGCCACTTAATATGCCAGGGTATTGCCACTTAATATGCCAGGATATAGCCACTTAATATGCCAGGATATAGCCAATTTATATGCCAGAATATTGCCACTTAATATGCCAGGATTTTGCCAATTAATATGCCAGGATATAGCCACTTAATATGCCAGGATATAGCCACTTAATATGCCAGGATATTGCTTTTTAATATGCCAGGATAATGCCAATTAATATGCCAGGAATTTGCCATTTAATATGCCAGGATATAGCCAATTAATATGCCAGGATATAGCCAATTAATATGCCAGGATATAGCCAATTAATATGCCAGGGTATAGCCAATTAATATGCCAGGGTATAGCCAATTAATATGCCAGGGTATAGCCACTTTATATAAATCAGAAAGAAAAAACGGATTGCGGAGTGACCAGACCAGATGATTCCCAAATGAGTGTGCTTTATTAAAGAATGAAAAAAGCGGCTTGCACAAACCTTTAGTAACAACTCACAGAAAAATACGCCTTACGCGTTTCGTGCCTGTCGGAACTTAATCATAGGCTTCCTCTGACCCAAGATGTCAACCCCTTGATAAATCTATACAGAGCAAAGAGAGCTCAATAATGCATTTTATGTGTATTTTTCATTAAAAGCATTTCTATTGATGCAATCTTTCAATTAAACCAAACTTGAAATAGGCAATCATTGGCTTCCTAGCTGTGGGGATCTACATTTCACAATTTACGCAAAAGGGTTGGCTGAGTATCATGATAGTCCTACTACGCAACAGCTGGTGTGCTGAATGTTTCTTTTCCCTGAACTAATCCTTGCTCTAAGCAGTTATTACATCTCTGTTCACATCCCTCATTGCAGAACACTGGTTGTGTGGTGCATTATAAATCATCCTGAAAAGAATTCAAATAAAACCAAGTCAAGCATGTTATTGGCTTTAAAGAACATTCCCTTGTTTAGTTATATTGCACTGTGTACAGAGCACACACTTTTAACCAAATCTTGACACCAATCACTAAAACAAGGACACACTGATAGCCTAGTCAGGGCCGTCTTTAACGCTGGGCAAACGGGGCAGCTGCCCTGGGCCCAGTTACTGCTGGGGGGCCCAAGGCAGCTGACCCATGGGCCCCCAGCCCCTACTTGCCATGTTCACAGCGCATTGCGCTTATGAACGTTTTTTTCCGGCAAGCCGCATCCGCTGGACGACCGGAAAAAATAAATAAATAACTGACACCAGATGTGAGGTTAAGTCCATCCGGTGACTGTTTCCCTCCCGACCTCCGGCCGGGGACACGGAGCAGAAGCATTCGGTAGGTACTGGAGGGGGGGGGGGGGGGGGGTATCTGACTGGCACAATATTCCTGGTACCTTACTGCAGGGCTTGACAAATGTATCTGAGATTTAGGAGCCAGCTAAAATATCTAGGAGCCAGACAACAGCACATAAACACACGCAGTCACAGACAGACACACAGTCAGTCAGTCACATATATACACACACAGACACATAGTCCATCACATATACATACAGAATAAAGGATAATTTATTCTAATTTGGAGTACCAGGGTGAAAATCCTCTCCGTGCACCCTCCACTTCTGAGTGCGAAACCCGCTACACCTTGTTTTAATACATATACATACACATCCAGTCAGTCACATACATACACACACAGTCAGACATATATATACACACACACATCCAGTCAGGCACATATATACACACAAACACATCCAGTCAGACACATATACACACACAAACACATCCAGTCAGACACATATACACACACAAACACATCCAGTCAGACACATATACACACACAAACACATCCAGTCAGACACATATACACACACAAACACATCCAGTCAGACACATATACACACAAACACATCCAGTCAGACACATATACACACAAACACATCCAGTCAGACACATATACACACAAACACATCCAGACACATATATACACACAAACACATCCAGACACATATATACACACAAACACATCCAGACACATATATATATATATATATATATATACACACACACACACACACATACACATCCAGTCACACACATATATACACACAAACACATCCAGACACATATATACACACAAACACATCCAGACACATATATATATATATATATATATATATACACACACACACACACACATACACATACACATCCAGTCACACACATATATACACACAAACACATCTAGTCACACACATATATACACACAAACACATCTAGTCAGACACATATATACACACACATACACATCCAGTCACACACATATATACACACACATACACATCCAGTCACACACATATATATACACACACATACACATCCAGTCACACACACATATATATATATACACACACACACACGGCAGCAGGGTTTTCTGTTTTTTTGAAGAAAAGAAAAAAAAAAAAAGCTCACCTATTAATGTCCCCCCTCCCTGCTATAACACATCAATGGAGGGGGGGGGGGAGAGAGGGGGTTGCGTTCCAGCCTCAATGCAGGGAGGGGGGTGGGGGCGCGTGTTCCAGCCCAGTGGCAGAGAGCAGCTTTGCTTTCCTGCTGAGCTCCCCGGTGATCGGTGCGCGAGGGGGCGGAGCACGAAGTCTGTGCAGCCGGTGCACTCACTCTGCTCCCTCGCGCACCGATAGATTAAAGAGAAGAAGAAAAAAAATCCTATTGCCAAGGCACCATGCGGGGCTCACGATACCTGGGCGCCAGGTCTGATTTCCTGGTCGCCATGGCGACCTGGCGCCCGGGGTTTGTCGAGCCCTGCCTTACTGGCACAATATTACTGGGCTCTGACTGGCACAATATTACAGGCATCTGACTGGCACAATATTACAGGCATCTGACTGGCACAATATTACTGGGCTCTGACTGGCACAATATTCCTGGGCTCTGACTGGCACAATATTCCTGGGCTCTGAAAGGCACAATATAACAGGCATCTGACTGGCACAATATTCCTGGTATCTGACTGGCACAATATTACTGGAATCTGACTGGCACAATATTACTGGAATCTGACTGGCACAATATTACTGGAATCTGAATGGCACAATATAACTGGAATCTGAATGGCACAATGTTACTGGCATCTGAATGGCACAACAATTATGGCATCTTAATGGTACAACAATACTGGTATCTTAATGGGCAAATTGGCTGGGGCATATTAATTGTACAATATTACTGGTATCTGAATGGCACAATATTGTCATATTAATGGGAAAAATTTCTGTGGCATATTAATGGCAAAATAATACTGGCATAGTGATGGGCACATTGACTGTGCATATTTAATGGACAAAGGATGGCATATTTTAACAGGCAAACTGTCTGTTGCATATGCAATGACAAAGTGATGGCATGTTCTGTGGGGAAAAATAACATGTACTATGTGGGAAAGTGACAATGTGGCTTTTTTCTGCATGGGAAGTTCAGTGGAACAAAGTGAAACTGTAGTATGTTCTGTGGGGCAAATTTACACTGTAGCATGCGAAATTGTGTGGGTTCAATATGAGTGCAAGCCTGTTGGTGCAATATAGGTGCATGACAAGTGCTGTGGGTGCAATATAGGTGCATGACAAGTGCTGTGGCTACTCTATGGGGCTGTGTTAAGTCCTTTAGGTGCAATGTGGGTGCAGAAAAAGGGAATGAAAACAAGAAATGCAACTCTTCAATAACATTTTTATTACATAGAATAGAAAATAGTTGAATATAATATTAAGAAGTCCATTTAAGTATAAATGCAACTAGTGATAGAGAGTGAGATGTGTATAGATATTTATTAATATATATGAACATATGTAAGTGCTCTCTAATATCTGTGTATATTTTTGTCATTTAGGTAATGAGTAGTTGTAGTGCAGTGTTGCATAGTAAGATGGTATACATATTGCAGCCATATATACACATTTTGTATCCAAATATAGAGTTTATACACTGCAACTATACACGTAATATACACATTTTATTCAATGCAATAAAAATACTCACTGCAAGAAAAGTCCAATTGTGTGTGTGCTTATTTTTATGTTTTGATTTTTGTGTGTATGGGGGGGGGGGGGGGGGTAGATAACATTGCGATGGATGGAGTGATTGCATGCAGGGGAGGGGGCAGGGTCCATGGGGCCCAAGCAAATGCTTGCCCAGGGTCCAATCACTATTAAAGACGGCCCTGAGCCTAGTGTGCATTTAGTGTGGGTGAAGGTACATTTCCTTCATTAAATCAAGATTGTATGTGTCCATATTCTTCCTGCTTTGCCTTTTGTAGTTAAACAAAGGCTCATTATACTCCTGGGATTGCTTAGTAGACTAAAGCACTTATGAGGCTGGCTAGAACGATCATTATGTCAATTAATCGATGCAAACCTATGTTAAATATTAGATTAAAAATATTGTCGCAGAGGAAGCCAGCTGAGTAGACCTCTCCATGACTGAAGCATGTGGGAGTCAATATCGCACATAGAGAGTAGCTGGAGATGTGTTGGATGTCTCAGTTACCGCACACCAATCAGCTTTTGGACAGGTTATTAGGAGAACATCAGCATATTACACAAGGGATAGGCAAAGTGTACATACAAGGACACCAGTGTCCATAATAAGATCTGTGAAGACTCATAGATCATCATTCAGTTGTCCATCACTAGGCCCAGTAAATGGACAATGTTGGTGCGCACCCCTGTTCTTAGCACAAGGATTCTCAGTGATGCACTGTTCAGAGGCAAATGGATAAAATGGCAAAATAGTTAAAGCTAAATAGTCCCCCTGAAAGAAGGGGGTTTCCCTTCCCTGTTTAAATCTCCAAACTGTGGGTAACGTGACTTGGTTTAACAACCCCATTGTGTCTTGGAACAAAGCAGAGAATTCTTGGACTGGATAAATTACTGGAGACACGGATTAGATGTGGCTAGGAGACGAATACATAGTGTAACTCCACAATAAAAAAAAAAAAAAACTAAAAAAAAGTTATGCTTTATTATTATAAACTCACACACATTGGGTGCACAGAGACCAAATCAAGCATATGAGTGCTGGTTACCAGTCACAGGCAGTCAGGAATCCAAAAAGATGCTGGTACTCCACTTTTTTAGTGGTTTTTATTGTGGCGTTACATTATGTATTCCTCTCCACTTATCCACATGTAATCTATGTCTCCTGTCTGAATTATGTGTTATGTTACAAGACATGTTGGTGTTTTTCCTGTTTATCCTTTGGTGTATATGCGATGGTGGGTTTGAAGGAGCCCCTTTGAATCGAGGAGAGTATATTTTTCTAGCTTTTGCTTAAATATATATATTTTGAGTGTTTATGTAGGTTTTTATTTGTGTAAAAATCACTCGAGTTTGAATGAAAGTCATACAAACTTACATGCCTACTTGGAGTTCCATAAGTTCGCTGGCATGTGCCAACAGCACACGGTAACATCAAAAAGTCCATGTAAACAATTAAAGAAAGTCAATGGAAAATACGTGTAGAACAACTGAAATTTTTCTGGATCGGTTTTACAACACAAACATATCGACTGCTTCCATATAAAATATATCAATTTTTCTTTTGTTCTCGTTTGTTTTAATATCTACATTGCAGAAAAGGTAATCTAACTTGTAAAGTGATTTTTTTTCTCAGTCTTGTGAGCCTAAAACATTAGATCTCTAGCATTGATAAATAAGGGTCTCTGTCACCAAATAGGATTTCCAAAAGGGATTAGAGGTCAAAACATATATCTTGACAGAATATATATTTAAAATGTGCCTGTGCAGTCTACTATTTGTGGACAATAATCCAAAAGCACTACCACAACATAATAATCTGCATATGGGGCAGAAGGTGATTAAAAAACAGAAGATAGTGCTAATCCTGTTAAAAAACATGGTTTGTTTTCTTAATTGCTGCATTTGCTTGCTAACATGACATTGATAAATTATTTTTCATGCTGGTTTAGTGGCCAGAATGCCCGAAATACTTTAAACATTGGCATTATTGTTCCATCCCATGTACCCTTCCACAGAATTAAGCAATATTTCCCATGACGTATTTAAGACCTTAATTTATAACACACCCAGAAACAACAGTCATATGATGCATGCAGCATTTTCCAAAATATGATACTTTGTGTAAAAGGTTAGTAGTTCCCATCCCCATCCTTACGTGTTGTTAAAGATGCTGGTGTAGGGGCGGTGGTTTGACTTCCCCAAACCATGTACAAGCTGAGAAGAATAAACACGAGCCGGGTACATGGATTATTCCCCCATTTCCCCTCCATGTCAGCACTTCTATCAGTCTGGAATCTGGAACACTGAAGTGCAATTACTGTATCAAGGCTGCAGACAGAAGACTATGGAGAATAAGTACAATGACTTCCGGGAGGCAGTGCTTTGACTCAATGCAGCCCCCCGTCCTATGATACGTCACGTGCATTGCAAATATGATCACATACCATATAACAACAAAAGTCTAACAACATGATCTATTCAATTAAAGTTCAAAAGTATTTAAGCTATACCAAAATATACACACACATTTTTTTTTCTACATATTGATTTATTTATTTTTGGAATTCCCCATGTGATACAGAATACGACGAATAGCTTCTATTAAAGGCAGGCTTTAATTTTGTTTAACCTATTGAATGAAATTGTGTAGCACTCGGGTAATTAAATCAACGCTATATGATCTAAACAGTATTGGAGAATATATTATTTAAACCGTATTGAGGGATTTCATTAGTAGGACAAGTGCTGTGTATGGTATAATATAATACCACGATGATATTAATATCGCATAAAGAGTAGGAACATAAAAGCTAGTTATGTGTTCCTGTTCGGGACTAGTTTAGAGACGGACCGTGCAGTGATAGGGGGCAGTAAAGGCGGTGGCACTACTTCCTATTTCCTTTTCCAGGGTCAGCGTGTAGAGGAGTGGAGCTTGCAGCTGGGTGCTGCATACTGGGTCACAGTGATAGCGTGTGTATATTGAAATGTAACTTTATTAACGGAAAGAAATAGCAACAGATCTGACGCTGTAACATCCGATCATCAGTGGTGGAATCGTATAAAGAGCAATTTTTGGGCTTAGGTCCAAATGGGCAGTAATCGGTGTGGGAATCAGTGGCATTTTCCTGCTTCTCTTTTGGATCTTTGCCCCAGGGTTGCTCTTTATACAGTAACCATAAACAGTACAAGAAGGATGCTGGGTTTTGCTGTGTTATATCTAGTATGAATTGACACAGTAAATCAGGATTTCACTAAATTAGGTTTCATATCAGGGATCCATGTTCCCCATAAATGTTCATGCTTGTTCCTAATGGTTTGTGTGTTTAAATAAAACTTCCTCTTACCCCTAAAAACCCAGCAGTATGACTAGTAGACATTGACCTAAAGATACAAGTTTGTTATCCATGTGTATGGATAAGTGTACTGCCACTGTTATTACATTCCTATTCAGCTGTTGAATACTTAGTCTCTGTACATTTCTTTACTAAGCAGATGTGCCTTATTTTATTAGTATTCTATATTATAAATAATATCATTGAAACTTGCAAATTATAGATTATTGCTACTCTTGCTTACATTCTAGAAGAAACCTTTTTGTAAATACATCTCTACCTCATGTATCAGTCAGGTTGTTTAATGTAGTCTATAGTTCCCTTCTATTCTCTTTTCCAAGTGCTGCTTACATGTTTGATGTTATTGTTTGCTACCCACTTTTCAGAAATATGCTAATGTATGTAATAATAATGTTTTCTCCCCACTCTACTTTACAGAATGGCAGAAGGGGACAATCTGAAAGCTGAAAACGGCAAGATGGAGCTACGGACTGAAAACGTAGACCGAGGTGTTGCTGCCATCAAACCCCAGTATGACATTTTTTATACTTTGTTTTTAAATAATTTTATTTCCTCATATTCTCACAAGTCGGAGGGTCAGATTGACAAATAAATAGAAACAAAAACAAGAAATGCATTTTTTTCAAGAAAAAGACTGGTTGCGTAGTAGGAACTTCCCGAGGAAGATAGGAGACTGGACCCAACTTGCAGATAGAAAATCTTCACTTCTTTATTAAATAAGCACAGTAAAAAAAACTTGCAATATTGCTCGGACAGCGTCCTCCACCACTCAAATTTAAATATACCTTACGCGTTTCGTCCTTTTGGACTTAGTCGTAGGAAACCGTGTCTCCTACAATCCCCTCATTATATATCTGGAACAGATACCCCCAAAAATGCAGTGATGGCTGCCACATAGTGCATTATATTGTAACATTATAACAAGAATATTTTCTATATTTTAACATAACCCACTCACTAGAGCACAGCTGCTCCTATTCGAAATGAAAATGCAGTTTCGAGAATAAGGCTTCAGAGAACCATTTCAGCATACACATAGCCCCCAAAATAATTTTGAACTCACAACATATTTGATACATTTTACATAAGCTACACATACATATAGACCTCTAACTGTATATACAGATGAATACTAGAAATACCCACATGAAGGTGTAATTTATTATGTAAATAGAAATACACCGGATGCATCGGGGGAGAGAGAGAAAAAAAGGGGGGAGGGCGATATTTTATTCAAAATAATATCCCACATCCCATTCTGAATTTAATCCAGTGGGCTTTCTGGTGCCCAAATGGTATATCTAATATACCTCTCTTCGAGCTAGAAGGCGTCGAAGATCACTTCCTCTAGTGGGTCAAAAAACTTTTTCTATTCCCTGACATCAAAAGGCTTTTGCTCCCTCCTGATGCAACTGTAAGTGCTTCCCAATAGTGGATTTTGTAAATTCCTGAGAGATAGAGCTTAAATGCTCTCTCATTCTAACCTTAAGTGGGCGACTCGTGCTCCCTACATATTGTTTTTTGCAAACAGTACACGTAACCAAGTAGACAGCAGATGAGGTATTGCATGTACTGATGTATATTATAACTGTCCTGTTGCACTGGATATATTTTCCTGCGATAAATACATATGTAGGTAACACATACACACATTGTGTCCACATTTGAAGTTCCCCACAGTGTATATCCAAGTCAACCTATTGAAATCTTGATTAGAATGTTTTGTAAAATCACTAGAGGATAAAACATTCCTTATAGTCCTAGCCCTCCAACTATAAAATCTGCACCCCCTCTCCACCAAAGGTTTGAGTAGGGGATCCGGAGTTAAAGTTGAAAGGTTCCTTTTAATAATTTGGCATATCTGGGAAAATCCCGACTGTAGGTGGTAGTAAAAAAAACAGTTGCTCTTCTTCAACTTGTGAGTTTTTGGACTTTTTAACCCCCCAATAAGGAATTTCTATAAATTTTTCTACTGATTGTGATTTTTAATATTTCTCTTTGCGAGTGGCCCCGTTCGACCAGTCTATCCGTAAGGACATTCACTTGTGTATTATATTTTTCATTCGTAGAACAGTTACGCCTTAACCATATAAACTGGCCTCTGAGTATATATATACCTTTATTTAAGTTTTTGGATGACATGAGGAAGCATGACGAATTTGGTTTTATGTATGCTTTTATTCAAAGTGTCGCCCTCTAAAGTGATATCTAAATAGTTAATCGTGGAAGTATGCTGTCTGTACGTAAATTTTTAATTACAATCATTTGTATTCAAAAACTCAACAAAGTGGGCCACATTGGACTCCTCTCCACACCAAATCGAAATCAAGTAGTCCGTATAACGATAGTATAATTTTATATGAAAGCTGAAAGTGTTCATATCTCCAAAGATGTGGAAGGCCTCTCACCAGCCTAGATATAGGTTGGCGTATGAGGGCGCACATTTGGTCCCCATGGCGGTCCCACAGCTTTTGGAGATTAAAAAAAATAAAAAAAAAACATCCTCAAACTTGAAAAAATGATGAGTCAAAAGACTCAACCAAAGTCCATTAGCTCCGGGCAATAGTCAGAGAAAAGTGTCAGCCTTTCCCTCAGAGCCAGCAGACCAATTCTATGGGGGATGCAGGAATAAAGGGACACAACATCGATTGTCATCCAAGAATAGTCACTTTGCCAAGTTTGGTCATTAACTACCTGCATCAGATGTTTAGTATCTTTTAGATGTCCTGGGAGCTCCCTTACTCATTTCTGCAAATGAAAATCCACCCATGCGGATAAATTCTTACCCAGGGAACCAATCCCTGGGTGAGAATCAATATTATTTTTAATATTTACTAGTAAAACATTTTTCCCTTAGGGTCGTCTTATGTTTAAATCCCCCCCCATCCCCCAAATTAATCCAAGGTATGGGCAAATCCAGTATGAAATATTTGCTGTACATATTCACATTGTGTGGCTCTGTATATATGTATATATAGTTTTTATTAAAATCACAAGACGCAGTACTGTATTGTTTTTACTGTACAACTAGAAAATAAAAAAAATGACTGGTTTTCAATGGAAAATTATGCTTTTTTTTTTAACCATTTTTCTATTTAAACATTTGATTGCAATTCTGCTAACACAAGCTAAATATCATTTTCCATGCTTTTTTTTTTATTCTCTACATTCACAGTATAAGTAATGTTTAGGTGATACCGTCCCTTTAAATATGTGTAGTTTTGCATGCTTTTAGCATTTATGTTGATGTTTCCTGTTTTGCTTACCTCTAGGTATTTAACAACTAAGGAGAAGTTCCATGCAGTAATTGATGCGGAGTGCAAAACAAAAAATCAGGATGGATTGGAGAAATGCGAGACAGAAACTACTAGTAATGAAACTGCTGGTGAGCTGATTGAACCTGAAGCGAAAAGGATCAAGCTGGCCGATGCCGTGAGCGGGAATGAGGAGCAAAGCCAACAAAGTACACAGACTGCACAAGAAAAGAAAAGAGCCAGGGGACAAAACAAGAGTCGACCTCACATGAAGCCCTCCCACCTTGGGGAGGTCCGATTATGCACCGCTGTCATCCAGGTATGCAAAGAGGGGATACCAAAACATACTCTGGCATGAAGCAAAACATGCAATAATTTTACACAACAAGTGGTCAGTGATAGGTTATGGTTAAAGCAAAAACTTTAATATTGTTATACAAGGTCAGGACGGGTCAGTGATTGACTATTTTGTTGACATAGGAAGAAAAAAAGGAAGCCATATAAACTTTGAAGCAGTGCTTAAATGTACTGAACAAATAATAGAAGACACATTTTGTGCTTAAACCAACCTTTTGAGATGATACATCCCTTTCAATTCTCAACAAAGTCTTACTCATCCCCATTTCAAGGCCTGAAGGCACTTAGTTATCAATGACTTAGGCCCTAGATGCCCTATATCTTTCCTTTGCCCCACTTAGCCCTCTGTTCGTGAACCTGTTATTGAAACAATAAACAACATCCCGAAAATCATGCTCTTGCACCCCCATCCCCCTCCTAAAGACCTCATATACCCTCTAGGTTGGGAAGCACTGAGTTAGAGGCAAAAAATTCATTTTGCTGAAATATTCTTTATACAAAATATACTTTAAATTAAAAAAATTGTCTATTGCACTAGGTTGTCAATATAAAGCGTTGTTCTATGTTAGAATGTTTGCATACTTACTATATAACCCAGGGCTTGACAAATTTATTTTATTCTAGGAGCCAGCAAAATTTTTTAGGAGCCAGACAATCACGCAAACATACACGCAATTCATAAACACACACACCAACCCACGTCACATATACACCCCACACACACCAACCCACGTCACATATACACCCCACACACACCAACCCACGTCACATATACAGCCCACACACACCAACCCACGTCACATATACAAACCCCACACACCAACCCACTTCACAAATACACACACACACTTCACATATACACCTCCCCCTACACCTCACATATATACCCCCCTTCACATATACACCTCCCCCCACACTTCACATATATACCCCCCCTTCACATATACACCTCCCCCCACACATATACCCCCCCTTCACATATACACCTCCCCCCACACTTCACACATATATACCCCCCCTTCACATATACACCTCCCCCCACACTTCACATATATACCCCCCCTTCACATATACATCCCTCCCCCCTTCACATATACACCTGCCCCCACACTTCACACATATATACCTCCCCTTCACATATACACCTCCCCCCCACACTTCACATATATACCCCCCCTTCACATATACACCTCCCCCCCACACTTCACATATATACCCCCCCTTCACATATACATCCCTCCCCCCCACTTCACATATACAACTCAAACATACACAAGTTTTTTTTTTTCCCTTCTTAACTTCTGAGTGCTGGGTTGACAACCCAGCACTTAGCCGAAAGAGCCATGAAGATCGGCTGCGGCACGAATGTTTCCCCTCCCTGCTGCCTTACCTCATTGCTGGGGAGGGGGAACATTCGTGCCGCAGCCGATCCTCATGGCTCTTTCGGCTGAACACTAACACACGTGTTGTGCGAGGGGGCGGAGCTTGCTGTCTGTCCCCTCGCGCTGCAAAAGACGGATGGCAGCGGCAAGGGGAACGGCACCCGGGCGCCAGGCTCCATTTCCAGGTCGCCATGGCGACCTGGCGCCCGGGGTTTGTCGAGCCCTGATATAACCAATTTACTGCTTTGTTCCTTGTAGGGGAAAGAAGATAAATGTACCTTTGGTGAGAAATGCAGGTTTTCACATGACGTTGGTAGATACATGGCAGGAAAGCCAGAGGATATTGGCCCAACTTGCTACCTGTTTGAGACTTTTGGTAAATGCATCTATGGGGCCACCTGTCGTTTTGGCAAATCGCATTTGGATGACAGTTTCAAGAACTTGATCAATGGAGACCTTGTGAAAAGGTGCGAAGGGAATATACTTGTAAAGAACAATCTGAACAAAGAATTACAGCTGCAACTCCGGAAAAAGAAATTCTCGTTTGACAAATCCGCTCAGTATTTAAAGAAAATGAACAAATCAAACGAGCTGGGGGTTGTGAGTGGTAAAGGTGGTGGGAAGTCGGCTCAGATTAATGATGTCAGTGACATGGCGACTGTAGATGAGAAACCCTTGCTTTCTACAAGTGCGATCAAAGAAGACGCAGCCACAAAAATGACCGCAAATACTCAAAAGGAAACCGCAATCACAGTAGGATCTCTAACAGACGAAGATGTTATTAAGTTAAGACCATGCGAGAAGAAAACGGTAAATTATTCTGACACTAATGTTACTTGTGAAAATTCACATGTGTAGAGATGTTTTATTGCTTGCTGGAATAGTCTAATTCTTTACAACCCAGTTTTTAAACTTTTTATTACAGGCAAACCTAGACATACAAAAAGTACATTTAATTTGTTATTATCTGTTGGGAATAGAGCTGCCAAAAAACATAAATGCAATAATTTATAAAGCAAGTGGGTTATTAATTAAGCAGTAAATTATGGTAAACTGATAACCGAACTTCAAAAGCACGGCCAAAAACAGAACATTTTCTGTACAGCTTATGTGGTGTTGGTGTTTTTTTTTTTTCTTCGGCCTTTGAATTGTTTTATTTTTACAGACAAAAAAGTAACATAACATAATATTTTATTCTTTTCTTTCAATTTGCACAAAAGTAGTACATGTATTTATTTAATAATTTTTTCTCCATACCTTCAATATGTCCTGGAAAGTTTGAATCTCTAGTTAAGTTGACTAAAGTCACTGACCATTTACTTTAAAAGATGATTGTTTTCTAAACCACTGAATGATAATAGACTGGTAATAAATACCAGAAGTGACATCACCCGCTTTGTCTTCTAATGACAGTACTAAAGTCAAGATGTTTTGAAAATGAATTAGGTTTATTAACTTGTACAACTTAATTGTTCAGTGTATTCCTCCTGTTATTATCCAGTTATTGTTGCTTGTTTCTTATCCTAAAGCACTGTTTTTTTTTCTGTTTCAGATTGACTTCAGAAACAAGCTTTATCTTGCACCATTAACTACGGTATTTCTATAGTATTTATATATTCGTACAATCCAGGGAATATTCTGCTTTCATAAGTCAATTAAGAATTGGCTCAATTAACCTCTTTGCGACAATGGACGTGTCAGGCACGTCCAGCTGGGAACGCCGTTGCAGACAATGGACGTGCCTGACACGTCCTGCGGTGAAACGAGCGGCTTTCGCAATCAACAATCGCGAAAACTGCCCTGATGGTGCTGCTCTATTGCCTCGATGTCAAGGCAATAGCCAGCACTGAAATTCCGGCTCTGGGGCATCCACGATCGCTCCACGGAGCGATTGTGGGCGCCATATTGCAGGAGCAGCATGCTCCAGCAATATGGCTGTGCCCTCTTGTGGTCAGAGCTTCGGAAGTGAAAAAAGTTCACTTCCAACGCTCTGAATGCCCCTAGAGGCAGTTAGCAACATTGCAATGAAAAAAAAAAGACTTAATTAGCTTAAATCTAGGGTTAGGGTTAGAATAGCAGCTAGGGTTACAATAAAATTTGGGTTAGCATAAGGGATAGGGTTACAGTTACATTAAAATTCAAATATATTAAGGGTTAGAGTTGGGGTTAAATTTAGGGTTCAGGTTGGGGTCAAAAGATCAATATAGGAAACCAAAAAACACTATTCTTGGGTTTTGCCCCATAACTTGCAAAAAAAAAATGCAGAAAAACATGGAAACAAGCATATTCTGAACTCGGGACACTTAGAAACTATTTAGATGGGGTCTTTTTTTAATGATTGTATTTGTGTAAATTTTATTTTAGGTCAAAGTTAGAAAGTGTTGTTTTTTTTTTTTTAAAAATGTCATCATATTTTATGATTTTTTTTTTTTTTTTAGTAAATTATAAGATATGATGAACATAATGGTATCTCATAAAAGCCCTTCTTATGACAATAAAAATAACATATAATTTGTGTCGGTACTATATGTGAGAGAAGAAAATTACAGCTAAACACAAACACCCCAGAAATGTCAATGTCTTGTCACTAAGGGGTTAAGGAACCTTAGAAAAGGGATTAACTATTTATATATTTATAATTACCAGTTAAGTGAGGCCGTCTTAAATATTAATGGTGACTCGACTCCCCCACCCCATCAGTTATCATTCTGTCTGTGCCTCCATTTGTATTTGTCACATATACCTTATCCTCCTTTTGTCTATGTAACAAAATTCATGTATGCAAATAGAGATATTTACACACTCACACAAATATATGGAACCCTTGCAAGCCTCTGCTCCTGCCCCTCCATCCAAATAAGTCTCCACCTATCTTTGGAAGGTGTGCTCTGCCAAAAAACAATGCATTCTGCCTGGGAAAGAGAACTACTCTCAATATGACTTGATGTGGCCTGTAATCTTAAAAGTATTTTCCATTATTGGCTCATATAGATGTTTTCTTGTTGTTAAATTACCTGTTAATATAAAGATGTATTTTTTTTCTGTTCCGGTTAGTGTGGCAATCTGCCTTTTAGAAGAATCTGCAAGCGTTATGGAGCCGATATCACCTGCGGGGAGATGGCCATGTGTACTAATATCCTGCAGGGCCAGCCTTCTGAGTGGGCTCTGCTAAGGCGGCATCACTCGGAGGATATCTTTGGTGTTCAGGTTTGTGAAAACTCATGAGATCATTAGATTCTGAATAGTTTATTTAATACTTCTACTTTTCATAACATTTCTTGTCCTCTTATTTTATTGCACAAGTCCAGTATTGTGCTTTGAGTCCCAACCATTCACATACATTAGATGTAAAGCATGAATGAATGTCTTCATTTGTAATTCTAATTATTTCCCGGTGAGCTCATATAACATGTACTGAAACTTACACAGTTAGGTGACCCAGAGCTTCCCATGTGTTCAGCTGTGTTACCTGGGACTATAGTTACATCACATTTTCCCATACAAAAATCCACCATGTAATCAGTGCTTTTTAAATTCCCAGTTTTTGCCACCTCACTGATGCAAACAATCCCTCAATCCTTACGTAGCTCAATATGCAGAAAACAAAAAGGGGGTGACCCAAAAGGGAAATCCTGCTGGCGCTGTAGTAGAGAAACTCTTCGAGGCTGGACCGGATAAAGTTTATTATAAAAAGTAAAATAACGTCCTATAATAAATCACAGACACAGCAATAGAACAAAAAGAGAATCACTACCTCCTCCTTCATCCTACATGTTTCATCTGATACACAGGTTTAATCATAGACATACTTTTCTGTTTAAAGCCTTCATGGAACACTTAGAGTCTAGCGAATGCATCTGTTCTGTACACAATAAATGTGATTGTATATGTGATGGGTAATTGGTATGTTTGTTTATTTTTGGCAGATAGAGGGATCTTATCCAGACACAATGACGAAATGTGCTGAACTAATCAACAAAACAATCGAGGTCGACTTTGTGGATATTAATGTTGGCTGTCCAATAGATCTGGTGTACAATAAGGTGCGTTCCTTATAGTTATGGCTTCTCCAACGTACATTTTGTGTTATAAAGTTTCTAAACGCATACTTTTTGGCTTGGAAGATTGTTTGCCCCGTGCTGATAGCCAGCATTACTGCAAAAGATATCTGAAGTAGCGCATGTATATTCAGCGGATAGATCAGGGAAGTGAGATAAAGCATCTAACTAAGAAGAGCTCAGTCATTTAATCTTTTTATTTATCTTGCTCCAGGTTGTAAACTAGCGATATAATGCACCGTTCAGAATATAGAACATGAAAATGTTCTATATTCTGGAAATTAATGTTTATTATTATTATTATCCCGAGGGGAAATGTAGCATGGCCTTAAAGAGATACCATGATTTCATATGTTTCTATGTTTTCTTTTGCATACCGTGATGTATATTATAGTGAAAATATTTCATGTGTTCTCTGTCTAGGGCGGAGGCTGTGGGTTAATGAACAGAACTAACAAATTTGAACAGATTGTAAAAGGGATGAATTCGGTGAGTATATTGAGAGTATTTCCTTGGAGCGGGTTAGTCACAAGCAAAAGCACCCCGGGAGATACGATAATTAGATATAGATTGTGGCTGCAAATGTCTACTTAATAACTGCCTCATCTACTCTGCCCATAATGACAGCTCAGATTTATTTTACTTATTATTTCTTTAGACTTATGCACATCTTGGGCATTTTAATTGCTTTAATGTGTTCCCACATTTTACGTCTACTGGCAGGCAGTTCTGTGCATCTACTACTCTTTCTGTACAGCAGTAAAGGTTTGTTCCAAACCAGTTGTAATTGGTTAGTTAATTTTCATTTGTCAGTAGATAATAGTTAGGGAACGCACATGGATCAATAAGGCTAAGTGTTTGATGTAATTGTCTGAATAAAGCAGCCATTTGTCCTGGCAATTTAACCATTTCTGTGCAATAAATGGTCCGAACATTACAAAGCTTAAAGCAACATAAGACAATTTCTCTACTGTATGGCTCCTAATATTAATACTTTCATTTACATTATTTTTAAATGAAAAAAGTGTTATCTATAGTAAAAGCAAAGTTTTAACCATTGGACATAGTTGTATTAAACAAAAAATAACTCTCCAGTTTGTTAGCAGAGTAGCAAGCATATTCTTAAATAAAAATAAAAATAGGTATTATATGTGCCCTGCTTGTGGCTTTAAATGCCAATTATGTTTTTTCTATTGAAATTGGTTAATTTGCATATCAAGCCACAGGTGATGTCATAATAGTGTAGAGAATACAACAATCATCAAAAATGATCTATACATTCTGTCATCATAAACAATATTTAGTGAAGAGAATGATGTTCGGTGGAAGCTTGTAAAATTTTCCTTGACGTGTAACGTTTGTTTCCTCTTTTTTGGAAAGTTGATTTCATGGCAGTGTATGATTTCTTACAGGTGCTTGATGTTCCCTTAACTGTAAAAATCAGGACCGGCGTTCATGAAAAACACAATCTTGCCCATAAACTTATTCCAAACTTCAAAGAGTGGGGTGTCTCGTTAGTTACCGTAAGTTCATTAATAAACGTGTCATTTATTTGTATCTTCATGGATGGAGTGAACTGTATTATGGCTTAATTATGCTACTTTTAAAGACTGGCCTCATTTTATTCTGGTCGGCGACTGTCACTCCTAGCACAGTGGGGGTGTCTCTTCATCAGAAAAAAAGACATAGTTGGGTTCCATCAGACCCTGACAGATGTGAGTGCTGAACCCAATACTCATATTTGACTGTGTGTGCATGTCGGTTTAGTGCCACTTTAAAAAAAAATAAAAAAACCTTCTTATTTTTACCTCCCTATAGCGCAGTAAATTTCAGTGCACTGTACAACAGCACAGGATTACCAGGAAGTAAAAGTTACACGACCTAACAAAGATATTTTGGAGTATTGTACACGGTCCTGGAGACCGTATTTCCAGAATGATATAGATACTTTGGAGAGAGTTCAGAGAAGGGCTACTAAACTGGTTCATGGGTTGCAGAATAACTTACTAGGCAAGGATCTTAACACGTATAGCTTGGAAGAAAGGTAATATCAGGAAGTATTACTCTACTGAGAAGGAAGTGGATGCATGGAATAGTCTTTCATCAGACGTGGTAGAGGTTAATACAGTGAAGGAGTTTAAGCATGTGTGAGATAGGCATAAGGCTGTCCTAGATATAAGATAAGACTAATGAAAGTATTCACTAGATGGGCCAAATGGTTATTATCTGCCGACACATTCTATGTTTCTACTTAGTATTTACTGAAAAAGATTAAGGTGTATCCTTATATAAGTGTAAAGCCTGGTAGTATTATGTGGGTCATAGTGGCACAAGAGGACCAAATGATGGTTTTCAGTTGTACAGTACTGCACAGTCCAACACAGAGGCAAGAGATGCTGTTACAGAATACACTGTAAACTGAAATTTATTCCCTAGCTCCTTACAGAGTTGGCAGTAGCAAAGTGGTGGATCCACTGCACTTGGACTGCACGATTTCTCTTTACTTCATCAATTTATAAAAGAAGTGTGATAATCAAGAAGGGTAGTTGCCAGATATGCATTAGACTTGAGAACTGCTGGCTTGTTTATTTGGACTTAAAAAAACAGCAGCAGCCTCTGCTGACCTACACTTGTGTACTTCATGCAAGATTCCAGCCTATGGAAGTATAGAATTATAATCCACGCAACTGCGTAAATTTGTTAAACTCTATTAATTTGCCCCTCTTTGTTTTTCAATGCACTATTACAACATTTTACATCCCATTCCAAAGTCTAATAGAATCCAATATTTCTGTTTGTGAGTCTTTATTATTTCAGAATGTCTTAATGATAATACTGTATGTATTACCCTCAACATTTTCCAAATTAATTATCTTATATTTCAATGTAGCTACATGGAAGATCTAGAGAGCAGCGCTACACAAAGCTTGCAGACTGGGAATACATTGATTATTGTGCCAAAATAGCAAATCCCATCCCTTTGTTTGGTACGTATCACCAGTGGTACCGCATACAAAGAATTGCTCAGTGATATTCACTTACTGTAAGATGAACCAGAGCTAAATCTCCAGTGAATAGACTGAAATTGAGTGTTGTTCATACTGTATAATTAGCAAGCAGTCAACTGCTGACAGCACACCAAATGTATTTCAGCTCTGACCTGATTTTGTGTTCTTCCTTTCTGACTACAGATGGCTTAACCTTTTGCTGTTTAACATTTTATGTCCAGCAGGCGTGCCTAGGCAAGACTGGAATAATTGTTCCGTTCATGCAAGGAAAAGAAAAAGGAAAAAAATAAATCTATAGTGTAGTACTGATTTTTCTAAACCTATCTTCACCATGTGCATATTCCAACATATAACACTTGCCAAAGAGCCAGACTAGTGAACCCATAGGGGCTTTGCATGGCTTCTGGTGAATGTGTAGCAAATGTAACTTTAAGGAAATGTATATAAGGTGGTGGTGTTATGTGCACATAGAATGCATTAGTGCAGTAAACTACTGTGCATCCCACCATGTTGCATACTTGGAGAAAGTAAAAAGACAGCTGTTTAATTGCTGCCTATTATGGCCAACCCCAAAATCGTTTAATCAGCCCCGAATCCATCATTGTGGGTTTTAGTTAGAATTCTATTTTTTTTTTTTTTTTTTTTTGAATTTTAAAAATGTGTACAACATGATGTAATGAATTTTACATTTGTGGAGAAATATTAGATTACAAAATGAAATAATTCTATTTATCTTATTGTAGTGTCTTTTACTACTCTTCCTATTGACATTTGTTGTTTAGCTGGCTTTATGGTACACCGTTTTGGTGATTATACTTCCCTCTAAAGCGGTAGGAACCAGATAGTGCTGCACCTTCCTTGTATAGCTGGACTTTGTCCATTGCAATCTATTCCTCATTCACGGAGTAGAAAGTGGAACTCCACAAATCCGATCCTCTAGCTACCCAAGTCTATCGGCTATTCATCTCAACGTGTTCACTTATGAAAATGAACCCTTCACCAGAGACATGTTGAAACTGAAAACCTTATTATTTTTTTATAATGTGTGTTTAAGGGTTTTACTGATGTTATTGGAGTTTGCTCTTTGATCTGGCAAAGCCTTAAACACACAGGACTAGGTCAGTGATGGTGAACATTATGCAGTTTTTAGGAGATGTAGAGAAAAAATACTGATGCTACATCAGTTTCTTTTTGTTTACACAATGCTGTATTAAAAGATATTTGTAGGTGGAAAGGCCCCTTTAATTAATCTTTTATTTGTTTAAAAATAAAGGTTGCGGACAGCCTCTGGCTAAATATGAACATTTGGAGCCTGTCGGTTGAGGAGTCGAGAGGTGGCTTGAACCATTTAAGACATTTTTTTTATAGTTTGTACTTTGATTCAACAGGAAACGGAGACATCATTTCATATGAAGATTCCAATCGGGCTCTGCAGACTGGTGTTTCGGGTATCATGCTTGCCAGGTAATTCATACTGATATGGCAAAACTCCTAAAGAAAACCTCAACCATCACAAATGTCAGTCTATTCAGACATTTCTCAGATTCAGAGGTCAGTTCTGAGATGACAGATTTTATGGACTTTCCAACTAGCACATCAGATATTCATTATAATAAGCCTGGATGGAGTGGCTCTCAGCCTGTAAACTCAACATTGTTCCTTGGGCCGTACTGTACTTGCCAAGTCCAGTGAGTTTAGCTGGCCCTTGTACCTTTATTCCCAGACAGGCCTTTTTCCCATTCCAAGATGAAGGATTTCAATTCCATAAAGGACAACTGTTGGGGGAGAAAAGGTTCTGCCTAATTAAAAGATTACATCAAATGCAGGCACTTTAAATAGAAATGCTTTAATGAACAAAACAAATAAATCATCTTATTGAGCCCTCTCTGCTTGTATACTATCAGGGGGGGCGATATCTTGGGCCAGGTGGGTCATATCTTCCTTCACCTGACACAATTCTTAACAACATGTCCACCCCCTGGTAGATTATTTATTTTGTTTCATTACAGCATTTCTATTTAAAATGTCTACACTTGATGCAAGCATTCTATGGAACAGAACTTATTTTTTGCAGGCAGCTGTCCTTTAAACCCAGGATACAGGCTTTACATCACCTTAATAATACTGGTCCTTAGAGTAACATGTGAATTAAAGTTCATCTTGTATAACAATCAAACGACTTCTTCAGGTTGTGTTAGGGGCCCATGTTTAGTGGGCTTGGATATCTCTAAGGATAGCTGGTAATTATAGCCTGACTTGTTTAAGTGCTAGTTGATCATGGCAACTACCGATGTCCAATGCATAGAATATAACATGTTACAGTGCAAGCCAGTTTACCTCATTACACCATGGGGTGTAGTCGCTAAAAAGGTGAATTGAGAAGACGTGAGTTGCGTTGAACATTTAATCTCACTATTTTAACTATACATTATGCAAGGACAAACCTGGTGAGCTTCCCCTGCTAAGCAAACTCACCAGCATTGTCCCTGCACAATGTATAGCTAAATTGGTGAATTAAATGTTCATCTCATCCATAACTCGCCTTTTAGCGAATCGACCCCTATGATTGTATTCATTTAAAACATTTTAATTAATTTTAATAAAGGCATATTAAATATATTTAAAAAAAAATCATGAATAAACATTAGATTAAGAAACAAAATAAGTTAAAATTAACAATACACTAAAACTAAATAAAATAAAAAATACAGATTAAGTATATTAAATCTTATCAAACTAACAGGCCATTTAATCGGTACAATAAAAGAAAATGTAATATTGGATATGACTGGATAAATATATCTCTCTTCTGCAATTTTAGAGGGGCGCTTGTAAAACCCTGGCTTTTCACGGAGATAAAAGAGCAGCGGCACTGGGATATCAGCTCTGCAGAAAGATTCGATATCCTCAGAGATTTTTCCAATTATGGAATGGAACACTGGGGGTCGGATGCCCAGGGAGTGGAGAAAACCAGGCGGTTTATGCTAGAGTGGCTGTCTTTCCTCTGCAGGTATAGTGGGCTCCTTATGTTTTTATACCCCGTCATGTATTGCTATGAAGTACTGTGGCCCCAATAGTGTTTATATGTGTCTTCCTTCTCTGTGTACATTCAGGTATGTTCCAGTCGGTTTACTCGAACATGTACCTCAAAAAATCAATGAACGTCCTCCCTACTATATGGGTAGAGATTACATGGAGACTTTAATGGCAAGTCAAAATGCTTCAGACTGGATTAAGATCAGGTAAAAAAATGAAATCTGAGCTTTCAATGACATCGGTGTTTAAATATACAGTTTGAGTGCTCCCAGTTGTAAATTAGTTCTAACCACCATTTTCTTTCTTATTACAGCGAGATGCTTTTGGGGCCTACTCCGGAAAGTTTCACATTTCTACCAAAACACAAGGCCAATTCTTATAAATAATACAGAATGGATTTAAGAGCCTCTGGAAAATGATTTTTTTTTTTTAATAAAAGTGATATTATTCATAAATGTAGGGCTTTTCAAGATTTGTTCATCAAAAAGACATTGCCTAGGCTCTAGCACTACAAGCCTGGCAATCGCTAAAAGCTTTTGGCCCAGAGCCCTAGTAGAACAGGGCAAGACCGTAATTATACTTCCATGTAGTTCCATGTGGTGTATTTTATTTAGGTTTGTTGCTGCCCTAGGGATGACTAATCTCACGTATCCTCTAATCTTCTTTTGCCACACATCGCCAGTGCCATCTCTGTCCTCAAAATGCTAGCCAACTTACCTGGACAAAACTGAGAGGGCGGCCTTTTCTGGCGCGGGTGGGAGCCGCACTAGGTCTCGATACACCACAGCATGTAGTCGCACATAATTCTGAAGTGTGTGTATACAATTATACAAAAAGTAGTATCAAGACCCATGAATGGACCTGTCAAGTAAAACATAACTTACCTGAAGTTGTGTTCTGCCTCCACCAAGATGGTTGTCTGAGAGAATCCCCCAACTGATATTAACATTTCACAATAATGCCTAGCGTGTGGACCATATTTTTTTTCATGCCCC
Source organism: Pelodytes ibericus (assembly GCA_036172795.1). NCBI lineage: Eukaryota > Metazoa > Chordata > Amphibia > Anura > Pelodytidae > Pelodytes > Pelodytes ibericus. Next base: position 197,600,369 of record CM069859.1, read on the forward strand.
CTCCTGGTATTTTCTCAATAAAATGTATTTTTTTTTATACATTTGCTTTAACACATTCATACAAATGATGAATCTGCATATTATGACACTTCTGTATATTTACTTTCATGTTTTGTATTATTGAACTTGTTTGGAATGCAATGTGGTCCTTCCTACAATGACCACCTTTTAATGTTAAAACTGCATGTTCACTTCCTCTGCATCCAGAATGCAGTGGGACATCTATTCACACACCTGCCTGATTGGGGAGGACATAAGCCATTAGTCTATTGGGAAGATGCAGGTCTGTGTATTCTTCACACAGCACAGACCATTTTTCCCTCTATCAATGCAGTTCTGATTGTCCGAATGAATCAGGATGTCACATGGTCTTATTTGGGAGTGTAGCAATACGGCAGGGGAACATAATGACCTCTTGCTACCTTGCTGTAATCTAGCCATGGGATTTCCTTCACTCCACAGCAGGAAGCCTCATAACTAGATTCAGGCCTTTTGAGTGTTACATAAGGGGCTTCAGCCCGGTTACTGTCCCTCCCCAGTGATACCACTGCTGAAAACTCTCCATATACTGCACCATGAATGTTTTAATCATTTACGCCATAAGACAGGTGAAATTATCGACAAACAATGACCACCACCTCCCACGTGCATGAATGTGCACATTTCTTATGGGAAGGAGCATATAAATACCTTTAAAGTGTGTGTTGTCTGGCAGTTACATTTTAACTTTTTCATACTGTAATAAATCTTATATTGTGAGTTTATCTGTTTACAATACATTCCAACACCCCCATACTCTAATCCCACAAATGTACAAGGTTTTGCTTTTCTTCAGAGAGATTGAAAATATTAAAGCTGGGAATGAGGAGCAGTTATGTTTAGCACCAAAATAAAATAGAAACATTTAGTGTGTGAGCAGATTAAAACAGCCCAATTTTCTCTAGTTTCATTAGTCCCTGGCCTTATCTTATATCCAGGATAGTCTTATGCCTATCCCATGCATGCTTAAACTCCTTCACTGTATTAACCGCTACCACTTCTGCTGGAAGGCTATTCCATGTATCTACTACTATATCAGTAAATTAATACTTTCAGATATTACTTTTAACCCTTTTCTGCTCTAATTTGAGACTGAGGTATTGTAACACCTATTACACAGTGCATTTATCTCTGTTGGTGCAATGTATATATATATATATATATTTTTATTAAGGATCATATTTTCAGGAGCTATATAGCCACTGAATCTGGAATACTGTCCACGCTTCTAGATCTGTGCTGAAATCCGTGTAACGCACTCAGGATTTTCAGCAAGCCATGTGCAAGTTTAGGTTTTGAATTAACCATTAAAAGGACTCATGCTGTTAAGATGGCTCAGTGGGCTAATGCACTAAATGCATAACTGTAGAGTCTCCGGGGGTTGCAGGTTATATTCACAGCAATATGGATTGAGTCTTTTATATTCTTCAGAGGTTGTTAATATATTCTTTATGGTAATACATTATATACATAGTCCCTTTAGCTTGTATGTGGAATGATGGTTTGGTGTGTTAAACTGCTATAGCAGAATGAGAAAATAAGGGGACATGTGATGTACAGTGCTGCATGTAGCCACTTGTATGTGTAGATTAGGCTTATTTTCTCCTAATCCTTTTAACATGCTTACTTCCAGAGCCATTACTCTAACCAAATTACCATAAGTGGATTGGTGGGCCAAGGGCATGTTTACAAAGTGGTCAAATCAGGGTCTTCTGCCTGAAACTGCAATTCTCTTGAAGTTTGGGAACAGAGCAATTTAGCTTTGAGAGTCGTCGGTTACATTCAGCCTATCCCGAATAATGGAGTCGCCAAAGAAGGGATTCACAGCATCGCACATTGTGAGGGGGCCGCAATGTTGTTTAGGAGTATGTGCTATGCCACCCACATGGTTGTTTGGGCATAACATGTCCTTATGTGGGAAAGGGTTAGACAGTTTATACATAGGCTGTAAATGAAAAATTAAACATGTAGGTTGTTAGTTAAATCAGAATTTTATTAATAAAAAAAAAAAAAATACAAAAAATTAAATCAAGCCATTACATTTAAACAAATGCTCTTATGTCTGGAATGGTACAATGCTTAAATAGGCAACTTGCAGTGGTTCTGGGCTTCCTTTGCAGGTGCTTTAGATGCTCATGACACACTGAATGAACTAGAATAAAAACAAAGAGGTGATACATTAGAAACACATACTATAGACAAGTAATTAACTTTATTAAGAATCCATGCAGTGGCTCCAGTACAACCTGTGAAACCTATACACCCGTATTTACTAATTTCATGTGATTCTGAACCTCACATCCACCATCACTGATTACCGTATTTGCTCGATTATAAGACGACCCCCCAAAATTTGTATATTCCTTTAGGAAAAAAACTAAAAGCCTGAATATAAGACTACCCTATAGGAAAAAAAGTTTAACTTGTATATATGTAAATTGCTTTTTAATATTTAATAAAAAATTTATATTATACAAATGCATTTCTTGTTTTTATTTCCTTTTTATGTGCCAGTGCTGCCTCTCTCCTCCTCCCCCAGCTGTCTCTCTCTCCCCCCCCTCCCTTGTCTGTGACCCCCCCCCTCCCCCTAACCTGGTTTTGTTCCCGGGTGGCTAGTGGTGGCAGCCGGGGGATGTCTGCCTGATACGTGCAGACATCCTCCATGCTGCCCGACACGGCAGTCTATTATGACGGACAGCTGGTCCGTCATAATAGACTGCTGTGTCGTGCAGCATGGAGGATGTCTGCACGTATAGTGCAGACATCCCCCAGCTGCCCGATTCACCCTGGTGGTTAGCGGGGCAGCAGAGGATGTCTGCGCGATGAGCGCAGACCTCCCCTGCAGCCGCCCGGCACGACCGCCGGGACTTCTGTGACGAAAGCGGAAGTACCCGGCTTCTTCATAGAAGCCCCGGCGGTCGTGCCGGGCGGAAGCAGGGGAGTCTGCGCTCATCGCGCAGACATCCCCTGCTGTTAGAGAGGGGGATCCAGGTCCCCTGCAGCTCTGCTGGGGACCTGGATCCCTGTCTTATAGTCTGACCTCAATTCGACGGCCTCGAATGTAAGATTTGCATTTGCTCTGAAAAAAACCTTGTCTTATATTCGAGCAAATACGGTATATGTTCTGTATTCAGGGATTAAATAATGGGTATTGGTGGGAAATTCACCTCCCAGATGTACGACTAGTGGGTTTTTACACTGGACCCCCCACTAATGGGGCGATAAGTCTGGGAGATAAAATCTCCCACAGGACATTTATCAGTGACAAACTAGATCCATTGCAAATACCAATAAGATGCAACTCCATATCCAATGCACTCTATTGGAGGAACAATCTCTTCCAGTGTGGTTTCTACTGTACTGTGATTTTGGTTATAAAAGGTCACTTCTAAGTTGCCAAGATAGAGCCTATTTACTAATACATTCGGCATTATACCTCCTTTTATGCTTATACTTTGATCAAAATGTACTTACATCATCATACTGAAAATTAACCATCCCTTGCTGGGCACCATCCCTTCTTCTGAATGTATCTGGGGGAAACAAATGTTATGCACACACTTAAATACATGTAAAATGCAAAAAATAAAATATATATATATATATATATATATATATATATATATATATATATATATATATATATATATATAATATATATATAGAAAGTAAGCAATTTAAAAAAAATAAAAATCAATACCAATATAAGATATCAACAACCGAGCAACCAATTGACATGCCAATGTCTTAAAAGAAGGATTAGGATTCATTAATGGATGTACTGGATATTGCCAGTTAAAAATCTCAATCTAGTTTTCGCAGTAACACGTGGAAGCACAGGCCTATGTATTACTGGATAAATAGAGTATGACTTTTCAGTGAAAGTTTTCTTTTACAGTAGACACCTCAATGTTTTTTGTAGAATTCCCATTTCACTGTAGGCCCAAAGGGAATATTGCATCAATTCCAGGCCATGGATGTTGGGAGCGAGCATTTCAGTTGAGAAATTCCCCATGTTCACTTGGTAATTGTAGGTAAATTTACATTAGCTTGGTTACATGTCATTAAGCAGCAGGGCAATTCACACCCCATACTACAGACCTGTACGCCCGTATTGTTACCGATGAAAGGGAATGGTCTAGTTTACTAATGGGTTTTCCTCATTCTCTCTCATTTTCCATAGTTAAATGTCACTCATTTTGATATGCGAGTGGCCACCACATACCTGTCAGAGCGCGAAGTTTTACGCAGCATGCAATGTAGTCATCAAAAGTGATTCTTCCGTGAGTGCTGTACCTTCTTGTGATGTTATTTAAGGCCTGAGGACTCAATCGAAAACCTTGCAAGGTGAACAAGCAAAAAGGGAATCTTAATATCACACTCGTTTTCCCAAATCAGCCTAAATATTGTCAGCATGTTTCACATTTAAAATATCCAAATCAAATAAAAAACAGGCTTTTTTTCATTATTTTGTTACACTTTCTTGTAAGATAAATAAGCAAAAATGATCAAAAAACGCAACCCACATGAACTGACTGCTTATCCCACAATTACATTCACAAAACTATAAATAAAATAGGAAAGAATATATTAAAATAACCAGAATTGTGTAGGAAATTGCAGCTTGCACCATTTCCCCACAAACGGTGCAAATCCAGGACTATTAGTGAACCAAGTAACAAACATAGTTCTATGTCAGTGAAAGGATGGATAAGGAATGTAGACAGCGCTAGTTGGTTTGCTGGGGACTACTATTTGGAGAGTATGGTCTTTGCTCCAACCTTACTTAAAGGTTATGGAATGAAAATTCATACCAGGAATATATGGTTATATTTAAGATGGATTGATAGATACAGATATCCATCTATATCTCCTTCTGAGGACAGGGCTTGACAAACCCCAGTTGCCATGGTGACCACAAAATGAGACCTGGTACCCAGCTATTGCTATCCACATGGTACTCCTTGCCACTGGGACCAGTTAGAAGAAAAACAAACCTCTCTCCTAAACAAAAGCAGGGGAGTGCAGCAGACTGCCTGCTCTGCCCCCTCATGTTGGAGTGCCAGGTGTCACTCAGCAGGAAGATACTTTAACACTGTGCCTTTGTGAGAGGCACAAAGCAATGAGGTAAAGCAGCAGGAAGGGGAACACATTGAATGATGCACTTCTGGTTTTCTTTTATAAAATAAAATTGATAGCTTGTGTGTGTGCCATTTTCTGGTTCCTACATTTATTTGCTGCCTCCCAACACTAAATTAAACCTGTCAAGCCCTCTCCTAGGAACTTGTACGGTAAACTCAACATAGGAATTCTAACAGTGTATATACACAACCAATACGCATTTTCAAACAGGTCACTGTGTATAGTGCCAACAACTTATGCAACACTTTGGCGCAGAACATCAAAAGGGGGAGTTTGACAAATTGATTCACACTAAAACATGGGGTAAAGGGCCCTGCCAGCAAGCTAGAGGGGACCTGGGGAAAGGAGAAAATAAGTGACAAATATATTGTGACAATTGGGGGGACGATGATGGGTGAATTATCCAGCCACATAGAAATGAACGTTGTTGCAGGTGACTATAGTGAGGCCTATAGGGACATACTGATAATTATTGTGTATATAGGGGGAGGGTGCCAGGTAGCTGACTGAGAGGTCAAGTCATATCATGAGATGAACCTAACCTATATTGGAAATTAGTTGGTGGGAGGCCACTGAACAGTCTCAGTCCACTTGCTGGGGGATGAGGAGTTTGAATGTTGTGGCTGTATGTGTGGATCTTGGAAAGGTTGTGAGAGAGAACATGTCAGTTACTCATTAAGGAATATTATCACCTATATAGCTAATACACTCACCCATAGCTGCCAAGGCTCTCTGCAGCTCCATTCCGTCAACAGTCCCACTTCTATCAGAGTCGAAAGTGACAAAGTGCTGCTTCCAGCCGTTTACTATACCCCCCAGTTCTTTGAATTCATTGAAGCCCATCTTCCCAGACATATCTCGCTAGAAACAGTTAAGGGAAATAGGATTCCAGTAGCCACTGTATCCACACATTTGCCATATTAAAAAACAGTTTACATAGAACACATAAAATGTGGTCACTTTTGAATCAACTACATAAAAAGATACATCCAGCATGGAGATCATGAGCCTGCAGGTTTCCAGGTTAAATGCTAAAAAAAAAAAAAAACAGAAAACATATTATAAAATATTACATGATAAATAATTGTAGCCATTACATCATGTGCTCTCTGGCAATGTTCTGGTGGGTCAGACTCAACAGTGTATGCACATAGATCCAACTCTTTGGCCTGTACACTTAATAAACAAAAAGGAATCTACAGCAGTGATGGCTAACCTTACCACTGCAGATATTTGTGGAAACTACAGATCCCATGAATGTCAGACAGCCTCAGGACTGTGCATCATGGGATCTGTAGTGCCAAGGTTAGCCATAATAGAAGGCCAAATATTTAACTGCAATTTTGTTTTAAGTGCCAAGGAATGCAGAATATACTGTGTATTCACCAGCTTGTGGCATTTAAGATTTCTACATAGTGATGCATTTTTTCACAATATGATTCATTTGCCTCTGTATATGGTTAGAAAGTGTAATTTATATTAAATTATGTTCTTGTCCACCAAAATCGACATTCCAGGATGTAACCAGAGCCTTCAGGTTGGCAGCAGATTAAGCTTCTCCTCTTACCTAGGCTCGTGGGTAATGGAATTTAAGCTCCTCCCCCTCACTTGCCGTCTCTGCCTATTCTTAGCTAGATCATCCAATTTTTGCTTTTTGCAAAATACCCATTTTGAGACTGGGAAAACTGCTGCCATTGCTTGGGACTGCCCCAAGAAGATGAAGTTGTGAGAACCCATATGCACTGGTGATGACCCCACAATGCACTCACTTTGGTTGCCCATTCTACATCCATACACAGGCATGTAGATTAAAGTATCCTGGCACTGGCATATAGCATTACCACCTAGCCGGTACCTTACCGGCAGGCCGGTAAAGAAATTGGCTTGATGCCAATGTTAAGTCTATGGAAGCACCAGCAAGGCTTGTATTTTTTTTTTGTAGGAAAGGTGGCAACCCTACTGTCATATGGATCTAAAGAGAATTCAGTCTGTATGCATGCATTGTTACACAATAAACAAATAACATTTCTTCAAACAAAATCAAACCCAGGCGTTTCTCAGCAGGTTCAACAAATTTTGTTCATTCAAAATGGAAAACAATTATGTTTTGAATTGGCCTGCATTGTGCCCAGGTCATAAATCAATAGGTTACAAGCTACTTGAAGATAACTGTGTTTATTTTACTGCCGTTTAGATCCTCAGTTCTACCACCATTTACAGATCCTCAGTTCTACCACCATTTACAGAACACCGTATATAAACATTCATCCTTTGCAGGCAGAGAAGCCGTGTGATCCACAACAGTCAATAGGGCAGACAAATAAAGAGGGGTCACAAGAAGAAAATATAGTATGAGGAAGGAAATGGTAAATAAAAAGGAAGTTGTGGTAATTCTGAAAGTCACTTACGTTTGTATCCTCCAGAGAGGCCGGCTTGGGTGAGACATCTCTGCAGCTCTTCAGCATCTATCTGACCATCCTTTAATGGAACAAACATGAATGGTGATCACATGGCATCCGGAAAATGTACTTAATTTGATGTTTTGTCCAGGATCGGAGCCATTATTTATTAACACTTATTTCCATGAACATAGATATCAGTTTCCCCACTAAATGGAACATTATGCTATCGGAATTAGATTTGTAACTATTTTTTAATATTTTTGGAATGGCTGCATACAGCATATGTGTTGTGGGCATGTACATTTCCCTGCCTTCCTATTCCTTCAAGGAGCTTAAAACATCAGCTCGTGAAAAAACACGAGTTAGAGATCCGTGAATTTGTATGCAAAACCCCTAAAAACGACAGTAAATTTACCCCCCCCCCCCCCCCCCAAAAAAACACTCTAGACATACAAATTATAAAATCAACTTTGTTTTATTAACTGTGTACATGTTAAGGTCAGCTTTTTAGGATGTAACTGGAAAGGTTTTGTATGCAATCATTTTTGCTTTTATAAAATTGAAAATCTACGATAAAAATCAATAGTCCTCTCACCTGGCCTGCAACAGATACAAAGTAGCCATACAGGGGGTCTTGATGCTGGCCAGGGTATGCACCACCACCTGGTACACCATACTGTAAGGAAAAGATAGTTAGAAAACAAAAACTCTTGTTTACACATAATTCAATAGCACTTTACTATATAAGAGAATGTTATTAAACCTGCTTCACGATATCAAAAGAAACAAAAGCACCAACTAGAACATGGCCCCTACATACTATAAAATGTAGATGGGCAAGTCATACAGACATCACTGAAGGCCAACATTTTGTCCACTCTCTGTGTTTGAGAAAAAAAAAATGTTTAGTAAATGGCCCAGAGACCTTACTGCATACTGGAGCAGTGAGCGTCACCAGTACAGTTTGTAGCCTGGTTAGCGGTTATTTTAGTATATCTGAGTTCAGTGGATGAGGCTGCACACACACTTACACTGATGTAAATGTGGCCATGTGGTATACATTTGTATAACTGTTCAAGATGGGATATAAATTGTTGTAATTAGGAATTGAAAATCCTTGAATGGCCTGTAAAGGGGCAACAACGCATGTGGGGTTTAGGGTTGCCACCTTTTCTTCAAAAAAAAAAAAAATACCGGTCTTGGTACTGTCTCCATAGACTTAACATTGGCTGATGCCAATTTTTTACCGGCCTGCCGGTAAAATACCGGCCAGGTGGCAATTCTAGTGGGGTTTAACATCTATGAATGCCATGACATGGGCTTTCTAATAACTATGAAAAGAAGGTAAAAGAGGCCGCTCTTTATAGGATGATCAATGCTTCTCGATCAAATGGGCATAAAAAAAATAAATATAAAAAAATCGAACCAATACAGCCATCCTCTTTATAGTTTTGGTTCTGTCACATTCACCTTGAAACTAGTCATATTCCTGCTACATCAAGTTCAATGTGGAACAAAGTTCAAAAGCCTTATGGTCACCATGGAGACCTTTTGCCTGTGCACCAGCACCAGAGAGTAACACCAGTACTAGCACTACAGTTGTGGCAGACTGTTATAATGTGTGACAGGTCTTGCTTCTAGTAATGCCAGTGTTACATTTCACCTTGATTCTATAGAGAAAGCAGCAATTTTAAGTTCGAGAAAAAGGTGAAAATGAAATGCAAAACCATTTAGTAAATGAACGTCTAGATTTACTCTGGAAACCAATGTTTTGAAAGAACTCAGTGTCCCTCTAATAGTAATAATACGTTTTTTTTTTTTTTTGTTCCTTTTGCTTAAGATTTCACACTTTTGATCATTTGAGGAAAAGGTCTGGAGCCGCACAACCACTGCCTGTGTGCGGTTTTAATAGTTAACATAAACATTGTTTTTATATAGTAAAAAAAAACTTTTTGATGTTCCCTTCAAAATATAACCTTTTAATTGAGTACCACATAATTGGACTAATCCCAGAGGTTAAAAAGGGTCCTGGTGGCCAAAATTAAACTGCAGAGTCCTATCTGAGGACTTTATACAGAATTTCATTGGCCTGAAGGCAATAATAATTTATATTCCTGATTAGGTTTCTCTGGCTTCTGTATAACTATGTTATGGAATCTATTTATTCATGGGGGAAGAATGCATTGAGATTTCTCTAATTTTCAAGCATGTTTTGTTGCAACAGTTGCATTTTACTAAATGACATCATGGCATGAACAGACATGCATTTCGAAATATGTAGTACTACACAGAAAGCATTCTGGACCAGAGTCAAGTACCGTAATCTGGTTCCCATTACTAATTAAAATGGCAATAAGCAGGAAATCCATTGCTTAAAAGGGACTATCACCTAAACCTGTTTTTTTTTTTTTTTTTTTTACTGTGCATGTAGAGGATAAAAATGAATAATAATAAAAAAAAAAAAATCTATCCATTGTGTAAGTAAAATTTTTAAATGTGTCTGTGGACTCTCCAGTTTATCACCTGTGGCCTAATATGCAAATTACACATTTCCCATGAAAAAGCAGTTCATTTACATATCAGGCCACAGGTGATGTCCTAAACTGGAAACTCCACAGGTACTTTTAAAACACACTTTTCTCCAAATTGCATTTGTTTGCAATTTTGCTTAGACAATGTATAGATCATTTTCCGTCCATTTAAGTGTTGCAATGTATTGCATGCAATGGACACAGACAGTACAGTTAAAAGACATATTGTGCCTTCTGTATGTATGACATCACCTTGCAGCTTACTAGTCTATTCCTTTCAATGGAAACATGTTAAGGACATGCTAAAAACACGAAAATAGCGGCAGTTTTTGCAGAAGATTATTTTTAATGCATTATAATTTAGAGACAGTAGTGTGTAGGCGCAAAACGCATGTTTTAATGTAGAAAGGATTACACATTATGGTAAAGAATACACTGTTGTTAAGGTGATGATACTCAGACTTTACTGCCAGTTACCGGTAATAGCATTTGTTATCTTAGCACCAATAGCAGGAAGCAGAGCTTATGTGCAGTGTAACTATGGAACATTGAACTTGCACCACACCTAGAAAACCAATGTATACAGGACCAGACAGTTGTCAGACTGGACCATAAATACCATTCAAGGATTGACAAACTCCAGGCGCCTATCTTTGTGTGACAGCACTTTTAAACTGGATAGAACTCTTTTCTGAATTAAAAAGGGTAGATGTGTATTAACTAGTTGTGGTCTTCAAGGGTTTTTATGCAGCCCCTAGGGAAACATTCTATGGTATCCACGCATGAATAGAGTTGAGAAAACCCGAACCGCAAAGTTCGGGTTCGTACCGAACATTACGATTTTTGGACCCCGAACACGGTCATTCCACTGTATGTCCGGGTTGGCGTTCGGCGATTCATATCGCCTTAAATTTAAAATTACTAGTGACTGGACAGCTATTGCTGCCCAGTCACTAGTAAAAATAAGTCCCCCGTTTTCCCCACTCATGAACACTAGGTCCCCCCCTCATGATTATTATTAGGGTCCCCACCCGCCGCTCATGGGTGGGGACCGGGGGGGGGGCTACACTAGGTCCCCCCCCCCTCATGATTATTATTAGGGTCCCCACCCGCCACTCATGGGTGGGGACACTAGGTCTCCCCCTCATTATTATTTTAGGGTCCCCACCCGCCGGCAATGGGTGGGGACCAGGGGGACATTAGGTCACCCCTAACACTTGTATGTTCGGGGTCAAGTTCGACCCCGAACCCCGACTTTTTTTTACCGAGTTCGGCCGAACCCGAACATCCAGGTGTCCGCTCAACTCTACTCATGAAATGAATGGTCTGGTCCCCCCAAATAGTCATCAAGATGGTGTGTCACATAAAAAAATGGTACAATGATATAGATCATTGATGGCAGCATGCGGAAGATGTTGCCCACAATGATTTTGCGCAAGCATCTAACCTGTCTTATTTATTCATGGCAGAGTGTCCAGCCCCCTAACCTAAGTGTCAGCATTGTATGTGGCCCTCCATATTAAGATGAACAACACTGATCTTGGTAACTGAACTTTATATTGAGTGTTTTCACAGAGACTTGGTGATAACCATACAGGATATGGCCATATATACAAGAATGACAAACAAGCTGAGTCAGCTATGTGAACCCACTTTTATGGTGTCACGTGTGAGGTGATAGAGGATACCAAGGTTCACTTTAATATACATTTACAGCACAGATGGTATAAAAATAGGACACTGATATTAGATCAATTGGGACAATGTAACATGAGATGGGTTTATATCTGGATGTCCACCCCATGGTAAAATAGATTCCACTTTTACTCATCTTTCATTACAAACCTCTTCAAGTCGTACCTAATCACCATTAAAAATAATTTGTTAATGGATTTTCTACCCTCTCATCGGAAACTTAACTCTTATGTTTAATAATATTGAACATAACAAAAGTTTACATAAAGATCATTATAATGCAAATATACTTTGACCTAGGTGAAAAGTGCAGTGAAAAGTATTAATACAGTATTTAAGCAAGATATATGCATGGAATTATTCTCTCAGTTTGAAGTATTTCCTTGCAATGTTGCCATTGTCCAACATCCAGGGGATGTTACTATTACCTATTCTATGGTACTCATTTTAGATACCTTAAATGGATGAAGGGCTAAGATGAATGTGCAACTTTGTGGACTGAACAGATGGAATGGCTACATTACACCACTACTGCAACATGTATGGAGCTCTTAGGTTCTGGAGTTTAGTGTTCTTTTTTGTGTGTGAATATTTGAGCATCCTTAAGCCCCTGCTATTTGCTGTGGTAACTTTTTTCATAACACTTTTTTAGATAGTGGTTAGAATATAATATTTCCCAGTATACACTTCCTCTACTCTTAGCTATGCAGGTGTCAGCAATTATCAAAGCACCATGTAAAAACCCAAAGTGAAGTGATTTTTAGTTCACATTGTGATACTCACTGAGGTCTCTAATGGGTATAAAATGCAAGTAAATGCACATATTGTCTAAAGGATTAGGTGTGCAAGCAATTAGATTCTTTATATTACATCTGCACTTACACCCTGTATTAGGAACAGAAATATCTATAATCTTGTGAGAATTACATTGAATGGGCTAGATTATTACCTCCTGACCATCGTACATCTGTGAAATGCCTACAGTTATAAACGTGAGCACAGGACACCTTGGAATAAAATACTTCCAACAATTTTTACAGTAGGGACCAACTACAGGTCCCACAACAACTGGAACACCACAGGTCTGGCTGAGCATGACAAGAGCTGGAGTCCATGACAGCTGGGGTGTCAGAGATGTGCCTTTCCTGTTTTTATAGAGATTGTTCACTTACTGTATTAGTTTGGTCAAACTGATTATTTATTACACTGTAATAAAAAATAAAATATACCCGCTGCAATATAGTAATAAGAAGAGTGAGAAAGCAGAAGGCCTAGGAATGATTGTATGTAGCCCAACCCAGCCGGTACCCCAGGGATTTAAATGATTACACAAAGTGCATTAAGATTTCTCCTCCCTGAATCAGTAACAAGCAGATACAATAGGCAGATCAGATCATTTATATCACTACTACCACCACTAATATACATGATAACTCCTCTGTCTGTATATCCTTATGCATGTTTAATGGGGGAGGATAAAGACCCCTTCCCCTTCCCCTCCCCCCACCAAACATCCCACTTTCAATTTCGCCTTGATATGGTTTACCCCACCGGCTGTGCAAGTTCTATTTGCTTGGATCAGATTGTACATAGACAGAGCATCGCTCACCCCTCCTTGGTAGTATCCTCCGGGTTGTCCTGGATAAGCCATTGCTGCAGGGATCTGTGGGCGCAGTGCACTGTGTGTGTGAGACCTGTAACCTCAAACGGATACACAGTATCTAGGACACGCCCAGCGCTCTCCGCTCTGCAGATAGTTAAAGGGGCGGAGCCACGTCAGGAATTCTATCGAACCCTAGCGTTTACAACTTGCACGAATGACCAAACAGAGAGGCCCTCCCAGGGATAGGCATCAATGACGCTCCAGAGAATCTAGTGACATCAGGCTAACACTGGGCCACGTTATTGGCCGAGCATCATGGTAGTCGGATTCATAGTTCTTGACACTCCAGTGTTTTGGACTACAGTTCTCTTGCTGGCCAGTTAACCTTTTGAGTTACAGAGCATGATGGAAGAAGTAGTACATATAAGTAAAGGGACTCAATCTAGAGATTGCTTATAATGTGAACATAGAGGATAAAAAATGATCAGCATTGTCTATATCAAAATTGCAAGCAAATGCATAAAAAAGCGAAATATATGTATTATTGAAATTCTTTAATGATATATGTATATAAAGTGTCTGTGCAGTCTCATGCTTATGACATCACCTGTGGGTTGCATGCAATTACCGTGCTTAAAATAATTAGGGGGGGCTAGAGGGAGATATGTTCGGGGGTGGTTCAGTAAGGGGCCCTGAAATTTCGGATGGTGGCTCTGCTGCTACTGGGGCAAGTTTTTAGGGGCAATCTGACTGGTTGGGTAATTACTGGGTGCTGGGACAAGTCCTGTGAGGGCAATCTTGGTGCAGGAGCAAGTGCTGTGAGTGCAATATTATTTTCATTGGGGGGAGGAACCATAGAGACACACAATGTGTTCACTGTCTAAAGCTGAGAATCCAACCACGAACGTATGGTGTTCGTTCAATCGTGCCGCTGATATCTCTTCCAGTATCCCCTCTAGATATAGGAAACTGTTCACTTTAGGGATAGAATATAAAAATTCACTGTGAAAATGCGTGAAATTTGAAATTTGTGCTTGATGTGACAGATACATGGCAGTGAATGTTTAAAGTACATATCTTTGGGAGAGTGACTTCTCAGCTCTGGTCCAGCTGAAGACAACACGGAGTAACAAAATGGGCATTAGAATACAACCTCAGAGTTGCTTTATCTACCATCATCCCAGACTTTGAAAGACTTATCAGAAGCAAAAAGCATCCCCAGCTAATTAGTTCCATCTGATTCAATGGCCTTTTATTTTATTGGGTTTTTAAGCTCAATAATACTTTAATTTTCACTTGCACTGACATATATGCACTATTCATTTTGCAAAGAAGCCCTGTTTTTTGATTTCTTCATGATCTGAACAAAGAATATATAATTTGTGGAATACTGTACAAATTGTTTTGTGGAATAAATTATAATGTTTCTGAAATTCTATTATTTTTGAGCCTTGATTTAAAGGTCAACTGTCAGCAAAAAATAAGTTATGTTTAGCTGAAAGATTGCATCACGTGTAGGTATTTTAAATTTAAGCCAAGGGTGTCCAAACCTTTTTCAAAGAGTGCCAGATTTGATGAAGAGAACATGTGTGAGGGACGACCATTTTGCCTGACATTCTTTGAACCATTAAAATTAAATGCAAATTAATTAACACACACACACTTTGCCACCCTCATACACACACACTTACACTTTGCCACCCTCATACACACACACTTACACTATGCCACCCTCATACACACAATTCCACGATTCCACCCTTATACACACACACACTCTCTGCCACAAACACACACTATGCCATCCTCATACACACACACTTACACTATGCCACCCTCATACACACAATTACACTATTCCACCCTCATACACACACATACTCCCTGCCACAAACACACTTACACTATGCCATCCTCATATACAACATACACTTAAACTATGCCATCCTCATACATACACACACACTGTGCTGAATTAAAATCATTTTTTAATTCCATTAGTATTACAATTCCATTTAGGCTCTTACCTCAAGGACCTCCTACCCACAATGCAAAGCGGGAGAACTCGCTGTGTGCGCCGATGGTATACATCGTGGGAGGTCATCTTACCTATGTCACCTGACTTCCGTGTCACGTTGCTACAAACACCAAATCCCGCGATTCACTGGGGCCACAACAGATAGATTTTGCCAAATTACCTGGAGGGCCGTATTAAACCAGGACACGGGCCGCAATTGGCACGCGGGACGGACTTTGGACATGGCTGATTTAAGCAATTCTGTTTAAAATGACTACACTCTGCAATCTTTCAATTAAACATATTTTTTAATTTTTTTTAATTTCAGTTGTCCTTAAATGAGCAAGGACAAATGTGGCTGCTGAGTTTAGATTGTAAACTGATGAGCAGGGCTTTCCTTTTCCCTATGTGTTACTTCTACCTGTACCCCATTGTGCTTCAGAAAGAACTTTCCAGGATCGAGTGATAGTTACTTTCATTCATCTTAACTTCTATGATGGTGAAGGGAGGTGTTTAAGATTGCCACCTTTCTTTAAATAGACTTAACCGTGGCCTCAAGCTAATTTTTTTTTTTAACCAAACGTAGGGTTGCTGGCTGGAAATCCTAGGGATGTCACAAGGGTTTTTTTGTGGGGTGCCCAAACTAGATACATGCACAGTAAGATGGTTAATCAGTATGCACACAAACTATATGGCAAATCCTTCCAGTTGCAACAAAGTGGGGGTAAAGTAGTACTCTTTTGCCAAGTTCTAGCTCTGTCCTGATTTTTGGGACAGAGGTAGAGCTTGGCAGGACACCAGGATTCAGGACTGCAATCCTATGGTCCTCATTGCACTTTCCTGAGTCTAAGATACCGAAAACAATCCCTAGTGCACATGCTGACACTTGACCTCCAAGCTCTGCCCCCAGGGAAAAGTTGGGAGGTTTGCATTGTATTAGCAAAATTGGAAGCAAATTCCTAAATTAGGAAAAAATGTGTTTTAAATGCATCTGTGGAGTCTCCTGTCTATGATGTAATATTTATATCCTGTGGCTTTATATGATAATTAAATATCCCCCCTTGAAATTCAGTATATTTGCATATAAACCCACAGCTCATGTCATTAACTGGAGATTCAACAGACACATTTAAAACACATTGTCCCCCTAATGTAGGCATTTGCTTGAAATTTCTTATCACAATGTAAAGATCATTTTTTCCCTCACAGTAAAACAATGTTTAGGTGATAGTCCCTTTAATCTCTTATCGACCACATGACCCCTATGCCATCATGGCCTTCTGTGTCTTGATGAACACATGACGACATGGAACGTCATGCATTAAAAACTGCTGTGCGCTATTCAGAGTGCAAGCAGCAGATTTTAAATGCTCTTTCTGGCTGCCTCATTACTGAGGCAGTCCATTAATAGTAGGGAGCCGAATGTCCATGCATGTGATCACTGTGATAGCCAGTCATAGTGAAAACCTGTGTTTAGCTGTCAAAGCCAATACCTAGCTTTCACAGCTTTAGTCTCTCCTTGCCCCACAGCACATGTCCCCAAAACACCCCCAGGTTACATAAAAATAAAAAAAACTTTTGTTAAAAGTTAACTTTAGTGTTAAGGTTAGGCTAGAGTTAGTGTTAGGGTTACAATGTCACTAAAGGTAATCCTGAAAAAAGAATTGGTTCGGAAAAAGCAACTTGCAGTTATTTCCTTAGAACGTGCAAAAAACAGCAGAAAGACAAAAAAAACATGGGGTATGTCTAAACAGGAAAACTATTTAGCAGGTGTTTTTATTTAAAAAAAAAAAAGCCTTTATCACTATGGGGCCAGTACCTGAGGAGTCCACACCAGCTGGAGTGTTTTACCGACCCAGCCCCAAATTAGCCCCAAGGGTTGAGCCCCGAGGTTCAGCCAGCCCAGGATTTGGGTGTGGGGAAGCCCAAAAACAAGCTGATATAGCTGAGCTTGAACTTATCCGGACATTGCAGCAGGCTGAAGACTGTAACACAAAAGCTTGCCCTTAGCTTGATAATGCAGCAGGCTTCAGATCTTCGCAGATGAGCATTACCAAGGCTCTGGTAGGCCCTGGACAAACAATATGATAAAGGGCCCCGTTTCCCCACATTCCGAACTGTGTTTTCGAATAAGTCAAATATAATGAGGAAGTGTTATAATCAGAAACTATTTTATTGATTATTAAACATATTTTAATATTTCTTTTTGGGGAAAATACACCACATGAACAATGCTGAAAACACGTGAAAAAAAAATCAAGCGGTACATGGAGGACACAGCCAGGGAAAAGTAGAAAAGTGAGAAAATAAATGAGTATGACAATGTAGTGAAGGCCAGACTGTGAACGTAAAGAAGTTCATGTTATAACATGAATAAGAAGAATAATTGAGGTCTGACTAGCTAAAGTAGTCCTGGTAACAGTAGGTAAGTGAACATTGCTTGGGGAAACATATCAACAACTTAACATGGAAAAGAAACTCAGGTATTAGAAAACATTGTAACCAGCAGACATCTAAATGCAAACATTAAGAAATATAAACTTATGAATAACTTGTGAATAGACCATAAACTAGAAAGAGGTCACAAGTAGAACTGAGCCTCTCTATTTGGTGCTATACAGCTGTCAACGTGCATCCAAACACAATACATACAATAAAATAACTCGGGGGCTAGCGTGCTCCCTCATATTACAGAAACACTTTGGATATATCAATTTTCTGCTCAAAATATTATTGGGAATCCAACAGGGATACAATAGCCCAGGCAATCTAGATATATCATGCAATACCAGGCGCAGACAGTGGTGTATCTTGATTTTGTGCTGCCCTAGGCAGACAAAATCCGGGCACCCCCCTACCCAAGCTGCACACTCACGTTACACACCTAAGACATGCCCCATCATTCAGACTCACATCAAGCTTATACTCCCATCACACACACACTCCCATCACACTCAGTCACACACTCCTACTCCCATCACACTCAGTCACACACTCCTACTCCCATCACACACTCCTACTCCCATCACACTCAGTCACACACTTCGACTCCCATCACACACTCTCTGACTCCCATCACACTCAGTCACACACTTCGACTCCCATCACACACAATCTGACTCCCATCACACTCAGTCACACACACTGTCTCCCATCACACACACTCTGACTCCCATCACACTCAGTCACACACACTGTCTCCCATCACACACACTCTGACTCCCATCACACTCAGTCACACACTTCGACTCCCATCACACACAATCTGACTCCCATCACACTCAGTCACACACACTGTCTCCCATCACACACACTCTGACTCCCATCACACTCAGTCACACACACTGTCTCCCATCACACACACTCTGACTCCCATCACACTCAGTCACACACACTGTCTCCCATCACACACACTCTGACTCCCATCACACTCAGTCACACACACTGTCTCCCATCACACACACTCTGACTCCCATCACACTCAGTCACACACTTCTACTCCCATCACACACACTCTGACTCCCATCACACTCAGTCACACACACTGTCTCCCATCACACACACTCTGACTCCCATCACACTCAGTCACACACAATGTCTCCCATCACACACCGTATGACATCAGCGCGCCCGTCACGTGACTGTCGGCACTTCCGTGTCGGCACACTGCACGGGGAGCCGAACAAGCAGCACGAAGATTTCTCTGTGCTGCCTGTTCGGCTCCTCGTGCAGCCTGGCAGGCAGAGCGATGGTGAGGGGGGATCTTCCGATCCCCTCTGACCTCCGTCTCTGCCTGCAAGCGCGGCCTTTTTTTTTTTTTTTTTAAAGGGACGGATTTTTTTTTTTACATTTTTATTTTTTTCAGTGCTGGGGGGCGCTGCCGCCCCCCAAAATTTGCCGCCCTAGGCATCCGCCTAGGATGCCTCGCGGTAAATACAGCACTGGGCGCAGAGAGAATTTCTTTTTAGTTAGGACTGCTCTTTCCACAGAGAAGTTAAAGGTCAGGATTATAAGGTTCCAAATATAAAACAACTTTTACAATATTGTTCTAGCTTTCTGTTGTTAATGTGTTAAGGCACTGTTCTTGCAATTAGGAACATAACACTGATTTTAGATGCTTAGAAAAGGAATGCTCTCCTTCACACATGGAGACATGGTTGAGACAAAAGGCGATATTGGCATTTGGGTAGACTGAGATGATGGTTCTTTCTTGCAGGAATTTACTACAGTTTGCACTGTTTGGATACGCTTTGTCCTCTTGGCTGATTCTGGGTAGACAGCATTGTACTAAACTCTGAAAAGCAACAATTCCATCTGTAAATATTTTTTCTTAATTGTTGAACTCATATAAAAGCCAAGTCATCCAAAACGCTAAACTTGCTGTTTATTGAAAAATATCATTCCCCTCTTCATTTTATTTTATTATTATTATAATTTACATGTATTGTATGAAAGAGACTTCCCATTTTGACTTAATTCTCAAACATTCCCCTCTCCGTGCACACAATTGACAAGACCTTGAAAGTTTCGGATTCCTTTTAGGACTCATACTCACTATCAGGCCGGATAGTCTTAGCTGTTTTGTCTTGAAACTCATTTCTGAAACTTGGATCATATTTCACAAGCGACTCAAGCATAGGGGTGTCACCAGGCCGGTATTCCAAGGGCACAGCCGGTAATTAGGGTTTATGAGCCGGTGCTGGTATAACTAAAATACCGGCAATCCAAAGCCAAATATTTATTTCCGTTGTTTGTTGAAAAAGCAAAACAAAAAAAGTTGAGTCCATCTTATTGCTGGACCGGCAGCTGGTAATGAAATGACATCATAGGAGGCAGCATCAGATCACCTTGTAACCCCGTGTGGCACCAGCAAGAGTGTGTACTGCTTGAACCCCAGGGGAGGGCTCCTCCAACAGCAACATAAGGGTAGAAAGTTGTGTGTTTAAAAGAGGGAGACCATGTGATAAGCAAGTGTGATAAGGTTTTATGCAGGAAAGCATTAGAGTAAAGAGTTATAAAAAGGTGTGGTGATGGTGGACAGAGATAAAAGACTTGTGAAGGAAATGGAAATAGTTAAAAGAGAGTGTGGAGGAGCAAAGAATTAATGGAGGGTGTGGTGCAGGAGGACATAGTTAAATAAAGGTGTAGTGAATGAGGAAAGATGTAACGGGACAGCTACCCAAGGCTGGTAGCATCTCTGGTCATTGTAGGAAATCACTTCCTTAGCCCCCGATTATAACCTAGCAAGTCTTCCCGGAAAACTTTCTTTTTGTTCCCAAATAGTAGGCAGGACCACTAGCAGTTAGGTATTTTGGATACACAAAAAGGGGAAAAATGAGAGGAGCGCAAGATAATATATAAGTGAATTTTTTTTATAAGTGATATATAAGTGAGGGATATTAACTTTCCATGGTGAACAAGTGATGAACGTAAAAATACTTATATTTTAAATAAAGACTGTTGATTGTAGAATTCTCTTAATGGAAGATATTCGGTGCATAGAAAACAAGAAAAATAGAAAAAATAGTGCTCTCTGTATGTGCACAATAATAAAACTGGTGAGGATAGTGGGTGTTGTACTCACCCTTTTGAGAGCAGAAATTACTGCTCTATATTAAAGCTTTAGGGTGAATATATCTCCAAGGACCGTGGGAGGCTTCAGCAATTCACAGTATATGTGTAGAACCCATGTCTTTGTTTCAGTTATTACTCGTTGTATCAATAAGTATATGGGAAAGAAAGAGATAATCTCGTAGTGAAGCACAGTATTAGAATCAAAATGTTTTAATCAAAATGTGGTAAAAAGAGGCTTACATTAAAAAGTGGTGAGTTAGAATCTCTTCAACTCACAAACAAACATGGAAATGCCAAGCTTTTAGATGAACATCACCTGGACCTGGAGTGTGGAGGCGTTGGTATATTCAAAAACGGCGGCTATATCTTCAAGCGGCAAGTGAGATGATTTTCTCCTAGGTAAGGGAGCTTTAAGCTACCAGTGTAGCATCGATAGTGTCCGTGGACCACAGTAGAGACAATGTCCGAATGGTTCAATCTGTCTTTCAGAAAAGGATTGCAAGTGATCCGACGAGAGTGCGAGAGTATGCAGAGAGGAGGGGCGTGTCACAGACGCGTTTCGCCGGGCGGGGCTTCTTCAAGTGTACCTCTTTCTTTCCCATATACTTATTGATACAACGAGTAATAACTGAAACAAAGACATGGGTTCTACACATATACTGTGAATTGCTGAAGCCTCCCACGGTCCTTGGAGATATATTCACCCTAAAGCTTTAATATAGAGCAGTAATTTCTGCTCTCAAAAGGGTGAGTACAACACCCACTATCCTCACCAGTTTTATTATTGTGCACATACAGAGAGCACTATTTTTTCTATTTTTCTTGTTTTCTATGCACCGAATATCTTCCATTAAGAGAATTCTACAATCAACAGTCTTTATTTAAAATATAAGTATTTTTACGTTCATCACTTGTTCACCATGGAAAGTTAATATCCCTCACTTATATATCACTTATAAAAAAAATTCACTTATATATTATCTTGCGCTCCTCTCATTTTTCCCCTTTTTGTGTTTCATATTATTTGTAGAAATAAGAGGCAATTTTCTACTGAGTAGTTGAGCTGCATTTATTCATTTTTTATTTTTCAGTATACCAGAATTATAGTAGCGCCTAAACACTGCTGTTCTTAGGTATTTTGGATAAGTGCATTTTTCCACTTATAGAATATCTTAACAATGATAAACAAGAGGAGATGAAAACGTTGGAAATTAATATTGAGGATTTGAAAAAAAGGAATTAGAACCTCTGGTGAATCTGTCTATACAGAAACATGTAACAAACTAGAGAACCGTGTTACTCGAGTAGAACAGGAAGTTAGAATGAAAGGGAAAATGAATAGAGATAACAATGATTATAATAAACTCCAAAAATGGACTAAAGTTCCCTATAAAGGTAATATTAACAGGAGGGCCAATGCTTATAAAGGTTCGAACAAGAGATAATCGTATTTCGCTGTAGCTAATACAGGTTATAATCAGACTAACACCAGGGATACATTTAACATTTCGAAACACAACACCTACATAGTATCTTATAAGAGCGGGAACCTCAAGGTAATTCTTCTGCTTTTTACAGACTCCACACAAAGTAAACCACCCAAGGAGACAAGGAGGAAGGATACCAAAAAAAGGTATGTCTGAAAAGACAGACACATAAGGTTTCATCACCAAGAGTCAAAAGCAGCAGGGAGATCCCATAAACATCTTTAACCTCTCAGATATAGTCCTAAGTAACCAACAGAGACAGTTGGTGAACAAAGGATTAGAATGTACCCCTACCATACAACTTCTCAAGTTCTCAACAACTGGATTTTTTTTTTAATTGCTTATTTACAGCTGAGGACGCTGTTTGTGCTGCACGTCATCCAAGGTGCTTTCAGGCATTTTTACACCAGCTCCCCCACGATGTGACCGTCTACACAGTTCCTTCCCCCCCTCTCCCCTACCATACAACTTCTCCCCATTCAGTGCATACAAAGATGTAAAGAAATGATAAAAGCCAAAGAACATCCAATAAGTTGGTATAGGAGGTGTGGAAGTATGTCTTCCCCATGTAAATAATTCTAAATAAATATCTTAACAAAAAAGAAATTAGTATGTGTATTAATCTTCATTTGGGTGTTTAAGATTGGAAATTAGTGAAATAAGTGGATATTTGATATTTTGATATGTTTGAATACTATATCCATCCCCTATCCCTCTGGACACAATACTGTGTATAATGAGGCTTCACAGTTTTAGGTGGTAGGAGGTCGGGGATAGAGGAGAGGGATGTATCTTTAATCCTTTAAAAGTGAGATTAGTATGTAGCTAAATTTTTCACACAGGCAATCCGTGAAAGCTTATCTTTGATATCTAGATATGCTATGACACTATTTTAAATCTTCCTCTAATTCAACACAATATTGATTCACAATGTATATATATGAGCTTGAATAGTAAAGCCCAAAACAGAAAGTAAAATCACAAATTAACAGTGAGGGAGATATGTTAAGGGAAGGAGAAGGTAAAAAGAGAAATTAACAGGGGAAGGAGTTTTTTTTGTGGCTCTGTAAACAAAGGATTTCTTACTCACATAGAGTTTTTTTAAATATATTTCTATTTAACTATTTCACAAATGGTGACGTTTAGATGTGCAATACTTGTCTGGGATATAAACATGTGAGCTCTAGCAAATTAAATTGGGATCAGGGGACTATTACTAGATAATGAGTTCACATTCAATATCTAGGCCTGAGTTAATTCTGCACAATTGAGGGGATTGGATTTTTGATATGATTATTAATTAACCTTTTTTTGTATAAATGGGCTTTGATTTTGCTATAACAAAGTATGAGCTGTTTGAACCCAAATCTTCTTTCTTAGCAGTGGAAACGGCCCATCAGATGCTCAGCAGCTCTTTATTTCTCTGCCCGTTTTTATCACTATATTTCACTGGCGCAGGTGTATGTTTCTTCTAGCTCATATTTGTTGTTAAGGTCTGAATTTAAATGGTATACAGGAGGTTGATCACACACATGTTTTAATCATTTTTAACCAATATTTTTTCATGTCTCCCTTTCTCTCCTCCTGTCCACACGAGCATTGGGTTGATTTAAAATAGGGGGCTCTCGCTAGCACAAAACTCCCAGTTTCTGTGTACTGTCACTCAGGGGCGTCACTAGGGTTGGTGTCACCCGGTGAGGTCACCCCCCTGGATTTCCTCCAATACAATGCCAAACAGATTCCTTAGTAATGCCAGTTAAATGGCATATTAACTTTGCCACACACAGGAGCCCCATAACTATGCCACACACCAGAGCCCCATAAAATTATGCCACACCAGTGCCCCATAACTATGCCACACACCGGAGCCCTATAAATTATGCCACACCAGAGCCCCATAAATTATGCCACACCAGAGCCCCACTATTTATGCCTCACCTCTGCCCAATTAATTATGCCACACACACAGGTGCCCCATAATTATGCCACACAAAATAGTCCCCATAATTATGCCACTCACACACAGGTGCCCCATAATTATGCCACACAAAAGAGTCCCTTAATTATGCCACACAAGAGAGTCCCTTAATTATGCCTCACATGGGGCCCAATAAATATGCCACACACAAGCTCCCCATAATTATGCACACATGGGACATTAATTATACAACACACAGGTGACAATTGTACAAGTCTAAAACAATACATATCTATACATACAGACATCTCCCTCTCTCTCTCTATAACAACGAATTTGCCCAATTATATGCCAGTATCATTTTGTCATTGATAAGCCACAGCCAATTTTCACATTAATATGCCAGTATTATTGTGCCAGATGCCAATACCATTGTGCCATTAAGATGCCAGTATTATTGTGCCATTCATATGCCAGGAATATTGTGCCAGTCAGAGCCCAGTAATATTGTGCCAGTCAGAGCCCAGTAATATTGTGCCAGTCAGATACGAGGAATATTGTGCCAGTCAGAGCCCAGTAATATTGTGCCAGTCAGAGCCCAGTAATATTGCGCCAGTCAGAGCCCAGGAATATTGTGCCAGTCAGAGCCCAGGAATATTGTGCCAGTCAGAGCCCATGAATATTGTGCCAGTCAGATACTAGGAATATTGTGCCAGTCAGAGCCCAGGAATATTGTGCCAGTCAGATACCAGGAATATTGTGCCAGTCAGAGCCCAGTAATATTGTGCCATTCAGAGCCCAGGAATATTGTGCCAGTCAGATACTAGGAATATTGTGCCAGTCAGAGCCCAGTAAGATTGTGCCAGTCAGAGCCCAGTAAGATTGTGCCAGTCAGATACCAGGAATATTGTGCCAGTCAGAGCCCAGTAATTTTGTGCCAGTCAGAGCCCAGTAATATTGTGCCAGTCAGATACCAGGAATATTGTGCCAGTCAGAGCCCATTAATATTGTGCCAGTCAGATACCAGGAATATTGTGCCAGTCAGATACCAGGAATATTGTGCCATTCAGAGCCCAGGAATATTGTGCTAGTCAGATACCAGGAATATTGTGCCAGTCAGATACGAGGAATATTGTGCCATTCAGAGCCCAGGTCTTATAATCACGGTCGTCTTATATGCGAGCAAATACGGTAGTTATATTCTACATCAAGATGTATTCTTGAATGTATACCTTTAGCAACCCTTCAAATACAGATGTCATGCTCACTGACCTGTAATTTCCCGTCTGAAATTGTGATCACTTCTTAAATAAATTCACCACATCTGCCTTGCGCCAGTGTATTGGCACTCTACCTGATCTTAATGAATCCCTATAGATAAATAGATATAGATAAAAATAATGGTCTGGACAGAATTAGGTTTAGCTTCCTAATTACCCTTGGGTGTATACCATCTTGCCCTGGGGCCCTGTCTATCTTAACAGTGTTTAATTGCTTAAACACTTTTTCCTGTGTCAGCTAATCCCATGTTTGCTGTCTCGGTCCCATAAAATCAACCAGCAGTGGCTAAGACATCGGTTCTTCCTTGAACTATTCCACACTAAATGTCCTATTTCAAGTAACAAAGGACCAACATTTTCTGGCTTTACTGATCTGCAATAAACCTCTTAAATAATAATCGGATCCATTTTCTGTGGAAGTTTGAGCTATTTTACCAATTGATGATATCCCATTTAAAAGGGATTCAGCTGAGAATCCAGAAATTATTGCTAGAATCACTATGGTTGTGAATCCATGTACTTCATGATCTCGATGGCAAGACAAAAAAAACGCCTCCAATCAATATATTTTTATCAATCTACGTGTTTCTTATCAATTAGTACAATGTACACAATATTTTCTCTCCACCATTATGTAAACGGATAATTCTTGGAAGGTGTAGAGATTTCCCAAGTAACAGTTATGGATAATAACTCTGAGAGAAGCTTGGTTAGATAACCTTTAATCAGATCATGAAACTGACTTTTGGTCTCTTCTTTCTATCATTCAGAGACGCAAAGATTAGTTATTTTTACAATGTCTTAGGGAATCCCTTTCTTGCAAGATAAAAACCTGTCCTTTGCACTTTAGGAATCATAAACGCTGCACAGGTAGATGACCTTGAGGGACAAGGTGTGGCTGGAGAGGAAATATCCTTTTATATGGTCTCTGGGGATTTCATTTTAAAGGACAACTATACCTTTTTTTTTTAAACCATTGTTTCCTCACAGCTGAGACACAGAAGGTCTGAAATCTAGTGTATGCTGAGAGTGTCAGGGCGTACACAGCCAATCGGAGAGGGGGCTCGCACCATGCTGGTCTGATCGGAGTCTGCTGATTGTGCGGATCCCCTCATTTTTGCATGGGATCAGCAGAGAAGACCTAGTTAAGTCATTTTTTAGCAATCAAAACCCAGTACAAATGCTGAATTGATTCTTAATATTTACCTAGTTAAGGTCCCTTCTGCTGATCCCATGAAAAAAACAAGGTCAGCCCCAATCTATGTAATCAGGGCTGGGATCCCTTTGGCCTGCTCCCAGATTCTGTACTGTCAGGGGGATGGGCATGGCTATTAACATATTTTTAGGGGACTGGGAGCACTTGCCGACGCACAGGGGCTCCCCAAATGGCCTCTAACAGGCAGGGCATCTGACCCTGCCCCTAAAAAAAATGCTTCCAGGAAATGAAAATGCAATTCAAGTAAGGTGAGATGGTATCACCTGCTCAGAATGTTTAATATATGATCCTAGCCGGACTGACTTGCCCCTTCATCCTTCCGAAATGAAACAAATGAGTGTCGACAAATTAGGTCATAGTACCATCCCGTGGATGTGGAACATTTGTAGCATCCTGAGTATGTAGTTGAAAAAAAGAGACTCTCTTATTGTACTTTACCTGGTTAAATACTTTTTTTATTACTATAAGATGTGAAAAAACTAAGTTTGGAAATATACAAAACAGCTACTTGCACAAATCAAATGACTGATGCATCATTATAATTTCACAAATAAAGTCAAACTGTAACAATAGAAGCCTATAAAATGCGGTTTTATACTGATGAGAAGAAATAAAAGAAGTCCAGGGCAAAAATAAATAAACACACAGAAGGCGTAAATAAGTATAAATGCAATGCACAACTAAATAGCTTAAACTAAAAATCTGTATGCATAATCATTTGCACAAAGCTTTGTTATATGCCTGGAAAAGCAAATAATATTTTATCTTATCCAGACACACTATGGCACAGAATTCCCTTAGAATGAACAAGCTTTCATCTTAAATGAGATTTCTGTTAATCCATGCAGGGGAAGTATGAAAAGAAACGTAGCCACTCAAAGAGGAATAAAGGATTTTATGAACTGGGAGATTTTAAACATAATTTATAAAGTGCGGCATAAGCTAAATTCCAAGGTCTGTTACCAGAAAAAAAAAGACAATCCGATTTATTTTTTAATGAGTAGTTAATTTACAAGCTTTCTGCACAGATATGTATCTCTCATTGGTTTCCAACCCAGTCCTCAAGGCCCACCCAACAGTCCAGGATCTAGGGATTACCCAGTTGTGTCTAAGTTGTTTGAAAAACAAAATTCACAGCTCCAGATTTTCTTTAGAAACTCCGAGCTACCTGTGGATATACCCTTGTGTCTTTATATCCCAGCTTAGGGCATTAGCAAAGTATTTTGAGAGCTCTTAAATCCCTTTAAGAGCTATCAAAATAGGTTTTCAGTCTTACCCCAGTGTTGTCTGGAGTTAGGATGTCCCAGCTTCCTAGCAGTGGTTTGTTCGCTCTCTTTCCATTAGGTGTAGAGGCCCTGGCTCCTAGGATAGGTCTAATTAGGGGAAAGAAATATTGTTGGCCTTCCCGAGACCTGTAAATAATGGAGCTTGCACTGGCCCAGGAAGAAGTCCATCCTTGTGTATAGGATTGAATATTCTGCCCTTTGTAGTATTAGTAGAGCAACATCATACACCAAGCACCAAGTTTACCCTTGGTGTGCGTAAATTAGCCAGGTTTTGGTACACCAAGGCCTAACTACTGGTTGTACCATGTGTTAAGGTTGTGCCATTTTTTATGTAGAATAAACATCTTACATGGTTAAGTGAATTTAACATCTGGCAACACAACTCCTGTCTCTCAGCCTAGCGAGTGGTACACCATGACACAATCTCCATCTCCTGATATCAAGCAGACCAGAAGAGACCAGAGATGGGAGTAAATATTTATTCCCAAACTGATACTCTTTTTGACCTTTTCAAGCTTTAGAATCTGTTATTTAGCTATCACAAAAGGGTTTTATAATGTGCAAGCTGAAATGAATGTGAATATCATTATTTATGATATATATACGACATACACAAAAGTCTTCCTTTCTTAGTTTCCAAATTTTGCTTATCTAATGTGATTAGATAATAGAGCAGATCATTTCCCTGTTATTATTTAATATAGTTGTTTATATGTATATGTTTCCTCATTCCCATTTCGGTTCTGTATCCTTAAAAATTTCAATAAAAAAAAAATATTTGGACACCTGACCATTACACAGACAGGGACTTTTATGACATTGCATTATAAATACATAGACATTAAGGTCATTTTCCACTGTTCTGGGAAGTTTAAGCATGCGAGGGATAGGCATAAGACTATCGTAGATTTAAGATAAGGCCAAGGACTAATAAAATTGAACAGACTAGATGGGCCAAATAGTTCTTATCTGCCGACACATTCTGTGTTTTTATGTTTCTTGGGTTTTCCATAAGATTTTGTTTCTGTAGGAATTTTTGCTCATTCATCCACTAGAGCATTTGTGTGGTCAGGCAGGCACTGATGTTCCATAATAAATCCTGGTTTGGAATCTCTCCTCCAGTTCATCCCAAAGGTGTGGGGATTGAGGTCAGGGTTCTGTGTGGACAGTCAAGTTCTTCCACACCAAACTCATCCAACCATATATTTATGGACCATGCTTTGTGCACTGGGGTATAGTCATGCTAGAATAGTAAAATGCCTTTCCCAAACTGTTGCCACAAAGTTGGAAGCAAAGCATTAGACAAATTGTCTTGTTATGCTGAAGCATTAATATTTCCATTGAAAGGGAGTTACGTGAAAGCCCAACCCCTGAAAAACAACCCCACACAATTATCCCTCCTGCACCAAACTTTACAGTTGGCACAAAGCAGTTAGGCAAGTAATGTTCTTCCGCCAAACCCAGACTGGCCCATCAGTCTTCCAAACAGTGAAGTGTGATTCATCACTCCATATAACACGTTTCCACTACTCCAGAGTACAATGGCAGAGTTCTTGGCACCACCCGATCCAGTGCTTGGCATTGTACTTGGTGATGTGAGTCTTGCATGCAGCTGCTCGGCCATGGAAACCCATTCCATGAAGCTCCCACCACTCAGTTTTTATGCTGATATTAATGCCATTAGATGTTTGGAATCTTCAGCTATGGAATCTGCAGAGCATTGGTGACTTTTACACACCATGCACTCCGACACGTATTGCAAAGGTGTCATCCTATGACACTAAAAGCCTTGAATTCAATGAGCTCATCAGAACAACACATTTTTTTTTTTTTTACACACGTATTTAAATGCAGACTGCATGGCTAGGTGCTTGATTTAATACACCCATGGCAATGGGTCTGATTGAAACACCTGAATTCAATAATTAAGACAATACATTTGTCCATATAGTGCACGGGCGTCCAACATGCGGCCCGCTGGCCAGAGAGGTGCGGCAGTGGTACCAGCCGCTCCAACAAAGTGCGCATTCTCGCACTCTGACCCTGTTGGAGCACCGGATGTCAGTGACATCTCGGTGCTCAGATGGAACACTCCCCCTCCCTGCAGATAAAAGGTAAGTGAGCAGGGAGGGGGAACAAACAAAACGTGGGGGTTTTTTTCTTGTAAAAAAGAAGCAAAGTCTGTGTGTGGAAGTGTGACTCAGTGTGTGTGTAAGTGTGGCTGTGTGTGTGTGTAAATGCGACTGTGTGTATTTGAGTGTGTGTGTATGTAAGTGTAACTGTGTGTAAGAATGACTGACTGTATTTTGGTATGTGTGTCTGTGTATGCACATGTGAATGTGTGTGTTTTTGCTGGGGAATCTGTGACAAACTCGCACACTGCGTATTACTGTGATATATATATATATATATATATATATATATATATATATATCCACATACACAAGTATGTATGTATGTATGTTTTCTTTCAATGAAACATCAATGCAGCCCACGCACAAATAGATTTAAGGTGAAGTGGCCCACTGCAAAACAAACTTGGACGCCCCTGATATAGTGAATAACTTTTACATGTTTTCATACCAACTATTTTCTTGACCAGTTAATGTAGTTCAATAAAAAACCACTAGATGTCACCCTTTACACTGAAATGTTAATATCGGTGTTCGTAAATCAAATCAACTTTTGCATTACATTTTGTTCTTGACCTGAATCTGGAGTTGAATTATTTGGATGTTGAGGCAAGGTTCTGAGTGCAAGGCAGGAGTTTGGGCAAAGCCCTGAGTGCAAATCTTGGTGTTGGGGCAATGTTCTGAGTGCAAATCTTGGTGTTGGGGCAATGTTCTGAGTGCAAATCTTGGTTTTGGGGAAATGTTCTGAGTGCAAATCTTGGTGTTGGGTCAAGGTCCTGGACAAAATAATGATTTACTTTTCTTTTCAACTCTTGAGTGAGCTCTTGCCTCAGGTGGAGTACAATTATTTTGTAAAAGAGCCTCATTGCACACCCTGGATTTACCCCATCATCCACATTGGACACACAGGACATGCCCCAGTGGTTCCCAAACCAGTCCTCACGCACCTTCCTGGATCCTGGAATATTCCAGGTTTTACGGATTACACAGTTTTCTTTAAAAAAATCTAAAAGTTTAGTATGTTTATTATGCTTCCTTGGAACTTTACTTTCCAGTGACTGAGGCTAACCTCTATCACAGCATACCTTGCAACAGCTCCATTTGGTTTTGCCCCATATTTCCTGTGATCGTAACCTTTTTACTCTCAGAGGAAGGGGTTGCATTCTGAACACACCAAAAGCTGAAGTGCCAAGGTATCAACACACAGGGCCAGCCCTTCAGTGAAGCAGACTGGGCAATTGCCCTAGGTGGCACCGTGGCACCCTGGCACTCTCAGCACTTTGCTGCTCCATGCAACGTTTTATATTTTTTTGTGTGTGTAGTAAGAGCCCAATGCGAGGGAATGCTCTCTCCACCTCCTAGCGTTGCACTAAATGATCTGAGTTCTGTGTGTCTTGTGACATGTCAGTGAACATGTGGCGCATTGACAAACAGATGCTCTAAGCTGACTTGCAGGGAATAAGTAGAATTGTTTATTGAGTAAACTGGTGATATTTAGAACTTAGAAGCCAAAGCTGTCATATGTGACTAAAACTGCTGTAGAATATAACCCTTGGTGATAATAAATAGCTCCTGAATGGTGTTATTTGGGGCAAGGTGTGTGTTGGGGCTAGGTTCTTAGTGTAAGGTGGGTATTGGGGCAAGTTCCTGAATGCAAGGTGTGTGTTGGGGCAAGGTCCTTAGTGTAAGGTGTGTGTTGGGGCTAGGTTTTGAGTGCATGGTGGGTGTTGGGGCAAGGTCCTGAATGCAAGGTGGGTGTCGGGGCAAGGTCCTTAGTGTAAGGTGTGTGTTGGGGCAAGGTTCTGAGTGCAACGTGGGTTTTGGGGCAAGGTCCTGAATGCAAGGTGGGTGTTTGGGCAAGGTTCTGAGTGCAAAGTGTGTATTGGGGTAAGGTTCTGAGTGCATGGTGGGTTTTGGGGGCAAGCTCCTGAATGCAAGGTGGGTGTTTGGGCAGAGTCCTTAGTGTGCGGTGTGTGTTGGGGCTAGGTTCTGAGTGCAAGGTGGGTTTTCGGGCAAGATCCTGAATGCAAGGTGGGTGTTTGGGCAAGGTTCTGAGTGAAAAGTGGGTGTTGGGGCAAGGTCCTGAGTGCAGGGCCGGCGCTACCATAAGGCCCGCGCCCCCAGGCCCTCCATCAGGGGGTTTATTTACCTCCCTGCTGCCCTGCAGGTCTGCGGCTGTGAGGGAAGCGTTGTGTGCTTCAATAGAGTTTGTGTTCCCCTCACAGCCGCGAACCTGCACAGCACCGGGAGACAGCAGCAAGGAGGTAAGTACTGGGGAAGGGGGGAGGAGGGTGGCAATATCCTGGAATATTGAGTGGCAAAATCCTGGCATATTGAGGGGCAAAATCCTGGGATATTGAGAGGCATATTGAGTGACAAAATCATGGCATATTGAGGGGCATATTGTAGGGGCAAAATCCTGGCATATTGGATGGCAAAATCCTGGCATATTGAGGGGCAAAATCCTGGCATATTGAAGGACAAAATCCTGGCATATTGAAGGACAAAATCCTGGCATATTGAGGGGCATATTGGAGGGGCAAAATCCTGGCATATTGAGTGGAAAATCCTGGCATATTGAGGGGCATATTGGAGGGGTAAAATCCTGGCGTATTGAGGGGCAAAATCCTGACATACTGAGGGGTAAAATGCTGACATATTGAGGGGAAAAATCCTGGCATATTGAGGGGCATATTGGAGGGGCAAAATCCTGGCATATTAAATGGCATATTGGAGGGGCAAGATCCTGGGATATTAAATGGCATATTGAGGGGCAAAATCCTGGCATATTGAGTGGAAAATCCTGGCATATTAAATGGCATATTGAGGGGCAAAATCCTGGCATATTGAGTGGCAAAATCCTGGCATATGAGGGGCATATTGGAGGGGCAAAATCCTAGAATATTGAAGGGCATATTGGAGAGGAATAATCATGGCATATTACATTACATATTGGAGGAGCAAGATCCTGGGATATTAAATGGCATATTGAGGGGCAAAATCCTGGCATATTAAATGGCATATTGAGGGCCAAAATCCTGGCATATTGAGTGGCAAAATCCTAGCATATTAAATGGCATTTTGGAGGGGCAAAATGCTGGCATATTAAATGGCATATTGAGGGGCATATTGGAGGGGCAAAATTCTGGAATATTAAATGGCATATTGAGGGCAAAATCCTGGCATATTGAGGGGCAAAAGATTGGCATATTAAATGGCAAAAGAATGGCATATTGAGGGGAAAATACTGGCATATTAAATTGCATATTGAGGGGAAAATACTGGCATATTAAATGGCATATTGAGGGGCAAAATACTGGCATATTGAGGGGCATATTGAAGGGAAAATACTGGCATATCAATTGGCAAAAGAACTGCATATTGAGGGGCAAAATACTGGCATGTTAAATAGCATATTGAGGGGCAAAATATTGGCATATTAAATGGCAAAATACTGGCATATTGAGTGGTTAAATACTGGCATATTGAGTGGCAAAATATTGTGTCTCAAGTTATGTTTGTATTGGTGTCACTGTGTGTGTGTAAGTGGAAAGGGTGTGTGTAAGTGTGTCACTTTCTGTGTAAGGGTGTATGTGTAAGTGTGTCACTGTGTCTGTGTAAGGGTGTGTGTGTAAGTGTGTCACTGTGACTGTGTCTGTGTAAGGGTGTGTGTGTGTAAGTGTGTCACTGTCTGTGTAAGGGTATGTGTAATTTTTTCACTGTGTCTGTGTAAGGGTGTGTGTGTGTAAGTGTGTCAATGTGTCTGTGGAAGGGTGTGTGTGTAAGTGGTAAGTGTGTCTCTGTGTGTGACTGCAAGGGTGTCTTTGTGTTTATATATATATAATGTATGGAGGGTTGGTGGTGTGGGAGGCGTGGCAGGTCAGAGGAGGGGGGCACAAAAATGCACCTTCGCCTGTGTAGACGAAAATCCTTGCACCGGCCCTGCCTGAGTGCATGGTGGGTGTTTGGGCAAAGCCTCGAGTGCAAATCTAGGTGTTGGGGCAAAGCCCCGAGTGCAAATCTAGGTGTTGGGGCAAAGTTCTGAGTGCAAATCTAGGTGTTGGGGCAAAGTCCTGGGCACAATAATGATTTACTTTTCTTTTCAACCCGTGGGTGAGCTCACATTATTATGTCCAGGCTGGCTCAGGTGGAGTACTATTATTTTTTCAAAGAGCCTCATTGCACACCCTGGACATGCTCCATCACCCACTTGCACACTCAAGACATACCCCATCACCCACATTGGACACCCAGGACATGCCCTAGTGGTTCCCAAACCAGTCCTCACGCACCTTCTTGGATCTTGGAACATTCCAGGATTTGGGGATTACACAGTTTTGTTTAAAAAAATAAAAAAGCTTACTATGTAATTTTGATTTTTTTTTTTTTTAGCACAAATGGTTAATCCCATTCAGATGCATTAGCTAATTTTTCAACATGACTTAAAGTTTGAAATTCCCACCTCTATTCTCTCTTTATTGAGTAGACTCTGTGGTTAGTAATCAAATATATAAACAGCTATCAAATCACCACAGCATTTACTTAATGGGTCCAGTAGGTGGTGCTGTAGCTACAGCAAATCTCCTGAAAAAAAATGTTAAAATGCAGTAACATCGTTATCTCTGTATCTTGTAAGCTGTAATCTTTTAAAAGCAGTAATATTGACCATGCTGGGCTAACGAAGAAAATTTGACATATTTCTACAGTAAAAAAAAAA
This sequence comes from Pelodytes ibericus, assembly GCA_036172795.1. Classification (NCBI taxonomy): domain Eukaryota; kingdom Metazoa; phylum Chordata; class Amphibia; order Anura; family Pelodytidae; genus Pelodytes; species Pelodytes ibericus. The sequence goes on from CM069859.1 coordinate 197,635,408, forward strand.
AAGCAAAACAAAACCTAGCAGCTCTGTAATCTGGGTTGGTTGTTGAGAATTTAGAGGCAAATCCATTATTTGAAGGAAAATTTAGGAAAAACAACATTTGATCTAATTTTCACCATGCAGGTTTGAAACGGAATAAAATGGCATTCCAGTGCCAGACATGTCAGACCCATAGAGAGAGGTTTGTGTGTTTATATCTGCGGGAAGATGTGCAACAGGCATTTAACCCCTTAAGCACTATGGTTTTCTATGTTTTGATGTTCATTTGAGACAAGAAGCAATTTACGCGATGCTGTGTTTAAATAAAAGTGCATGCTTGCTTCTTAAATTAATCCCCAAAAATTATATATTGATTTTTTTAAGGACAGATAGGGCTTTCTTTTGATACTTAATACGTTGCATACTGTATAACATTTAATAAAGATTGTAAAAATGGCAAAAAGGTTGTTTCTTTCTTAATATTCTGGGACACAGCATATTTCTCTCTCTGACACAAGATCAAAGTATATCAGTGAGAGAGAGAGGTAGGATCTTCACAGTCAGTTATCTTCATTTATTGTAATTTTTGCATGTGATCAATGTGATTGATTTTCACAGTGATCACATGTGATCATAATGTCTAAACCTGGTTCTCCTAACTGGTAAGGCAACCGGGATCAACTCACCCATCCCTCCCCACAAGTTTGGGGGAGGATGGCAATGGATTGTGTTATGTCCCTAGACGTATCAAAATCCTCATAGAAAAAACAGGCTTTTTTCTGGGTGTTTCTTTTTTCCATTGGTGCTAGCCTGGAACACCCCTCATCTGATTCTCATTTTTTGCTGTCCTTGATAGCCTCACTCCTGGAAAGCAATTACAATGTTTTAAAGGCCCATATATGTACGTGCTTTGTGACCAGTGCAGCTGAAGCATTCACAAAAAAATCTTGTACAGTTCTGTCAGGGCTAACAAGGCAGCCCTTACCTGCATAAAATCTAGTTCCCAATTACCCGGTCACCATGTACTTACCTGCCCTGTGGAGGTTGGTAGCTGGTATTCATGTTAGGTTTGCACATGACAAAGGATTATCTGTCAGCAGCCAATGTCGTTCTATAATATAATATAATACTTGAGCCTGCTGAGAGGTGGTTAATTCATAATATTATGTGATGGAGAGTCTCTACCCCCCCCCCTTTTTTTCTTGCTAATTTGCAGGTCAGTTACTTTGTATATCATAGAGATGAGGTTTAAATGTATACATTTATGTATATAATTTCAATGAGGTTTAAATGCGCCTCAGGACATGCCCTATCACCCACATTGAACAAATGGGAGGTGCCCCATCACCCACATTGATTACCTGGGACATGCCCCATCACCCACATTGAACATATGGGAGGTGCCCCATCACCCACATTGATTACCTGGGACATGCCCCATCACCCACATTGAACACCTGGGGCATGCCCCGTCACCCACATTGAACACCTGGGACATACCCCATCACCTAAATTGCACATCCAAGACATGCCCCAGTACCCACATTGCAGACCCAGGACTCACCCCTGCACCCCAGGACATGTCCCCTCAACCCCTCACCAAACATTGCACATCCAGGATTTACTCCTGCACCCATGGTCATGCCCCCTCACCCACATTGCACATCCAGGATTTACTCCTGCACCCCTGGACATGCCCCCTCACCCACATTGCACATTCAGGACTTACCCCTGCACCCCACGACATGTCTCCTCACCTCCTCACCCACATTGCACATCAAGAACTTCCCCCTGCACCCTAGGACATGCCCCTTTGATCTCCCCTGTCACACCCTGTCTTGTGTGTTCCCTGTTGAGGGTATCTCCTGCACGTCAGGACCTCAGTGATTTGTATTCTCAGTCCTTCAGCGGGTTGGATTAGTTTGCCCAGTTTAACCAGGACATTAACTATTTATTAAGGGTTAACATATATTTGTACCCAGAACAAACTAATTGAAACTTACACAGGGTCTATGAACTCTATGCAGTATACTAAGTAATCATTATTTGTGTACAAAAAATAAAAACTGTTGGCAACAAATATATAAATATATAAATGTAATAGAAATGATAGGTTTTGGTTATATGAATTGGCCAAAGCATAATTAGGCTCACCCGCACGTCAAGGCAAACTCTCAACAGGGCCGCCACCAGGATTTTCAGGGCCCCTTACTGAACAAATTTTCTGGGCCCCCTACCCCCCCTTCGACAATATCTCCCACTCACCCCACCTACCCTCACAAGCATGTTATCCCGGTCTAGTGTAATATGGAGGGTGGTTGGGAGCAGTTGGTCAATATGCCAGTAATGTTTTCCCACTCAATAAGTCAGTATTTTGTCCTCAATATGCCATTATTTTCCCATTTAATATGCCAGTATTTTGCCCCTCAATATGGCATTCTTTTGCCAATTAATATTCTAGTATTTTGCCTCTCAATATGTCAGGATTTTGCCCCTCAATATGCCATTCTTTTCCCATTTAATATGCCAGTATTTCCCCCCTCAATATGCCATTTAATATGCCAGTATTTTGCCCCTCTATATGCCATTCTTTTGCCAATTAATATGCCACTATTTTGCCCCTCAGTATGCCAGGATTTTGCCACTCAATATGCCATTATTTTGCCAATTAATATGTCAGGATTTTGCCAATTAATATGCCAGGATTTTCCCCTTCAGTATGCCAGGATTTTGCCAATTAATATGCCAGGATTTTGCCCCTCAATATGCCAGGATTTAGCTACTTAATATGCCAGGATTTTGCCCCTCAATATGCCAGTGTTATGCTCGTTATGTACCACCCCCCTTCCCCAGTACTTACCTCCTGGCTGCTGTCTCCCGGAGCTCTGATCTGCCAGTCCACAGCTGTGAGGGAAGCGTTCTGTGCTCCCCTCCAGCCGCGTGGCTTCAATAAAGTTTGTTAAAAAAAAAAATGCGACCGGGAGCACAGAACGCTTCCCTCACAGCCGCGGACCGGCTTAACAGAGGGGTGCATTGGAATTTTTTTTTTTTCCTGGCGTGAATTTTTTTTTTTACAGTATTGCCCGTCCCCCCCTGATGGCGGGCCTGACTCTCAATAGGGTGAGAACCTACTCTCACCTCCTATAAAATGATGCAAATACAGTGTGATTGCCTGTACAATGTATACCAAAAACTGTCTGTTAAAATCATTTTATAAAATTATATTATTTGAGCCTGTGACCGACATTTTTCTTTTCCCTGCTTGCACATATTTGAGGTTGTTGGCTCCTCATTGTCTGGTTGCAGCTTGCTGTTAAAGGGTTAATTGAGAGGAGGTTTAATTGCACCTCTTCCAACACATTTAAATGGTTTTGGTAACAGTATAAACTGCTTTGTGTGCCCACTAGATAGGAGGTGAGAGTAGGTTCTCACCCTATTGAGAGTGGGTCTTGACGTGGCGGGTGAGCTTAATTATGCTTTGGCCAATTCATAGAACCAAAACCTCTCATTTATATATTTGTTGCCAACTTTATTAGGGTGAGAAGCACAGACAGTTTTTGTTTTTTGTAATCATTATTTGTGCTTGAACACAGTGTTGTAAATAAAAGTTGATCATTTAGTGACAATACTATAATATTGTAACTAGCTTCATGCTGTGGACTCATTGTTTCATTTTATTATTCTATATTTCATTATGTTACAGTAGTAAAGTGTCTATGGATTTATGCTGCCTTCTACCACTTGACAATTACGAACAATACTTTCCTTATATGAGATCAGAAACATTCAGACATAGTTCTAGCTCTGTTTATATTGCAAAAATACATAAACTACCCTGATATTGGTTCATTTTGAACAGCTGTATAGAGTGCAAAACATTTAATTTGGTGCATTTTTGCTGAAAGTTAACAACTACCAGTATTAATAGCTTAAAAAGTTGTAGATTCCGACATTGGTTTAACAAGCAGCAGTAATTAGAAGCCGATTCATTTTGACAAAAACGTATATATTGAATTTCCCTTTATTATTATCATTTTGCTGCTTGGTAAGCACCATTTCTGTGATCTCATGAGTTGTAGCGTTGAGTCTTCCACACATTTGAAGTACAACTGCAATAGTTTTTAATAGAATTTCTCACTTTTTTTGCACTTGAACACAATTTTCACTTATATATGAGCATTTTGTTTGTTTGTTGTTTAGACCTTTTTGATGTACATCCATAAAAATTATGTTTCATAAGCATTTCTGAGACTTCACATTCTACTTGTTTATTGTTTCAGCGCTCTAAAATGCTATGTGTGGTCAGTGGACATGCTTTACAAAGACCTATCTGTCCAATAACAAGGGCTGTGTCTATTATAATAAACACTGATCAGTCATAACATTATGACCACCTGCCTAATATTGTGTAGGTCCCAGTCATAAAACTTACCACCTAAGGACATGGGCCTCGCCAAGGGCCGCACCAGGCCCTCATTGAGTCCATCTTGGCCTTCACCGCCACTGTCCCGCTCCGGTCCCAATGTGTCCCAGACCTTGGAAGGGTCTCCAACATGCACCCAGCACTGCCAATGCACGTCATCAAATTGCTCAGTTTTTATTCTGCTGTCCCTAGTCACTAGTTTGTTGTCTCCCCTTGATTTTTGACCTGGCTTGTTATTTGACCCCTCTGATCTCTGGCATTCTGGAGCCTTTGGCTCTCCCACCAAACTACTCTTAGTTCTGACTCCCTGGACCTTGTAGCTTGCATCCTGAGTATTCTCCTCTCTGGCTCCTGGCTTGTGTTTGGAGGTAAACTATTCCATTGAAACTGTCCTGCTCCACTAAGACTGCTTTAATCTTCTACTGCTAGCTGTCAAGAACTGGTATTGCAACAAGGACTTCTCTGCTTCCCCTCAGTGATTTTTCTGTACTATCTAAATAACTGTATTCTTCGCCACCTAGTGATTTAAATTCAGTACTACAACCCAAAATAACCTGCTTGCTATATTGGGACTTGTCTTCAGTACCAGTGTGAGAACAACTCTGCTAGTGGTACCCTGTTCCATATTTCGTTCCATACTACCAGAGACCATGACAAATACCTAGCAGTTCAGTTCCAGAGCATCATCACATTTCTGGGCACTCATACCAATGTTAAATTCCTGCAGATCTGTACCTATTGGTCTTGTCTCGTATGTAGTGTTATCGTAAGAGTGTTAATCCTGTAACCGGACTCCACATCTGAACAATGGTACATGATCCTAATAGTCCCCTTTTGATACCAAAACAGCCTGACACTTCGAGGCATGGACTCCACTAGACCTCTGAAGTTGTGCTGTGGTATCTGGCACCAAGACGTTAGCAGCAGATCCTTTAAGTCCTGTAAGTTGCGAGGTGGGGCCTCCATGGATTGGACTTGTTTGTCCAGCACATCTCACAGATGCTTGATTGGATTGAGATCTAGAGAATTTGGAGGCCGGGTCAACACCTTGAACTCATTGTTGTGGTCCTTAAACCATTTATGAAAGGGTGTAGATGGTCTGCAACGATGGTTAGGTAGGTGGTACGTGTCAAAGTAATATCCACATGAATGGCAGGACCCAAGGTTTGTAGCAGAACCTTGCCCAAAGCATCACACTGCCTCCATCGGCTTGCCACCTGTCAGGGGTCATAATGTTATGGCTGATTGGTGTATAACATTAATATATTATTATAGTATTTTTGTGATTCAAATATGTTTAATTTTGTTCTTCTTCACTTTTCTGTTCAATTCTCCAGCTAAAATCTTGAGAATTGAACAGCCCCAAATTTTTCAACTTCTGCCAACTTTTCTGTTGGGGGTTCGATTCACCAGCCCAAAATAGCGGAAATTGTGCCAAAATCAGAGATATTGGGCAGCCAGACTGCAGACTTCTCCACAGTTCGACTTCAGTGCTGGCCAGATGGGGGCATATTGAGTCGAGTCTAATACAACATAAAATAAACCCTATATTGTTAAGATAAGGGGGAATGACGGCTGACCTATGACAGATGTTAAAGGGACTCTGTCAACTTAAACATTGTCTATACAGCTAATGTAGAGAATAAAAAGGATGAAAAATGATTCACACAGTATGCAAATGCACAAAACAAGAGCAATATATGTTCTGAATGTGTCTGTGGAGTCTCCTGCTTATGACATCACCTTGAGGCTTGATTTGCAAATTACAAATTTCCCAAGGAAATAAGTTAATTTGCATATCAAGCCACAGGTGATCTCATAAACTGGAGACATCACAAACACATTAAAAACATCGTTTTCTATTTATTTGCATGAGATCATAGAACATTTTTGCGGTGCTTCTTTAGCTTGCGGTCTAGCTGAAGTTTTACACTTTAGCGTGCGGTCTACCAGAAGGCAGAAGGCACAGAGGATATGGAGGAGACCAGATTCCTGATTGGACAACCCTGTCCAGGCAGCGGTGTGTCACGTTGCCATTACTGTCCTCTTCTGCATCATGTCGGATTCAGCAATGCTCCTCCCTCTACTCCAAGTAATCAAAATACAGGGGTCCCAAGGCCCTTCCATCTTCCAGGTTCTTTAGTGGAAATTGATTTCCAGTCCCTCCCCTCCCACCAGTCAGATCTGCGCCCATACAGGCCGCCAGTAGGGCACGGACAGGAATGGAAGGATTCCGTTTACCTAATTTTCCCCTTCACTCAAAACACTGCCAACCCCATAAATACCTCCCCACTAATCACTCACCCCCATCATCTTCTATTTGTTGAATCCATGCCAGGCTAGTGCCCCAAACCGCATACTATAGTGTAAATGTCAAGGTAGACCCTGACTATTAGGTATTATGGATAAAAGGAGATCCAACAGGTATCCCAGATGAGAGATACTTCTACTTCATTCCCAAACATGAGCAGCTAGGATAATGGGAGTGAGGATCAGAATCTCTTTCCAGTAGGATAAGTTGCCTCAAGTTGACATGGGATACAATTCCCATGATGCTTCACTGATTGGTGAACTAGCATTGTAGAAATTAAATTCACAACATCAGAAGTGTCAAAGATTAGCCATCATTCCTTTCTTGTAACGTTCAGCTAAGCATAATGGGAAATATAGTGCACAACACTAGAAATATCAAAGCTTAGCTTTAGTTTGGACTATATTTTTTAATGATGATCAACCAATGTGTAGCTGTCTATACATCTTGAAAAATAAAGACCCCAAAATCAAGAGTGCCAAGAGCTGGTCGTTGCTGCTTTTAATATCCTAGTTGTTGTGACTATATTTCCCATGATGCTCAGAGAGCATTTGGCTGGCTGAATCATGGGAAATGTAATCCATATCAGTAGGAGTCACAAAGCTTAGACGTGAAAGATTATAGTGAAAACCTGTGTTTATTAAACAGTGATTTGCTTTTTTTTTTGCCTACATATCTCTATATGACTTCAGATCCTTGATGCTGAAAAGAAGCCCCGAGTATTGCTGGCACGTATGGAATTTATCACTCGAACAATAAAATATATTCTAAACTTCTGTAAAAAGACTAAAAAAATTAAGCTTTATTTTAATGACCATTTATTAAAAGAAAATTAAGTGCTTTAGGTCCAAGGGTAGTGTGCATCGGGTGAGTAGAAAATTAATAATTCATTTCATTTTATTGATCTAATGACAGTCATCTCCACATGCTATTTTAAATGAATATAATTGAATAGGACTAAAATTAGAACTTGTAATTGCTTGGAAAACACTTTGCAAGACCCACGCTTGACTGTACTGTCAGTAGTGCAGCACTTACAGTCCTGACAAAACACTGTAGCTGTCTAACAATGATGCCTTTCATTAGGAGAGCTACAGAAATACAAGACATCAATACTGATGAGTCAGAATCTAAAGTCATATGGTGGTTCACTAGGTGTTATAGCTATTTTTACATTTTAAGCTTGCTTGGACCAAGGGACAAAACCTATTGCGAAAATGTATTAAGGAATTAGTACCCACGATTGTGGAACTCCATTGTTTAAAGGTTGCAAATACATCCTTATTACACCAATTATGTCTCAAGTTTTCAGTTCATCTTGTTAAACTAAATGGTCCTCTCAATGTAAATAGCTCTGCTCTAATAAGAAAACACAGTAGGAAGTTAAACGCTATTATTTCATAGAAAAAAAAGGATTGTTTTTCCAACTGTTATTTTGGAAAGACAACACCAGCCAAAATATAAACTTATTTTTAACTGAAAGATTGCATCAAGCATACTCATTCTAGCTAGAAATGCTTCAATGAAATAATAAGACTAAAGTAACTTACTGAATATGTTTTGCTCTATATAGCTCTATCAGGCCTGCCATGTTGTTTAGAATCTTAAGTTGGATGAAGGAAGATTTGGCAGGTCTGACCCAAGATTCTGCGCAACATGTCTGCCTAATAATAGAAATAAATAAGATAGTTTATTTATATTTTATTAAATCATTTCTGTTTAAAATGCCTACATTTGATCCAATCTTTTAATTAAACAGAAGTTAATTTATTCCCAGCATTTCTCCTCTAATGGAATCCAACATTTTAACTGTCAAGTAGCTAAATGGAATCCAACATTCTAACCGTCAAGTAGCTAAATGGAATCCAACATTCTAAGCATCCAGTAGCTAAATGGAATCCAACATTCTAACTGTCAAGTAGATAAATGGAATCCAACATTCTAACCGTCAAGTAGCTAAATGGAATCCAACATTCTAACCGTCAAGTAGCTAAATGGAATCCAACATTCTAACCGTCAAGTAGCTAAATGGAATCCAACATTCTAACCGTCAAGTAACTAAATGGAATCCAACATTCTAACCGTCAAGTAGCTAAATGGAATCCAACATTCTAACCGTCAAGTAGCTAAATGGAATCCAACATTCTAACCGTCAAGTAGCTAAATGGAATCCAACATTGTAACTGTCAAGTAGCTGTGTTTCTCATGATGCAACCAGTCTAGTTTTTAATGTAGAACTCTCTTGGAGTACAATGAGACTGTGACGGAACCCTCGGGTACCTCCATCAGTCTTTAATTCCAAGGGACCCTCAGCCATCACAATAGCTGAGAACAGTGATTTTAGCACTGGGATCCCCTGATCTCTCCAGCCATCCAAATCATTAGCTGAGTCTTAGCGCAGAATGATGAATAATGAACACCGTTATTGAAAACAACATAAACAAATATACAGACACATAATGAACACAACGTAATCATTTTAACAGTAAATTGAATTAACACAGAACAATGGATGAGGGTGTAAACTATCATGATGACAGATGGCACAATCTGGGGTCATGTGTAAAAGGGTACAGTGGACAACCAGGGATAACAACAGCATATATATTGTAAAGTCAATGCAAAGTGCAAACTTACCTACTGTACTTACCTCCCGAAAATCAGAACCCATTCAGAAAATCAGAACCCATTTTAAAAACCAGGGCCCATAATATATAGAGAGGAGGTTGGACATTAGTTCTCTACAAGTACCCCAGTGATGTAGGGTTCCATCACAGAGAACCTGGTCAAGTCGTAGCTGGTTGACTCCTCCTTACATATGGGTCTACAGTTGTTTATTTTTTCAGGGGATCGTCACCTAATTTACAACTTTGTCCCTGAACATTTTTCCTGAACAATTCTGTGCAAACGATGACACATTATTTAATGTAAAACAATAAAGTAAATGGAAAATAGTCTTCAAAAGTAATTTGAAATCTATTGCTTTAAATTACAAAAAATGCCCATAAAACTATAGGAATTTTCCCCAGCCATTTATTGTTACTAAACACATTATTTAAACATTTTTTTTTACTGGGTTATGTATCTGTATGAATAAACATAATAATAAAGGCTAAATGTAAATCATGTATACTGGAAACATACACACATATGATAATAATTATTTATTTTTATAGTACTTATCTTCCAAAGGGGACTCATAGAGATTATTCCACCGACAGAGTCCAAAAAAGATTTTTAGGTAGATACTGAATCATGTAAACTGAACAAAAAGTAAAAGAAATCAATGCTTTCCATCTCCTAAAACTAAAATAAAGTGTAATATATTGTTCACTGTTGCTAATAATCCTGCCCATCTCTCCTTATTCGGAATCATTGAATTTGTTTTGAGTCTCCGGTGAATTATTTTCAATGTAAAACTACAAGAAAACTGTCAATTGTTTGAAAAGTAAGAATAAGTGTATTTCACATATATTAAACACATGTGCAACATACAGGAAAAAAACGACATGGAACTGCCCCTTTAATGACAAGTATTACACCATCTTTTGAACAGACAGAAAATTAAAGAAAATAAAATGGTATAATGTAAAAATTGTTGCAAGAAGTATAGCATAGACAACAACATTAAAAAAGATTAAACACTCTATAGCCCAGAATAGAAGGTCTAAAACACAATACAAGCACAAATTGTATACTCAGAAACAGGTTGCACATTGTATATTGTGAACAATTAGAAAGTAAAAATGATTGCAAGTGCTATAGTCCAGGCTTTAAGACCTAAAACAGATTGCAAGCTCTGTGGATCAAATTGTATGCAAACTCACTTAACGTCCACCAGACGAGTGACATATCAGGAACTATTATCTATACATTGTGTTTTCAGAATTGCAAGCAGATGCATAAATTAAGAGAAAAACATTTTGTAAAGGGACATGACAAAGTGGGATTTTAATAAATTCCTAAAGTCAACTATACTTTTGTGATCCTTGAAAATGAATACTTTAAAAGTTATGTTAAAATAAAATATACTTACCACCTTCTGGTTCTGATCCCCCAGTGGCATGAGTCGTAAGGATGTGAAAGGTACACCTGTGTACTCACCCAGCATGCTGTGAAATCAGTCCCACCATGCTTTGCTCAGGGGCAAATTGAATGGCGTACTGAGTGAATGTGCACTGTGTGCTTTCTTGTTGCCCATGCTGTAGAAGGACCAGAATCAGAAGAAGGTAAATACATTTTAGTTTAATACTACTCCCACATTTTTCATTTGCTATTGATAAGGCTGGCAAATGTTAGATGCTTATGTCCCTTTAAATGTGTTTGTGGTTTCTCTTGTTTATGACATCATCATTGCGCTTGATGTGCAAATGACACATTTTTCATTACACTTCATTTGCATACCAAGTGAACATGAAGTTCTCCCCCTTTAAGTCCAGCTTTTTATTCTCCAGTTTGGGATACTGGTCAATGAATACTTTTAGAGAGACTCCCCCTCCTAATGTACACTTAATGTGAATTCCGGCATAAATATATATATATACATATAGCCATAGAACCTTTCAATACAGTTAGCATGGTGTTATGACGTGACCTACTTGGAAAAAAGCTTTTGCACAAGTCAGACAGAGATGATCTGAAGATTACAAGTTTACAGTAATCACACACAGATTGAGCTTGTTGCCGCCAAACCAGCCACCTAATATAGGTATTTTATTTTTTAACATAAGAAGCACTGCAGTGTAATTGAGCTATTTTTAATGATAGATTCAATTAGGCAAATTTATCCAATGAGATCATTTTATATTAAAATATACACTGCAACTTAAATGCTATAACTCAAGACCTTAAATTGAAGCTGATGTGCAGGCAGATCTGAAGCTAAGCGTATGCAGCATATTGGCAGTCTAACAAGCCTAATTCATCAAGCTACTAGATATGTCACCAAAATAAATTTGTCATTATTTCCTTAGGGATTACCAAACAACTGCGGGAGAATTTCTGGAAATTAATATCTTAGATGCCAATGAATCACTTATGCATGTTTTTATAACTTTTAGCTGCTAATTTGTCAACGACAGAGCTGACATACAGAAAGAGAGGAAAAGGTAAAAAAAGTTTAAAGGTCACTGGGAGAAAAAAAAATTTGACATCTACGCCAAAGATTCAATTTTATTGCCTGTGATAAATTAAATAATATTTCTTGTAGGCGGCTTGTAAGATATTCATATGGAATGTTACATCTATTTTTATTACTTTTAAACTAGGATTCACGGGTGATGAGAACCGGTGAGGTGATTTATCAAGTGCCGATTTGCATAAAAAACATAAGGGTCGACTCAATATGCGCCAATTATTGGCCCCGATATGGTCCTCCGAATTACGGACAGACTTGGGGTATATCGGGTTACGAATGTTGAGCTACTCAGGTATCTTTGATGTGCCTCCAAATACATTGGCAATCATAGCCGATGCCATGCCGAAATGCATCAAAACAATAAGTGGTAGCCTCGGTCCTCTCCATAGACTAGTATGAGGAAGGCTTTGGCTTATTATTTTAGGGAAATCTAGGGAGGACCTTGGCTATTATGACAATAGCCAAAGTCCTCCCATAGACGTCATTGGCAGAACTTTGGCTATAGCAGGAATGCCTTGAAATGTTGTAAAATAAAAATCAGTCAAAAAAAAGTATACATTAATTAAGTACATGCAAATAAAGTAAATGTGTTGGGCCTGCGGGACTGGGGAGCGTAGAGCAGGGTGAGTGCAAGGGCCCCTGAGGACCTGGTAAGAAGGAATGTCCAGTAGCCAGACAAGATGTCAAGGCATGTAACTCAGAGGTAAGAATGGTCAGGCAAGCTGGGGCAGGGTTGGAGAGATCAGGAAAGTCCAAAAACAAGCCGGGGGTCATTATCAGGAGGTCAATCACAGGATGCACACCAACACAGGAAATAGGGAACTAAGCAGGGAACACCAGGCTTAGCACCTCAATAATCAAGCAAGGATTGAACAGTGTGAGGGGTTTTTATATGGTTTGCCATTACTAGCTCCTCCCCTCAGCTACAGGGGTTTACTCCCACCTTCACAGGAATTTATGGGACCTTGGCAAGAGGTCTATCCCCACCTCCCCCGCATCTTCCAATACGGCATCAGCACCAGACGCCAGGACACGCCTCCCCACCATGTGCAACGTGGAAGTGCGCGCTGAACGCAGCACCCGTGTTACTCAAGGCCGGGAATGCGGCCTACTACATAAATGGAGCTCCAGCCCGGCTGGATGCAGGAGTAAAGGGGGCCCCTGCAGAAGGTAAGTGTCTATGAAGTGGTATCCTGACAAAATGAATGTAAAATAATAACAAATAATTTTTTATAATTTTTTTTTATATTAATGTAAATATAGTATTATAAGATATAAAATTAATGTATTATAATTGTTTATCAATATTTTTGTGTTTAAAAATATGTTTACTTTAATTCTTCTACACTTGTCTATTCAATTCTCCAACTAAAATCTTGAGAATTGAAATGTGAATTTTGCCTTTGTTACCCAAATTCAGAGCGTGTTCGGTGGTTCTTATTGGGTAGCTGTAAATCTATGCTTTTCATTGCAAAGATTTCCTGATTCGATCGCCTTCAATGCTTTCATTTCTGAACGTTCCAAACTGCTGATTTGGACCTGAATATCAGGGATACTGAGTAGCTGGATTGTGGTGATTGGTAAAATTCGGCTAATGTGCCGGACCCGAATCCATTTGGGACATATCGATATATATTGAGTTGACCTTATAGTATTACTCAAATACTGACCACCTGAAGTCAATAGTCAGTGCCAAGCAATGTAAATCCAAATCCACCCAATACATTGCTGCGGGATGTAGAAATCCATGTTTATGAAAAAACTTTGAGCACTAACCAAAACCTATTTTTAAGGCAGAAAATGTATTTTGCCTGATATTTTTTTCTGGTTTACTCCAGAAATTTTGCATCAAACACTTTCATTTGATGGCGAACCTAGGCCACTGATGTAGCACTTGCCATCTCTCTATAGAGTGCACCATCAATCCATTTAAGCAAACCCATGTGCTTGATGCACCTCTGCAGGCAGAATCTTCTGTTGTAGAAAAAAAAAAGAGAGGTAGCAAAAAATGGAACCCTAGGAGATGGTAAGTGTAAAAACTAGTAATTTTAATTGGAATGAAAAAATATCCAGTATAACTGTGGTAAATCACATCAGAGGATAAGGAGGCAAAATAAAGCAGTGAGGACGGGCTTGACGCTACTAAGCGCTAGAAGCGCGAAACGCGTCAAGCCCGTCTTCACTGCTTTATTTTGCCTCCTTATCCTCTGCTGTGATTTACCACCGTTATACTGGATATTTTTTCATTTTAATTAAAATTACTAGTTTTTACACTTACCATCTCGAGAGTGGCAATTTTTGCTACCTCTCTTTTTTTTTCTCTTGTATGCATGGGCGTAGGAAGCGGGGGGGATGGGGGGGACGGATCCCCCCCAGGAAAAAATGTGGGGGGGACAGGTAGGGTGAAATCCCCCCCAGCAAACGGGGCCCCCAGCCCCTGCTTGCCGCGTTCACAGCGCATTGCGCTTGTGAACGCTTTTTTCCGGCAAGCCGCATCCGATGGATGCGACGGCCGGAAAAAAAAAAAAAAACTGACGCCGGATGTGACGTCGCGTCACATCCGGTAACTGTTTCCCTCCTCCGTGCAAGAGGGAAGACTGCACGGAGGAGACATCCGGCGGGGGACACGGAGCAGATTCATGTAAGTACTAGGGAAGGAGGGGGGGGGGGGAGGAGGTTTAACTGGCACTATATTACTGGGTTCTGGCTGGCACTATATTACTGGGCTCTGGCTGGCACTATATTACTGGGCTCTGACTGGCACTATATTACTGGACTCTGGCTGGCACTATATTACTGGGCTCTGGCTGGCACTATATTACTGGGTTCTGGCTGGCACTATATTACTGGGTTCTGGCTGGCACTATATTACTGGGCTCTGGCTGGCACTATATTACTGGGCTCTGGCTGGCACATTACTGGGTTCTGGCTGGCACTATATTACTGGACTCTGGCTGGCACTATATTACTGGGCTCTGGCTGGCACTATATTACTGGGTTCTGGCTGGCACTATATTACTGGGTTCTGACTGGCACTATATTACTGGGCTCTGGCTGGCACTATATTACTGGGCTCTGGCTGGCACTATATTACTGGGTTCTGGCTGGCACTATATTACTGGGTTCTGGCTGGCACTATATTACTGGGCTCTGGCTGGCACTATATTACTGGGTTCTGGCTGGCACTATATTACTGGGCTCTGGCTGGCACTATATTACTGGGTTCTGGCTGGCACTATATTACTGGGTTCTGACTGTCACTATATTACTGGGTTCTGACTGGCACTATATTACTGGGCTCTGACTGGCATAATATTCCTGGGCTCTGGCTGGCACTATATTACTGGGTTCTGACTGGCACTATATTACTGGGTTCTGGCTGGCACTATATTACTGGGCTCTGGCTGGCACTATATTACTGGGTTCTGGCTGGCACTATATTACTGGGCTCTGGCTGGCACTATATTACTGGGTTCTGGCTGGCACTATATTACTGGGTTCTGACTGGCACTATATTACTGGGCTCTGGCTGGCACTATATTACTGGGTTCTGGCTGGCACTATATTACTGGGTTCTGACTGGCACTATATTACTGGGTTCTGGCTGGCACTATATTACTGGGTTCTGACTGGTACTATATTACTGGGCTCTGGCTGGCACTATATTACTGGGTTCTGGCTGGCACTATATTACTGGGTTCTGACTGGCACAATATTACAGGCATCTGACTGGCACATTATTACAGGCATCTGACTGGCACAATATTCCTGGGCTCTGACTGGCACAATATTCTTGGTATCTGACTGGCACAATATTCTTGGTATCTGACTGGCACAATATTCCTGGGCTCTGACTGGCACAATATTCCTGGGCTCTGAATGGCACTATTACAGGCATCTGACTGGCACAATATTACTGGGCTCTGAATGGTACAATATTACTGTGCTCTGAATGGCACAATATTACTGGGCTCTGACTGGCACAATAATACTGCGCTCTGAATGGCACAATATTACTGGCATCTGAATGGCACAACAATTATGGCATATGTGTGTGTGTGGGGGGGGGGGGGGGGGTTAACATTGCGATGGATGGCGGGATTGCATGCAGGGGAGGGGGCAGGGTCCAGGGGGCCCAAGCAAATGCTTGCCCAGGGTCCAATCACTATTAAAGACGGCCCTGAGCATACTTGCCAACCCGGGACAATCCTGCAACGTTTTCGATCCTGGGACTGTCCCAGGAGAATCAGCTCTGCAGTGATCACGGAGGTCACCTGATCACATGACTTCATCGCACGACGTCATGTGATCATGCGCACGGCTTGTGCGCGTCCTCCACAAGTCACACAGCCCCACACTGGGAGGAACGAGGTAGGAACAGTGACTGTGTCCCTGCCAATAATGTACCGTTTTTCTTTTTATCATGGCAGCTTCGGAACGTGATTGATTATTGCAGCTCTTAGGGGCATTTAAAAAATGTCTCTTAGAGCTGCAATAATCAATGACTTCCGAAGCTGCCATAATAACATGTCTCTTAAATCTGCCAATGACTTCTACTAATGATGAGATGATCAAAAAATGAGGGCAAAAAAAAAAACCCTGGCAAATGAATGTGGGCAACAAAAAACCTGGCAAATGAATGTGGGCAAAAAAAAAAAAACCCTGGTAAATGAATTTGGGCAAAAAAAAAAAACCCTGGCAAATGAATGTGGGCAAAAAAAAACCCCTGGCAAATGAATGTGGGCAAAAAAAACCCTGGCAAATGAATGTGGGCAAAAAAAACCCTGACAAATGAATTTGGGCAAAAAAAACACTGGCAAATAAATGTGGACAAAATAAAACTGACAAATGAATGGGCAAAATAATGTAATTAATAAGTAATGATTGTAAGAGGCACAGAAAAGCCTGGAACGGAAATGCACACCTTCCCTGCAATGAGATATAGCTTTGATCCCTGCTATTGATCTACATTTTTTTTAAATGTATTTTTTAAGATAAAAAAAACTGCTCACTTGAATGTGTGTATGTATGAGTGTATGTGACAGACTGTGTGTATGTATGAGTATATGTGATAGACTGTATGTATGTATGTATGAGTGTATGTGACAGACTATGGATGTATGTATGTATGAGTGTATGTGACAGACTATGTATGTATGTATGTATGTATGAGTGTGTGTGTGTGACAGACTGTATGAGGGAGTGTGACAGACTGTATGAGTGTGTGTGACTGACTGTGTGAGTTTGTGTGTCTGTGACTGACTGTATGAGTTTGTGTGTCTGTGACTGACTGTATGAGTTTGTGTGTATATATGACTGACTATGAGTGTGTGTGTCTGTGACAGACTGTATGTATGAGTGTATGTGAAAGACCATGTATGAGTGTGTGTGTCTATGTGACTGACTCTGAGTGTATGTGTCTATGTTACAGACTGTATGTATGAGTGTGTGTGTGTGTCTGACAGACTGCATGTATGTATGAGTGTGTGTCTGCGACAGACTCTATGTATGTATGTATGAGTGTGTCTGTGAACGACTGTATGTATGAGTGTGTGTGTGTCTGACAGATTGTATGTATGTGTGAGTGTGTGCCTGGCAGACTGTATGTATGTATGTATGTATGTATGAGTGTGTTTCTATGTGACAGTATGTATATGTGTGACAGGCTGTATGTATGAGTATATGTGTCTATGTGACTGACTGTATATGACTGCATGTGATTGTGTGTATGTGCTGTTGTCTGGCTCCTAGATTTTTTTCCTGGCTCCTAAAACTTAGTTAAGGTTGTCAAGCCCTGGTATAAATTTTACTAGTTATATACATATATTTGGGGTCCACCTTAAGCTTTTGGAAATATTTAATATTTTACAGTTTATTTTCTGGTCAGAAATGTAATGTTTGTTTGCTGAGAGGGTAGTAAATGCATGGAATAGTCTTCCAGTAGAAGTGGTAGAGGTTAATACAGTGAAGGAGTTTAAGCATGCATGGGATAGGTATAAGGCTATCCTAGATATAATATAAGGTCAGGGACTAATGAAAGGATTACATTACTGAGAGGGTAGTGGATGCATGGAATAGCCTTCCAGTAGAAGTGGTAGAGGTTAATACAGTGAAGGAGTTTAAGCATGCATGGGATAGGTATAAGGCTATCCTAGATATAAGATAAGGTCAGGGACTAATGAAAGTATTACTTTACTGAGAGGGTAGTGGATACATGGAATGGCATTCCAGCAGAAGTGGTAGGTTCATACTGATGTATGTTTTATGGTGTACACACAGCTCGCTGACTATATTTCATGTAACAGTGATAAAATGCACCTGCCTGATGTAGATGTTGTGCTGTGAATGTATCTGTTGTATACCAAGGATCCTGGTAATGTTGGTGGGAACTTGGTGATATAATATACACTGTGACAAGCTTTATTTTTACTGCTGCTATACCCGGCGAGCAAAAATGCTGTCCCCCCCAGATTTGTGGGGGTTCCTACACCCATGCTTGTATGTTATCACTGGTGTGGGTCTCACACCAGCAAAAGGCACCAGAGTGGAACTAGCGGGGATTTTCTACACCTAAACGATTTTGCTTACCTGGGCAGCCCAGATCACTTTTCTTCTTTTCAGAATCTTCTGCTGTTCATCATTAGGAAGTATGAGAAGTGAACAAATATGAAGACAATAAAGTGAATGGTTCTGATGTATTGTAAGGAAAACAAGACAATTATGGAGGAATGGGAGAAGGGCAGAGAGAGAAGAGGAGGGGAAAGTCACATGTGTAAGATGGTGAAAGAGAAGAGGATGTGGGTGGTGTAGGGTGCAGTGAGTCTCATATGTAGAGTAATGTAGTCAGGAGCATGAGCTTAAAACTCCATGGCAGACAACGATAGTTGATATGGAAGGGGACATTTTTTGGGGGAAATGTAAAGAAGTTGGAACTGAAATGAGGAGAGTGGGCAAGAAGAAGGGGAAAGGTGGCTAGAAGTTGAGATCTAACTTGGCTTCCAAAATAAGAATGGAGTTTGGAAACATTTTTTTATCAGTGGCCTAAAGTTTAGCTAAGTCTGGTCAAATGGACCTTATATAATATTTTATCACTTTAAAAAGACAATTGTTCATAATTATCACATTGAGAGCATTCTACACAGTGAAATAACATTTTGAATGTTTTCATCCTTATCTTATTCGTCTAGCTTCCTTGCTATTTCACTGCTTTAACGTATTGTTCAAATTTTATGCCATAAACAAAATGTCAAAACATCTCACTCAACGCAAGAGGAACGAAAAACCAGGATCCCAGGAACAATGTGTTTCACATAATACACATTAAATGAGTTGAATATTTCTCCACCAGCAGCTATGTGCTGACTTGCATATTTGCTCTTCCTTTATACAGCTGCCTGGAACATAATTTAATCTAAAATTAGTTTAAAATAATTTATTATCCCTAAATCCTGGTACCATGTTCTTTGATAAATGACCATCGGTTCTTTTTTGACAGATATTGATTTCATTATATTGTGTCAAATTCCTCTACAAAGAAAATGTTTCATGTTTAGCCTCATAATAAATGCTTTCCAATGAGACGCGTACGAGAAAGGGCAGCGATGTGTGGCTTTGACATTGTATTCTTGTGACCTTTTTTGGAATGTGAAGGTTTCTGAACTGACCAACTGTGACCCTTGTAGTTTTATTTTGAATGCCGAAATAAACCAAGTGGTGATGAACAAACAGAGCTCCTCCTTCCTCACTAGACCAGGCATAGAAGTAAAATAAAGCACCAATAGCTGACTCAAGGAATCACCTCACCTGTTCCATTCTCCAGGACTTTCTCAATCTTCTTGAGTATTCCATGTGTTTAACCCCTTAGTGACAAGACATTTTCACCTTGACTTTCCCTTGGTGACAATGGCTGTTTTGACATTTCTGGGGTGTTTGTGTTTAGCTGTAATTTTATTCTTTCTCACATACAGTACCCACACAAATTATATGTTGTTTTTATCGTCATAAGAAGGGCTTTCATTAGATACCATTATGTTCATTATATCTTATAATTTACTACAAAAAAAATCATAAAATATGATGAAAAATTAAAAAAAAAACACTTTTTCTAACTTTGACCTAAAATATAATTTACACAAATAAAATCATTAAAAAAGACCGCATCTAAATAGTTTCTAAATGTTGTCCCGAGTTCAAAAATATGCATGTTTCCATATTTTTTGGTATTTTTTTGCGAGTTATGTTTTTTTCCTATATTGACCTTTTGACCCCAACCCGAACCCAAAATGTAACCCTAACACTAAATTTAACCCCAACTCTAATCCTTATTATATCCCTTAATATGTTTTCATTTTAATTTAATTTTAACCCTATCCCTTATGCAAAAAATTATTTAATTTTAACCCTATAGGCTAATCTATCTATATAACCCGTTTTTAATTAATTAAATATTTATTTTACATTTTTTCCATTGCTATGCTACTTAACTACCACTAGGGGCAGTCAAGTAGCATATTCAGAGCGACGGAAGTGAAGTTACTTTCACTTCCAAAGCTCAGACTGGCAGAGGGCTTAGCCATATTGACGGAGCAGCATGCTCCGTCAATAAGGGGAGTTTCTCCCAGGACGTGCCTGGCACGTCCTTTGTCGGGAAGGGGTTAAATTAGTCACCATAATTGAACCCTTTAATGCTTGTTCATCACTGCTTGGTTTATTTCGGTGTTCGCTTGCTGATTACTTGATCCTGCACGAAAATTGCTCTGACGGTGCTGCTCTATTGCCTCGATGTCAGGGCAATAGCCCGCACCAAAATTTGGGCTCTGGGGCACCCACGATCGCTCCATGTGGTCAGAGCTTTGGGTTGGTCAAGGTTTGGGTCGGTCAGGGTTCAGGTTGGGGTCAACAGGTCAATATAGGAAAAAAACAAAAACACAATTTTTGTTTTGCCCCATAACACGCAATAAAATGCAGAAAAACATGGAAATGAGCACATTTCTGAACTTGGGACAACATTTAGAAACTATTAATTATATTTTAGGTCAAAGTTAGAAAAAGTGTTTTTTTATTTTTTTCAACATATTTTATGATTTTTTTGTAGTAAATTATAAGATATTATGAACATAATGGTATCTAATGAAAGTCCTTCTTATGACGATAAAAACAACATATAATTTGTGTGGGTACAGCATGTGAGAGGCAGAAGAAAATTAGAGCTAAACACAAACACCCCATAAATGTAAAAACAGCCCTTGTCACAAAGGGAAAGTCAAGGTCAAAATGTCTTGTCACTAAGGGGATAATAAGTAACTGACATTCACCTCCCACTAGGAAACCCCTCTCCTGAGGCAACAGGTAGGCAATGGTGTGGTGGAGGTATTGGCGTTGGAGAGGGGAAGGGAAAGTAGGGAGAATATTTGTACAAATGTTAGAATAAAAAATAAACAATTGAGAGACTCTTACTGGGATTATGATTATCATTCATATTTCTTTCTGTAGAAATGCATGGGACACATCCACATATCTCTATGGGAGCCCTCTAATTGGCTTCCAAAAGATGACTCTTTCTGGAGATGTCTTTGAAGAGGATCAGTTCCTGGGAGATATATTTTTTAAAGTCAGATAAAAAAACAAAGATATTTTTAAAATCAGTTGTAATGTGCATTTCTCTGTTCTTTTTTTATTTACTCAGACTGGCCCTTTAAAAACAATCTTTTTTCTAATGGAGAAAAATGTCATCTTCCTTCATTTGCAGGCATTGGTCATTTCCTAGTGTCTCACAGGTACATAATTACAAAGGAAATGCTATAAAATATGGGACACACTCCGAGTAAATAGCAAAAAAAGAAACACTATTAATAAAACATAATTCCAGAAAGCATTATGTAAAATATTGTTTTCTTTAGGATTCATTCTAGTGAACTCAGTGATGCAGACAAAGCATTTGTGTCTCATAAATTTATTGTACGAGTTTTTTGCTGAAGCTATTTTTTCTCTAAATATTTGAAAATGTGTCTAAAACAAACAAGTGCACTTTCTCTGCTGGAAGCCAAATATGCAATCAT
The DNA here is from genome assembly GCA_036172795.1 of Pelodytes ibericus. Taxonomy (NCBI): domain Eukaryota; kingdom Metazoa; phylum Chordata; class Amphibia; order Anura; family Pelodytidae; genus Pelodytes; species Pelodytes ibericus. The sequence goes on from CM069859.1 coordinate 197,657,313, forward strand.
TAACTTTTTATTTCAAAATATATATTTCCCTGCAAAGGGCTTGCAACACAGGCAGATTCTTCCTGGCAGTATCTTCCTATGTTGCATAATAATTTACATGACCTAATGCAGTTATTTAAACATGGACTTTTTTTTTTAATGTTGCTGTTTTTCTTACGTTGCATTTTAAAGTGAAGAGATAAATGAAAACAGCTGTTAGATATCAGATTGCATGGAACCAGCATTAACGGAGGCTTCCCTTACAGAAAAGAGCTCTGTAAGAAACACGCACTGGAAGCAATCCTTCACAATCCATGTAATAGAAAGTGTATTTATTTAAAGCCACTAAACTCTTATTTTACTTGTGCTTCTAATATAGAAGCAATAAAAGGAACCCATGGAATGTCCTTGCTCTTTGCTCCACACAAACCTGATTATGTTTAGCCGATTATAAATGTATGCTCCTGTCGTTCAAACAAGTTTATGGCAAGTATAGAAGCGCACTGGGGGCAATGTATAAAAATTTCCATACAGGAGTTTTTAAAAAAGGTGTTGTTGCCGTTTCTTATGTATAACGGCCATTTTGCTTTTCAAAATTTAACTCCCGACACTTTGCAGTGCAGGAAAAGATGGCTTTGCCAAAAACATTTTAGCGCCTGATTTTTTTTATACTTGGGCAGCGCTGGTGCAATGAGCACTGGCACAGCAAGTGCCGGCACAGCCTAAATCTAAATTCGGTGTAGATAATGCAGACTCCCAAAATTTGCACACCGTTTGTGACAGTATTTGACGTAATCTGTGTGTGCACCATGTTTATACATGCCCCCCATGTCACAAGTTTGTGTACAGCTTGAAGCACCTGTAACGGTTGTCAAATTGGTCAGTTGGACCTGATGCTGGCACCCTGTGGTGGCTCTTTCCTCTGAGATGTTGTGGACTCGTCTGATTCTTCATCTGGTTCTCCCATCTGAATTCACGATTATATTTTTGATCCTGGCTTACCCTGACTTGTTTGGATTGACCCTTTGGCACCATACTTCCAGTTTCCAGCTTTATTCAGTTAATAATCTAATACTATACCATGTAAGCTGCAAGCTCTTATATAAGTTTCTGTTCCCTCTGAAGTGCAAGCTCTCTTTGCTCTTGCTATAACCAGTTATGTTCAAGCTTTTCTATAATAGTGAACTATTACCTAAACTTGTTGATGCTGTATCCAGTGGTTTTCAAGACTTTCTATCTGTGGCTGTATTTTTTCTATTCTCTTATTCTATCCATCCCCATAAACATCATCCTATTCTCCTAGTCTATACATCCCCATAAACATCATTCTATTCTCCTAGTCTATACATCCCCATAAACATCATTCTATTCTCCTAGTCTATACATCCCCATAAACATCATTCTATTCTCCTAGTCTATACATCCCCATAAACATCATTCTATTCTCCTAGTCTATACATCCCCATAAACATCATTCTATTCTCCTAGTCTATACATCCCCATAAACATCATTCTATTCTCCTAGTCTATACATCCCCATAAACCTCATTCTATTCTCCTAGTCTATACATCCCCATAAACATCATTCTATTCTCCTAGTCTATACATCCCCATAAACATCATTCTATTCTCCTAGTCTATACATCCCCATAAAAATCATTCTATTCTCCTATTCTATCCATCCCCATAAAAATCATTCTATTCTCCTATTCATTACATCCCCATACAAATAATTTAATTCTACTATTCTATACATCCCATAAACATCCTTCTATACTCCTACTGTACACATCCCCATAAAAATCCTTCTATTCTCCTATTCTATACATCCTCATAACCATCCTTCTATTCTCTTATTCTATACATGCCCATAAAAATCCTAGCATTCTCTTAATATATACAGCCCCAGGGCCAAGCCTAGGGTCACTGACACCTGGATTTGAAAATGCTTTTTCCACCACCAAGTGGGGTTTTTTGCTATATAGTAAACCCTTCCCCTACACAAACATGACAGTTCTAACCGCAGTGGCTCATTGTTCCACAGAACTTGCCACAGTGTCAAACTGCAACTGCAATTGTTTCATTGCCCCACAGTTCTTGGTACATCGCCAATGTCAAAGTGAGGAGCACTTGGCACAGTACCAACATTAAACCACATCAATTACCATGATGACCCCTAGAATGGGCCACAGTAATAACAATGTTTAAGTAGTAGAGTCCCTTTAAAAAAAGGTATATTAAGTACTTTTACTTTTAATATTAACAATAAACATTTTTCTGACACGTTAAAAATGTAATTATGGTGCAGTAGCAATAAATTATACTGAGTCTCTCCAATGGAATTTATTATAATTCATCTTCCTCTTATTTTGCATTTTTCAAAAGGAAACTATAAAATATATTCCAAAAGATCTGTCAAGAAATGCGGCTTAATTCCATGAAAGAAGCAATACAATTCGATTCTAATTTTCTATGCAGCACTTAAATATGTTTCAAATGAATGTAACATATGGAATTATATTCATGCATGATAATAGTATCTCAAAGAGAACATGTGCATTTTATATTTGATTTAATACTAAATCTGGAACAAAATTATTCAAATAACCTATTTTGTCAAATATTGTTCATGCAGTCACAAATTGTGAAAAAAAAAAAAAAACATGTTTAACTTAATTGAATTGAATATTAATGAGACTGAGAAAATAGAATTCCAGATGGTACAACAAATAGTGTTATCTCTCTTTAAAAAAAAGTAGTAAAAAAAAAAAAAGCATATCGAATCTCTGTGTTTGCAGCCTCAGGTGAGCACTTTTCATGTAATATATTCTCAAGCATGCTCGCTAGTTCCACTTCTTGATCCTGTCTTATTCTTGTTTATTCCTGTTCATTGCAACATCTATTATGAGATATTATGCCCTTCATCTGCTGATACAGTTCAGAAAAATTGTGTTTTACCCAGCAAACAATACATATTTTGTTAGAAAGGACTGCACAGGCAACTGTAGTTATAATTAGCTACTAAAGTGTCAGTTCTGCTTGTATTAATAGATGTGAAACACTTATTTTTGCTTTAAAACAAATTACAATTTTACTGTATTTTAACACTGTAAATAATTTTACAGGGGCCCTTTAAATTCAGAGACATCAGCGAGAGGGAGTGGACAGAAGGTGGGCTGACTTCTTCAGCAGCAGTCTTCATGCTCCTCTCCAGGAAAGTGCTGTCATTTGCTATCACCGTGGAATCAACCTCTCTCTGTTGAAGTCAGCTGAGAATACAAAAGATGAAGAAACATTTTAACATAATGAATGTTTTGTAATTAAGAAAAAAGTAGTAAAAATTCAAAAACATTTTATATTTTATACAGTGTCCTTATTTTGTGGCAATGTATTGATGCACAGCTAACTTGTTATTATTGGTAACTTTTGAGTTATATGTATGTATATATTTATGTAGGTGTGGGGGGGATTTGTTAGAAGTTGTATTAAATCAAACTTTATTTATATCTACACATAGAAATAGAAAGACAAATATGCAAATAAGAAATAATGAAAATAAATGAGAATAAATAAAATTAAAATAGAAATGAAAAAAAAAACTCAAAAATTTATTTGAAATAAAAATAAAAGTAAATGTAAAAAAAGGCATATACAAATGGCTAATACAAAGGCATGTGTACAGGTGTGATGCGCAAACAACAGGTTCCCAAACATTGCCTCATATCACAGCTACATGACAGTAAAAGTGATTTATTTGTTCTATCCAGTATGTGCATTGATAGTACTGTAGTCCATGAGTGCTGAGAGGCTTTAAAAACCAAAACATGAAAAGGTTTTACTTTTTTAAATTTGTATTGGTGATTTCAGATATGTCTTTTGTTTTTTTTATGTGACTGTATTTAATAAAATATGTACTATTTTGTGAAATATAGTGTTTTTGGGTGCCGCCCTCTAGTTTCTTTACAGCACTAGTATCTCACTTTGGGGCTGGGGACACAGAATGCTGTCTGTAAGTCTGATTTCTGATCACAGACTTGCATTGAATGGGAGGGTAATGTAACTATTACATCACAAGGGGGCGGAGTTATGATCCTGTTTGATCAGGTCAGTCTCCTCAATTTGATTTGGAAGGCAGGTAAAAAAAAAGGTTGTACACAGCCACCTAGTCCTGCCCACTATCATACACAGGAGCCAGGAAGAGAGCAGGGGTGGATCTTATGATATCATCATGCAGGCTTTGGTAACAGTTGTAAATTGAGACTGGCTAGAAGATTTTAGATGGTGTTGCATCATGGGAAATATTCTCAAAATGGATGCTGGAAATAAACACCTAATTTTATTTTTCCTTTTATATTCAATGATTCAATCATACATAAAAAAACAGTGGTTTATGATTTATATATGTGTTTGTTTTAAATGACGAGGTTATCTAGTTACATCTAATGCAAGTGGTAGTGTCCATTTAATATTGTCTTTGGGAAAATGGTCCGTTATCCAAAGTTATCCATTATTCAAAATACTTCTGGTCCCAAGCATTTTGGATAAGGAATATTCAACCTGTATTATTAATATATACATGTTTGTAACCTTTGTAGAATTATTAGACATAAAAGGGACATTCCAACTTGTTTAACCCTTGCTTCCTATGGAAGCATGGCAGCTGTTGGTCAGAGGATAAACTGGCATGTACTATCAAAAGTGCACGCCAGTTTATCCTCATACTAGGGACAACGGACATTTTACATATAAGAAGTGCAAGTGAAAAAAAAGTTTAGTGTCCCTTTAAGATGCCTAAGGACTTTATATATTTGATGGTACAACAACACACCATTTTAATATGTCTTTGTGTGTTATTTGTATGTAGTCTCTAATAAATTCTAACCATCAAATAACACTAATATACATGTATATTAGTTCATGTTGTGAGAGGGTCTCACAAAATATTTAACGAAAAACCAGCCTATTTGCTCTGTGTGCTATATATTTCTTTATACTCAACTACCGGATGGGATTTTTGAATAAAAAAGAAATGTAGGCAATTTTCTCTTTCTTTACCTTTAAATAGAACTTGCAACATAATTACAATGTTAGTTTACTTTTTGAAAAGTTCCTCGTGCCCAAAATGCCATCTTATTGCTTAATTTTGTAAAAATCTTTCAGAAATCACTTGGTACCACTGCTACAATTTTAGATTTATACCTTTAATGAAATATCCTTTGTTGTACCGGAACTTCCCAGCTCTGTACATTGAACCACTTAATAATTCCCAGCCTTTTGTTGAAAGTGATGGTACACTGTAGAAACTTTAACCGTCAATAATTGTTGCGTAATAGATTAACTATATAGCCATGACCTTTAACCTCTTTCCCCAACCATCTTACCTATTCCTATTGCATGGAAAAGAGACTGCAGGTGGCAGATAAGCTTAGATGGTAGAAGATGATAGCCTTGTGCCACCCTTTAGAGACACCCCTTATATACAATCGCGGACCTGAAACAGCTAACTTTAAAATGACTGATTTTTGCAGTTGCAATGTTCAGGGTACCCATATTCTAAGACAAACTTATATCCCCAGCTAAACCTTCCATGAACATAAAAGTCAATATGTGAAATATCTAGGTTTTGCTTGAATTCTTCAATACATTCTTACTAACGTTTTTTTATTGATTTTTTTCTAACAACAAACAAAAATAGTACAGATGTACTCATTTTACCCAATAACCGTTTAATGACCAGTTTTTTTTTTTTTTAACCGTAAAGGCTACAAATCTTATTTTTAGCTGAAAGTATGAAGAGTTTGCTTGGACAGAATAACCAGACATAGGACTAGGTTTATTAGGGCATAAACCCAAAAAACAGTTCTGGAGCAAATGCTATATCGGAGTACTTAAATGAAAAAGTCAGTTGGTCTTTAAACTTATTGCCCCAAATGCATCCCTTTGGTCTTAGAAATGTTACTAATTACTAATTAAAGCATTAGTAAAGTAATGATACTGGATACGAGTCAGAAGGGACAGTAGAGTTTCCAAATTGGATGAGTTCTGAATTTTTCTACCAAGAATAAATTCCACCTTGACTCCAAAATGGTAATTACATTTCTCAATGTTCAACGAGCTATAACGTCTTAGAATGCTTGTTTATGGGAGCTTCCTAAATCTTGCATTGCTAAAATAGCAGTCCAATTTGTAATGCTGGCTCCAGGTAACCTGCACATTATCTGACTCCTACCAGGTGCTTCAGCAAATAAATGGGGAACAGACTTCAGCCCCAGTAACCATGAAAAATATCTCTATAATAGAACCGAAGTGCCTGTTGTTTCCAGAGTTGGTGATATTTTGTATTGCTGAAATGAAACCATGTGGTCAAGTGATGAGTTAGTTTTAATATGTTGGCTAACTATATACTTCCAATAAGTTACTATAACATTAACTGGGTCTTCCAATAGGTTTTTGTGACATAATAAAAGATTAGTGACATAACTAAACCAAAAGGGATTTATTGTACAATTCCTTGTTTTTTATATTTTGGTTTTATGGTTAGCTACTAGTGTTAATTTCGTCGACTAAACATTTTCGGCATAGTGTTCATCAAATGCATGTTTTCAGTGATGAAAACGAAACTATAACTAAATAAAAACTAAGTTAACCCCTTAGTGATTTTGACCTTGACTTTCCCTTGGAGACAAGGGCTGTTTTTACATTTCTGGGGTGTTTGTGTTTAGCTGTAATTTTCTTCTTTCTCACATACTGTACCAACACAAATTATATTGGGTTTTTTTTGTCATAAAAAGGGCTTCCATTAGATACCATTATGTTCATCATATCTTATAATTTACTACAAAACAAATCATAAAATATGATGAAAAAAACAAAACACTTTTTCTAATTTTGACCTAAAATATAATTTACACAAATACAATAATTAAAAAGATCCCATATAAATAGTTTCTATATGTTGTCCCAAGTTCAGAAATATGCTTGTTTCCATGTTTTTCTGCAATTTTTTGTGAGTTATGGGGCAAAAAAAACCATTGTTTTTTTTCCTATATTGACCTTTTTACCCCAACCCGAACCCTAAATTTAACCCTAACCATAAATTTAACCCGAACTCTAACCCTTATGCTAACCCTTAATATATTTTAATTTTAACCCTATCTTATGCTATGCTATCTTACCTTATGCTAACCCTCATTTAATTGTACCCTACCTGCTATACTAACCCTAACCCTAGATTTAAGCTAATTAAGTATTTTTTTTTTCATTTCAATGTTGCTGACTGTCTCTAGGGGCAGTCAAGCAACATATTCAGAGCGTCAGAAGTGAATTTATTTTCACTTCTGAAGCTCTGACCACAAGAGGGCACAGCCATATTGCTGGAGCATGCTGCCCACGATCGCTCCTTGGTCCAGAATTTCGGTGCCTGACACGTCCATTGTTGCGAAAGAGTTAATAGGTCTAAAATTATGATATAAATACATTCCAATTTTCATCAAATGTTAGGGAAGGACTATTGCATTTATCTATTTGGACTTCTAGTTCTGGTTCGTTTACATCTCTGCCATAGACCAGTCCCCTGACTCTATCGGTAGCTGGATTGGCTGAGACGCAGGCCCACTGTGCCTGTCTGCCCCCTGGTACAATAACGTGAATACTGCAGTGTAAGAGGATCCTCCTCCATCTGATTTGCCTGGTACTATCATGGGTATTTCCACTTCCATCTCTTTAGCAAGTTAACTTAACACTGTGTAACAGCCGTCTCAGACCTGTTCCCTCCCTCACTGCTGGAGATTCAGTTGCCCTAAATCTAAAACTAAATTAAAACTAAGACAAATCAGATGACTGAAATATGACTTATCCAAAATAGACTATGACTAAAATTAAATTTGCTGTCAAAATTAACACTGTTAGCTACTATACCACATAAAATCCTGACTTCTATACACAACGTTTGTTCTTTAGACTTTATGTAATAGTGGTTAACTTTTAATACACAATACCAGATATCTTTCTGGGGCTTTATTCTTCTTGTATACACTGCTAGAGCAATATTACTAAACTGAATTCCAAATATTTACTGCCTAACTATTGAAAAACCCTAACTGCTGCTGTAGGTGAAGTCTCCTTACCTCATGTGTTAATTTTTTGTCGTTTTTGGTTATAAGCAGGTCCCCAGAGATAGAGATACAACAATGCTGTACATTCTGGTATAGTGTCACTATAGTTCTAACGGTATGTTTTCTATGTGTGATAGATTGTGTGCAAAGTAACAACTACATTATTTGACACATGACTGTGCAATAAGCTGAATAAAGGTTGGTAAGGATGGTGGACAAAGAGTTAAGAAACTTTTCGCTAAGTTTTGCAGGAAAAATGTTTCTTTGCTAGATTTTTCTTTGGTTTGGATATTTCAGCATTGTTCCTCCCATTTACTCTTGAGTACAATAATTTGAACAAATTAATTAAAAATATTGCATATTTTTGTGTTCTGTTCACTGATATGTTATGTTAATATATATATATGTTATGTTAATATATATATATATATATATATGTTATGTTAATAATATATAATTATTGTTAATAATTTGTTTCCCTCTGTCTGCCTGTCCCTATGTCTATTAAAGTATTACAAGGTGCTCTGTTGTTACCCATCATTTTGCAGCATCAATGCATAAGCCCATTATAAAGATATTACAGAATGGTAAGGGCACTAGTTTGTATGGGGTAACCCAATTCAAGTTTACAGAAGAAGAAAGTGGAATTTTACTTAGTGTCATTGTAATTATAGATTGTCATATACACTACAATTAGGTTAATGTTAATTTTCAGTGACTGACTGTGTTAACATACTAATTTACATGTAGATTTTGTTTAGAAGGTTAACACTTTTAGCTTTGCATGGAACATTGATTCATTCTTTTCTCTATCAGACTTCCATTTGTACAAAAAAGAATCTCTGGCATTTCAGGATTTTTTTCAGAGCTGAGATGGACTGAGTAGTGATTGCTATTCCAGGAATGTGCACTCAACACAGAGTGGAATTTCCAAAAGTAATGCAAGTATTAAACCTTGCAACCTGTACCAGTACAGTCACCAGCCTTTTATATGACTCTCCATCTTTCTTTATGACAGTACTATACCAGTTGGGTTTATGGAGCATTTTTGTTACCACCATCACATGCTATTAGTTTACTTCTGGCAAGAAACACTGTATTTTACATCCAGCCTTTTAGAGCCCAGTTTTTGTAACAGGAACAGGCAACTCTATGCAGCAATTTATGCCAGTCTCTTATTTGGCATTGTAAAAGTTTCTATGGTCTATGCAACATAGAGCAGTGATGGCTAACCTTGGCACTTCAGAATGTTTCGGAACTACAAATGCCGTGATTGGCCAGCTAGTCTTAGCAATCACTGCCCGATAAAGTGGTTGTTATTATAGCGAATGCATAGGGGGAGATATTGCTTTAAAGACAGGTAAAATAAGTTGATAAAGAAGTGGATTAGCAGCCTTGTGGCCCCATTCATAGCTGCATCATGTTGATACATCCCTGAACCCATTTAAGTACATACATAAAGGATATATATTCAGTTTAAGGTTTCAAGTGTTAAGTTAACATAAAAAAAGTTCTCACTTTAGTTTCTTTATTGAAGTGTGCCACAAAGGTGTGCATTATTTCCTCCTGAGGAAGCCAGGACCCGCTACTACCCAGCGAAACGCGTCAAGAGACGGCTTTTCAATCCAATGTGGACCCTGCCAGACATTTTCCTTCCTACTCTATGTACACACACACAAACACACACATATATATATATATATTTGCTAGTGCATAGGGAAACCCTCATTTTTATAAGGGATCAGCAGACACGACCTCGACGGGACTTAGTTAAAAATGACACCGACCGGGTGGCATGGAAGCTGACTGTCGGAGGATAAATGTACTATCAAAGTACATGACAGTTTATCTGTCTTAAAGCAAGCTATAAGAGCTTCCAAAGCACACACAGAAGAGACTATAGCCCAGTCAGTGAAAAAGGGGGATAAAACTTTTTTTAGATACATAAATGAGAAAAGGAAAGTAAAACAAGGATTAGTTAGATTAAAAACAAAAGAAGGATGCTATGTAGAAGAGGATAAAGGCTTAGCAGACTGCCTTAATGAATATTTTTGTTCAGTTTTTACAAATGAAAATGAGGGTAAGGGACCTCATTTAGGGAAAAAGACTAATGAGTCTTTTGATGCATGTAAGTTTACAGAGGAAGAGGTTTTACTTCAGCTGTCTAAAGTAAAGACAAATAAGTCGATGGGACATGATGGGATACATCCAAAGTTATTAAAAGAACTTAGTGGTGTACTAGCAAAACCGTTAACAGATTTATTTAACCAATCATTGTTAACGGGAGTCGTTCCAGAAGATTGGAAATTAGCTAATGTTGTGCCCATTCACAAGAAAGGTAGTAGGGAGGAGGCGGGCAACTATAGACCAGTAAGTCTTACTTCAGTAGTGGGGAAAATAATGGAAACCTTGTTAAAAAATAGGATTGTTGAACATCTAAAGTCGCTTGGATTTCAAGATCAGAGACAGCATGGGTTTACTTCAGGGAGATCATGCCAAACTAATCTTATTGATTTTTTTGATTGGGTAACTAAAATAATAGATCAGGGTGGTGCAGTAGACATTGCTTACCTAGATTTCAGTAAGGCTTTTGACACTGTCGCACATAGAAGGCTTATCAATAAACTGAAATCTTTGAGTTTGGATTTCAATATTGTTGAATAGATTAGACAATGGCTGAGTGACAGGCAACAGAGGGTTGTAGTCAATGGGGTATATTCGATGCAAGGTCTTGTTACCAGTGGGGTACCTCGGGGATCTGTTCTTGGACCCATTCTCTTTAATATTTTTATTAGCGATATTGCAGAAGGTCTTGTTGGCAAAGTATGTCTTTTTGCTGATGATACAAAGATTTGCAGCAGGGTTGATATTCATGGAGGGATAAGCAAAATGGCAAATGATTTGGATAAACTAGAAAAATGGTCAGAGCAGTGGCAACTGGCATTTAATGTGGACAAGTGCAAGATTATGTACCTTGGGCGTAAAAACCCAAAAGCAGAATATAGACTATTTGGTACAGTCTTAACCTCAACATCTGAGGAAAGGGATTTAGGAGTAATAATTTCAGAGGACTTGAAGGTAGGTAGGCAATGCAATAGAGCAGCAGGAAATGCTAGCAGAATGCTTGGTTGCATAGGGAGAGGTATTAGCAGTAGAAAGAGGGAAGTGCTCATGCCATTGTACAGAGCACTGGTGAGACCTCACTTGGAGTATTGTACGCAGTACTGGAGACCGTATCTCCAGAAGGATATTGATACTTTGGAGAGAGTTCAGAGAAGGGCTACTAAACTGGTTCATGGGTTGAAGGATAAAACTTACCAGGAAAGGTTAAAGCATCTTAACATGTATAGCTTGGAGGAAAGACGTAACAGGGGGGATATGATAGAAACATTTAAATACATAAAGGGAATCAACACGATCTTTGATGATCTTTAGGGATTCATTCAGTTCAGGTACAGTGCCAACAGACTGGCGAAAGGCGGATGTCATTCCAATATTTAAAAAGGGATCAAAATCTCTGCCAGGTAATTATAGGCCAGTGAGCTTGACATCTGTAGTGGGGAAACTATTTGAAGGATTGCTAAAGGTATACACTCAAGAATACATCTTGAACCAGAATATAATTAGTAAAAGTCAACATGGTTTTGTGAAAGACAGGTCTTGTCAAACAAACTTAATAACATTCTATGAAGAAGTCAGTAAAAATATAGATCTAGGTGTGGCAGTTGATGTGATCTATTTGGATTTTGCGAAAGCATTTGATACAGTTCCACACAAAAGGTTACTCTACAAATTGAGAGAAATAGGTTTGGGGGCAAATGTGTGTATGTGGATTGAAAATTGGCTAAAAGATAGAACACAAAGGGTTGTTGTAAATGGAAAATCCTCAAATTGGACAAGGGTATTAAGCGGAGTACCTCAGGGGTCTGTTTTGGGCCCTCTTCTTTTTAATTTGTTTATTAATGATCTGCCACATTGTGCTGAGAGCCATGTCTCCGTGTTTGCGGACGACACTAAATTAATTAAGGCAATAAAGACTAATCTTGATGTTTTTTCTTTACAGGAAGATTTGGACAGAGTGGGGGACTGGGCAGTAAAGTGGCAAATGAGGTTCAATATAGACAAATGTAAAGTTATGCATTATGGGAAAAATAATAACAAAGCAACATATACGTTAAATGCTTTTTCCCTGGGAAAAACTACTAATGAAAAGGATTTAGGAATAATTATAGACAACAAACTTGGCAACAGTGCCCAATGCCAGTCAGCAGCTGCAAGGGCCAATAAGATATTGGCATGTATAAAACGAGGTATAGATTCACGGGAGGAGGATATCATCTTGCCTCTTTACAAATCAATGGTAAGACCTCACCTTGAATATGCAGTACAGTTCTGGGCACCAGTCCTTAAAAAGGATATTAAGGAACTAGAAAAAGTGCAAAGGAGAGCTACAAAATTAATAAGGGGTTTGGAGGATCTTAGTTATGAAGAGAGACTTAAAAAATTGAATTTATATACGTTAGAAAAAAGGCGTCTCAGAGGGGATATGATAACATTATATAAATATTTGCAGGGCCAATATAAAGAGCTCTCCAGTGACCTGTTCATTAACAGAAAGGTACAAAGAACAAGAGGTCACCCCCTCAGACTGGAAGAGCAAAGATTTCATAGACAGCAAAGGAAGGGATTCTTTACGGTTAGGACAATAAAGTTATGGAACTCCCTGCCAAGAGAGGTAGTGCTAGCAACCACAATAGATGCATTTAAAAATGGTTTGGATGTTTTTTTAGGAAAGCAGAACATACAGGGCTATTAATAATAGAATAAGCATTAATAAAAGAGCTTATTGATCCAAGGAGAAATCTGATTGCCTCTTGGAGTCAAGAAGGAATTTTTTCGCCCAGGAGGCAAAATTCGAAATAGCTTCCTTAGGGGTTTTTTGCCTTCTTTTGGATCAAAAGCTGTAATGATAGGTAGAAGGGTTGAACTTGATGGACTTGTGTCTTTTTTCAACCTAAATTACTATGTTACTATGTTACTATGTAACACAGTAAAGGAAGAGAGTATATTTAAAAGAAGAAAAACTACCACAACTAGAGGACATAGTCTTAAATTAGAGGGGCAACGATTTAAAAGTAATATCAGGAAGTATTACTTTACTGAGAGGGTAGTGGATGTATGGAATAGCCTGCCAGCAGAAGTGGTAGAGGTAAACACAGTCAAGGATTTTAAGCATGCGTGGGATAGACACAAGGCTATCCTAGCTATAAGACCGGGAACGGGGGACTAATAAAAGTACTCCAAAAAAAAATTGGGCAGACTAGATGGACCGAATGGTTCTTATCTGCCGACACATTCTATGTTTCTATCTCATTCTAGGGACTCTACACTTTTCATTTGTGCTACTATATTAGAAGCACATGTGAAAAAAAGTTTAGTTTTCCTTTAAATCACAATGTATCTTTAATTGTGCTTCTCCCCCCATCTACCCAGCATCCTCCATAAATGTCCGCCTAAAAGTTTACCCTTCAGTTTAAGGTCAAGTTATAGAAAAGGAAAAACAGTGGCCACAAAACATTTAATAGCTGATTGGTGGAATAAATGCTGACTGCACGCAACTCTGTGAAAGTACACAGTAAGGAGACAAGGTTGAGACATATTAAAATGTGTATTGTTGACACAGGACATAGCTTGGCAATGCCTGGAGCATGGCTGCAGGAGATTAAGTTATTTCAGTTATTTTGTGCCTGAGGACTTAATAAGATACAGCTGTTTATATATGTATATCGACGTACTTTTAAAGATAATGCAAAAATATCAGGCACAAATAGTGTAACTATCTTTCTTATTATAAATAAAAATCAACCTGTGCACACTTTTAATAATGAGTACGTCCACCCAGAACCAAAATTCCTGCTTCTCTTGATGGTTTCCCATGATGTAACTTTGCATTTGCTGTAATTGCTGTAAAATATAGTATTATAGGGAATTCCTAATATTTAAACAGTGCTATCCATGAATTTCCATTTGAGATAGATACACCACCCACAACAAATTGACTTATGTATAATGACAATCAGATATACTTGGGCATTGTATCTAAGTTGCATGTGACTCAACAAAGATGCACTGTAAAAACAACCTACACTTGTACAGCCCAAGCATATGTGCGCCTCCGGTATCAACCTTTTTTTCCAATAAATTACGGCCATTCTATTACCTCCATTGACTTAACATTGACCACATGTAAATTTCTTATCGGCCTGCTGCATTTTAAAAGGTGCTGAGCTGTTATTATCCAAAGGCTACAATTATTTTTCTTGTGACTTCTCTTTGTCTCACACACTTTAGACCTCTACTTGCCCTATTGTTCCTGATCCCATTCTACCAGCCTTGTCCTTTAGACCAACATCACCCTTTGGGTAGCTTACCGTAACGATCACAAAAATTGGTGGATGACCAAGACTAACTTAATACATTCACACACACACAAAAGATATGACAGAATAACATATTAGAAAAGGATAAAATATTATGCAAGAATAAATAAAAAGTATGAGTATACAGAGGGCAAATAAGATATGATTTGCCAAAGCAGAGAAGCACAGTAGCAGACAAAGATATCAATTAGTACCTGCAGGCAAACAGACGCAATAGTAATAGTCCTTCAAGGGTTAATGGAACTGGAGCAGAGGCAGGCACACAGACTCAGACAGATATATCCGAGTGTTCATATCCTCTTGCAAATACTACCTGTGAAGTAGAAGGTTATATTATGTGGGTAGATCCCACCATGATGCTAAATTAAATTCCCCAATTTCTTCAAGCACAAATGATTTTTTAAATATCTCTAGCATTTGTACTGAATCAGTTTTGCAGAAATATATTAAATTTGGTTATTATGTGCCCTGAATGCATTTCATGTTTTTCTTGTTGCAGATTGAAGAGAGGGACGTAATGTAACAGGCTAGACAGGTGCAATCTGCAAGTGTGAATAGACTGCAAGAATACAAAATGACTGCATAATTACAATTAAGGTTAATTAATGGAAATAATTCTTTCTCTCATCATAGAACTACTGTTGCCATTTCCTATGGGTCATTTTAACACACAAACAGTTTTCTAAGGTGGCTAATAACAATTCATTTGATTCATTCGTGATTTCATATTAAAGATAATTTACAATGTGCCTATTTACACCTACACCTAATCTTTCATTTAAATATGGAACCAACACCAATTACCTTGAAATGCACAGTACTATCCAGTGACTGTAATTAGAATTCACTTTCCAGCTCTCTTTTCAACTCTTCGGCTCAAAAATATGTTCAAAGTGCGAATGACAAATACAGGATGCATGTTCTGGACACTTTTAATGTTATGTATTGTATGACACAATACCTGAATAATGATATTTTAATAGATAAAAATGAATAGGGACTACTTTGCTGATCGGTTAATGGAGGTAATGAGAGCTTTGTGTGACATTCTAGGGAGAAAGTGAACACATTGTTTCACTGTATGCCCAGTTTACACCTACACTTGTGAGTGCATGGGGAAGAATGTATATCATATATACATTATATTGATATACTATGCCATGTGGTGTTTTATGTGTTGTTGTTTGTCTTACCTGCTCCCTCTAATTCCATCTGTTTGAGGACAATGCGAAAACTTCATCTATTTTCCCTGATGTATGAGGCTGGATTCCCTTACTGTGATTCTTACTATTCTATAGCACATTTATTTCTATTCCTATTATAAAATGTTTGTTACTTCCTGATATTACTTTTAAATCTTTGCCCCTCTAATTTAATATGATGTCTTCTTGTTGTGGTTACTAAAATACTGTAACCATTAAAAAAGAGTCAAAGGTAGGCACCAGCCTTGTTCATGCACTACATTTATTGGACTTTCTTGTGGACATTTTAATGATATTCTATGGCATTCACATACCTTGCCATGGCCCTGGTGTCTTTGTACGGACTTTTTGTCTATCTGTAATGTGAGAATATATAAATAAATGAAGCATTAATTCACAATAGAATAAAGTATGACAATAACAAAAACCAAGCAAACAAATATGGAGAAATCTCACTCAACCAATATTGTAAACCTCACACTGTATAATACATTGGACATGGGGAGAAATACTACACGGCTGAATGCACAGATGCTCACATATCTTTTTTGTCGATCTTCTGACATTTGACAGCTACATCATTTGTTGTGTTTTGTTCGTTTGGTCCTTCTTCTATTGGTTCACTTTCATTTCTTATTATCAATATGACTAGGTCCGTGTACTTGAATTATTCATTTATACCATCATGATTTACTCTGCAAAACTACTGAAAAGATCCAGAGCCTTTATAAACAGGCTTTTAGTAAAAACTTGCACAACCCTCCAGTAACAGTTTTATTTTGTCCGTTTGGTGAAGATTAGTTTTTATCCATGGCGGAAACAGGAACAAACAAAGGTCAGGCAGCTCAAGTCGAAATGATAAAGTATCAAAAAACTTTACTGGAAAAATGACATAACAAAATAAGAGCCCACGGTGCACAGAAGGAAACACCCATCTAGGCGACTAGTCACCTGATGGCTGGGAGAGGCAATGTCCATAATTCTGAGACAGCTTTAAGCTTCTTCTTGTTGACAAAAAAAATGTTTACTTAACTATTTGTTTCATAAAAATGTTGTAAACATTCCCTTTAACGCCTGGTATGTTGCGACTTACAATTAACCCCTTGACGACAAAGGACGTGCCAGGCACGTCCTGGGAGAAACTCCCTTAACGACGAAGGACGTGCCTGGCACATCCTGCGGTGAATCAAGCGGTTTTCGAGATCAACGAGAAAACCGCTTTAACTGTGCTGGTCTATTGCCTCGATGTCGAAGCAATAGCCAGCCCCGAAATTTCTGCTCTGGGCCACCCACGATCGCCCCACGGAGCGATCGTGGGCGCCATATTAATGGAGCATGCTGCTCCGTCAATATGGCTATGCCCTCTGCCGTTCTGAGCTTCGGAAGTGAAAATAACTTCACTTCCGTCTCTCTGAATATGCTACTTGACTACCCCTAGTGGTAGTTAAGTAGCATAGCAATGGAAAAAATGTAAAATAAATATTTAATTAATTAAAAACTGGTTATATCGTTAGATTAGCCTATTGGGTTAAAATTAAATAATTTTTAGCATAAGGGTTAGGGTTAAAATTAAAACATATTAAGGGATATAATAAGGATTGGAGTTGGGGTTAAATTTAGTGTTAGGGTTAAATTTTGGGTTCGGGTTGGGGTCAAAAGGTCAATATAGGAAAAAACCCAAAAACACTATTTTTGGTTTTTGCCCCATAACTCGCAGAAAAATACCGAAAAATATGGAAACATGCATATTTTTGAACACGGGACAACATTTAGAAACTATTTAGACATGGTCTTTTTTAATGATTTTATTTGTGTAAATTATATTTTAGGTCAAAGTTAGAAAAAGTGGGTTTTTTAACATTTTTCATCATATTTTATGATTTTTTTGTAGTAAATTATAAGATATGATGAACATAATGGTTATCTAATGAAAGCCCTTCTTATGACGATAAAAACAACATATAATTTGTGTGGGTACTGGATTTGAGAAAGAATAAAATTGCAGTTAAACACAAACACCCCAGAAATGTCAAAACGCCATTGTCACCAAGGGAAAGTCAAGGTGAAAATGTCTTGTCACTAAGGGATTAATTGCAATTTAATACACCATATTTTATATTAGCTATAAATGATAAGAGCTACCCTTGTTCATCACAGGATATATTCACAAGGGGTGTGCTGGCTCAGTTTAGCCCCATAGCTCTGTATTCACTAAAGACAATCTGGTTTTTCAGTCAATAGGGCAAATAATCAGAATAGCTAGTAAACTTGGTGCCCAAAGCAGGGACATCAAAAAAAGAGAGTTCCAGGAGGGCAAAACATTTTGCGAATAAACCATGTCACAAGGTACGCTCAGTGGTTAATGTAGGATGCTACCTGGTAACGTAATTGTGCATACGATAGGTACCAAACCTCCCAAACGGTCCCACCCACTTCCACAACATCTTAAAGTTGGGAGGTAAGACAAGCTTGTAGCACTGTCCACCTTTAAGGAAACATTAGGCAGGGCCATTTGGAATAGGTAAAATCACAAAAGTACATTAAAGGGATTCCCCAGCAACAAAATGCTGTTCAATGTGCTACTTGTTATTTTGTGCTTGAAGCTTTAACCTAATATTAGAAAGTAAGATTGAGACTGGATGGAGAGTACCCATTGGTATGCATGATAAAAAGTTTCCTGTGCCATGCTTGTTGCGGGACCAGCTGCTTTTCTCCCAAAGTCTGCTGCGGATGATGTCAGTGTCACACATGAGATATTGACGATTAAATGGCCGTTTACAACAATGTTGTTAGAACAAATTTTCATGTTTTTTTCTTAGCAGAGTGAAAGCTATAAAGAGTTAAGTAGTTATAGAAAATTAAATAAACATAACTCTGCTGTAAAGTTTAGGGATTTTCTGCCAGATAATCATGTACTCAGGACGATGTGATAAGCAAGGAGACATTTTTTGTTTTTAATGCTCTGAATGGCCTTAAGGTGTAGAGCAAACAAAGCCATTGCTACCACAAATCATGTAGCATTTATGGGATGAAGTAACAGCCTGTATGCTGTAGAAATTATGACAGTGACAATTTTTGCTGCATGCAGTAAACAGAGTTGTAGTAAATATGTCACAATAATAAAAGCATCAATGTAATGAGGTTTAGATGAAGTAAGGTACGAAAAGTAATCTTCCTAAATCCCACTTGTTGCAGAAATACCGTATTTGCTTGAATATAAGACGACCCTGATTATAAGACGACCCCCCAAACTTTGGATATTCCTTTAGGAAAAAAATTAAAAGCTTGAATATAAGACTACCCTATAGGAAAAATGTTTAACTTGTATATATTCACATGTAAATTGCTTTTTAATATTTAATAAATATTATGATATTAAACAAATGCATTTCTTGTTTTTATTTCCTTTTATGTGCCAATGCTGCCTCTCTCTCCCCCCGCATTGTCTCTCTCCCCCTCCCACGTTGTCTCTCCCTCTCCCCAAACTTTTCTCCCTCTCTCTCTCCCCCCTTCCTCCCCTCGTCTGTCTCTCCTCCCTCCATCCCTCTGCTTGTCTTTCTCTCCCTTTCTCTCCCTTTCTCTTGAACCCCCTCCCTCCCTGGTGGCTAGTGGGGGCAGCCGGGGGATGTCTGCACGATAGTGCAGACATTCTCCATGCTGCCCGACATTTCCGTCTATTATGACAGTGGCCCTGGCATAAATGACCCTGGTGCCTAGTGGCCCTGGCATATAATTAACTACAATATCCTTGAGGTTCAGTCAGCAATATGGATGGCTGTTTAACATGGATGCTGAAGTCAAACAATACAAAGCTAGTATATGATTTAGAGCCCAACAGCCACAGCCTACAGTTAATTACAATTTCCATAATATTCAACCAATATTGTTACCCAAAGTAATACCGGCCAAACTATTACCTCCATAGACTTAACATTGGCCTTGGGACAATTTTTTTCAGGTCTGCTGGTAAAATACCATATAGTTAACGAAAGTTAGTACTTGTAATGTAAGCTTCCCACAGCCCGAGTCTACAATTCACTACAAGTCTCATGATGTTCAGCCAGCAATGCTACGGGAGTAGTGCAGTATATTCCCTTTTCCCAGTTTTTCATCAGTTCCCTCTAGGGTTGCCACCTTTTCTTCAGAAAAATACCGGCCTTGGTACTGTCTCCATAGACTTAACATTGTCCTGATGCCAATTTTTTTACCGTCCTGCCGGTAAAATACCGGCCAGGTGGCAACCCTAGTTCCCTCCTGATATGCAGCACTGACAATCAGGGGCGTATCGTGCCCCTGAGTGACAGGCGTGCTGCCAGTCCAGAGCACACCTGTCACTCAGGGGCACGATGTATCGTACAATACATGGCGACCACATATCATTGTGAGTACAAACTGTTGTCATCTACCAGACAAGCCTGCATTGAATATTTCTCTAACCTTTATTATGTTGATGGATACTTTGCCGGTGACCTCTGCAAATATATTTTCTTGCTTTGAGTTCATTTAACCTCCCAGAAAACATCAGCAAGGTTTTGGTAGCAGTATAAACTGCTTTGCAAATCCATGAAATAAGAGATAAGAATAGAAGGGTGCTAACCCTAGTGATGCACTATGGTAATACAGTCTAATTATCAAATAACCAAAACCTTCTATCGTGACTGGATCTTTGCTGTCAGCTTTATAAAATAACAAATACTACTGGGTCTAGATGTGTCAGCCATTTGGAGAACATAAGCAAAGCTTTGGAAAGGAGAAATGTTATTCTGTCCCTTGAAAATCTTTGCTGACTTAAATGGATCTGGACTTAATTATCAATATTACATCAGCTTACTAAAACCACTTAATACGCATCATTTGTTATTGTATGTTTGAGGTTACTGGCAATGTATAACAGTTATGGAGTATATTTTGCTACTCTTAAAGTACTGTTTTAAATCATAAGCAAAGTGTTTAGTTTAATAAAATACCTTGTTGTGAAAAACACTATATATTACTTTCAGTGCTGTGTTTAAAGTGCCAGAAAACATTAAAAGGACCATTTACTTCTCCGGTTTAAGTGAATCTATGTTTACATTGGCTCTAATCCAGGGGAGGAGTTGCATGTACTTTAAGAGACATATCTATACGAAAATGTGAAAGACTGTTTCTATAGAAGCAGGTCATTGGAAAGACCTATTTCTCCTCTGTCACTAATGGGTTAACTTCTGGCATATTTACCAGATGTGAATGGTTGGGCGCATGTGCGGATCATTCGGTGGTAAGAACGGCATTCTTGGGTATATTGTCAGAACACAGGCAGCAGAGAAGAGGAGAGCCAGACAAGAAGACAAGGGTCAAAACCAGGATAACAGACAGTCAGGACTGTGTAGTAGATGACACGGAACAAATACTGGGCAGAGACAGAGAGCAACAAAATATTAAAAACAAACAAAAAACAATGTGCCCACAGACGACAAGACAAGAGTTTAGTGTGCACATGTGGCCCCACCCACAAATGGGTAAAGAGGCAGGCAATGGAAATGCAAATGTTTTATTCAAATTAACCAACAAACTGCTGAAACCGTTGAAAAAAAATGTCAACATAGTACACAGTCATTGCATAGTGGTCAGGCTGCTAAAATAGATAAAAAAAATTTTTTTATAATTATTATTATTTGTTGTTAATAGAACTGTCCATAATTGATTGCCAGTAATTCCTGCTCTGGAAGATCTGCTGTTTCTGGTTTTATTTTGTATGTGTTTCCTATAGATGGCTTGGGGCTAAGAATTGTCCCAAAGCATCTGCTTCCTCATACTCTATTAAAAAGGAATTATTAATACACAGTTTTATTATATGCAAATCAAGGGACCTCTTGTATAACATTACAGGTAGCTGTTCTGCATTGCAAGCATTTTGCATTCCGCTCCGTAGCCTACAATAATGTATTTTGCAACATCTTATTATGAAAAAAAACTGACAAGTTAAGGTTGACTAAAATCACATTTTTTATGACATTTGTACAAGGAGTGCTATTAAAACGGAAACATGTTCATCTCCACTGACCTTTCTGTTATTTAAATTTCCAAAATGTGCTTTTTTGTTTCTTGGTTGAGAAACTTTAGATATTTTTTTTAATCTGCCAAGAGCTTATACATGTAAAATGAGCAGATGTTTTCTGTTTAGATTGCCATAAAAGGAAAAGTCTAGTGGAAAAAAAAATGCTGATTTACAGGATATTATGGTCATAAAATATTGATGAAGTGAAAGTAAAGCCGACAGTTTCTACTGTTGGATCTTTAGCAACCAACTGACCTAGGGTTCTGCGATATCACTACTTATAAGATTGTGAAAGGTTTAACGATCTGGCAAATGTAATCCTGATCTCTCATCTGTAGGGCCACCACTATTCACTTGTTATGTTAGCCATGTATTAATACAAATGCCCATTAATGAACCTTTGGCTAGACCCACCTAACTCTCACTGTCCCCAAATACTGTTGGGCATAAGGAAAATTCACTCAACTAGAACACACATTCATCAACCCCTGGCCAAACCCATCTAGCCTCAACTATCCCAAACACTGCTACTGCCACCACCTTCCCCTTTGACCTCTTCACTCACCTTATATTTTTCCTGTTCTCGACTCCCTCTAGAGTGTAAGCTTGCAGGCGGTCTTCTCGACGTCATGTATCGGTCTATCCCTTTTCATCTGACATATTATGTTGTTCCAGTTTATGCTCTGCGCTCTACGTAAATTGTTGGTGCTATTTAAATACATTTTAATGGAACTGAATCACATATTTCACTGTTCTAGATTTCCCAACACTTGGAAAAACGAGTTTACTGAGAAAAAAATCGATTCAATATTAGTACTGGTGTTTGATCTGTAAAAAATCAATTGTGGTGCAATGTCAAGTGAGTTACATAGTCACATAGTAGTTTTGGTTGAAAAAAGACTTGTGTCCATCATGTTCTAATCATTGTCTAATGATGATGATCCAAATGAAGGGAAACCCCCCCTTCATTCAGCAATTTCGAATTCTGCTTTGAATGGGGAAACGATCCTTCTTGACTCCAAAAGGCAATTCGATTTCTCCTTGGATCAACAAGCACTAAATACATGTTCATGTCTATACTAACATGCATAACCCTCTATGTTCTGTTTCACTAAAAAAGTATCCAGTCCCCTTTTAAAGGCATCTAATGTATTTGTTAGCATCACCTCTTCAGGCAGTGAATTCCATACCTTTATTGCCCTCCCCATAAAGAATGTCTCAAAATCTCCTTTCCTGAAGTCTTAGCGGGTTGCCTCTTGCCCTGTGTACTGTTCTGTTAATGAAAAGGTCTTTAGAGAAATTGTACATATTTATATAACATATCCCTCAAAGATGCAGTTTTTCTAACATGTAAAAATTTAACTCTTCTAGCCTTTCTTCATAAGAAAACTTTGCATTCCCTTATTAGTTTTGTAACCCTCCTCTGCACTCTCTCTTGTTCCATAATGTCTTCTTTGAGATAAGGCACCCAGAATTGAACTGCATATTCAAGGTGGAGTCTTACCATGAACTCTTAAAAAAAAGCAGACTAATATCTTCAATACCCCTTTTAATACATGCCACTAGCTTATTGACCTTTGCAACTGTGCATTACTGCTAGGTATGTTGCCTACAATTTCTACCAAATCTTTTTCATTAGTAGATTTCCACAAGGAAACACCATTTAACGATATTATTATACCCAAAATGCACAATTTTTGTCTACATTGAATATCATTTAACATATATCTGCCCAGTTATCCAAATCCTCTTGCAGTGAAAACACATCTAGTTCAGACTGTATTACCCTTCTCAGTTTTGTGTCATTTGTAAACACTGAGACATGGTTTCCCATGCCCACTGACAAATCATTAATACAAACTCATTAATAAAAAAGAAAAGGACACAGGACAAATCCTTTAGGTACTCCACATATCACATCTGTCCAATCTGAGAAGATCCAATTTACCACCACCCTTTGCATTCTGTCATTCAGCCAATCTACACAGAAACGTTTGGGTCTAGACCTATTTCAGTCAATTTGTACAGAAACCTTTTCTGTGTAACTGTATCAAATGCTTTAGCAAAGTCTAAATATATCACATTCACCACAGCACCCATATCTATCTTGAATATGTTCCCTTAAACCTTCAGACACCACAAATGTCAAGCTTATTGGTCTGTAATTGCTTGGCTGGGATTTGGATCCCTTTTTAAATATAGGCACCGCATTAGCTTTACGCCAGAAAAAGAAATACAAAGCACTTGATAATTCAGATTGTGATTTCATTGAATCACTAGAAGGTTACCTCTGTTTGGCTTGTACTAGTAAGAAACACATGTGGAAGGAAATTGGGAAAACTATCTTAAAACCACAATTTCAGACCAAAATCATATTCATAATGCTGTTGATTGGTCTAAAGACTTGACACACAGGAGATTACATTACATGAATGAATAAAGAGGAATTATGTAGGCAAAGGAAATGTGTGTGTTTTAAAACCATTGATATAATTCACATTTTATATGAAACAAAACATGAATAACACACATATATGTTTGAGATAACAAAAAAATGTATATTAAAATTCCATCCAGACGATGCGTACCCGGCTTTCTGTCAGTGTCGCTGGAAGTGACCGAAAGTCATTTCCAGCAGCTGCATTTTCCCGCCGGGGACAAGCAGCATCCAGGTAAGTTCTGGGGAAGGGGGAAGGAGGGGGAATTTTTTTATTGGGTAAATTGGCTGTGGCATATTAATGATCACATTATCAGTGGCAAATTAATGGACACATTATGAGTGTCAGATTAATGGTCAAATTATTATCATTGGCATAATAATAGACAAATTATCACTGGCATATTAATGGATAAACTAACACTGGCTGTAGAATATTAAGTCTTTGATGTGCAATGTGCGTAATGGGGCAGCAGCAAATACAGGTCAATGGGCATGTCCTGGGGTGTATTTAAATCATTGGAGGGTCCCCCCCTGATTTAAATACACCCCTCTCCCTCTTACCCCCCTGTGAGAGGGAGAAATGGGGGGGCCTAGAATTTTTTTCATTAAGGGGGCCTGAAATCTCTGATGGTGGCCCTGCTGTCCCATCTTTACAAACTGGCACAAACAGCATGTATGTCTGTAGAAGTGTACTCCAGACACCCAATGCCTATACTAGGAAGGCTGTTACGCAGTCTTGAGGGGTAATGCCATGTTGCACAACCCCACTCGCTCTTTGGCCCTAAAATGTGCAGGAATCTAGTCCGTGCAGGTATGCTGACTCAATGTACTGTATCTGAAATATATTAATAGTGTATCTATTATTCGCAAAACAAAACAAAGAAATCTATAGTTTCATTACTGGAAAATATTGTAAAAAAAGAAAAAAAAAGTAATTTATATCATTCCAGCTACTTTTTGTTAAGGTTTAATAGTGTTTCTTCACTAAACAGTGACTTGTGGAGAAATGACAATTGCAACACAAATCGTCAACGTATGAAAAGATACCTGGTCCTTGCTGCTGAATAATCAACAATGGTATTATGGTTATTGAATGGAATGAATTACATTTAATGAACAGGCCCCTAATGTTAGTTCAAATTCAGAGCAATTGCTTTGTTTAAAGCTAATGCCTTTTACATCATTTGTATATTACCTACAAGTATCTTGTTACCTTATATTTTTTTTTTTGAGTGTACAAACTGGCAATGAAATGTGAAATCAAACAAAATAACTTTTCTATGGTTTAAATATTAAAATAATGTCTTGGAATAATAATAATAATAATAATATTGGAACATAGGACTGAATCTGTGTTATAGATGTGCATATTTTTATTACATTACATTACATTAACATTTATTTACATAGCGTCAACAATTTATGTAGCGCTAGGTACAGAGCATAGAGGAATACATCTTAAAGTGCAAGTAAACTTTATTTTTAATTTGTGTTTTAATATATAAGCACAAGTGACAAAAGTAGTTGTCCCTAGTGTGAGGATAATCTGGCTTGTACTTTTGATAGCACATGCTAGTTTATGTTTTCATTGGCAGCTGCCATGCTTCCATTTCTACTTCTTTCGACAGAGAAAGGATCAGCAGGGGAGGACCTTAACTAGGTATTTATTAAGAATCTATTTAGCATTTGTACTTGTCTCTTGTATTTGTCTCTCTCTGTGTGCCAGCGTGCGTCAGCCTGCTGACTCGCTGTGTCTCAGCTGTGAGACACAGCAGAGAGTAAACCCGCCTGTATCTATTAAGTCGGGTTTACTTAGGAAACGCAGGACATATTTTTTTTACCCTTGCAAGTGTTAAAAACAAGTTTAATTGTCCTTTAAAAATAGTTATTTTAATTTGTATATTTTACAAATATGTACATAAAAACTCATTTTCCCAAACAATTCCATAAAACATATATTCTGCAACTCCAGGGGCCGCTTTACACAGAATAAAAGTGTCTAGAAAGGTAGAAGTAAATGGCATCACACATATGATCATTTATGCTCCCCACATCACTTTGCATTCAGAGTTCACGTGTGGTCATTTTTGTATTAAATTACAGGGTAAAGTAAAAATCACTGAGCTAAAAAAGAAACAGTCCTGTAGTAATAGAAATTATGCCAGAGGTAAAATAAATCATATGTAACATGTATTTGTCCTTTATTTAGTTAAATATTTTTAACATAAGTACAGCTGACCTATATTCTAAAACAGTGGGGGAAACAGCTTTTGAATTAGTAAAGGTTTCGAAAGAAAAATGGCTTCCTCAAGCGTTAAGATCAGTTTCTCCGTAAAATCATATTTACAAAAGTTTTTTTTTTTTTTATTTGTTCTAAAGCACTCATGGCACAAAAGTTTTTTTTTTTTTTTTAAATGTTTGCAAAAAAAGTTGTGAAATTTGTTTCATGGCTTAAAATGCTGCTCTTTGTACAGTTATCAGAATAATTATGCTCTGGAAAAATATCTCTGAAAGTGTTATTAATGCATTTTTATAAATTTTTGCTTCCAGTTTTATAACTTTTACTTTTTTGTGACACATACAGCAGAACTGGCACCATCAATTACTATGGTTTGGAGACACATGTAGAAGAAGACGACAGATCTCCCTGTTTCTTCACAATATTACAGGCAGTGTATGTAACGTATTGTACTGAACGATAGTGGGTGTTATACAGGCACCTGTGACTAAATTCAAAAATGTTCCAGCACAACCCACCTCTCGTGGTTAAGTCACTGACAGCTATATAGCTAAGTTGCCATTTGTATATTGTTTTTCATCTTGAGTTTTAGGCCGTTTTTCCCATCCTTGGCGGATTTTTGTAATTCTCTTATCTATACACGGAAGTATTAGAATAAACTTTAAAATCAACACAATGCATGGTACAACAAGAGACAGTGTATAGGCAGGTGGCAAGTACCACCTATATTGAGAAATTCTGAGGAATCTGTCCCAGCCAAAGACCAAAGCATGGCCTGTGCACAGCACCAATGTGAGATATCCAAGTTTTGACTGAAAAATAAAAACAAAGACTATATTAGCAACATAGAAAAATGCTGTGCTGTTCAACACTGTGGAGCATACTCTATATATACATATTTATTTTTTATTTATTTTGACTATACTCAAGAATGGATAATATGATTTAGCCAAACATCTAGATTAGCCAAATCACAGGGTTAATCCAAACATATGGCACAGAAATTTTAACTTTTGCTTCTGTTAGTGATGGAAAAGTAAAAATTATTTTTTTTATGAGGTAATTGTTACAGACCTGCACAAATCGAAATTCCCTCCAATTAACTGTGTTGCTGACAGAGGGTAAGGATGTTATTCCTAAGAGAACATAGAAAAAGAATCCAAGAATTCCTAGAGCCAAATATAAGTCTGATCTCCATACATAAGCGAGAACGATTGGTTTCGTACTGTTGTTTTGAATCTAGATTAAAAAAAAAATGGCCTTTGTTAGAAAGTCATGTATTATCACAACCTGTATGGTCTGCAGAAAATAGCACATTCATTGTTATTTTAGTCACCCAATTACTAGCTTGAAATGTCATCTTATATTCTTTCTTTATTGTGATTATGTTATTTGTAAAATTTTTATAAAATGTGCCTTATATATTTTACTATTTCTACACATCCATAGCTATAGTTATCACCATTGATGCATACAAACAGCAAATATTAGAGTAATGAAGTATTTTAACAAAAAGGGTACATTTTTTACTATGTCCAAGAGTTGTTACCATTGACCAACAAACAGGTGATGATTTTGTTGCCCAGCTTAATGGTACTCCTTTTAGTAACCACAGAAGGATTTTAAGCATGCGTTAAGCAAGGCAATCCCAGCAATAAGATAGGGAACTGGGGACTAATAAAAGTATTTGGAAAATTGGACAGACTAGATGGACCGAATGGTTCTTATCTGCTGACACATTCTATGTTTCTATGTTTCTGTGTTAATTAAACCCACAAACCTTGAGATTTAGTTGATGCATTAGAACCTGGAGCCATAATACTGGCATAGCCATCCCTCTGTCTTAGTCCTATCTAGCGCCGAAAGTGGTTACATTCCAGGAATGATCAAAGTGGCTGTGCAAGTTATGTGAACATCATTCAACTTTCCATCACACTGTCCCCCATGAACAATGATGGTTTCTACCACTGTTACATCCACATACACTTATCTCTTATTATGGACATCTACTGGCATGGGAACTTGATTGGCCACAACATAGATTTTAGTGAATGTGTCAGTTGGCAGTATTCAGTGACAAATCTAAAATGTTTCCATATTCCATTTACTTTAACATTTTAAGTATTTTTTTTTTTTTTTTTTAACACAATGGACCTTTTTTTTCTTAAGAAACACTGAAAAATATTCTCCAAGTACCTTGCAATTTCTCAAGTACCATACAGCTATAAATACACAGTGGTTGAATTCTTGAGACATAACCACTATGTTAAGAAGTGCAACAAACCTTAGAGTAGACATTTAGTTTAAATGCATCTGAAACCTTTTCAATGGTATAAAATATGATAGGCGTAACAGTTCTCCTTTAACATGAAGTGCATTCATTTCTGCTGAGCTAAAAGCTTGAAATGAGTAGGTTATAAGTTTTATTCATGCTGTCTCATTTAGCAGACTGTGCTAACCTTTCCCACCAAGGGGAACTTAGAAAAATATAATAGTACTTTAAAAATTATCACATTTTGCTGTAAAAGAACTTCATTCAAACTTCCCGAAATTTCAAACATTTGGTTTATAAAGCAAAACACTTAAAAAGTCTAAAACCCAAAACATTTAAGCAAAATCTGTATAGTATAAATATATACTTTCAAGTGAAAGAGGGATATAAAACACTTCAGTCCAATCCACTAATCTTAAAGAATCACAGTAGGCTAACATCCAACGTAAATGTTTTAAATATAAAGGAAAGAAATTATTATTAATTATTTTGAAAAAACAATAAAAAAACCAAATGAATAAATAACCTTGTTAATCATTTGCTACTATAATTTTGTAGCAAGAAATGTAAACGTGGAACTGATAAGCTGGCATTAAGGGTCTTAAACCCATAGCACATATACGTGAAGTGCTTTCAAAGGGCTACTTTGTAAAGTGAAAAGTATGAATGGGTCTGCACACTTACAAGTATCGGGTGCAACGAGGGAGAGTCATTCACGCCCATAAAGCAAGAAGAAAACACAGGAGACTCAGCACACCGTTTAAGGGAGTTTAATCCACCAAAAAAGAACGATGTTTCAGCTTTTTTTCACTTGAAAAAAGCTCAGTGCTGGGCTGAAACGTCGTTATATTTTGGAGGATTAAACTCCCTTAAACGGTGTGCTGAGTCTCCTGTGTTTTCTTTTTACTCTGTAAAGTGATTATTTTTCTTGCATTCCATTTTAAATAAATAAAACATATTTTAATGAAATAATACACATAAAGTACCCTTTTTGCTTTGTAAAGTTTTATTGTGGAGTGGACATGTTTAGAATCTTAGGCCAGATCTGTCAGATGTTCTTTCATCTTGGGTCAGATGAAGGAAAATATGACCTAAGATTCTTAACAGTATGTCAGCCCTCCAACAGATCTATGCAGCGCACAGAGGACTAGCTTATAAAGCGTCACGACTAACTTGATTTCCTCCCCATTTGACAGGCCCACACCCCGATAGGTACGTTGAAGCATCATCATCATGATTCCAGCTCATCTGTCAGGAGGTAGGTTGATGACAACAAGATGAAGATAAGCCATGTATAAGCATGGTACTGATGGCATCTCTGTCTTGCTGTCACCTGGGACAGCCTACACTGCTCTCCTCTCCATTAGTACGTGATTTGTTGTGGGTATTTAAGAATTTAGTTTATTTTTATTTTATTCCTCTAAACATCTTACAATTCCAAAAACATTGACATTCACACGAACGTCATGAAAAAAGAAATGTATTTCTTTGATAACAGAATATTCAATTTCTTATATTAATAACATGAGCTATAAAGGCCCGTAACAGAATCGGTTGCTGTTCCACGTTACGTGTCAAAGATATATCAACTTTGGTTCCTATTATAAGGGAAAAAGGGATTCCTTTTATTTTGCTGATAAGATATCACTGAATACTGGTTAATAATCAACACTGAGTAATTTTTAGTTGCACATTCCAATTCAAGTTAGAAATGCACAGAATATTATTAACTGCAGGCATTTAATGTGATCAGTACCATTAATAAGGTAAGTGGAAGTACTGTACCTGTTCAATGATGTAGCTGCTTTTCCTGAATGACACAGAGTAGCGAATTGGAATAACAAGTGTATATATAGCATGGAGAAATGCATATGCCAAGGCGATCAGGCCAAGTTGTTTCCGACATAGCATCCACTGGTCAAGCCAATTTGGGAAGCGCCTGTACTTGGTACCCCGGTATAATTGGATAATGGCAGCAAACACTCCAGGGATGTAAACCAAGGATAGCAGTATCAATGAGACAATGGGGAAAACCTTGTTTGGAATGCTAATTAGTAAAGTATATGATGTGTCTTTTTTGTTAATGGCTGCATTGTAGATCACCGATTGCAAAGCACAGTAAAGAAAGACAAAAACAGTCAGTCCCCCACATATGTATATGGGAAGTCTCCACATTGGGAACAGCTGTAGAGGATAATTTTCCACATCCTTGGAGGCCACAAGGGACCCTTGGTCTTGTGGAGTTAGTCCAATGCCTCGAACAATGTCCATCACGTGTTGTTTCGCTTCAGTGTCATCTGAGCAAACAAAGACCTGTAGAACAAATGCAAGGGTTCAGATCCCCATCAACTAAAAATATACCTGAGAAAAGCTTCTCATTGCCAGGCTGTGGAAATCACCAGAGGTTCCCACCTGGAATAATTTAAAATCATAGATTTCATATCAAACGGATATGGAGAAGTTGAGAAATGACATCAGCCTGGAGACATGGGGCCTATGGAACACTTTTGCCTCTGGTTAAGGGGAGGTTTTAAACACCCCGTTCATTCTAGTTATGTATCTTTCCTCTCGTCTCTATGTTTAGATAAACACATGGTTTTATGTTTATGTGTATGTTTGTTATTTGTAAATGTCTTTGGTTTGTGGTCCAGAGCCTTATGAAGATGCTATATATATAGAAAATAATGAGGGCATTGTCTTAATTATGTAATATCTGTTTAAAATGTCTTTTAAAAACAAATACATAAATAACTGTAGGATGCACCTGATCTTCAAATAGACAAAACCTTAAATCAAAAATACAACTGAAGAATAATAGACAGTTTTTTGATTAGAGATCTGTTGGGTCATTAGGATTTATGCATGTTAGCCTGTAAAGAATGACTTAAAGACGGTCACTATTTTCAAGGTTGTCACTTAACCAAATCTTGAACTATTAAAAGGCAATGTTAAGAAAAATTGAGAATATTCTTACAAGACTATATTGTTTTGAAGGGTGAAAACGCTTTGCTGACTTTACGTTTGAGAAACCTTGTAAAATGATGATATTTAATAGAATATACTTTGCTTTGTTTGTTGGGTACTGTGTTGTTTATTACATATCATATTATTATGATATTTTATAGGATACATTTTGCTTTGTTTGTTGGGTACTGTGTTGTTTATTACATATCATATTATTATGATATTTAATAGGATTCATTTTGCTTTGTTTGTTGGGTACTGTGTTGTTTATTACAAATCATATTATTATGATATTTAATAGGATACATTTTGCTTTGTTTGTTGGGTACTGTGTTGTTTATTACATATCATATTATTATGATATTTAATAGGATACATTTTGCTTTGTTTGTTGGGTACTGTGTTGTTTATTACATATCATATTATTATGATATTTAATAGAATATACTTTGCTTTGTTTGTTGGGTACTGTGTTGTTTATTACATATCATATTATTATGATATTTTATAGGATACATTTTGCTTTGTTTGTTGGGTACTGTGTTGTTTATTACATATCATATTATTATGATATTTAATAGGATACATTTTGCTTTGTTTGTTGGGTACTGTGTTGTTTATTACATATCATATTATTATGATATTTAATAGGATACATTTTGCTTTGTTTGTTGGGTACTGTGTTGTTTATTACATATCATATTATTATGATATTTAATAGGATACATTTTGCTTTGTTTGTTGGGTACTGTGTTGTTTATTACATATCATATTATTATGATATTTAATAGAATATACTTTGCTTTGTTTGTTGGGTACTGTGTTGTTTATTACATATCATATTATTATGATATTTAATAGGATACATTTTGCTTTGTTTGTTGGGTACTGTGTTGTTTATTACATATCATATTATTATGATATTTAATAGGATACATTTTGCTTTGTTTGTTGGGTACTGTGTTGTTTATTACATATCATATTATTATGATATTTAATAGGATACATTTTGCTTTGTTTGTTGGGTACTGTGTTGTTTATTACATGTCTTATTTTTCATGTCTTTTTGTTACCAGTGACATTAAAAATATGACAAATATACTATGCTTTCTTTTAGCAGAATTGCAAGAAAGTCCATCATCAAGATGAAAAATGATCTTAAAAGTGTGTCTGTGGTATCTCCTGTTTGTGACAAAACCTGTGGCTCCATTTGCAAACTACACAATTTCCACTGAAAGTTAGTTCATTTGCACCCACCCACCAGCTGAAGAAGTTCCATACAAAACGCGTCCTGAAGGGTGTCCTTTTGTTATTGTGTATGTGCAAATAGTGTATACATTGTATGCCTATTTCTAGTTACCTGGCCAGGTTAACAGCACTTTATTAGCAGTGGGTAAGATTTTATTTACTATTTTAACCTATTGTTTTCTTTTTTGTATTTTTATTTACATATTCAGACTTTGTATTTATCCTGTCTTTATGTGTATGTGACCACCTACTTATATTTGTTTCCAGTAGTACTGGACCCCTATTTGGTCTTTTTACTTATATATATATTTTTATTTTTGTGATCTGTAATAAATATCCTATTTTCTATAATCATTTGTCTTGTTGTCTCTGGGGTATTTTCTAGCGCTGTCTCTTCCTTTTTTAACTTTGTGCTTCTTTTTTGCAGTGGTGCAGTCCATTGCAGTTGTGAGACTAGCTGCTAACTATTTGTAAGTGACTTGCCTCCCTCTCCTGCGGTTTTGAGACATATATTTTTCCCCTTTCATACCTAAAGGGTTTTTTTGTGTGGAGTATATACGGGTTAGTTTTTATATTTATATTTATTTATATTTTTTGTTTTTCCACTCTGTTTATATTTAGCGCTGTGCACATTCTTTCTTTTTTCTATATAATGATTGTATCAACAAACTCCTACTTGTCTGTTTGCATCCAGTGTTCCAGATTGTAGAGCCCAGGCAGACACGGTGTTAAATGCTTTTACAACCTTAACTCCAGGAAGAAGTTGGGCAAGGTATTCTGCATTTGATTCAGGGAATTGGTTGATTTGGAGGTTATTGCTGACATCCACTAGGATTTTCCCTTCTAAAACATCGGCTAGCTCACTAAGAAAGCTGTAATGGTTTCTGTGGATTGCCAAGACAATAACAGAGCATTTTTGTGCTGCGTCGGCATGGCTTAATACTTCCGCTCCTTTAGGGATCGCACCAACAGCGCCAATGTTTCGGCTTCCGAAGATTACTGAAAAACCACTCTGTAGCAATTTAAATCCAAGGGACCGTCCAAAATCTCCAGTGCCAAAAATGCAAACACGGTCTTGCTTTTCTGTAAAATCTGAATGTAGAGGCATCAGGTTTAAATTGATTGTTTCCATGATCTGCAAATGAAAGGAAATTGACTAAATTAAATGATTGTTCCAATCTGACCCTCCCATCCAATCAAACTGAACAAATAACTTATTGGAATGTTGTCATTAAATTGCTCTTTGTACGTTACCCCCAATTTATATCTAAAACATTATCTTCCAGTGAGTGACACATTCATTCTTACATTACAGATGCACAACATGTCATGCACAGCACGTTTTATTACAATGTACACCTAGGGCAGCGGTGTCCAACATGCGGCCCCTTTGACAGAATGGTATGGCCCACCTTACTTAATTGCCCATACTCAAATTATCCCTGTTTTGTTTGAATAAAGTTATTTTTGAATGGCTTTTGGAAATAACAAAATGTTTTTCTATGGGGAAAAAAGCCATTCTTCACCAATACTGGATATAAAAAATTATAATAATCCCAATGCGCACATGAATTTCTCATTATAAGGCCCACTTCAGAAAAAAGGATGTCCCTGTCCCAGGGATTTTCCATATTCCTACAAATC
Organism: Pelodytes ibericus; assembly: GCA_036172795.1. Lineage (NCBI taxonomy): Eukaryota > Metazoa > Chordata > Amphibia > Anura > Pelodytidae > Pelodytes > Pelodytes ibericus. The sequence goes on from CM069859.1 coordinate 197,691,892, forward strand.
ACCTCAAATGGTGTCATTCTTTTTCCAAATCACTTGCTACAATACCATAATTTCCCCCTAACTTGCCTATCCTCCATACCACTCTGATTTTGTGGCATACAGCTGTGCCTGTGCATACTTAATATAGTACTTCAGTTATTTCTTAAACATTAACTATATTATTTACTGAAGGGTTTAGGGCAATAGGACAGGTAGTGCTGGAATGGAAAATGAAAATACTGCTATGATGATCTAAGATGATACAAGCTGTAGTCTAGTTAGATTATAATTGTTGATTGTTCTGTTTTTTGGTTACATTTTGACACACAACTGCTCTTCTCAAACTCACACAATTGTTTTTGCAAGCTTACCGTATATACTCGAGTATAAGCCGAGTTTTTCCAGCACATTTTTTGTGCTGAAAAATGCCCCCCTCGGCTTATACTCGAGTCAGCGCCTCAAAAAAAAAATAATCAAAAACTTACCTGTGAGCTCCCCTCCAGCCGCGTGGTCAACAAAGTGTTTTTTTTTTAAACAAACTTTATTGATCCGCGCGGATGGAGGGGAGCTCACAACGCTTCCCTCACAGCCACTGACCTTCAGAGCACCGGGAGATGGAGCAGCAAAGAGGTAAGTACTGGGGTCTGGGGAAGGGGGGGAGGAGGGTGGCATAACGAGCATACTAAGGGGCAATATCCTGGAATATTAAATGACATATTGGGGGCAATATCCGGGAATATTAAATGACATATTGGGGGCAATATCCTGGAATATTAAATGACATATTGGGGGCAATATCCTGGAATATTAAATGACATATTGGGGGCAATATCCTGGAATATTAAATGGTAGATTGGGGGCAATATCCTGGAATATTAAATGGCATATTGGGGGCAATATCCTGGAATATTAAATGACATATTGGGGGCAATATCCTGGAATATTAAATGGCAGATTGGGGGCAATATTTACCAGTAGCTGCCTCATTTCCCACCCTAGGCTTATACTCGAGTCAATATTTTTTCCCAGTTCTTTGTGGTAAAATTAGGTGCCTCGGCTTATATTCGGGTCGGCTTATACTCGAGTATATACGGAATGCCAAAAATTATGCTCAAAATGGCCTCATTAGACAGAGATTCCGCTGCAGGCTGCGGAATTGGGATCTGCACTGCTGAGCTCATCATGGTGGGCAGCAATGAGCTGCAGTTTGGGAGACATTTCACGAAATGTCATCGGTACATTCCTGAATCCTGAGGGGGTTAAAGCAAATATACTTGTGGTGTCTCCTGTTTAATGAAAGTGACCCTCTAACATGAGTGCCGTGAAGCAAGAGGAACACTGTCGATTTGACACAAAAGCGTGTCTAACAATACAAAGTTTCAATTACCTCTTCAGCTGGTACAGTCGATGGTTCTTTGTAACAAATACATACTACATAATTCACAATTTAAAACCACATGGTATGTTCGTTACTCAATAAACAAACAGCAACCAGCTCCGGCATGTAGATGCCCCATTCTCAAGGTCTGTATATACAAATGTAAAACAATTCACGTTTTTATACACGCCTATACGGGTCAAGTGATCGGCACACAAAAAGTAGTTTTTTCAATTAAAGTGACAACAACCAAACAATACGTGATTAAATATTGCACCAAATTCAATAAACACATATAAACACAGATACAACCCGAACAAATGCAAAACTTTAATACATGTATTACTGTCTCCCGTTTATGACATCATCTGTGGCTTGATATGCAAGGGAACTACTTTCCGTTGGAAATGTAAGTCCTAATGTAATGTTATAATCAGGATACATTTAAGATGCAGATGCAATTAAAACACACCTTTTACTTTATACAATTTTTCTAATACAATGTATAGATCATTTTTGTTATTCTCTATATTCACAGTATTATAATGTTTAGGTGACCATCTCATTGGATCCCATGGCCTGTAGTTTTATATACTATCGGATGCATGCTGAAATTCCTTTAGTGTATTAACTCCTAGCACCGCTGCTGGAATGCTGGATAACCCTCTCTGTGAAGTAAACTCAGTTCTCAGGATCTTTTTTTTAATAACTTTGATATAAAAGTAGTGCTACCTCAAATATGACAAAACTGGTCCTAATCCACATCAAATATTACAGGCAACTAATTATTCATATCATTTTTGGCTACCAGGTTCCTTTGGGCTCATTCAAAATAAGGAAACATCTGATTAAAGAGAGTGCTACCTCATATACGACAAAACTGTTGCTAATAGACAGAAAGTATTACATGTATCTAATTTTCCTATCATTTTGGCTACCAGGGAACCATTGACACCTATAGTTGTGAATGTTACAGTTCATCATTTAACATAATAGCAGCTTAAACAGTATTTAAACTTTAGTTTCCCTAAACGTATTAAATTGTAACTTTATGTTAACATTAAATATGTCGTGTAGCCTCGCAAATTCCAACTTACCTGTAATGAGAGATGTTTGAACAAGAAGAGTGCTGCACAGTGAGTTAGTGAAATGAATCCAAATCTATTCTGCACAGAAACAAGATAATATTGGTCTCTGTTGATCTCTCAGCTGTTCTATTTATCTAGGCTTTTGGCAGATTTCGCAATACCTTTCCCTCTCTTCCTGGAAATTAAACTATGATGACAGACTGCCAAAATTAAAAGAGGGAAAAAAAGAAAGTACAAACTGTCTGTTAAAGTACATAAAATACATCTGTCATAAGAATGTGTCTATGGAGGAGTTAGTAAGAGCAAACACTTGGATACATTGTTCTGGCCAAATTATTATTAAATGCATAGATCAAATATATTTCAACACCTTAAGGACCAGTGACATTCCAAGCTGCCATCACAATTGTTAAATACCCTATTGCAATATTAAATGCCTAGTTTGTTTACCATCTGCAGCTCTGCGGTCAATAAATAAATACAAGATATTTTGTCCACCCCCTACATACATCTGCATATATATATATACATTAGGAAGCCATAAACATGGATCAGTCATAACATTATGACCACTGACAGGCGGCAAGCCAACGGAGGCAGTGTGATGCTTTGGGCCATGTTCTGCTGGGAAACCTTGGGTCCTGCCATTCATGTGGATGTTACCTTAACATGTACCACCTACCTAAGCATTGCTACAGACCCTGTACACCCTTTCACGGAAACTATATTCCCTGATGGCACCGTGCTACAAAGCAATAATGGTTCAGGAATGGTTTGAGGAACACAACAAGGTGGTGAATTGGTCTCCCAATTCCCAGATCTCAGTCCAATCCAGCATCTGTGGGATGTGCTGGACAAACAAGTCCAATCCATGGAGGCCCCACCTTGAAACTTACAGGACTTAAAGGATATGCTAGTAACGTCTTGATGCCAGATACCACAGCACACTTTCAGAGGTCTAGTGGAGTCCATGCCTCGAAGGGTCAGGGCTGGGCTGTTGTGGCGACAAAAGAGGACCTTCACAATATTAGGCATTATTACACAGGTGGTCATAATGTTATATAAATAAATCAGTCTTGGGTTCAAGTTCATGAATTAGAGTGACAAAAGGAAATAATACAGTACAGAAAATGTGTGACTATGTCACCTAAACATTGTTTATACTGAAAGTGTAGAGAATTAAAAAATAAAATCATCAAAAATGAATTGTACATCGTGGCAGCAGATTTGAAAGCAAATATAAAAAATTAAGAGCAAACTATGTTTTAAATATGTCTGTGGTGTCTTCTGTTTATAACCTCACTGTGTACCTCGATATGCAAATTACACTGTTTCCATTGAAAGCAGCTCATTTGCATATAAAGCCACTGGTGATGTCACCACAGACTTAAAACACATTTTTCTCTTCAATTGTACGTTTTCTTGCTACACTGCTAACACTATACATAGACCATTTTTAATATCTTTATTCTCTACATTAACAGAATAATTTCAGTGAAACACTTTGAATGACAGCTCCATCTGATAGTGTTTCTTTCATTGACAATCAAACCTACAAAGAATCACTGTTCTAATTGCTGGTTTAGTAAAAAAGTACACTGTAATATTGTTATTCCTTTCAGTTTTTATTATGGCATTTAGTTTCACTTCTTTGTAGATTCACAGCATTGATAATATTATTGCCAACTTTCCCTTATAATGCGTTGTCCATAAAAAGTACAGTATCACCATGGCAGGGACTCCACAAGATAATAATAATAAATAATAGGATGCATATCTGTTTTCATTCAAATCCAGCTTGGCCTGCCATGGATTTATATAAAAATAAAAATACGTTTACCACTTATGAACCTTTTATCACTTGTGCTTCTGTTGTAGTGCAGTTAAAGACCCAAATTCGGTCTAAGAAACAAATAAGCGGTCAGCCAATCACTGAAGTCGCTAGCAGATATAGACAGTCGGTAGTCAACAGACCTCAGTCAGCAGCTAGCACTCACTGTGATTGTGTCACTATCAATGTGCGCCTGTAGTCAGAACACTTCTCCAAATGTTGAGAGGCAGAACTGGGGGTAATCCTGCATGTATCTGTTAAGATCAGGGGTGTATAATGCCCCTGAACAGATCGCACACACAACACATATGGAGCATCTGCGCCTGGTTAGGATCCATTCCAGGTTTACAATGGAGAGGGAAGGGATAATTTGGAAACTTTGTTAAAAAGCAAAAGTTTTAAAAAATCCTTTATTGTCATTTTAAACCCTATATTTTAGGGCAGTGGTCTGATATCCGAGACCCTCCAGCTATATCCATCAACATGAACTACATCTTCCATAATGCTCTTTTAGCAAAGAGGCTGGAGGAGGAGTATGGGAAATGTAGTCCTGCAACATATGGAGAGTGCTTTAGGTTCTGCCACCCTAAGTGACTGTTGTTCTAAAATGCTGTAAAATATAGATTTTAAGGGCTGATAAAAAATGTATTTGTTTAAACTTGTTAGGGAATCAGGTTCCAGATAAAAGATTGTCAGGCTTTTCACTCAAGTCTAACAAGCTGTCAGAATTGTAGGATTCCGACAGTGCAGGTCTCTCTGCATGAACTGCATTCTTCTTTTCACTCACAGGCAGTTTTCTACATGGAACTTAATTCTGCACATGAGCGGGAATTTCCCACATCTGTTCTGGACCCTCACCCTTGGCATTCTGTCAATTATTGCCAAATCCTACTCAAAATACACATGTACTTTCCCTAATCCCAGGAGTACATGTACACAGCATACACAGACAGACAGACTGTGTTGTACAATTATATCCATATATAAAAGGTATATAAAAAAAATTCAGTGCTATAAAATGTAGAAACACAATATATATATATAAAAAGCCAAGATGTTCTGTAAGTAAACGTAATAAAATACTAAATAAAGACGATTAGCCACATAAATCTATATCTATCTATCTATCTATCTATCTATCTATCTATCTATCTATCTATCTATCTATCTATCTATCTATATATGTATATATATATATATATATATATATATATGTATATATATATATATATATATATATATATATATATATATATATATATATATATATAAATGCAAACCACTGATACCATTGAAATTGCTTGAATTATTATTCCATTTGGTTTGTCCATTTGTGAAGGAGCGAGCGATGAATAACAGCAGCGGCAACATAATGAAAGGAACAAGAATGAAAGGAATAACAATATGACAGTGCACTTTTTACTAAACTAGCTATTAGAACAGTGATTTTTTTTTAGGTTTGATTGTCAATCAAAGAAACACTATCAGATGGAGCTGTCATTCAAAGTTTTTTTTATTGACATTATTTTGTTAATTCAGAGAATAAAGATATCAAAAATGGTCTATGTATAGTATTGGCAGAATAGCAAGAAAATGTTCAATTGAAGAGAAAAATGTGTTTTAAGTCTGTGGTGACATCACCAGTGGCTTTATATGCAAATGAGCTGCTTTCAATGGAAACAGTGTAATTTGCATATTGAGATACACAGTGAGGTTATAAACAGAAGACACCACAGACATATTTAAAACATAGTTTCATATATTAGCTTTCAGTTCTGCTGCCACGATGTACAATTCATTTTTGATTATATATTTTTTCCAAGTGTTCTTATGCACTTTGGGGATCCTTTTTTTTTTTTCCTGTTTTCAGGTTTAAGTTACTTTTTTTTTTACTTCAACTATATCATGGACACTTTTTTAACTTTAAGTTTATTACTATTTGGTTGCTCATCCACCCATTTTCTCTTTTCTTTTTTGCCATTTTTGTTGTACAGCCTATCAAATTGGTTGTCATACAAATAGTCTGCTTCAGTATTGTGATTTTTGTGGTAATTCTGTTTCAGTTTGTATATCAATTTTTTTTTTTTTTTTTAGAAATAATCTTTATTAAATTTATAATTTTTTTATACATCAACAAACAGACATCAAAGAAAAACAAAAAAAGAACAAAAACAAAAGACAAAGCAGAAAACAGTACAGTACAAGCAATACAAAAAACACCAACAAACCAATATGACATATGTCATAAAACAGCGTAAAGAATCAGCAGACCTATTTTTCAGTTCCCATATGAGGTTAACTCAAGTGCCGTTGATGGAATGTGCATATGTTTATAAATATAGCTAGTCATGTTTACGATACCAATCAATCGGTTCTTATTTTTTTCCTTTTCCCTCCCCCTTTTTTTTCTTTTTTCTTCCCCCTTCCTCTTTCTCCCTTCTCTTCCTTCCCTTCTCTTCCTTGGGCTTACCCTGTAGAATAGGTCCCATAAGTATAAAAATAATCCAAGACTGTAAAACAGACCAAAAAATAAAAAAAAACCCAAGTAATCATACAATACATCTATTCGGATGGGGGGCGGTGGGCTGGTCAAGGGATTGGTCTAGTGATAAATATTCTGTTTATGAAGAATGGGTAAAAAAACTTGGGAAGGGCAATTAGGTCCTGGGCAGAAAATCTATTAAATGTACAACGTTATGTTCATAGGACTATTCTCTCCCCGCGCAGTGATCTCTCCCAATCCGAACAGTTTGTATATCTAGGACTTGCAACCCATTTCCTTTTAAATGTTACTCAACTAATTACATGGGTGTTCTTAGTTCAATTACCACCCCTAGTGCTACCTTTTCTGGTAATGTGTTCTCAGAAAACTATGAACCATATTTCATGACTTTGATCCCTCAAGGATCTAATAAATAAAGAGAGAATTGTAGGGAACGAAGACAGGAATTTCAAAGACTAAAGGCCAATGTAGCCAAGCTGGAAAATTCTCCAATGCAGCGGAATGGGAGAATTTTTCCAACTCTGCTACTTTGGCCTTAAGTCTAAAATTCCCATCTCAATTCCCTGCAATTCTCTTTTTATAGAGTAGATCCTTTAGTGATGTCCTGAAGATATCTGGTCCACACATATTAACCCCTTCGTGACGCATGGTGCTTGCGTTCCAAACGACGCAAGCACCAAAACATCACGATTTTTTCCTGGCCACCGATCACAAGGTGATCGGTAGCCAGGAAGACTCTAGCAGAGACCCGATCAGGGTCTTAATAGACCCTGTGGGTCCCTGCCAAAAAATCGCGAGACCTCCGGACGTCACATGTGACTTCACGGAGGCGTGCCCGAAACCCGGAAGTTCGGCCACAGCGAGATTTAGCAAAATGTAGCCGGTGCTCGCTTTGAGCACCGGCTACATTTTCCCTGTCAGACTGAGGCCACTCAAAGTGGCCTCATCTGACAGGTGGGATCCCTCTGTAAGTGCCTGCAGTGGGATCCGAAAACAGCTCATCGCGGGGAGCTGTGATGAGCTGTTTAGTACAGGACGTACTATGCAGTCCTAACGACTTTAAGGCACTTAAAGTCAGGACGGCATAGTACGTCCTAACGTCGGGAAAGGGTTAATGTATCAAAGAAGAATGGATTATTCTATTCATTCAAAATTTGGCAATTGTGTGAAATCAAAAGAAAAAAAACTAGAAAATTATTTTCAGGAGGCAACCAAATAATTACTATTACCTCCTAACTTGATAACACTTTTTCAATATTAAATCGATCACACTTTGGAACATATATGCAGATATTTAAAGGAAGGGGTAGTGTGTGTTCTGTTGAAAAGGGGAGCTAAATTATTTAAAACTTAAGGAATGGAAAAATATGTTTGCTATAAGCCAGTTATACGGAGAGAAAAACAGAGAAAGAGAGAGTGTAAAGATTAAAGAGAATCAAAGGAGAGAGCCATAGGACAGACTGACAGATAAAAAAAGAAAAGAAAAAATGATGCAGGAAGAAAGAAAGGAGGGGAGGGATGCAGAGACAGAGGAAGAAAGAAAAGAAACTGAAAATTCAAGAACAAAACAAGGAAAGAAAACAGCCCCATGATCACATAAAGCACAGTGCTTCTCTTACTTGGATTTGTGAGAATGCAGAGATCTTGCTATGAGGGAGTTAATTGCAGTCTCGGTTGGCAGAGGCCAGGTTAATGATAAGAAACTCAAATAGATTCTTTTTCTAGTAAACGTTGTTTGAGAGACACAAACACCAGAGTTCTCAAGCTGACACCTGAGATTGGAAATGCCAAAGTCTAAGTGAATAGGAACATCACATTCTAATGCATATAGAGATGTATATTGAATTTTGGATATATCTATATATATGTATATATGTGAATGGATATGTAGCTACATTTATATGTATACAGGCAAATAGGTGTAGGGGGATGGATATTTATGCATGTGTTTGGGGTTGCTCCAGGACCCAGAACTTACCCCAGCACATACTGAACTCATAGGGCTTACACTCAGCATGTTGCATTAGCTGCGTCTCTGTGGAGGCTGAGCACCAGGATGTCACGTGAACCCTGACGTTCTGATCTGCGGGAAGACTGATATTCAGACAAAGGATGTCTGTGCATCTGGGCAGCAAACAGCCGATCCACCTTACTTTCCTCGCACAAAGAGCTCCCCAGTCGGCTCTGCCGCAGCACATCTTTTTCTGTCTCACATGACACTTGTGGAACAGGTGGAATTGAAGATTCTGGGCCAAAATTGGCCCACCAGACCTAGTCAATGCATCCCCCCAAGCCTCTCAGACTTAGCTAAGGTATCCCCCAGATAGCCATCTTCCTTCCCCCAGACATTCATAGGCTGGTTGCACCAGCGCAGTTGCTGGAACAACCATAAAGTATGTAACCCCCAGAAGCCGCGCAGACACCCAACATTTCTCAGGAGCCTGCTTTATTTAGAATAGCTACTCTAAATGCAATGCATATTTGTATCCTTCAAAGATGACCAACATAAGCCATGTTCATTTCTTTATTATTAATTGTACACGCCATATGAAGATTATTTTGACAATAAATGTAACACTTTATATAATATGTTTAAACATCTATGTATATATTGTATAAGTAACAAAGTCCTACAGGTAACATATGGAATATAAAAATAAACAGTGTGGATTAAAACCCCAAGCAAATGTTAGCAGTAGTGAATTATTCTGAAACCTTAGAACACTTTTTTTCAGTATTGCAGTGATCATATCTGTTACATAATCCTGTATATTTGATATGATAATCATGGTCTGGAGTTGTCAATAAAATATGAGGAATCTGCTTGTAAGTAAGACAGCCCGTGAAAAAGATCAGACTGAGACATATGATAAGCAATCTGAGCTTTGATACCTGGCTTTCACTTTATTTAGCTAATTCAGATGGGAAACCTTCATGGAAACATTGGTGCTTACTCAAAAATAACCAATCATCCAAGTATGAGAACATCTATTACATACTGTGAGTGTTACACTAAGAAAGTTGGGATGTGAGAATATAATCTTTTATTGGCACTAATTCACTGGTTGTTTTGATTAGAATTAAAGTGCATATTTGATTGAGATGCTTGGCAGGGAGCAAAACTCTCCCTAAACTGCTCTGATTTGATTGACTTGGTCCAACAGCTTTTAATTAGTTGTTCCATCTCATATATTTTAGGTGCCATGTACAATCCATGTGCCGACCACCACAGTCTGTGCAGTGTAGCACAATTAGAGGTGAAGAGAATACACATGATCACATGTCTGTAGCCACCAAAACTTAGCTGTGTCCAAGCTACACCACTGGCTATAGGAGTTACAGAGACTCTGTTTAAATTCAAACCTTGTGACACCCCTGATAAGTACTCAACTGGATTTATTGCATTGTTCATTTGGTTTATATATGTCAGTGTGTGAAAGAGATTTTGACCAGCCCTTGACCTATACGAAATTCAGATTGTCCTTTTTTCAGATACTGGTCTTCTTGAAAAATGCTATTCATTGCAGTGAGTGGATGTTACTGCATGCAAATTATACGCCTTCTGTTTAAAATGTTAGCACCCAGTTGAATTATGTGAGCGGACACATGTTCATTTACAACTGTGCATTCGGCTCTGCGGTACACTTGACCTTCCGTTCCCATCCTTGTCGTATCTTTGTAATTCTGCTGTCCAGGCATGGGATGATGATAATAAACTTCATCGCGAGAACTGCACAAGGGATGATCAGAGAAACAACAAAAACAGGAGGGAGAAACCACTTGTAGGAAGGTCCATAGATAAACCTGTCTCCGCCATAGGCAAGCGTATGCGCTGTACACAACACCAGTGTCAGGTATCCTAGTTTTGACTGTGAAAAAGACAGAACAGGAGATGGGTTAGTTCTATTTGTCTTCTAGTGCATAGTGTTTTGAGATGCTTGTTGTAAAATCATTTACTCTAAATGCTGGTTTCCAAAATACATTTTATAAAGGTGTGTCATAAACACAATAATTAGAACAGAAACTTGACACAAAATGACATTGTGAAACCCATATAGGATAGTGATACACTTGACGGTTTTTGTGTTTATAACTCTTAATCATAAGTGTAATAAATAGTAGTAAAGATAAGGTAAAACCCCTTGATTATCCCTAACATCTACAACTATATATAACTGTATAGAATTAATAAGTCAATCTGAAATCCAGTCTACTAGAAGAAGACAATGGAGAACACTTGCATTGCTCTAGTTACAGCCTGTATTTTGCCTCTGCGCCTTTCTTGCATTCATGAATTTGGTTCCTGATTTCCTGTTGCTGATTTTTGCCCTTCTCTGACGCTGCCTGTTTGCTGCTAGTTCCGAGCCTTTGCCTTCCTGACTACTCTCTTGACTGATTCCTGTGTACTTTTGCCTTCTGTTTCTGTTCTTCCTGGGTTCCTGTCTGCCGTTTGTATTGTGGCTTATGCTTTGGTGTTAGTGCATTTAACCAAGTGCAAAAGACCTGGGAGGAAAAAACCTCAACTTTTATACTCTGACCAGTTGTTGTTGCCCAGCACCTTTTCAGCTACCAGTCCTGTCTCAGCTTCCTGTCCTGTCTCAGCTACCAGTCCTGTCTCAGCTGCCAGTCCTCTCTCAGCTACCAGTCCTGTCTCAGCTACCAGTCCTGTCTCAGCTACCAGTCCTCTCTCAGCTGCCAGTCCTCTCTCAGCTGCCAGTCCTCTCTCAGCTACCAGTCCTGTCTCAGCTGCCAGTCCTCTCTCAGCTACCAGTCCTGTCTCAGCTGCCAGTCCTCTCTCAGCTACCAGTCCTGTCTCAGCTACCAGTCCTATCTCAGCTGCCAGTCCTCTCTCAGCTACCAGTCCTGTCTCAGCTACCAGTCCTATCTCAGCTGCCAGTCCTCTCTCAGCTGCCAGTCCTGTCTCAGCTACCAGTCCTGTCTCAGCTACCAGTCCTCTCTCAGCTACCAGTCCTCTCTCAGCTACCAGTCCTGTCTCAGCTACCAGTCCTGTCTCAGCTACCAGTCCTATCTCAGCTACCAGTCCTATCTCAGCTACCAGTCCTATCTCAGCAGCCAGTCCTCTCTCAGTTGCCAGTCCTATCTCAGCTACCAGTCCTGTCTCAGCTACCAGTCCTCTCTCAGCTACCAGTCCTGTCTCAGCTACCAGTCCTCTCTCAGCTACCAGTCCTCTCTCAGCTACCAGTCCTCTCTCAGCTACCAGTCCTGTCTCAGCTACCAGTCCTGTCTCAGCTGCCAGTCCTATCTCAGCTACCAGTCCTGTCTCAGCTGCCAGTCCTCTCTCAGCTGCCAGTCCTCTCTCAGCTACCAGTCCTGTCTCAGCTACCAGTCCTGTCTCAGCTACCAGTCCTATCTCAGCTTCCAGTCCTCTCTCAGCTGCCAGTCCTCTCTCAGCTACCAGTCCTGTCTCAGCTGCCAGTCCTCTCTCAGCTGCCAGTCCTGTCTCAGCTACCAGTCCTATCTCAGCTGCCAGTCCTCTCTCAGCTACCAGTCCTCTCTCAGCTACCAGTCCTGTCTCAGCTACCAGTCCTATCTCAGCTTCCTGTCCTGTCTCAGCTGCCAGTCCTGTCTCAGCTACCAGTCCTATCTCAGCTACCAGTCCTATCTCAGCTACCAGTCCTCTCTCAGCTACCAGTCCTCTCTCAGCTACCAGTCCTGTCTCAGCTACCAGTCCTGTCTCAGCTACCAGTCCTCTCTCAGCTACTAGTCCTGTCTCAGCTACCAGTCCTGTCTCAGCTACCAGTCCTCTCTCAGCTACCAGTCCTCTCTCAGCTACCAGTCCTGTCTCAGCTACCAGTCCTATCTCAGCTGCCAGTCCTCTCTCAGTTGCCAGTCCTATCTCAGCTGCCAGTCCTGTCTCAGCTACCAGTCCTATCTCAGCTGCCAGTCCTCTCTCAGTTGCCAGTCCTATCTCAGCTGCCAGTCCTATCTCAGCTGCCAGTCCTATCTCAGCTACCAGTCCTCTCTCAGCTACCAGTCCTCTCTCAGCTACCAGTCCTGTCTCAGCTACCAGTCCTCTCTCAGCTACCAGTCCTCTCTCAGCTACCAGTCCTCTCTCAGCTACCAGTCCTGTCTCAGCTACCAGTCCTATCTCAGCTACCAGTCCTGTCTCAGCTGCCAGTCCTCTCTCAGCTGCCAGTCCTCTCTCAGCTACCAGTCCTGTCTCAGCTACCAGTCCTGTCTCAGCTACCAGTCCTATCTCAGCTGCCAGTCCTCTCTCAGCTGCCAGTCCTCTCTCAGCTAACAGTCCTATCTCAGCTACCAGTCCTATCTCAGCTACCAGTCCTCTCTCAGCTGCCAGTCCTATCTCAGCTGCCAGTCCTCTCTCAGCTACCAGTCCTCTCTCAGCTGCCATTCCTGTCTCAGCTACCAGTCCTGTCTCAGCTACCAGTCCTTTCTCAGCTACCAGTCCTCTCTCAGCTACCAGTCCTGTCTCAGCTACCAGTCCTCTCTCAGCTACCAGTCCTGTCTCAGCTACCAGTCCTCTCTCAGCTACCAGTCCTCTCTCAGCTGCCAGTCCTCTCTCAGCTGCCAGTCCTCTCTCAGCTACCAGTCCTCTCTCAGCTGCCAGTCCTGTCTCAGCTACCAGTCCTCTCTCAGCTACCAGTCCTCTCTCAGCTACCAGTCCTGTCTCAGCTACCAGTCCTATCTCAGCTACCAGTCCTATCTCAGCTGCCAGTCCTCTCTCAGCTGCCAGTCCTGTCTCAGCTGCCAGTCCTATCTCAGCTGCCAGTCCTCTCTCAGCTACCAGTCCTCTCTCAGCTACCAGTCCTCTCTCAGCTGCCAGTTGCAGCTACCAGTCCTGTCTGAAGTTCAGTCCAATTCTGAGTTATGAATCGCGGTGTACAGACAGATGCCCCATCATGCCCTGCAACAAGGCTCTTCCCTGGTCTGTTTTCCAAGATTGTGACAGTCGAGCATTCGTGAATCGAAATATCACACACTGACCTGAACAAAGCGGAATTCTCTCCAGTTGACGGCATTGCTTACAGAGGGCAGAGATGTTATACCGAGCAGTATGTAAAAGAAGAACCCCAGTATACCCAAAGCAACGTAAGAATCAGAGAGCCATGCATAATAACTGGAGAACTGGTTGGGGTTATTCACCTGCAGGGGAGACACAGGGAAACGTTTAGAAAATAACAATGTCATCTTTAATATTTATTATGAAAAATGTTACATCATGACTAACTATGACTACATGACTGTATGTGTAACCTTTTCATGTGCGCCCCATGAAACAATTAGGGTCCATATGAGAGCAAGGTGAGCAGTGATTAAAGTGCATTCTATAACTATTATATTCTAAAAAAAAAACTTCTTTGGTGCAATAATTTATATATTATCTGCCCTCCCTTCTAATTATACCATAGTGTTTCACACCTCACTACCACCACAAAAATCCTACATAAAAAAAAGAAAACAAACCACAAATAACAACAAACATTAATAAGCTTGAGAACTTTTCCTCTAGCTTAGATGAGTCATTCCAGCCTGGATGACCAGTTTCGCCATATTAAGTCAAACTTTACTTGACTTAACTACTACACCCATTAGCCCTTATTCAAATGTCATTTCTGAATAAAGTTGATTTAGATTTTCTGACTGCTTTTGTATTATTGCTAATTAAACATTTTTCTATGGATAACAAGCATTTCTTTGCTATTAACGAAAATGAAGAAATTTAATATAGATAATTTCAGATCATGTGGCCCACTTTCAGAAAAAAATCCTCCCATAGGTTCTCTGTTGTTACTCCTAAAATTAATATTGTCCAGTCTCAACCTTAGTTTCTGCATTGTATGTGGTCCTCCCAGGGGCATATTCAGAGTCACTTTGCCCTTTAGTATGCCACTGTTAGCATGCCCATTAATATGCCACAGTTAGTATTCCCCTTAATATGTTACTGCAAGTATGCCCATTAATGTGCCACAGCCAATTTGCCCATTAATATTCCACTATTAGTCTGGCAATTAATATGCCACTACTAGTCTGGCAATTAATAATCCACTATTAGTCTGCCCATTGATATGCTACAGCCCATTTGCCCATTAATAAGCCACATACAGCTGCCGGATATAACTTGTGAAGTGGCAGTAAGCTGGACTGCATTCTCTGGATACGGAGGCTGGCTGCTTTCCTAGCATGTGAGAGCATGTCACATGGGCAGCAGTACCACCGAGGGCCAGCGGGGGCCCATGGGGTAGCTTCTTTGCCCCACCCACAACACAGCCTCTGTGAGGGCAACGGCTGTGGTCTGCCCCCCGGATCCGCCATTGGGTCCTCCACATTAAAAGTTGGACATGATTGTACTACCCTGATGATAGTTACCTGATTGAGGGTGTATCGATCAGACCAGTATCGTACATAATAGCGAATAGGCAGTACTAATGTGTAAATAGCATGTAGAAATGCGTAAGCCAATGCTACAAGTCCAAGCTGTTTTCGGCACAACATCCATTTGTCAAGCCAGTCCGGAAAGCGACTATATTTGGTGCCTCTGTATAGCTGAAGGATTGCAGCAATTATTCCTGGAAGGTAAACTAAGGCAAGTAGTATAAGGGAAACAATGGGAAACACTCTGTTTGCAATGGTTATGACAACCAGATACAATGTATTTTCTTTGGTGGTGACATACGGGTAGATAACTTCAGTTAGTACACAGTAAAGGAAAATCAATACAGTAAATGCCATACAGATGTACATCGGAAGCCTCCACATTGGGAACAGCTGCAGCGGGTAGTTTTCTATTTCATTAGCAGATACTAGGGATCCTTGATCTAGTGGTGTAAGTCCGAGAGTGCGTGCAATATCCATAACCATATCTTTCGCCTTAATGTCATCACCACAAACGAAAACCTGTTGCACAATAAAAACATTGTTAATGATTGTAACTCAATAAACATATTTTTATATTTCATTTTTAGCAGCGGCCCAGTATTTGGTGGCAGTTTCATGGGCTTGGTTTATTAACCACTAATGTGGATCCCCAATCTAAAGCTAATTAATGGGTTCCATTAATTTAGAAAATGTTTGGAACAAGACTTCAGAAAAGGGGGTAACCTTTGAGAGATGATTGAACACACAATATAGAAGAAGATGAGGTCTTGCATGAGAACATAATATTCACATAAAACCTAAATTTAACTGATACTATGTTACAATCATAAATAAACATATAATGTGACTAAAAACGTGAGTGAACCGTGTTAAGTAGAAACATAGTGAAATATACAGAATAAATTACAAATAAATGATAGCCATAATAGATATATAGGTGGATACACCACTTTTTCGATTTATCTATTAAGTGTATTATTTCTTTTTTACAGTGTTTTCACTCATTTTTCTTACACACTTATTTGGTCACAGTAGTGACTCCAATAGAATATGCTCGTGTCGAGCATGCTTCAGTGCTAAATCCTGTAGAAGAGTCTCCAACAAATAGATATACAAACAAAATGCTAAAGTTACAATTTAGTACATGTAGCATGATTCTCACCTGTCTGCTTGCATCTAATGTGCCTGATTGCAGGGCCCATGCAGATACTGTGTTAAATGCCTTCACTACTTTTGCTCCCGGCAACATGCTGGCAAGGTATTCAGCATTGGACTCTGGGTATTGATTCATTTTTAGATTGTTGCTGACATCAACCAAAACTTTTCCATGCAGTTGGTTATCTAAATGTGTCAGAAAACTGTAGTGCTCCCTGTGCATGGCTAAGATAATAACAGAGGATTCTTGTGTAGCATCTGCATAGCTCAACACCTTAGCTCCTTTGGGGACCAGGGTAGAAGACTGTGGATTTCTACTTCCAAAAACAACATTGTAACCACACTGCAGCATTTTAAGTCCAAGTGATCGTCCAAAATCCCCAGTTCCAAAAACGCAGACAGTCTCACATTTTTTAGTCTCAGCGGAACGAAGAGGGATGCAGTTTGAGGAATTTTCCATTATCTGCAAGTCACACATTTATTGGGTTATTAATGATTTTCATATAATAATGTAGACACAGGAAAACATAATTCCTGGGGAGTAAAATGTCTGTAGAGCAGTAGACAAGTTACCAGACTAATCTAGAAGAAAACAAACTGTAAACACAGGATCAATTGCAGTAGAAAAATATTTATTCCCCATCCAGTGCCACCAAAAGAAAGACACACATAGCTTGACGCATTTCACGCCAAAAGCAGACCTTAGTCATGAGCATGAGTTACCTGACCAGTTTCTTCCCACAGATATCCCTGGAATGCAGTGATCACATCTGGGAATTCTGGATAGGGACATGCACATAAAGCATTCTATGGTTAGTCTATGGTTAGTCTATGGTTAGTCTATGGTTAGTCTATGGTTAGTCTATTTTAAATAGATGCTGAATCTAAAGATAACCATTAGAGGTTTTATTTGCATATCTTCTATTTTTACTCCTGCAGGTGTAATTTCATCACAGTTCTCTTAGTGGCTCCTAGAAAAAATATTTTGGAAACTAGGAATGTAACTCCACCTCCAACAAAAAAAAAGTAGGAGGTGTTAGTTATGCATCAAAAAGAGACACTGGCAGATTGTGAAGAAGCATATCAGGCTTTACTTGTGTGGACAAACAGCAAACATTTAGAACATATTAGTTACTTAAAACAGCAGCCAGCTTGGTGAAAGGTAAAATTTAGAGAAACATAGAGCAAGTGAAAATACAAAGAAAGTACAAAGAACTTGAACCTTCCTGTGAGTACCAACATGTTCAAATCACATATAAGCAGTACTCTGAACTGCACAGTGCCATTTAGAGCTCAAGTGCTAATTATATACATGTTATGCAGTATATGCTGTTGTATTTCCCAACAGGAGGGGTGTGACTCTAGATGGATAGAGGATGAACATGAAGGCTATGAGACACATAGCAACTTGACACATAGCAACTTGACTAATGTGGACCACCACCATTTTCCTGGCTCCACTCAACAATAGTGCTTAGTGCAGAAGTTATCTATTAATGTCATCCCTGCTGTCATGCATTGTCATGGTTATCTAGTTTTTTTCTTGCTAAGGATCATAGGAACTCTACTCCACACCAGATGGGATGCCAAAGGTTAAAACTCTGCGGATTAGAACAAGAAGGCATTAAAGCAGTGATGACTGAACGGTGGCACTTCATCTAGTGTACTACAGTGCTCATCCATTTGGCAGGATGAACACCATGGGAACTACAGTAAACAACTGGTGGTGCCAAACGAGCAATGAAATAAGAAGGGAAGGGATTAGCACAGTGTTGACTAACTTTTGGCAGCCCAGTTATTGCAGACTTCTGACTGCATGATGCTTGGCAAACTGTTAGGTGGGTATAGCATCATGGAATCCATAGTTCCCAAGGTAGGCATATAAGAATAGGGCAGGAATGGCACCCCAGCTGTTTTGGACTATAGTTTCATGATAACAGTTGGATGTCAGAACTTTAGTCCTATAATTAAGGGAGAGAGAGTAAGAGAGCAATTAAGGGAGAAATTGAAGGAAAGGAATGGTAATATATGACAAATCTAGACAAGAGGAAATTGAAAGGAAGTTGGGACAGGTCCTCATACATTAACACTATGACTGGGGTGGGTAAGTAAAATCATCATATAATATAATCTTATTTTTCATTGTTTATAAATCAGCCACAATCTGTTGTGGCAGTTTGCCCCTGTCTGTCAAAGTAAGTTTTGTAATACCGTCAGTTATGGCACAACATGTACGGGGGATACTTATAACCCCCCATCGCTCTGGGGGCACAGTATTTTTAATGGGGCATTATAATGGGGGTGCCAGGAGCCTTGTGGCAGGTTTCCAGCCCGGGTAGTTTAACCTCGAGGTTGCAACCTTTTCTTCAAAATAAATACATTTATTTATTACCGAGCGGTAACCCTACATCTAATGATACATCTGATGCACACAATTATGTAAAATAATTTTACACAACCATTTCTGGTATAGGGAATCAGAGTTATGACTCTAGTAGTTTCTCTAGTATTTCATGTAAATATGTGAAAATATCCTATCTCTAATAATATACTTACATCTCACACACATTCCTGTCCTGTTTCAGTATTTTCCACTATTCTTTCTAGTTTGCTTGGGCAGTTTGAAGAATTTATGTTTCTGTTGATTGTGCACAAAGCGTTCTCTTTCTAAAGAGTCTATAACGATACTTATAGACCCTGTATACTTATAATTATCATCTTTGGATGTAGAGCTTTTCTTTTCAGGTATAATTTGTTTTCCTGCAGAGATGCAGGTAGATCTACTGCGACTCCCATACTTAAAAGAACTCTTTCACCTAAACAGTGTTTATACCATGCATGCCAAGAATAAAACCAATATAAAAACTTGATCAAATGTTAGCAGAATTGCCATCAAATGCAAAATCAATAAGAAGATGTTATTTTAAATGTGTCTATGGTGCCTACAGTATAGTCAACGCTATGATGTCTATTTCCACAATATAAGCAATGTTTAGGTGACAGAGTCCCATTCAATGTATTTATAACTATGTTGAATGCACTATCAAAATAGCAGATTGAAAAAACAAATTGTTACAATTTTTCCAAGTCTGCCATCTTGGCCTAATTTGTGAATTTAGATGTCAATTCACGACCATTCACTGTTCAGTGAATAAACCCCATACTTTTGCATCATAAGAGTTAGTTTACAGCAGCGGAAGTGAAAAAACTTTGCCAGTTTGTTATCCACAGAAATATATTTGGAGTGATTCATTCATTGTCACTAGCTTATTTGAAATTCAATGCTTTTTAACAGCTTATAAGAACCAAAAAAACAACAAAGAAAGGCCTTTACAGGAGTGAGTTATCACTTATCACTGGTTCTTAACTCCAAATTTTCTTTCGTAGTCAATATTATTATTATATATTATATATTATATTATTATATTATTATTATTATGTTATTCAATAGTCAAAGACAAAATAACTCAGACAATTGAATAGAAGTCTTTGTAATCCACTATACAAGCAAATAATCATATATATGTATATATCCATATAAATATATATATATTTTTCCCTGTGATGATTATCATAGCATTTAACCCTTTACATCCTACATTGGAGTGTAATAAATACATCACGGCCTCCATCTGGCACTCAGTGGGTTAAAGAACCCTTCCGCCATAACGCACGTCACATTTCTATTTCAGCCAGCTTAAAGAAGGTTTGTTTTTGAGATCGGAGAAAGGAATTTTGGCTGAGGCATTGCAGTTGTGTGCTCTGGAAATGTTAGCTTTGCACTGCTACACATTCTCAGCTCACTGCCCTCCGATAAAAGGGAATCTGCTGTAGAGTGCTGAGTGCACAGAGCTCAATGAATTGGTTTTACATCTTGCTGCTTGCAAATAAAATAATCTTCAGCCTTTTCATCTATGTCTGGGTGTTACATTATGTCCCACCTGCAAGTGAACATTTCAGATCAGCAATTGCACTTCAGTCTGTAGTAAATAATGGGATCATTATAGTTCTTGGTATATGTTTTAGCAGTCTGTGCACAAAATGGATGATGACCTACCTGTGTTTGTCTCATTTCAGAGTATAGAATCTAGCGCCTTCTGTCTTCCTTGGAGTTAGATGTGCTACTGTAGCTGAAATCTTCTCTCTTAAGCCAGGCATTTGGAGTGCTCGTTTTGTGAGACTGGATGTTTCGCAAGTTTGTGGATCCTCCCTTTAAACTGGGCAGAGGGAATACTTTGGGAAAATCCCTCAATCTCCTGGCAGAAGTACAAAATATCTGGATGGAATCAAAATCGGAAGAGATGTCAAGATCAAGCAATAATAAGTAAAACAGATTAGGGAGAACGCTACGTTATAATAATCTCTCCACTCACTAAAATGACATATTTACATAATCTATAGTGATGATACAATGTTATTACCACAGGGATTCCTATATTCTGACAGTAATTAGGTCAAATATAAATTAGAAACTGATTAAAAATGCAAATATTTAATTTGTGTATGGCTAGGTAGCATATCAGAACATGCTCAACCTGCAAGGCATTTGCAAGGCTGCATTATAGTTTCATAGGAAACAAGTAGGGTTAAAATTCTACCATTTATTGGCTAACTGAGAGTTTGGTTGCAAGCTTTCAAGACCAAGTTGCTAGGTCCCTTCCTTGCAACTAATAGTATGACTGTGGGAATTGAACCGTTTGAGCAATGCTTGTCCTGTTTACCCCACATAGGTTGAGGTAGGGCACTTTACACACATGATTAGATATACCAGGGCTCCTCAACCTTTTCTCACACAGGGTCCACCAAAGCTCTTCCCAGAATTCCGTGGCACACCACAAGCAAACATATATAAAAATTAAGTTATAAAGTCATGTGCATTACAGAACATAAGAACTAGATGCCTTTAAATACCTTTAAAACCAAACAAGTGTGCAAAATAAATAACGAATGCACAAACTAAGACAAGTGCACTACCAATCATAAATATACAAACTAAAACCAGTGCATTGCCAATGATAAACAGACAAACCAAGACATGTGCATTACAAATCATAAATAGACAATCCAAACCAGTGCATTACAAATCATAAATAGATAAACTAAACCAGTGCATTTTAAAATCATAAATACACAAACAAAACCAGCCACAGCCAATTTGCCCATTAGTACGCCAGCATTATTTTGCCATTAATATGCCAGTATTACGTTTGCCATTAATATGCCGGTATTACTTTTGCCATTAATATGCCAGTGTTATTTTGCCATTAATAAGCCACAGCCAATTTGCCCAATAATATGCCAGTATTATTTTGTCATTTAATAAGCCACAGCCAATTTGCCCAATAATATGCCAGTATTATTTTGCCGCTGCCAATTTGGCCAATATGCCAGTATTATTTTGTAATTTAATATGCCCCAGCCAATTTGCCCAATAATATGCCAGTATTATTTTGCCATTTAATATGCCCCAGCCAATTTGCCCAATAATCTGCCACTGTTATTTTGCCATTAATAAGTCCCAGACAATTTCCCCAATAATATGCCAGTATTATTTTTCCATTTAATATGCCCCTGCCAATTTGTCTATTAATATGCCACCTTCCTCCCCCCTTCCCCGGTTCTCACCTCCTTGTTGCTCTGTGTCATACACAGCCACCAGATACGATGTACTGTCATGCAATGATTTTCTGTTTTTTAAACTTTTTTTTTTCTGCAGCCGCATCTAGTGGATGTCGGCTGCCGGGCCCCTAGAGGAGAGCCCGATGTTGTCTTCATCTTAGACGACTTACCATAAACTTGAGCACCCTTGCCCGCAAGTTGTTTAAGTGGCTCAAAGGGTCTCATAGTGATTGGCAAAGACAACACAAAGCGAAAAAGACAGAAAAAGGACTACATTTCGACAATAAAAAATCTGATTAAAAACCAATATGCGAAACAGTAAATAGTTAATACATTACTTTTGTAAATAGAAGAAAGTAGAAGAAAGACATAAGAAATAATTAAAAACATCTGTATTCATATAAAACATATGTATATATACATGTATAAAGATCTGAGAAGCTATTATGTGTAAAACAATTATAATAATTATATATAAAAGGGAGTATAAAAGAAAAAAATAATAGGTATACAAAATGGCACAATGCTTAGTAAAAATGGTGAGATGAAATATCCATCTAACCACAACTCACTTCAATCTTTTGTGAATAGACTCCAGAGACTGTATTTTTAATCACATTTGGACACAATGTCCAAATCAGAATTTAACCCCTTACGGATTTGGATTTTAAGATCATAGATCATAAATCCACCTGGTTTTTCCCTGGGAGAGTCCCTGTAAATTATTCCCTCCCCTCCATTGAAAAACTTGGACAATTGTTTCTAGTTACAATGTCACACATGTTTGTTGTATGTCTCTATGTGTTTCATGTTTAAATGAGAATCATAGTCCAATATATGTGATAAGTACATGTTTTTTATTTGTTAATTGTTTTTTTGCTCAATACTCTTTCCACTTTTAATAATTACGAAAGTTGGGGACATTACAGTGTTTCTGCTTAAACTCTCCTCCACATGTTCTAAAATTCTCTTTTAACATTCTTGTGGTCCTCCCTACATACTCTATTCCACAGGGACATTGGAAAAGATACACCAAAGTGTGGTATAACAATAAAATAAAATCGTCAGTGGTATATTCTTTCTGTGTGGCACTACTCCATGCCAGTGGTCTTTCTTGATTGGTTGGCACATTCTTTATAATTACAGCATTTAAAGAACCTTTTTGGTTTTTCACTCAAACATATATAGCAACCACTCTTTTAATTTGAAGAAGGAAACACATTTTTTTTAAAATTGTCTGCTTTTTTGAATAATGATTTTAGGATGCAGTGGTGATATCTCCCTTACATACTCATCTCCCTCTAATATAGGCCTTTGTTTATTTATAGCTTTTGAGGTCATTTTGGATTTAAATATATATATATATATATATATATATATATATATATATATATATATATATTGTAATTGAAAATGCATATTGATTTGGGAATAATTTGTACCTTGTCCTACCTAACTTTTCCTCTCAATTTCTTTATTATCTACAAAATATTTATTCAGCAAGTTATCAGGATACAGTTTTTCTGTAAATGTATCATTTAGATTTTTGGCCTGCATTTCACAATTGTTCTCCAAGGAGCAATTTTATCCGCATCAGTTGTCCATTTGGATATTTTGGAGCCACCTTGGATGGTGACAACTTTGATAATTATATATCTGTTTCCAATCTGTTACATTTTTTTTAATAATAGCGCATAATTATTATTGAGGAGATAACATCCTTCAAAAGTGACATTTCCACAGGATTAGGTCAGCCCCAAGCCAACCATCCTTTCATATGGATTGAATTTCCTAATTACTCACAAATATATTGTTGAGCCATAGAGATCAAACAGGATTTGTCCCTGGAAGATAATCCACAAATAATATCAGAAAAATTATCAATATATTAGAGGTGGCGCACTCCAAAAAAACCTCCCACCCTACTCCTTGCATTAGATGCCGAAAAAGCGTTTGATCGAGTGGGGTGGGAGTACATGGAGATAACACTTGGGAGGTATGGGTTTAAAGGATGGTTCTTGAGAGCAATGATGCTTTTATATACGATACCCTCAGCCAGAACAATCGGACCAGGAATAAGAGCCCCCCTGTCTCCACTACTATACATATTAGCGGTGGAACCTCTTGCAACCAGGATCAGGTCCTGTAAGCAAATAAAAGGTCTAACATACGAACAGGGGGAACTAAAGTTGAGTTTATACGCAGACGATATTTTGGTATCCCTGAGGGAGCCTGGCTCCTCACTAGACAAATTGATACAGATAATGGATGACTTTGCAGTTATTTCCAATTATAAAATTAACATAATTAAAACCATAGCATTACCCATAGAGATGGAAAAAGAGGAGATAGACAGATTAAAAGAGAAACATAACTTTGACTAGGTAAATAAGGAACTGGAATACCTAGGATTAAAATTACACCAGAGACTGAAAACATCATAGAGGCTAATTTCCTACCCTTACTAAAACAACTAAACACAAAGCTGAAAAAATGAAAACATGCATAGAATTGCATGTATTCTATAAACCGAAAGTCTATCAACCGAACTAGAGTCCCCATTCATAAGAATTTCTTATGAATGGGGACTCTATTTCGGTTTATAGAAAGCCAATAGTATTACATGTATTCCATAAGAAAGACATTCTGTTTATAGACTTTCTTTTTATAGAATAGCAATAGCATTACATGTATTACATCCGAGAGTCAAATAGAACCGTCAAATACTGTGCTTACAGCGCACTTTGAAAAATTCTAATAGTTTTGGGTGCTAAATAGTACAGTATTTTTAATTTGTGTGTATTTTCTGTTTTTTGAAGTTATTTCCCTATCCAAATTTGTTTGCAGGGCACTTGTCCTACTCTTACCCCCATTTTAATTCCTTTTGCAGCCCTCTAGCCCTTTCCAGGACTTTTTAAGAGGCATTTTAGTGGCCAAAAGTCCGTGTCCCCATTGACTTCAATGGGTTCATGTTCGGGGTCAAGTTCGAGCACCGACCCGGACTTTTTTCCGAAGTTCGGTCGAACCTCTTGAACCCGAACATCCAGGTGTCCACTCAACTCTACTGCTAACGGATCCTATGATGGATGCTTCCTACCTGGCAATGCAACTAATGCTTGGGCTCCATCATTACTATCTCCTAAGAAATCCTTATACAATCTAAATATGGTGCAAGAGAAGATTGAGTGTGTAGTGGCTGTTACTGTACCCACTTAGCTTTATCACATAAGACATTTCAGACTACCGTATTTTCCGGCGTATAAGACGACTGGGCATATAAGACGACCCCCCAACTAAGTCGTCTTATAAGCCGGAAAAATCGCATCTATATTTTAAATTTTTAGGTTAAAATATAGAGTTTGCCACCCTCCTCCCCCCTTCCCCAATCCCCAATCACCAGTACTTACCTACTTTCTGCTCTGTCTCCCGCTGTTAAGCCGGTCCGTGGCTGTGAGGGAAGCGTTGTGAGCTTCCTCCAGCCGCGCGGTCAATAAAGTTTGTTTAAAAAAAAGTTTATAAAGTTTGTTTAAACTTTTTTTTTAAACAAACTTTATTGACCGCGCGGCTGGAGGGGAGCTCACAACGCTTCCCTCACAGCCACAGACCGGCTTAACAGCAGGAGACAGAGCAGAAAGTAGGTAAGTAAATCCCAGTACCCGGCGTATAAGACGACCCCCCAACTTTTGAGAAGATTTTCAGGGGTTAAAAAGTTGTCTTATACGCCGGAAAAATCGGTATTTGTTGCATAGCATAGGCAGATCTTACAGGTGCTTATCAGATTGTCCTTACCTATCCACATTTGAATAATAAAATGTGTTTAAAGGTTTTTAACCACAGCCCAAGTTAAATTAACATTTGGTGCCTACACACCTGATTGGAACAATGTTGTTAGTTACTGTGAGATTGTGTCAATGCAGCAACCTAAAGCTTTTATACCTTAAAAGTGGTTCCCAAAGTGGGCGCTACCGCCAGTATGTGGGCGCTGATGGAATCTTGGACTGAAATGCTGGCCCCAGGAAAAATAGGGGTGCATCGAAGAGCAAGAATGCTCAATAAGAAGATGCAAAAAAAATTGTTGTGTAAAAATGTATTAAGCAAATACTTATCCACTTGACCAACAGCGATGCAGTGTCGTGAGAACTATATGTTGTTGAATGCAAGTTACAGCTTGGTCTACAAACAAGACGGCAGATCATAACAAGTGAGTTGCTGGTTAGCTCATACATTTAGAATGGGGATGTTGGAATACACAGTCACTGACCTAGTGCAGTATTTGTAGTTACTTTCTGCAAGGTTGCAGTGAGCAGTAATGGTGAAAGAAGAAGTTGCCCCAGCCCCATCCTCTTAGAAATGTATTCCAAACAACTGCCTATTCTTAATATTCATAGCACAGAGTATTAAAAGACAGAAGCAGTCATTTAAAACTTGTTCTTTGATCGATTTTTTTTTTAATGTCAACCTAACATTTTACAGAACCTCTGCAGTATCAAAGATTATGAAATCCCTGATTATTGTACATGGAAAAGATGTACTAGGAAGCAAATGCAAAGTATAGATACTAAAGGGGATATGGGACACATGTTAGAGCCATCCAGCGACCTATAGAGACATTCTTCTAAACAGAGAAAACATTTCCTGAAGAAAGAAAAAAGAGAGGTTTAAACGGGAGCAGGAGGAATAAAATCAGCATACTTTCCCTCTCTGAGCAACTCAAAGGGGAAAAAACCACTGGAATTTTGTAGTCCTTACTATTTCCGCCTAGTGTGTATTGCCATCAGGGCCGGCCTTAAGTGTTACGGCGCCCTGTGCGGGCTTCCCCCATGGCGCCCCCCCCGTCTTTCACCCCCCTATGTATGTGTCCCTTTTCTCTTCCTTGCCATGTCTGTCTCCCCCCCGTCCCACCTGTTCTGTCTCTCTCCCACCTCCTGTCTCTCTCTCTTCCCCCTCGCTTGTTCTGTTCTCTCTCCCTCTGTTCTGTCTCTTTCTCCCCCCCCTTCCCCCTGTTCTGTCTCTCTCTCTCCCCTCCCCCTGTTCTGTCTCTCTCTCTCCCCCCTCCCCCTGTTCTGTCTCTCTCTCCCCCTGTTCTGCCTCTCTCTCCCCCCTCCCCCTGTTCTGCCTCTCACCCCGTTCTGTCCTACTCTCACCCCCTGTTCTGTCTCTCTCTCCCCCTGTTCTGTCTCTCTCTCTCCCCCTTCCCCCTATTCTGCCTCTCTCTCCCTGTTCTGTCCTTCTCTCACCCCCTGTTCTGCCTCTCTCTCCCCCCTCCCCCTGTTCTGCCTCTCTCTCCCCCCTCCCCCTGTTCTGCCTCTCTCTCCCCCTCTCCTGCCTCTCTCTCCCCCCTCCCCCTGTTCTGCATCTCACCCCCTGTTCTGTCCTTCTCTCACCCCCTGTTCTGCCTCTCTCCCCCTCCCCCTGTTCTGCCTCTCTCTCCCCCCTCCCCCTGTTCTGCCTCTCTCTCCCCCCCTCCCCCTGTTCTGTCCCTCTCTCACCTCCTGTTGTCTCTCTCTCTCCCCCCCCCCCCCCCTTGCCTGCAAGTGTGGTTCAAGGGAGGGGGCGGAGCCAACCGGCACAGCGGTGTAGCTCCGCCCCCACCCTGTGAAGCAGAGCAGCGTCTGCTTCACAGGGAGCCACAGACAGCAATAGAAAGTGCTGCTCGGCTCCCCATGCTTAATGCAGGCATGGGGAGCCGAGCAACACCGTCTATTGCTGTCTGTGGCTCCCTGTGAAGCAGACGCTGCTCTGCTTCACAGGGTGGGGGCGGAGCTACACCGCTGTGCCGGTTAGCTCCGCCCCCTCCCCGGACCCAGCACAGCTTGCCAAGCAGAGGGCTGGTGAGGGGGGATCTTTTGATCTCCCCCATCCAGTGCCTCTACCGGCTTTTTTTTTTTTTTTACTTTTTTAACTTTTTCTTTTTTTTTTTAACGGCCGGACAGGCGCCCCCTGGAGTGTTGCGCCCTGTGCGATCGCACAGGTCGCACACCCCTAAGGCCGGCCCTGATTGCCATCCCCACGGGTCAACACTCCATAGTACATTATAATTGGAAGAGCACATGGAACAGAAATCATATGCTAAACCGTAATTCAAGACCAATTTTCTGAAATTGCTCAACTTCACTAAGGTCCTGCATGGTTACCGGAATCTCCACAGTCTGCAAATAAATAATGATTACATTTTCATGACTTGCCAGCACAGAGTCTATGACATACAGAAGGAATCCTCACAAATCCACAGGCAACTGTTACGCAAAAAACATCAACTTTT
Organism: Pelodytes ibericus; assembly: GCA_036172795.1. NCBI lineage: Eukaryota > Metazoa > Chordata > Amphibia > Anura > Pelodytidae > Pelodytes > Pelodytes ibericus. The sequence continues at coordinate 197,720,065 of CM069859.1, forward strand.
TCAGACAAAGTAAGGATAACATTTAGTGATGTCAGGTTTGGATCTCATACTCCAGTGTGCAAGTGCATTAAAAACCCATAACACAGGCAAATAGGAACAAAGACGAACCCTGAGAGGAGTGAGATGTGAGTTGCTCATGAATATTTTAGTTAGGGTTAAATTCCAGGTTAATATTATCAATGAATATTAGATTAAAGGAATGAAGTGAGACTATACATTGGGTTTATGCCATGATTATTAAAAATGAAGAATCGATACAAGACACAGAGGGATCTTTCACTAGAATCAGGCATGCAAGAAATACAGAGGTGCTGTGTCTCCTGGTATTTTGGGCGCTAGCCAACTACAGTGAAACAAACAATCCACCGTGGTCACTGGGTTTCCATTACCACCACTCAATTAGTAGGACATCGTGCACTTGTGAGTTGCTCAAATTATGAAAAAACTCCCATTGGCAAGGTGGAATACCTATTGGGGGAGTAGTGAGGGGATGGTCAGCCCTGGGATAAATGGGGGCCACTGGTGGGGCTTCATGTCTGCACCCCTCCACTTGTTTATCTTAGGGAGATTTACAGGCTGTGTGTTATTGAGTCAGATCTCAGACTGCGCTGCATGGAGATCCTTACACATACTGATGACCGCAAGATCGCCATGCTGCGTGGAGTGAGGTCTATGACACACTTGGGGACCATTCCTTAAAACCTGGACTTACCTGCAACTCACCTATTAGTAAATAGCCTCCACTGCCCTTCTCCCGAATCATTTCAATGCGTTTGAGCTGGCACTATGGAACCTCATAGCTCCAGCAACTACCTGTGGTTCTGAAGAGGCCACTGATACCAACACACCAGAAGGTGCACATACCACTCAGCTGTCCGACTTTACATGGGACAGTCTCAATTTCAGTAGCATTCCCTCTGTCCTGCCTAGCTATATCTCTGTCCCACTTTTCGGGATGGTAGTAGAGCTCAGCCAGACAGCGGGACTTCGGACAGAAATCCCACTATGAAGATGGAGTTGTCTGGTGTATGGGACACCAAGGACTGGCTATTGCACATGTGCAGCACTGACATTCGACCTCCCAAGCTCCACTCCCGTAATCCTCATTTGCCAAGGGCAAGAGTTTGGAGGTACATACAGTACATACATAGATATGCTGAATTGTTCACCAGAAAAGCCACAGTTGCATAGAAGATGTTCAGATACTTCAAAAAGGGTTTTCTATGCGTGATCAGTTACACAATAAAGAACTAATGTAGACTGCACAGCATGATAACAATAATAATAGACATGAAAGGAAATCAGTCTCCTGTATATAAATTCATCCATGGATCAAGTGTGCAGTATCTTCCTGAGTGTGGTGTATTCCTGTGTTGAAGATCAGCCAGGCACACCAGGAGCTGTCCATGGTGATCTTAATAGTAGAAAATTCACAGACACGAGTGGCATGACCAGTTATATCACTAAACATACCTATTAACATATGTATTGCGGGCCTGCAAAGATATACCCAATATACAATCTGTGAGTGGAATTTATTAGACATATATAATAAAAATACATTTATTGGTATTCAAATGTTACAAGTCTTTATTTTCAAAAAAAATTCAACAAGACCCCAAAGACATACAGAGTTTTCTGATATTCATCAATCAACATAATATGCCTTATATACACTAAGAGGGAGTTAGGTTAGATATTAAACACGCATATTAGAGAGATTTATATAGACGCAAAGAAACTTAGTAGGAGATAATAAGGAAAAACGGAAACAGATCAGAACAAGATAAGAAGGCAATAAACAATGCAATCCAACAAAGGAGCAAGAACAAGCATAAAGCATCACAAAACAAAGCAAGGCACGAAAGGAAACACAAAAGAACTGGATCCTGCCTGGATGAACCTGCACACACGTTGCTGTGTCTACTCCCATCAAGTGAATATATTAGGAGGTAATGACACATTTGCAATAGCTAGTGAGTGTACTTCGATAACATACGCATCATTCACCACTGCGGTCAAGACATGGATTGGCCCTCACAGCTATCCCCAATAACAAGATAATAATTGAGGGCTTTCATCTCTTTCTCACAAAATCAAGCTTCCTTTTTACTTAGGGAGTGGTTGTAAATCCCCCTCCTTTATATAATGATCCTGATTTTTTTTTCATTTTGAACTGATTCAAAGAGACTGATTAGTCGGATTTTGGAAATGTGGCTAACTTGCCCAATCCGATTTTAGACCATATCGGTCTATATTATGTAGACCCTCATATCTCTGTTGCAATACTTTTTATTGATCCCTTTAACTCAATATACAAGAACACAGTTGGGGTTGAGCTTGTGTGGCATATTTCATACTACACTTTAAATGAAGTCTTCTGTTGGAGAAAGCTGATTGTTTTATTAATTTAACACGTACCGACTTTATTGCCAACCCTTAAGCTTAACTAAATAAACTAGCATGTGTGTTACAGTGGCACAGACACAAGTCCCTTTATACTGTGTTTGAGGAAATACACATGTTCCAAGCATATTGCATAATTCTAAAATGCAGGATTTTTCCCCAGGACGAGGAACATAATGTGCTGGAGTTTGTTGACATTTTCATGGCAATCTTGTTAAACGAAATAAATGTTGTTTTACTACATTTTGCTTCCAAGTTACCATTGTTTATATTCGTGTTTATCATCATTACAAATGACAAGATCACAGTGACTTATTGATTTTAGTTGTAGAGCAATACATCTTTATGCTGATAAAACATACTGTTAAAGTTAAACGGTTTTCTCCTGTGGATTTTTTTTTGTTTTTTTTATAATTTCTTCACAAATTCGTATTATTGGATATAAAACAAACAAACTACAGTCCTTAAGTTTTTCCAATTAATATACTTATTGTCTCCATCTAGAACCCTTTCGCCAAAAATATTTGTCATTTGCATAAAAAATAGGAAACAAAAATAAAAAAATAGGAAATTATGAGATAAAATCATCCATGAAAATTCAGACTCCAGAAAGACCAAATAATGGTCTATGTTCTCATATACAATTTGGAAAGTGAGATTCAGAACAAATATCTGATATCAGGGAGAGTGAGGGACGGGTAACCAATAGAGATGTCAAAACAAAGCGTTTCATTCAAAATAGTCAACAGGGTCGCAAGAAGCGTGTGGAAAAACCAAGGAGCAAAATAACTGCCCATGAACTGAGAAAAGTCAAGCGTGCAGCTGCCACGATGCCACTTGCCACCAGTTTGACCATATTTCAGAGCTGCAACATCACTGGAGTGCCCAAAAGCACAAGGTGTGCAATACTCAGAGACATGGCCAAGGTAAGAAAGGCTGAAAGACGACCACCACTGAACAAGACACACAAGCTGAAACGTCAAGACTGGGCCAAGAAATATCTCAAGACTGATTTTTCTAAGGTTTTATGGACTGATGAAATGAGAGTGAGTCTTGATGGGCCAGATGGATGGGCCCGTGGCTGGATTGGTAAAGAGCAGAGAGCTCCAGTCCGACTCAGACGCCAGCAAGGTGGAGGTGGAGTACTGGTTTGGGCTGGTATCATCAAAGATGAGCTTGTGGGGCCTTTTCTGGTTGAGGATGGATTCAAGCTCAACTCCCAGTCCTACTGCCAGTTCCTGGAAGACACCTTCTTCAAGCAGTGGTACAGGAAGAAGTCTGCATCCTTCAAGAAAAACATGATTTTCATGCAGGACAATGCTCCATCACACGCGTCCAAGTACTCCACAGCGTGGCTGGCAAGAAAGGGTATAAAAGAAGAAAATCTAATGACATGGCCTCCTTGTTCACCTGATCTGAACCCCATTGAGAACCTGTGGTCCATCATCAAATGTGAGATTTACAAGGAGGGAAAACAGTACACCTCTCCGAACAGTGTCTGGGAGGCTGTGGTTGCTGCTGCACGCAATGTTGATGGTGAACAGATCAAAACACTGACAGAATCCATGGATGGCAGGCTTTTGAGTGTCCTTGCAAAGAAAGGTGGCTATATTGGTCAGTGATTTGTTTTTGTTTTGTTTTTGAATGTCAGAAATGTATATTTGTGAATGTTGAGATGTTATATTGGTTTCACTGGTAAAAAGAAATAATTGAAATGGGTATATATTTGTTTTTTGTTAAGTTGCCTAATAATTATGCACAGTAATAGTCACCTGCACACACAGATATCAGCCTAAAATAGCTAAAACTAAAAACAAACTAAAAACTACTTCCAAAAATATTCAGCTTTGATATTAACCCCTTAGTGACAAGACATTTTCACCTTGACTTTCCCTTGGTGACAATGGCTGTTTTGACATTTCTAGGGTGTTTGTGTTTAGCTGTAATTTTTTTCTTTCTCACATACAGTACCCACACAAATTATATGTTGTTTTTATCGTCATAAGAAGGGCTTTCATTAGATACCATTATGTTCATCATAACTTATAATTTACTACAAAAAAAATCATAAAATATGATGAAAAATTTAAAAAAAAACACTTTTTCTAACTTTGACCTAAAATATAATTTACACAAATAAAATCATTAAAAAAGACCCCGCCTAAATAGTTTCTAAATGTTGTCCCGAGTTCAAAAATATGCATGTTTCCATATTTTTCGGTATTTTTTTGCGAGTTATGGGGCAAAAACCAAAAATAGTGTTTTTTGGTTTTTTCCTATATTGATCTTTTGACCCCAACCCGAACCCAAAATTTAACCCTAACACTAAATTTAACCCCAACTCTAATCCTTATTATATCCCTTAATATTTTTTAACTTTAATCTAATTTTAACCCTATCCCTTATGCTAAAAAATATTTAATTTTAACCCTATAGGCTAATATACCTAAATAACCTGTTTTTATTTAATTAAATATGTATTTTAATTATTTTCCATTGCAATGCTACTAAACTACCACTAGGGGTAGTCAAGTAGCATATTCAGAGCGACGGAAGTGAAGTTACTTTCACTTCCGAAGCTCAGACCGGCAGAGGACTTAGCCATATTGACGGAGCAGCATGCTCCGTCAATATGGCTCCCCACGATCGCTCCGTGGGGCGATCGTGGGGGTCCCAAAATAGAAATATCGGTGCTGGCTATTGCCTTGATGTCGAGGCAATAGACCAGCACTATTAAAGCGGTTTTCGCGATCGTTGATCGCGAAAACCGCTTCATTCAATGCAGGACGTGCCAGGCACGTCCTTTGTCATTAAGGGAGATTCTCCCAGGACGTGCCTGGCACGTCCTTTGTCGGCAAGGGGTTAATGAGTTTTTTGGGTTCATTGAGAACATGGTTGTTGTTCAATAATAAAATTAATCCTCAAAAATACAACTTGCCTAATAATTCTGCACTCCCTGTAAAGACGAAAGATGGAAGAGATTCAGATATATTATAGGTGTTTAAATACTGGTCTTGTCTGGAGCTCACATAAAACTATATAAAATAGCAAAAGAGTTGATTACTCACCAATGAATAGCAAACCCCATTTATTTTACCCGTTTAGTGCCATATACATTTTGGAATTGCAAGCCGCTGAGGGAGCCATGTTGTTAATGGCCTTTAAGGCACACACTTGACAAAAAATGCTAATGTCTGCTATTATATCTACAATCTATTATTGAATTTACTCTTTTCTCCACTTTCTAAATGCTCTTTATTCCGATTCAGCACTGACAGGTGCTTGCTGAAATAGCTTTGGCATGTGATCCTCATTGCCTATTGAAAGAAGAAAATGGCTTGAAATTGTAATCTGTATCATTTACTATCAAATAATTTTGAAAATGACTCAAACATCTCATGGAACACCAGTAGCAAATACATGTCATGTTATGAAGGATATATTACTGCTAGGAATTCAAGTTAGTTTAGGATATATACTTTCCCTGTGAAACATTTTGTCTTGTGTAATTTTTTTATGTACATAGGCAATACATATCTGTGCATCAGTTGCTGACTTAACTTACACACCTTATCCAGTGGACAATATGGACCAAGAACCACCACCAAAGGGAGCTCACATCCAGGTTAAGTTTTTCCCCTAGTTGGAGAACTAAATGGAGAGTTGTAGAAATCAGATAATGGGAAAAAAACATTCTATGGTTTCCCATTTTTTCCCACCACTGGTCAGGCTTGGTAGTAGGAAGCAGGAAGAAGTGAGTTCCATTTAGTGGGAAACGGGGGAAAGAGGGAATAGAAGGAGGGTTAATGCAGTGATATTTTTCTTAATGAATGTGGGATTGAGATGAAGATGGCACACATTTGAGGGCCTACCGCTGCCATAAATTAGTCCTGTATGTATTTGAAGTGGACGGAGGGGATGTATAAAAATTAAAATGTTTGGAAGTAAAAAAAAAAAAAGACCCATTCTTAGTGTGTGGTACATAGCTCCTCCAAGAAACTCTGCATTTGTCAAGAAAAGCACCAGCATTTTTATAAATGGGATGCAATATAGCCTGCTATGAGGAACAGGGCCACCTTTAGAGAGTGTCCTTAACCAGAGGTGAATGCTTCCAACTTCAGACTTTTATGTACTTCATTTGATGTCATGGCCATTAGTGAACATGGTTGGGTTACTGTCACAAAGATGTAAAGCACCTGTGAAGTGAAATATTTGACACTCTTGGTTTTTCTTAAATATTCGCTTGGCCTAATAACTTAATTGTGGAGAACCCTTCAGTTTGGCTATCCAATATGGATGATTTCGTCCAAAGTCGGCCAAAAATTTCAGCCCTATTCACGTCGGAGAACTTGGGGCATCATTAGGATTCCCGATATTCTTAAAAGGCCCCCCCCCCCCCCCCCCCAAAAAAAAATCAGCCAAAATTCAGTAAGAGTTACAGAATTTTGGGCAATTCAATTCTTCAAATGTTAATAAAGAATGTTTGAACAATATTTGGAGAACATTTTAGGTTCTAAAAGTACAGATTTGTTTGTGGTTAATTGATATATAAATTAAAAATATTTGCTGTAATACCATATTTTAAAAAACAATACATTACAGCAAAATTGGTGCAATTAGCACGCCAATTAACCTGTCATGTAATAAAACACACATGAATCCCATGCACCCCCAATAAAAGGGAATTGCCATGTATACATACATACAGCAACATATATTAGTTTACAAGTTGACAGTCAAAAAATGTATTCTAAAAACAGCACATGAACGGGAGATAATCAAGCAAAATAGTGGATGTACCAGTTTACGTAATAAATCCAGAGAAAGGACAATATATGTAGATGTTTGAAGATCTTATCAGTGAGGAGTTACCAAATTTTCCCAAATCTAAAAAGTACCATAATCTCACAATTAAGGAGAAAAATGATTTGTTGGGTCTACAAAAACAGGATAATTTAATCAAATCAACCAGGACAATAAAGGGGGACAGTGGTGTTTATTTTAGACAGAGCTCTACAGGAATCTGAACGGCTTTGGAGAAATATCAATACACAATAAATACTGGAAAGAGACCCCATCTCAAATATTTAACCAAGTTAGAACTGTTGGTAAAGGAAGACAGAGAATTAGAGATACTTGATAAACATGAACCTGATAATATTTTAAATGAAAAACCTAAGGTTGCAACGTTTTATTACATTCCTAAGATCCACAAGGATCCAATCAATCCCCAGGGATGTACCATTATCTCGGGGATCGATTCCCTCACTTGCAACCTCTGGCAAACCTTAAATTACAACTTTTTACGGTTAGAATACCTTCATTTCTTAAAGATACCGCACATATTTTATGCATTATGGAGGAAGTTGATTGGAATCCTGAGTATATTATGGTAACAGCAGATGTGATATAATTGTACATGTCTAATGTGCATGATCTGGGTACAGAGGCTATTTCACAAGTTCTCTCCCAAGATGACCTGTTATCTGAGGAAGATAGATCCTCTATAACCGATACAGTCAGATTTGTGTTGACTCAAACTTATTTTGATTTTTAAGGGAAATATTCTCTTCAAACACAGGGAACAGCCGTGGGGACCAAGTAAATCCCGAAATATACCAACATCTTTATTTTTTTAATGAATCCATTTATCTGGGGCTTGACAATGCTTTCTGGCTGAGCCTTGTCTTCTGGTGTCTTTTAATTGACAACCTGTACTTTGTATGGTGGGGGGTACCCCTTAGAACTGGAGCTTTTTAAACCTTAACTTAACTCCAATAGTAGTCTGATTTTCACAAACAGAAGTTGATTATGAGCGAGAGGTTTCAGAAAAAAAAAGTCATATGGGAAATTGGAACATGCTAAATAGAGGGCCCAAAATTTAGAAAGATCTATGCTTTTACAGGCTAAAGTATAAAAATAATAAAACAACATTGGGGAGTTCTCCACCATGATCCCATTTTGGGTAAAGTCATACGTGATCATCCAGAGGTTATATTCAAGAAGGCCAAAAATGTGGAGAGCTGGCCCCAAGTACTTTGAAAGATGCTACAATTAGTAAATGTATAACTTGGTTGCTGTGGCAGGTGTAAAGCCTGTACTCATCAGGCCAGGAAATTAATAAACTTTGTTTCTAATACAAGAAAAAAATGATATCAAGGATTTTGCAAACTGCAGCGCTCCTTGGGTGGTCTACTTGGTTCATTGTGGATGTGGCATCCAATATGTGGGCCAAACTAGTAGACCACTGAAGAAGCGCATTTTGGAACACATTCATTTAATCTTCCACAAATCTGATACACATTCCATCCTCCAGCATTTTAACACATGTCCCCAGGAGAATTATTTTGTCTTGATCTCAACAAATTAAACCCTAGTGGTTTAAAAATTGACTTTGAGATCTTTGTGTTCCTCTATTAAGATTTATTTTTTGGACATAATGGCCTGGATTCTATCGCCCCTGTTAAAGAAACAATTTACCGGGCAGTTGTGATCCTATGCCTGTCACTAACCAGGTCTATGTTAACAATTGCAGCACATGGTAAAAAACACCGTAAACATTACATGGATCATTACCACCAGGGCCGGCCTTAAGTGTCCCAGCGCCCTGTGCGGGCTTCCCCCGTGGCGCCCCCCCATGTATGTGTCCCTTCCCTCTTCCTTGCCACGTCTGTCTCACTCTAACTCCCCCATACCTGTTTTCTCTCTCTCCCTCTCCCCCCTCCGCTGTTCTGTCTTTCCCCCCCAGACCCCCATGTTCTGTCTCTCTCCCCCCTCCCCCTGTTCTGTCTCTCCTCCCCCTGTTCTGTCCCCCCCCGTTGTCTCTCCCCCCCAGACACCTGTGTTCTGTCTCTCCCCCCCCAGACACCCGTGTTCTCTGTCTCTCTCCCCCTGTTCTGTCTCTCTCTCTCCCCCTTCTCCTGTTCTGTCTTTTTCTCTCCCCCTGTTCTGTCTGTCTCTCTCCCCCTCCTCCTGTTATGTCTCTCTCTCCCCCTGTTCTGTCTGTCTCTCTCTCCCCCTGTTCTGTCTGTCTCTCTCTGCCCCTGTTCTGTCTGTCTCTCTCTCCCCTTGTTCTGTCTCTCACTCCCCCCATTCTGTCTCTCTCTCTCCCCCCTGTTCTGTCTCTCTCTCTCTCCCCCTCCCCTTGTTCTGTCTGACTCTCTCTCTCCCCCTCCCCCTGTTCTGTCTGACTCTCTCTCCCCCTCCCCCTGTTCTGTCTGTCTCTCTCTCCCCCTCCCCCTGTTCTGTCTGTCTCTCTCTCCCCCTCCCCCTGTTCTGTCTGTCTCTCTCTCCCCCTCCCCCTGTTCTGTCTGTCTCTCTCTCTCCCCCTCCCCCTGTTCTGTCTGTCTCTCTCTCCCCCTACCCCTGTTCTGTCTGTCTCTCTCTCCCCTTGTTCAGTCTACCTCTTCAACCCCCCCCTTGCCTGGAAATGTTGATCAGGGAGGGGGCGGGGCTAACCGGCTGAGTGGTGTAGCTCCGCACCCACCCTGTGAAGCAGAGCAGCGTCTGCTTCACGGGGAGCTGTGGGCAGCAAAAGAAAGTGCTGCTCGGCTCCCCATGCTTAATGCAGGCATGGGGAGCCGAGCAGCACTTTCTTTTTCTGCCCACAGCTCCCCGTGAAGCAGGAGCTTCTCTGCTTCACAGGGTGGGGGCGGAGCTACACCGCTCAGCCGGTTAGCTCCACCCCCTCCCCGACACAGCAGAGCATGCCGAGCAGAGGGTTGGTGAGGGGGGATCTTTTGATCTCCCCCAGCCAGTGCCTCTACCGGATTTTTTTTTTTTGTAACTTTTTTTTTTTTTAAGCTGGCGGGCGGCGCCCCCTGGGGTGTTGCGCCCTGTGCGCTCGCACAGGACGCACACCCCTAAGGCCGGCCCTGATTACCACACCCACAAAAAATCACCAAAAAATTTGTAATCCTATTAGAAGCGGTATTCATTAATGTTAATGGTAGATTTTTTTCCTTATGCATCTCAAATAAGTACAGAAATTTTCATCTGATGAAAACACTGCATTCATGTAGGAATAGGCCAAATGTTACCCATCAGATAATTGGACTCACAGCAAGAAATGCCAGTCTGGGTATTAGAAAAACTCTTTTGAATGAAATAACCATGAATGCCAAGGTGACTCGCTTGGTAGCCAATATCAAAATATGGTTAGTACAGTTATAATCCCATAGATAGGGAACATATACACCTGTAGTTCATTATGACACACACACATATCATGTTCTGCTGTCATATTGCAGGTACTGAGATATCAAGAGACAGGTGCTGAATAAGATGGACAAAAATAAATCCCCAACAGGTGTTCTGGTGATCTACAACCTTATGTTTCCTGCAACAGCAGGTACGTACAAGACATGAATAGATGTGTTCAAAAGTTCATTACCAAAGCTTACTTCATTAATTAATCATTATCACTATTTTTATTCAAATTTATTTTTATTTCTGTTTTCATTTCCACTTTTTTTTTATTTTTATTCTTTTTTTCCTTATTCTTCTTAATATCATTTTTGCATTCTCATTCCTATATTATCTATTATATATTTAATTTTTCGTTATTTTTATATTTATTTTTAGTATTTAATTTTCATTTTTATTTAATTTATTATTATTTACATTTTTTTTTTCCATTTTTCATTAACTTGCATTGTTATTGTATTGGTTTTGTTGTTTTTATGCAATATACATTTATTATAATTAGTATTCACAATTATAAATATTCACACTATTAGAGTTAATTATCTATCACTATTAATCTCACTTAGATATTGTTCAAACATTTATTTAACATTGGATTTCCAATATTGCTTATCATTATAATCAAAATTCACAAATTTATAAATATTTTTCTTTTTTTCTGTTTGCTTCGACATTGCTTGTTATATGTCCTTGCAGGGCCGCCACCAGGAATTTCAGGGCCCCTTACTGAACACATTTTCTGGGCCCCCGACTCCCCCCCCCCCCGACAATATCTCCCACTCGCCCCACCTACCCTCACAAGCATGTTATCCCGGTCTAGTGTAATATGGAGGGTGGTTGGGAGCAGTTGGTCAATATGACAGTAATATTTTGCCACTCAATATGCCAGTAATATTTTTCCACTCAGTAAGTCAGTATTTTGCCCTAAATTTGCCATTCTTTTGCCATTTAATATGCCAGGATTTTGCCCCTCAATGCGCCATTCTTTTCCCATTTAATATGCCAGTATTTTCCCCCTCAATATGCCATTTAAAATGCCAGTATTTTGCCCCTTAATATGCCATTTAATATGCCTGTTTTTTGCCCCTCAATATGCCATTTGTTTGCCAATTAATATGCCAGGATTTTGCCAATTAATATGCCAGGATTTTGCCCCTCAATATGCTAGGATTTAGCCACTCAATATACCAGGATTTAGCCACTCAATATACCAGGATTTTGCCCCTCAGTATGCCAGCGTTATGCTTGTTATGTACACCCTCCTCCGTCCTTCCCCAGTACTTACCTCCTTGCTGCTGTCTCCCTGTGCTCTGCAGGTCCGCGGCTGTGAGGGAAGCATTCTGCGCACCCCTCCAGCCGCGCGGCTTCAATAAAGTTTAACTTTTTTTTTAAGAAAAACTTCGGTCGCATTTTTTTTTTAAACTTTATTGAAGCCACGTTGGCTTTTTTTTCCCTGGAATATTAATTTTTTTTTCCGCCGGGCCCAGGACACCAGTATTGCCCGTCACCCCCTGATGGCTGCCCTGTGTCCTGGTGTTTAGAATCCATCATTACTAAGCAGGAAATGAGAGGCAGCATACCGGTTACCTATGTAACGAAACATTTTTTAGAAGATGGGGCACATCCACGTATGTAACGGTGGGAATAAGGGACATACTGTACATAATGATGTACATGTTTTTACACTTTGCTAGGAGCAGAGGCAGTTAAGTTGGCTTTTCTTATGGCTTTAACATTTATTTATATTAAAGAATGTTGCACAATGCAGATGCTGTAGAACAAACTCAGGAGAGCCATTAACACAGGACAGCCTAAGAATTTGGCTTAGCTTAAGTAATTATGTAAGGAAGAAAGGTCCCAAATCGCTAAAAATCATTGTGCAGGTTGTTTGAGGTTATTGAGTCTGTGGGAACTTGTCTTGCTTTCAGGATCTCTCTAAACATAGTAAATAGGCCTAGATGGGAGGGCTAAGAAGCTTTCCCTAACTCCCACTATTTTCTTAGAGGAAGTGATGCATGCCTATACTGGAAACCATTCAACTACGGTTTTATAAGCTATAGCAAGGCAGAGAATCATTCAGTTTCTATTCTTCCTTGGTGGAGGTGGAGAGCGTAAACTTGCAGCAGTGATCCTTTACTAGATGAGGAGGCCTAACCGTGGTGAGATCAAACGAGTGGGGAAGGAGCTTACTATATGATAGAGAGAGGTTAAGGGGGTTGTTGACCTGTGGGGATTGGCTGTGTGTGTTTAAGTACTCAAGTACTCATTTGGTATCAGTAAATATCTTTACTATTTATCTATGTGCAAATACTTACCTAGACAGGCTGTTTCCTAAATATCCATTGCTAACTGCAGCATGGGTTAGGGTCCATCGGTCCTCTCATATCCACCTGTGTTGCATTGCTCTTTATTTGTATTGCTAATATATATTTCACTCTTATACCAATTGAATATCGTTACTATTTATCTATGTGCAAATACTTACCTGGGCAGGCTGTATCCTAAACATCCATTGCTAACTGCAGGATATAGATTTAACCAATTCAAGACTCAATCACATCAAAATTGGTTCTGACAGCCTGAGTACTTATTTGGTATCACATTGTATTCATTACGTGTGTGTTGCTATAATAGATACTTCTGTGGATTTCTATCACTTATATATATTTCACTCATTCCAGAAAGGACCCACCTTTAGGGAGCATGGTTATATATAAAGTTAGGTTTAAACCAAAAGGGATATGTAAAAAAGGAAAGTCAGTAGAAAAACATCATAATCAAATAAGCAGGTACCGGACCACGTTATGGCTGTAACAAATGGTTTAATCCACAAGGTAAGATGCAGCCAGATAAAAAATAGCCGTGGTGCTCACCCACCCGGTGAAACAAACTGACGCCTACGCATTTCACGCCCCCTGGGTGCTTTGTCAAGGCTCCGGGGGGGGGGGGGGGGGGAGGGGGGATGGGGGGGGGGTGAAACATTAGATGCACAATCAGGGGCTACACAATATAACAGACATTTACAAAATTAATTAAAGGGACTCAGTTTAAAACACATTTTCCTTTTTAAGCATGCACATACAATTTTGCACACACAATATATCCATCATTTTAGATCGTTTTTTTAAAATGATCTACATTATCTACATTGACAGTATACGCAATGTTGAGGTTGACAGAGTCCCTTTAAGTTAAAGCTACTCCTTACTTTATACACTGCATGCTATTGTATTTTAGACCGTGTTTTTTCTAGGGTCTTACTGTGAGATCTGTTCTGCTGGCTTAATTTAAACTGTATAAAAAACTAATGAAAATATTGAAACAATAAATATGTTTCTGTCTGTGGACTAACAGCTTAAATATTGAGCTTTATAAATAATCATAGCTTTTTTTATTACTTAATCAGTAGGGATCAGGGTGATGTGTGGTAAGTGCTTAACTACATGTACAGTCTTAAATTACAATACTCTTATTTCCGCATGATACAATTAAAAGTGAAACAATAATACAAACTTGTTTTTATCTTTTTAACATTTGTTCTGTTGACGGTCCAGTCTAGATCAAAGAGTCTTCCAACTTCTAAAAACAGAATGCTCCTGTTATTATTACATATCCAGTATAAACCATACATGTTTATTTTATATCAACATTTATGTTCTCTCCCCAACTTTCCAGTATAAAGATATTTATGTATGTATTTTTCGCCTAGGGCTCCAGCTTTGTGAGGGTGGCTGCTGCCTGACGCCCGGGATACAAGAAAAAAAAAAACCTTGCCGCAGAAGCAAGCAGGCAGCATGGAGTCTTGTGAGGGTGGCTGCTGCCTGACGCCCGGGATACAAGAAAAAAAAAAACCTTGCCGCAGAAGCAAGCAGGCAGCATGGAGTCTATGACAAGTCTCCCAAATAAATATGCTGCCTTTCTCGCACTCCCCGTCGCTCTCAAAGCGCCAGGTCACGCGATCAACGCGGTTCACGTGAACTGCCGGCAATCCCTGAGCAACCTGGCTGCGGGAATACATTGGCAATACTGTTTGTAGAATGTCAAGTCTGGGGGTGTATTAAAAAATCTGAGGTGCAGATTTGTAAATAAAAGGAAAAAAAAAGTCACCAGACATTTGGTGGGTGCAAGGGCAAAAAAAAAAAAAAGAGACAACAGACATAGGGAGGGGGAAAAAAGAGACACCAGGCATAGGGAGGGGAAAAAAAAAACACTCCACAAATTGGGTGGAAGATAGGATCACATTGCATGTGTAACTGTTTGTGAATGTGTGGCTGCATGTGCATGTGACATTGCATGAATGTCACATTGTGTTACTGTGTGTGTGTAAATGCCCAATGGTAGGATCAGCAAGGTTAAAACTAATGGGTGTATCATATAGTGTTAATTATAAGGTGAGACGCTATATATATAAAACATTTTGTATAAAATAATAATATAGACTCAGGAAGCAAATATATATAAAATATAGATTTATTACAAAGAAAAATATAAATATATAAATAAATATCAACAACAAGGCCACTGAGCATTTCTTCCTCAGCTGGTGGGTGGCTTTGCACTACTGCCCACCAGCTGAGGAAGAAATCGAAATGCGTCCTGTGGGGTGTAGTTGTTTTTAGTGCAAACAATACCCAATTGTTCTAAGTACCTGGCCAGGTGAACAAACCCAGTGGGTAAGGGATCTTTTGTGTATTTATTGTGTATTTTCCTATTCTGTTTATCTGGGGTCTGTTTTGACCTTTTTTTTTAGTATGGTATCTTTGTATTTTATCAAGATGTATGCTTAATATCCATGTGACCACCTAATTATATATGTTTATTATAGTCTGTTTTTGCTATTTATTTATATATTTATATATTTCTTTGTAATAAATCTATATTTTATATATATTTGCTTCCTGAGTCTATATTATTATTTTATACATTTTTTTAAATATATATAGCGCTGTCTCGCCTTATAATTAACTGTTCCTTTCTTTGCAGTGGTATCTTCCATTGTATATTTTAATTAAGACTAGCTGCTTGTAATTTATTCAATCAGAGTCACTTGCTACTCCTCATGTTCTGAGATATTTATCTTCACATTTCCAGTCCATGTGCCTCCGGTCTACATACCTTTATACTAGTTTATGGGTTAGTATTATAATGTATATTATATTTTCGTTCAAGTTTTTCTTTTTGCACTATTTGAAACTATTATTATTTTTATTTTTATTTCATTAGCACTGTGCCTATATTCCTTTGTATCATATAGTGTATAATACCTTTTGTGATGGAGGGGTGTAGAGCTGTGTCAATGACGTTTACCACCAACTTTTGTTTTGATTTTGATATTGTGTTTTGACTTCCTGCATTTGAATAATTACTGTTTTTACTTGGATAAGTTACTGTGTATTTTCTTTAATCATCTTTTGTAACATTAGTTTTAACTCATCATTCTGAGATTGTCATTAAAACTATGCCCACATTCTCCACCATTCTGCAATGCAAGGGTTAAAGGAACACCAACTTGATGAGAGTGGCAAAAGACTTATAAGTTTTTAATCTCTTATCACAGACACCTGGCCGCAGCCCATATAAGAAATCAGTATTTAGAGGAGTCACAAAGATTGGTTTGAAAAATCTTTGTTTATTCGGCACACTGTAACTGGGAGCAGCATGCAGAATTGAGGATTGCAATAAAGTTCACAGAAACTCATGCTAATTTATACTATTCTGCAAAGTACAGTGAAGGAAAGAGATTTAACCCCTTAAGGACAGAGCCTTTGAAACATTTTTGTCCTTTCTGGACAATGGCTATTTTAACATTTCTGTGCTGTTTGTGTTTAGCAGTAATTTTCTTCTTCGTCATTTGCTGTACCCACACATATTATATATTGTTTTTATCGGGACAAAAAGGGCTTTCTATGGATGCCATATTTTTGATCATATCTTATCATATTATTAAAAAAAAATAATAAAATATGGTAAAAAAAAAAAAAATACACAAATTTCTTTGTTTTTATTTGAAACAACTTCTCCTCATCGACAATAGCGAACGAAAAAACATGCTAAATAGATTCTACTATTTCTCCTGAGTACAGGGATACCACCCATGCATAGGTTTGTTGGGTTGTTTGGGGGCTAAAATGCCAAATTTGTGAGGTGCAGTTTTTTGTTTTCCAACTTGAAATTTTTACATGCAGACAGCCTGCACCCATGTCCCATTTGGGACATATTTGAAACCAGCCAGTGTATTTTACCCCATCAACCCATATATTTTTTAAAAGTAGACACCCTAGGCTATCTCAAATGGTGGTATTTTAACACTTTCCATGCACTATTTCTACCACCAGCCTTTGTCAAAGTTTGTGGTAGTAATTTTTTTGTGTTTTTTTTTCACAAACCTTGTACTTCAGACATAAATTTACAGATTTTGGTATGTGTCACTGCCAAATAACACCCCAATAAGTGTTCAGAAACATCTCTTGAGTACAGGGATACCCCCCATGCATAGGTTTGTTGGATTGTTTGGGGGGTAAAAGGCCAAATTTGGGAGGTGAAGTTTTTGGTTTTCCAATTTGAAATTTTGACATGCAGACAGCCTGCACCCATGTCCCATTTGGGACATATTTGAAACCAGCCAGTGTATTTTACCACATCAACCCATATATTTTTTTAAAGTAGACACCCTAGGCTATCTCAAATGGTGGTATTTTTACACTTTCCATGCACTAATTCTACCACCAGCCTTTGTCAAAGTTTGTGGTAGTCATTTTTTTGTGTTTTTTTTTCACAAACCTTGTACTTCAGACATGAATTTACAGATTTTGGTATGTGTCACTGCCAAATAACACCCCAATAAGTGTTCAGCAACATCTCTTGAGTACAGGGATACCACCCATGCATAGGTTTGTTGGGTTGTTTGGGGGCTAAAAGGGCCACATTGTGAAGGTGCGCATTTTCAACTTGGAATATTGACGTGTAGCCAGCCTGAGCCCATCTTTCATTTGGGACTTTTTTTTAAAGTAGGACAGTGTATTTTACCCCAAAAAGTATATATTTTGTAAAAGTAGACACCCTAGGCTATTTTAAATGGTGTTATTTTAACACTTTCCATGCACCAATTCTACCACCAGCCTTTGTCAAAGTTTGTGGTAGTCATTTTATTGTGTATTTTTTCCCACATACATTGTACTTTAGACACAAATTCACATATTTCGGTATGTGTCACTGACAAACAATACCACAATATATGTTCAGCAACATCTCCCGAGCACAGGGATACCACCCATGCATAGCTTTGTCAGCTTTGTTGGGTGTTGAAAGGCTACATTTGAGAGGTGCGCTTTTTGATTTTCAAACTTGGAATTTGAACATGTAGAGCAAGGAAGGGGTTAATAGCTCTTATAAGAGCCTTTGTAGTACTGTACAAAAAAATTAACCCCTAAAAATGCACAGACAAGAAAAAAATTTCTGCTGTGCAGTGATCAGTGGCAGGGAAGGGGTTAATACACTACACTATACAAAGGGTATGGCTTTTATAAAAGCCCTTGGGACTCACAATTTTTTTAACATTTTATTTAATTTATTACAATTAAAAAATTATGTTATACAGATCTGTCTCTTTCCCTCACTAAAACTCAAGTGAGGAGAGGGAGGCAGATCCATATGGGTCAGAACAATATTTACCAATATTGATCGAACCAGACGAATGGTGATGCTCATCTGAGAAATCACCAAACCACCTTTGCCACTGATCGGCTGTTACTGATCGCTATACACGTGTTCAGACAGCTTCAAAAGGAATACACGTAATCCCCTAGTGGGTATAATTAACCCCTAGCGAGTCTGACAAAAAAAATGCTGATAGCAAAAAAAAAATCCTTCTGCGACTAGATTGCTCCATATGCGCTGCTTAGGCAGTGACCATATGCACTGCTTAGGCAGTGACCATATGTGCTGCTTAGGAAGTGATATACGGCAAGGAAGGGGTTAATAGCTCTTATTTTAAAAAAAAATTACGTTAAACGTAGTCCCCTAGCGGGTATAATTAACACGTGACGGGTGTAATAAAAAAGTTTTAAAAAAATTAAAAATGCTTCTGCAGCAAGATTGCTGCATTTGCGTCAGATCTCTGCTTAGGCAGTGATCTACAGCAAGAAAGGGGTTAATCTCTCTTAAAAGAGCTTTTTTTTATACTGTAATGAATTACAGTAAAAAAAATTAACCCCTAAAAAATGCACAGACAGCAAAAAATGTGCTGCTGTGTATGATCACTGCGTACACAGCGATCAATGGCAGGGAAGGGGTTAAATGGCTTTTATAAAAGCCCTTGGTGTTTAAAATTTTATTAAATATTTGTTTTATTATTTTATTTTATTTTTTTACTTTATCTGATCTGTCTCTCTCCCTTACTATAACTAGTAAGGTGAGGGAGGCAGATCAATACTTGTCAAAGGCAATATTTGCTAATATTGCCTTTGACAGTATGATAAGTGCTCATCAGAGCACTTACCATACATGCCTGCACACAGATCACATAGATCTGTTGTGCCGGCATCGATTGGCTCCCCCTAGAGCATCGGAAGTGAAATACTTTCACTTCCGATGCTCTTGCCATTAGAAGGGAAGCGCTGCCTGTATAGGCAGCGTTCCCTTCTACTGAGCCGATGGGGTCGCTCAGGAGAGCGACCACCATCGGCTCTGGGGAGCAGAACGGTGTTGTTAAGTGCCTCGCTGGCGAGGCACTTTAACAACACCGGAGATGCTTAGAAAGCGAACGATCGTTCGCTTTCTAAGCACATGTGTGCAGCCGGCGCAGCCATTTTTAAATGGCTGCTACGATCACTCCGTGGAGTGATCGTAGCGCGCCCCTGCACATTTGGGGGGTGTTGCACAATGCCTCTACCTAGAGGCATTGTAGCAACACCGTTAGAGTAAAGAAAGCGACCGCTGGTCGCTTTCTTTACTCAGTTTAGTGCATGACGTGCCAGGCACGTCACCTGTCGGCAAGTCCTCGATTTGCCGTGACGTGCCTGGCACGTCATCTGTCGTTAAGGGGTTAAGAACTCTCTTGGGAGCATGAAGGATCATCACCCAAGAAGAAGTTGCTAAGCCAGTCCTTCCATCTGTACAGAGTTCTTCTGGCTTTACACATTGACACCATAATGGTTAAGACTAAGTATCAGCTTTTATTATATTTTAGAGTTAACTATTCTTGTTTCTATTAATTGAGCATTTTAGCATTGTTTATTTGTACAACCTAGAGACAAATAGTAGATATCGTTGTAGAGTTATCATTAAACTTTGTTATGCTTTAACCTATTCAAGTGTGTAAATCCTGTTATTTGGTTATTGAATATAACTCTCTAATAATACCTTGTTGTTACTATAATCGTATGTTATATTTAACCATTTATAAATTTGGCTCCAATTGTGAATTGTTTGAGTAACCGTGGAAACCAAATGTGTTAAACAGACACCAACTGATACCAAATCTGGTATTAATTTTGATTTTGAGCATTTAATAATACTCATTTTCCAATACATACATCCTACCTTTTCAGGGTGCATTCATTTGATTGGAAATTTGTTCAATCTATCTACAAGAATCTTAGTGAACAGTTTTAGATCTGAATTTAATAAATCAATGTGTCTATATTTCTTTGTCTCTAATGAAGATTTTACTTTGTAAAGTAAAAGACAAATATTAGCCCTTGCCATATCTCTCGGAAAAAGACCACCTTTCCCTAATGGTTTTCAAGGCTAAAAGGTTTTTGAAGGTTTTCTAGTACAATCCTAGTAGGCCATCTTGTACTGTTGCTTTTATTTGTTTTTTAATGACATCTTATAAGTTCTAGACTTAATTCTAAGCATAATCCTAGAAAGGGTAGAAATATTTATTCGGTGACCAGGAATAACTGATGGACCCGAGGCGTAACTAGAAACCACCGGGCCCCGGTGCAAACATGTGAGATAGTCACACGGGCAGCAGGGGCCCATGGGAAGCTGCTTTGGGCCCCAAGAATGAATGGGCCCTTGACAGCTGCCCCGTTTGCTTTTTTTTCTTTACATTTATTTTTGCAGGGATCGACAGGGCAGCCGGGCCCCCTGTAATGATGGCCCAGTAGCAGTTGCGACCCCTGCACTAACGGTAAGTACGCCACTGTGTTGGACATTGCCTAAAAATGCTCCAACCACAACCTGATGTTGCTTTTGAGACTAGGTATATAGAATAAAAAGGTTTATTTTTATTTTTTTTGTTTCTTAAGTGAAGCTGGTCTCAGTCAACAGTCATCTAAGTCTTTCTGAACAGTCCACTGGGAACCTTTGAAAAGGTTATGTTTAGAGTTATTTGAAACAAATACTAACCTTTAGAACTATAAAAACATGTTGAAAGAAAGAAATAGTATACCTTTATATATGTTGCTTTATAGAGATAACAGCCTGTTGTTTGTCAACTATTCCTCTGGGCCCATGGTGTTATTTTATTGTGTTATTTTATGTTCTCCTTTACTCTTATCATGGTGATCACATAATCAGAAATAGTTGCATGGCCAGGGTATTTATTATTGTCTAAAAACCCTCCCCCGTGGTGCTAGTAGCACCGTGCATGTCATGATCCCTCCATTAACACTCCCCACTTCCTCAAAGAGCAATAGTCCAGAAAATACATGTGAGAGATGTCATGCCAGCACATGGGAGAATCATTTTGATGTTTTTTAGACACTAGTCCAAACCAAGCAGTCACAGACTTACTTGGGATGTAACTTCCTGTCTGTTAATGTCAGCCCCCACCATGAAGGAAAATATATTCTAAAATAACACCACAGCACTATAAAACAATGTATTTTTATGCTAAATTAAACACCAATAACAGGTTACAGCATTGTAACACAAGTGAAAAAAGATGCGCTATTCTTGTAAATTAACCACAGTAAACTATGAGTGAAAAAGATATAAAAGAAGCAATGTTAAAGCAGACATGTATATAATTTTGCATTTTCTTATGCTTTGTTGGAACCTTTCTGAAAATAATAATAATGAAATAAGAACAATGTTGTAATGCTGTAAAATCTTTTTAAATATTCTTTTTGTCACACTAGGTGTATTGAATCATTTATGGTTTTTGTAGCAAAGAGATTTCATTACACCGGCATTCTGTTTTCATCCACATACAAGTTGAAAATGTAGATCTACGTGGATAAGCCTAGTCTGCCGGTAGGAAATAGGCCACATCTCGTTTGCTGTACTGCTATGTATAAAGAATTGGGTAGATTTTGAAATCAAGTGTAGGAGGATTGACTGAGACACTTGGGAGTTCTTGCTTTAAATCAAAATGTTCTTGCTGATTGCTGTCACAAAGAATTAGCTTGATAGAACAGAAATACCTTATCCACAGACTGTGATTTTGCATTGAATTAAAATTTTCTGTCAAGCAATGAGAACATTCTCTCAAGAATGTCTTAGCATCTAAAAATATCCAATTACTATCGCCCAGTACCTGCAAAGAATGTGTAGGTTAAACTTCATATATTTTTATGCTGTGCTTTGTCATAATAATCATTTAAGAAAAAAGTGTCATTATATAAGCTCACTCCATCTATGGGGTGTTTCCAGATCATATGTCCAAATGATCTGTGATGAATTAATTTATCAGGTATATTAAATCTTTCATTACCTTACCATACCCCATACAGTGCATCTGTTTGGCATTTCATTCTATGCAACTACATCCTGTTTTTGTGGGGTTTTTTTTCCAATGACGATGACATTGATGTTCAACTGAGCACTATCTACTCAAGTAAGAGTCATTATAAATATAATTTTGTCACAGTTTGAATAGAATGACAGCTATATGGTGAAGAAGCGCTAATTAGTTTTCATAAAGTTGTTATTCACATTATTATTATGCACGGACAGAATAATTATGATACTATACTGCTCAATACAGTTGGCTGTTGAGTGAAAATGTAAAAAAAAAAAAAAAGAATGTCAATTGTGTGCATTTGATAGATTTATTCTCTTTGCTGTTTATCTTAATTGCTGTTGTCTATCGTATCTGTTGTTTGTACATCAGCATCCTGTAAGAAATAGAGATTCAAGAGAATGGCTGTCATGCAGTTCATGGTATTCTAGTGGCCTTCATTAGTTCTCTCAACTATTTTGGACACAGCATCAATAGCTAACACAGGTAACATAGAGTGAGAAAAAACAATAATACTTAAAAAAAAAAAAAAAAAAAGCTAGTACACAAAACACCTCTGGAGTAGATAAAGAGAGAATCAATTTACTTAAAAAAAATAATATTCCCCAATAATTAAAAAGTCTTATGCCACATATTTTAATTTAAAAGCGTTAAGCAGGTTCAAACATTGCTTCATTTTCAAGGTAGGAATAGGGCCATTGAGAGATACCTTGACAATCCATCCCTATGAATACATGTAATCCACGAATCAGTCTGCTTGTTGGAAATATAATTCAAAACAAGTTTTGTTTGTACAGGTTGAGTATCTTACAATATATATAATATCTTATGTCTTAAAAAACAGAGACTAAAGTATTTAAAGATACACAGTCACCTAAATAATATCTGCAGTCGGAATGTTGAGCATAATAAGAGATTTAATCCCTGTTATAATTGATGTGGAATATGTATACAATGGGAGTAAATGGGCTCTATTCATTGACCTGAGTTCATTTATCTCATGTTATTGGGTATTTTTGAATGCAATAGAATATTTTGAGGCTAAAACCACAAGTAAGTGATAACGCACGTCATGAATGGTGACCAATGTGTTTTGAATGTATCTGTGCTGTATTCTGTTTATCATATTGCCGTGACACCTAGATTATTCTCCATTGATGTCAAACCATCAGTTTCCATAGACATTCTCGCTCCTTTTTGTTCTTTCTTCTCCTATTTATTTGTATTGCCTTTAAGCCTGTTATAACAATGTGGTATGATGTTGTATATGTGTTACCTTAATGGGGAGTTTTCATAAACTGTGAATTAAGGTTCAGATTTTATTTCATTACATCTTTACAAAGCCTCACTATTTATCTAAATTATTGTAATTTGCAGAGCCTCTATTATTTCCCTTATTTTTATTGAGGCAATAGGGAGATTGTAATATTTGTTGAGCATGACTGCAACTGTTAAGATTGTTATATAGGGCTCAGCCCCAGAGAGAACATTTTTGACAAGGATTTATGTGAGTAGCAGCTGTGTATGCTGTGCTCTACTGTAAATATGCTCAACAAACCAAACCAATGTGGCTTAATGCCTGAAGCCTTTGGGGACTCAAGTGAGTATTTTGCAGAGCTAGGCTTTTAAATAAGGCATGGAGAAGAAATTCATAGTTCTTCCATTCATTATTGCTTTATTAGTTATAAGCAGCATGACCGTATATTCCGAAGAATTTTATTTTGTCAGATTGATCCATAAATATGTCATTAAATCAAGTTGTTAACCTGCTCAGCTCTTTGCACGTTTATTACAAACAACATTTAAAACAGTTGACTTGCAGGGTGTAAATTCACTCTGTGTAGCCTTGCTCTTCTTTTTTGTTTACTGCAATTCCAACTTTTTAGTTTTGTTTACTTACTTTGTGGATAAACCATATATAGATAGTCACATAGGGGTCTGTTCACTAAAAGGTGAGATGAGGTGAGTTGGGAGATGAGGTGAGTTGTGGTGAGGTGAATGTTTCATCTCACCATTTTAACTACACATTGTGCAGGTACCCCTGACGAAGCACCAGCACACAGGACGCGAAACGCCTCACTGCAGCTGTTAGTTGTGGCGTTTTTGCAAATTAAAGCGCTTTATACAACATCTACCTGGTTTCCAGCCGTGTCATTTATTTTTCTCCGGAGGACGACCCTCTACCCTCCTTGCTCTTTTACTTTCGTGCAGGTAAATACCAGGTGCGTTTCCCCTGCTAAGCAAACGCACCAGGACTGTCCCTGCACAATCTATAACTAAAATGGTGAGATTAAATCTCACCTCAACTCACCTGCAATTTATATTTTATTGAATAGACCCCATAGACTCAAATATGGATTTGTCGTTTGGACAATCACTGAATGACATGTTCAGCTAATTCTGCCAGTTCAATGCCCTACACTTGGTTGTGTTTGGGTCATTCAGCCAAGGGCAAAACTAAATGTTTATTGGTATCATGTGAGAGTTTAGCTATGATCTTAATTCATCATTGCTTTTGTTACAGATTTTTTTAAAATAAAGGTTACAAGTAAATATCTATTATGGATACACGTATTCACTTCAAATAATTCAATGGGAGGGGGGATAGGTATAAAAAACTATTCTGGGAAATATTCTATTAGTGGAATATCCAGCAAGAACCTTTTCTATGGTGATTACTCAACACTGAGAACTTTGTCCCAGAATTGAACTTTACATATAACCCCCACAGAATACGTCTAGTATTTCTGAAACTGGAACATATTCTTTGTTAAAGTAAGAGCAGAACCTGAGGTATTACATTCTAGATGCAAGTAACTTTGATTATTCAAATTGGAACCTCTGTATCAGAGGTAATGTAGCTATTAGAATTCGCCATACATCCATCTGCAATAAAAGGGAAACTAGGCAAATAACTTTGATATTCTGGAAAATAATGTCATGCATTCTTAATTTCTACTTCTTCTAACTGACTGAAATACAGGGAGCATTGTGCAAATAAGAAATTCCAAATCATACTGCTGAATATTAATGTTGCACTTCAAAGTTAACATTTTAATATGTTTGCTTTTCAGTACACGTCTTTGGAATTATCTAAATTGGATATTGGAACTGTACTCTTCATTCTGTAGACAGCCTTAGAACAAATCTTGATAAGTAAATCCTTTATTAAAAAAAAGACCATCTTCTTCTTTTGCCTATTTTGTCCCGTGATTACCCGTATATGATGCAAACAAAAGTATTATGGCCGAGTTTGCTAATTCTCAAGAGAAACAGTAATGTACATCAAATGCTACTGCTATAAAACATTCACTAATGTTTCCAGTGTCTACTGAATGCACATAATTAACAAACTCTGCTTTGAATTACAGTGCACCATGTTAGAACCTAAATTTTCCAAAGGCACATTGTGATTCCTTGAACGAAGCAATAAATATCTGTAGTCTCATACATTTTTAGTTTAGTAGAGAAAGCATCTAGTCTAAGTCAATAATACTTTTAAATGTAATTCCTGTGTGCTAGATAAACTGTATTAAAACAATTCAACATCATTTTTATGAGCAGTTGCAATGATAAATGACAATTCCAGAGCTCCATTAATTACAGTACTGTGCTTATTAGTTTTGAATTCATCCTACCCGCTCGAATAATCCTATAGAAGTCTCTAATTCTTTACTTGAATCAATCCTTCTTTTTGGAATGTTATGGTCTAGTGATGGTGCTACCATCATAAGCAGCTACGTAGGACCACCACAATGTATAACCGAAGCAAGACAGTTATGGAGAGGAGGTGAACATGAGGGCCCCTCACCTAATTCTTTGCTCAGGGATCCCAAAAACTGTTATGGTCCCATTTGTAAGTGATGTGTTAAGTTAAGCCTTTTAAACTTGTAGGACGTTCTTTGTCATCCTAAATTACAAGTGCCTAGTCACCTGTATGACAGCATTGAGTGTCCTGACTTTATCATGGCCACCCCGTGATGAGATGAGCTGCCGATACTTCAGAGACCTGCAGCAGGACCCCCTCTGTCGCATGATCCCACTTTAAGTGACCTCAGTCTGGGAAATGTAGCTGATGCTCAAAGTAAGTGCCAGCTACATTTTACTAAAATGTAACTTCACATGTGACATGATGAAGTCTTGCGGCAGGGCAAATAAAATCTCTGATTGGGTCTCTGCCTATGTGTGCCTGGCTTTCAATCACTCTGCGAACAGGGCCAGGAGCAAAAAGATGTCATCCTCAAGGACCAAAGCACCATCAGATCGAAATGGGAATAATTACCCTAATACATTTGGGATTACTTATAAAACTCAATTATGGGGCAAAGTTCTAAAGAGCCCTAGGTGATTGGTCCAGTTTTAGAACTTTTCACCAGGATTAACTTTAATCAATAACTCTCGTAGATCCATGTGATGGAAGGCATGAGCACTAATTGCACTTTTTTTGACCTTATATTGAGTTTTGGATGGCATGACCCATGTTCTAAGGTAATTGCCCATAGCAATGTTTTAAGCTAATTGCCCTAAACATGTAAGGCTAGAAAAGATAGGCAAATTAGAGGATTTTCCCAAATCAGCTACTAATGCCTGACATTTGCTGTTCACTTGTCAGTTTGGTGATAATGGATAGACCTCCAAGGAGTAGCTGGTGTTTGATGAAGGTTTTAAACATGTTCATATCACCTTTTCCTCAGTTATCTCTTAGTTCTCCCTACATAGTTCAGGTTTAATACTCAATATAACTGTTATATAACACTATTTATCATTGAATTGTAAAACAGCAAAAAATACCATTAACCGTGTTGTTTTTTTTTACACAGGAGGCAAAGAATCCTGCAATCAATGAATCAAATATATCATAATAATAAAACACATATGTTTTAATTAAATAATAATAATAATAATATCAGTGGATTACAAAATAATATTTACCATAACATTTTTTATTTACAGGGAAAAGTGAGACATGTTTCTACTTAAAACAACATGTTAATATTATGGGCTGCATAAGTAAATATACAAGAACAATAATTTGACTTTAGGCATGATTACATTGTTGGAAAATGTTGGAAAATGGGCATAGAATTAAACCTTGTACTGGGTGATTTTATACAGGATTACAATACAGCTTGGTCATCTTCTCAACCACCTACCACAACTAGAGGACATAGTCTTAAATTAGAGGGGCAACGATTTAAAAGTAATATCAGGAAGTATTACTTTACTGAGAGGGTAGTGGATGTATGGAATAGCCTTCCAGCAGAAGTGGTAGAGGTAAACACAGTCAAGGATTTTAAGCATGCGTGGGATAGACACAAGGCTATCCTAGCTATAAGACCAGGAACGGGGGACTAATAAAAGTACTCAAAAAAAATTGGGCAGACTAGATGGACCGAATGGTTCTTATCTGCCGACACATTCTATGTTTCTATGTTTCTCACGGATTTGCTGCTGTGCTGTTCAAAGATTAAAAAAATACCCTTGATTTGTTACAATATGAACACTTTTCATGGGATTACATTCCCAGGTAACTCTTTTCCACTTCATAATAACAATCAGCATGTTAGAGCATATCACATGTATCCATCATTAACAATTAGCAGTATAGAAAATATATTGGTTTGTGGGAAAAGGTCCAGTGGCTAATAATGCTACAAGAAGATGCTCCCAAAGAAACAAAGAACATGATGTTAAAGGTGAATAATATAATAAATATATAAATGTAATGGATCAGTTAATGGCTACTGTCTTCGACATTAATGAGCTGTATTGGTTTACAGCCACTCCAGAGAGTACCAGTAGGGGACGATAAACATTCTCTTATAGTATAGTGCTGACACTGCCAGTATGTTTCTATTTGTATCGAACTAAACTCTGAGATGTATGATCTTCATTACTGTTTGGAAAGTTGTATCATAATCCTAAAATTGATTTGATATTCTTTTTACTTAGAAACATTTCCAGGTTCTAGTTTCCCCCCTCTTATCACCTAGCTGTTAGTTGAAATTCTGTCGTAATTAATTCTCTTTTTCTATTTTCATTGCACAGCACTAGACTAGTGAATCTGTCTTTCACCCCGGAGCAAGTTCTTCCATCTTAGCTCTGAATTATAACATTCTCGTGGCACATGACTCATTAGCATATTTAAAATGCATTAGAGATTCCTATAATAAAGTTGCCTACAGTGAGAAACTATATTTGTGTATTCACTGCAGGCATTCAAGGAGCAGAATATAACTAGGTGTGCCTAAAACCTGTTAGTATACCAAAAAAAATATACAACCTGAAAATAACATGATTGTCCACTGAATGACAGATGTGGATAGCGTAAAAGAAAGGGACAGTATTTTATTTTAATCCTAGAGAGGGGAGGGTGGTTAGGGGAGGGAGAGGAATTTTGGCTGGACAGAGGAAATACTATGACATTATGAAGAAAATGTCACATTTATTACAGATCCTAATAAATGTTAAATTAATTACAGATAAAAGCATTCAAATAATGCTCCTATGTTTGATGTAAATGTGGTCACTTAAATCTTCAGTGATCTGAAATTAATGGCAGTGGGTGTTAATAGAGTTTGAGTTACTGGTGAGCAATATGTTTATTCTTTTTTTTATTGTGATTAAATACAATACTATGCAAGAGTTTACAGTAAATGGAAAAACATTTCTGTGTTGTTCACTCGTTGTATACATTACAGGCTTAGCTCAGAACAATGTCCACACTCCAGACCTTGATAAATGGTTGATAAATCGTGGTGTATCTAGTCTGAGGTGTCACCCAGAAGTGGATTACCTGGGTGCAGTTTCTGACACTGGCAATACTGATTCAAATATTTAGCATGGCCAGAGAATACTGGATCTTTCATATCCAATCGTAATATTTGTGTGGAACCCTAGTGTTGGATCATCATAAGTTATTCTTCTCTGGGAGAAACTCTGCTGTTTAAACCATTCAGGACTAATAATTTTGACAGGCTGTTGTCCCAGATACTATTAAATTATGAATTACCACATGATCCATGGGCTTTTCGAGCAGGATGAGAGCTGATTAAATCCCTGGAGCAGTGAGTCATTTTGCGATGTGAAAGATGGATGTTACATTTCTATGCCACTTTATATTTTCCCTGTGTCCACAGCCATGTTTGGATAACACAAATTAGTGGCCTGTTCCACGTCTAGTTATGGGGACTTCATGGGAATGGAAAGAGTGGTGATGGCTGTACATGACCAAGTTGACCACATTATTCCACTCTACAAATATGCTCATTAATGACTCCACTCCAACAAGGGAACTCTTACTCTTTAAGGCAATATCAGGGCTTTAAGATGCTGCTAAATGAATGCAAATGCTTTATATTTGATAAAGGTGTCTTCAATTATGACTCCTGATTATGACATCACTTTTGTGGCTTGAAATGCAAATTGCACATTTCTCACTAAAAATTAGTTCCTTTGTATGTCAATCCACATGTGAATTCATAAGCAACATGCCCCACAGACAAAGTGAAAATACATGTTGCATGCAATTTTGCAGACACAATGTGTAGATCATTTTAAATTCTCTAAACTCACAATATAAGCAATGTTTAGGTTTAAATTTGACCCCCCCCCCCCATTCCCTTTAATTTATGTTTAAGTTTAATCAACGTAACTTATTTTAAATAGAAATGAAGATTTTTATCCAATACATTTATTGACATTATTGAGTTGAAAAGTTGAATAGATTTAGTATAATATGTCAGGTCTTTTTTTTTTTCATTAGACGCTATTATTATTATTATGATTACCAAAGCCTTCTGATAAGACAGCAAAACTGTTTGGTTTATTAAATTAATTGTGCTAATAATTCAACATTTCCTAATCTTTTTGCTCCATAGCTACAATGAATAACATTATTGTAATTATCTTCCGTAATGAATTATAGGTCTATTATGTGTGTTACATTTCTAATGGCTTTTTATTTTTGAGCTGTTTGAATGCCCTTTAAGATAATTTTGTGAGGTTAAGCAATTACGGGTAAATGCTTTCAGTTACTTCACATTTTATCTTGTAGAAATAATTGTAGAACATAATGGATCAGATCTTCAGCCTTTTCTTCTCAAGGAATAGGATGAAAAGTGTTTTTAAATGAAAATATTGGGTTGTCAGCATGACCATGTAAGCTGCTAAGTACCTTAAAATACATATTTGAAAGGAAAAAATAGGAAATATTTTACAGCAGGTGAGATAAATGCAATGAATTATATAATAAAATTAAAAAGTTCTAAAAGTGGTCTAAGCAACAGGAACATTCTATTGGTTTTCTTGGTGGCTAGACAACTTTCAGAACTTTGAGCCTTTGCAGTGTGTCATAAGCCCTTGGGCTGGTATTTCATTAGCAGCCTGCTCTCTGGTGAGACAGGCTGAATAGAAGTAGGCGCTTGTTTTTTTTTTTTTTTTTGCCTATTCGGTTTTTTAGTACTAGGTGGATTATTTTTTTAAAATTATGGGCCAGGTCGGTGAACTCCGCTGGAACCTGGATACAGGTAATATTTTTAGTTTACAAGGCACCCTTTGTGTGCCAGGTATGGGGGCATTTTAAGATCACCCCCTCACACCTGGGCAAGCTAGAGATAAGGGGGGTAGGCAGGATTTTATTTAATTCAATTTTATTAATTGTATTTATTGTGCCAAGGGTATCTGGCCAGCTCCTACTAATGTTGTAATGTTGGCCATTGGAACAAAAATGCCAGTTAATTTAAAGCAAACACCATTATTTGAATATTTGAATCGGGGCCATTGTGTTTGATAAAACAGGCACATACATTTTTTCTTATTGTCTATGAAAAAAAAACATAAAGTCAGAAGGGATAGCTTGAGGCTCCAGATTATGGAGCCATAGACCAACTCCCTGCTGTATCCAGTATACCATGGCTAGGACTGGAGAATCCCTGCACACATGCATGGAACATAACTTTTACAGAAAAGCAGCATGTTGCAGCCTAGGACAGGCAGATAGAGCACGCAGAACTATAGCAAAAAGTAACTAAGAAAGAACAGAAGTGAATACACAGTGCAGGACTATAGGACAGAAGCAAACATAAGAAAGATAAAGCAGAAGCCACACTAAGGATAAACAATACAGGGTTACAGATAATAACACAGATAAAAACAGGGCACAGACAAAAGGCATTGTTACAGAACTTAAAGGGACAGGCACAGATGTAACTAAGACTACATACAGAGGACAGGACTAAGGAACACAAGAGAATATACAGACAAACAAACAAATATACAGGGACTAGCCGTACACTAAAGATGGAATGGTGGGGGTTTAGTTCACCTATTGGTCAATATAATTAAGCTTGCCAACCACGCCAAGGTACACCATAATTTGGCAAGTCCATAACACCATAAACTAATATTAAAAAAATAAATGACATACGTTAAAGATTTACATTGCACAGAGATATGAAAAAGGCATACCTGTTGACTGAACTGCACAGAACTTAGGACTGAAGAAACTGAAAGGAGCACAAACGGGCAGAGTTGTACATTTATACAAAGCAGAGAAACTAGAGCAAGAGAAACAATGAAAACCTGGAAAGGAACAGAACAATAAAGAGCAAGAAAAACAGAACTAGACCAGAACAGAAGAACAAAGGGACAGAAGCAAGGAACAGGGCAAACATACAACAGGATTCTAAGATGGCTGAACTATAACAGGGCTGAAACACCATAACAGGGCATCCCATTAAAGTGACTCTATGACAGGGCATCACATTTAAGGGACTCTGTGACAGGGCATCCCATTTAAGGGATTCAGGTCACCCATTTTACAAGGCTCAAGACAGGGCAGGTGCCAGTCTATGGCTAGACATGGACAGGCACCAGACTATAGCTAGACTTGGGCAGGTGCTGATCTATGCCAAGACTTGGGCAGATACTGATCTGTGGCTAGGCTTAGGCAGCTGCCGGACAAGATCTAGACATAGGTATGTGCCACTTTGTGGCCAAACTTGGCAGGTACCACTCTGGGCAGGTGGCGCTCTGAGGCCGAACTAGGAAATGGCACCACGTGGCTGAACTAGGAAATGCCACCATGTGGCCGAAACTAGGAAATGAAACACAAGAATACATAGATACAAAGAACAGACGGGAACCAGAACAGACTATAAACAAGCGAGCAAAGCAAGAAAAAAACAAAAGGATACAAAAATGCCTGGATGAGACTGCATGAGGGTTGACGTGACAAAGAACAAAATACAGGCACAGATAAAATTACACACAATACAGCTTCTTGCGTGACATGGGAGAACATTACTGTCCGTTCTAATGGAGAAATAATCAATATTTTATTTGTCATTTATTATTATCAGTGTTGCAACCCTGATGTACAGAGCCACAAGATATCTCCCTTGGTGTAGAAGGGGATACAAGTCTTTTGACCAGCTTAAATAACCAAGTGAATACACTTCCTAGAATTAATTATAAGCTATTTGTTATCACTTACTTTAATTCAACTTGCTATCATTTCCTAATACATTTTCCTGTGTTTTAGCAGGAATGGGCCATCTGTGGAATACAGACTACATTTTGAGCAATCAGTCAAGAAGCATTGCTGATTAGAAGATATTCAGTAGAGAGGGAGGCATCTGTATACAGTAATCAGGAAAGGTGAATGACTGATCCATGATCAACTTCCAAAGACCTTGTTATGTGAGGGAATGAATGCATGTCGTACATCTATATTACTACGCATAGCATCTCGCAGACATGTATATACATATATACATACACATACATACATACACATACATACACATACATACACATATATACACATACATATATACACATACATACACATATATATACATATATATACATATACATACATATACATATATATACATACATATATATAAGTACATATTTATACATACATATATACATATATACATATATATATATATATATATATATAGTAACCCAGACAAAGCCATGTACTTTTAGTGTCAAAATGTGCGTTGGGCTTGTGCTCTCTTCAAACTAGGACATGTTCCACACTGAGCTCTTAGCACCAGAGCCATAACATCGCACATTCTGTTGACATGCAGCTGCAACGTAATGAAAGGCTGACAGGCAAAGCATTGAACACTGAGTAGCAGTGATCACATGTATTAGTAAAGTGACCTGAATCGGCTGCCTTTACGTCAGTTGAACACAGAGCACAGCAATTAAAATGTGAGGGGTTTTAATACATCTAGCGGCAGCATTTTTACCACTGTCGATTTTTTTTTGTGTCAGTTAGGACTTTGCGTTTGATTGGTGTATATGGAAACATAAAATGTGTCAGCAGATAAGAATCAGTCATCGTCTTTTTCCTAATATACAGTAACTAAATAAAACCATGAGGTTATGCTGGTCCCTCATTGTTTTAATAAAGCTGTGGCCTATACTCTTAACCCAAATTGACTTGTCTTTATTTTGGGTAGGGTTTAGGACTAAGGGCTTCACACCCTAGCGTCACTAATTCCAGACCATGTTCAACATGACCCACTGCTAATGTCCACAATCAGTGCGTGAAAACTCACTAGACTTTATCTAAACTTACAATGGGAATTCTCTCTTTTTCAGCTGTTCTGTGAAAATCCCACATTTTTTAGGGACTGGGCCAATGCTCTCTGGACTGGCTTGTCAAAGTGGCTTTGATTTGGCAAATGAGCACCAGCTGTTTATACAAGATCAAAACCACTGACCTACAACACAACCCTACCCTGAGACCAGAAGAGCAAAGATTTCATTGACAGCAAAGGAAGGGATTCTTTGCTGTAAGGACACTAAAGATATGGAACTCACTGCCAAGAGAGGTGGTGCTATTAAATACAATAGCATTTAAAAATAGTCTGGATACTTTTATTTAGAAAAGCAGGGCATACAGGGCTATTAATAATAGAAAAATCATTAATAATAGAGCTTCTTGATCCAGGGGGAAATCTGATGGCCTTTCGGAATCAAGAAAGAATTTTCCCCTGGAAAAAATTTGAGATAGCTTCCTTAGGGTTTTTTTTTCCTTCTTTTGGATCAAAAGCAGCAATAATAGGTAGAAGGGTTGAACTTGATGGATTAAAGTTTTTTTTCCAACCTAAATTGCTATGCTACTATGGGTGAAGGTAGTGTGTATCTAATGAAGTTGCTTTTGTAGTTCTTCGGTACTGGGATTGTTGGGTGGGGACATTTCTTCTTTTGAGAGATTTCTCAAAAGTCCTTTGGGGTTTAAGGTGGGAATGGGGTGAAGGGATTTGAATGTAAGTATTAAAAAAAAAAAAAATATATATATATATATATATATATATATATATATACTGAGTTGTGGAACATATTTTTCTGTATGCTAAATGGGGTTTGAATACAAGAATTATACAAACACAATGTTAGGCTTACCATTGAATCAAGTAAAATATTGAATAAATAAGATACGGTAAACTTTCAGTACCTGAGTGTGGTTAATTAATAAGCAAGACTTCCAGTCGAATATAAAACAAAATTGCGTATTTATTTTTTACTGTGCAAAAGAGAAAAAATAATACAACAGAGGGGGAATCAAGAAGAAGAATAAAAGAAACACCCTGTTTATTGATTGACCACATTCCGGGACGAGTCTTTATCTTATCCAATGTATTCAATATTTTAATATCTATCACAGGACTCCTGATTTTGACCAAACATTACACATTCCGTTATTCAAGTGCACTTTAATTTTCTCTGATATTCATACCCAGTTGCTATATGAGGTGTAGTCACTAGATAGTGGACTTTGATAAACTAATAACCAAATAGCAAGAATCAGGCGTCAAATTGCCAAGCTGTAGAATTTCGTCAACTCACCTTTGTTTCCAACTCTATTTTGGCCTGGTTTAACAATTCAGTTGTTAACTCACCACAGTTTGCAGTTTGACTAAATCTCATAAATAAGATATATTTTTGAATTACCCCAAAACTTACCCAATGTGTTTTTACACACCAATATTGTTTATTCTAACTTAAATTGGTCATGTCTCCAACAGTAGACATGCCGGTGTGCAGTATGTCTCCTGAATGTCGAAAAGGGAATCAACACGGAAAAAAGAAGAACACTACCACAACAAGAGGACACAGTCTTAAATTAGAAGGAAAAAAAAAATTAAAAGTAATATGGGGAAGTATTATTTTACAGAGAGAGTAGTGGATTAATGGAATAGCTTTCCAGCGGAAGTGGTAGAGGTTAATAAAGTGAAGGAGTTTAAGCATGCACAAGATAGGCATAAGGCTATCCTAGATATAAGATCTGGCCAAGAACTAATGAAAATATTCAGATTTTTTTTAAAATAGAATTATTTTTAAATTAGACAGAAACTGGGCAGACTAGATGGTGCGAATGGTTGTTATCTGACGACACATTCCAAGTATCTATGTAAGTCGGTACCTGAATTGAGTTGCTAGGGTATGCAAAGTTAAGAGCTGTTATTTATGTATTGTAAAATGTTGTAAAGTGTGCCTTCATATAATGCATTGGAGAGGTAAACTAGGATAAAAATGGGCCACACTGCAGCAGTCAGATAGAAATATTGGTAGACTTATTATAATTAATGCACTTATGTAGCCATAAAATAATGGATACTTAGCAAACCAAGAGCATCATTGCAGGGACAAAATATAAAAGCTTGCAACCTGCTCACACAGGATCAGAGTTACATATTTCATTGTGGTTTCATATTGGTTCACACCATCTGTTTTAGTCATCTGTTTTGTACATTACTTTATTATCTCTATATATTATTAAATTATAAATGATTCCAGAGAAGAGAGACATCTGTGGACAGTTAGTAGTTAATAGTATGACATACAACTAGAATTGTAATTAATTAAATTCCGCTGCTGTGTGTGTTTGTAATTGTATAATGAATACGTATTTGCATAACTGCATAGTAAAATCTGTTTGAGTTATGTCGTCCTAAAATAATTTAGATTTAAAAATGATAATGCTGGAAATGGTGCTTATTATTTGTATTCATAAAATGAACATGGTATGTTCTGTAATGGTAAACAGGAATACAAAGGGATTGATTGGGGTTTTATAATGGGGCATGCAACAGTATTTGGTCTGACTCCCATATAAGTCAAGGTGCTATACCACATTGATAATTATGCAGGAGAATTCTGATTGAATTCGCATGTAAAGGTAAATGCTAATTTGATTATTCATCTACGTATAATAGAGAATGTGGTCTGGTCTACAATCAAACCTATGCATACAAATAGTAAGCCATAATCAAACTCACACACTCCTAAAACTTTATTAGCACCAATACATGCAAAGTGAAATAGCAAAATTAGTGATAAAAGTGGCGCCACTTAATTACTAAGAGACACACTTTAGGAAAAATAAAAATCTGCTAACAGCATAAGGGGAACAACCACCAATCCTCCCTCAATTACCGTATTTGCTCGATTATAACACGACCCTGATTATAAGACGACCCCCAAACTTTGGATATTCCCTTAGAAAAAAAACTAAAAGCCTGAATATAAGACTACCCTATAGGAAAAAAGTTCAACTTGTATATATTCACATGTAAATTTATTTTTTAATCAACAATTATGATATAAAAAAAAATGTATTTCTTGTTTTTATTTCTTTTTATGTGCCAATGCTCTTTCCCTTGCCCCCATTTTTCTCTCTCCCCCTCCCTTTGACTCTCCCCTCGCTCCCCTTGTCTGTTTCTGCACCCCCCTTGTCTCTGTCTCTTCAAACCCCCCCTCCCTTTGTCTCTGTCTCTCCCCCCCCCTCCCTCCCCTTGTTGCTCTGGTTCCCCCATCCCTCCCTCCACCCCCTCCCTCCCCCTCACCTGTTTAATAATCCCTGGTGGCTAGTGGGGGCAGCTGAGGGATGTCTGCACGATATGTGCAGACATCCTCCATGCTGCCCGACACCTCCGTCTATTATGACGGACAGCTGGTCTGGGACTTCGGTGAGGAAGGCGGAAGTCCGAGACTTCTGTGATGAAAGCGGAAGTACCCGGCTTCTTCATAGAAGCCCCGGCGGTCGTGCCGGGCGGAAGCAGGGGAGTCTGCGCTCATCGCGCAGACATCCCCTGCTGTTAGAGAGGGGGATCCAGGTCCCCTGCAGCTCTGCTGGGGACCTGGATCCCAGTCTTATAGTCTGACCTCAATTTGAGGTCAGATTATAAGAGACCTCGATTATAATTATATTTTTTTTTCTGAAAAAAACCTTGTCTTATAATCGAGCAAATACGGTAATTATTTTACTTTTACGCTTATTTAAGACTAAGGTTATTTGTCTCCATGCACTCTGTTTCTATCTTGAATGATAGTTAGTGACATTACAGATTGCTACATTATTATCCACTGATTGATGCAGGTAACACTACGTGTTAAATTTGCCCCTTCTTTTGCATGTACATTTTTGCCTGAAACCTGCCCAAAGGGATGAATCTCAACCACAAAGAACATACACGTTTATTTAAGTATATTTCAGTTTTTTCTCTATACTTTGCGGCCTTTTTTTCACTTGATTATACATAATTATAATTTTTAGCGCTCCAGTCTTTGTACAGCAATACTACATGCATTTAGTAGCAAAGCAGGAAAAGGTACTCAGGATATTCTGTGGGAGAAATATATTATGTGTTTCGCACTTTTTTACTAGCATTCAGCTATTGAATGCTTCCCTGTCTAACACTATATGCATGAATAATGCTAAAATTGGGTGTGTTTGTGACCTTGGACATGACTTTCATGATTTCATGATTTTATAGGTCAAGGTGTGACACTAGAGTTGCACGTGTACAATATTATTTTAAGCTGATTCCCATATGAGTATAAGGTGCAGCAGTAATTATTTTGTCACTGGCCAGAAAATCGTATGTTTCTTTAAATCTAGGAAATATTTTTTTAAAATACTTCTCGTATCAGCATACAGCTGAACAAATACACTCCCTTCATCTAGAAGATATTCATTCACCTGTAGTCATGGTCGCCTGGCTCAGGACTTGTGTGATGAAGAATATTCTTAGTTTGTCATTTGGCATTTATAATGAGGCACCTTATGCCCCTCAACATACACGTTGTCTGGATCATAGCCAAGCGTTTCTGTTTTGAAGGCTGAGGTACTGCTTTCCATGAGAGTCTTGTAAAAGATAGTAAAAATATAAACATGGTATTGATCGACTGAAACAACGCTCAACGTTCCACACAGACCCCACATTCTATGTTAGGCTACACCCAGTGTTCTTTCAAGCTTTATATACCAACTCAATAGATAGAGTTTATACATCTTCTCCAGAACCAACATGATCCTGCCTTATGGCATGGCATGCGGTAGTATCATGTGATTGCATGATAGGGTAGGGGGCTGGTGTAAATTTTCGCACTTGGCCCAATGGTTTCTAGTTATGTCACTGTGGCCATACTTTACTAATATGTTACACCACCAGTCAGTGACGTTTAAGACTAGTGGGGTTATTCAATAATAGGTGGGGTGCAGGTGAGTTGAGGTGAGATGAACATTGCATCTCACCATTTTAACTATACATAACTCCACTAAGCAAACGCACCAGGATTGTCCCTGCACAATGTATAGCTGAATCGGTGAGATTAAATGTTCTTCTGACCTCGTCTCACCTCCGACTCACATCATCTAACCTCTTGTCAACTCACCTGCAATTTAGCTCCACTGTCATGTTAAATGTTTTTTTTATAGCCAAATAACTGAAATGACATTACATTAACATTTATTTATATAGCGCCAACAATTTACATAGAGTTAGGAACAGAGTATGGAAGGGAACTACATACTAAGTTAGACAACCAGGATCAGACTGATACATGAGGTAGAGAGCCCTGCTCGCAGGCTTACAAATAAATTCAAATAAATATCTTTTTGAACTTTTTCAATTTGTTTTATAATGGGTACAAACATCCAGAGGGAAAACACACCTTTTAATTATGCCTTAAGGGGCCTTATTTTCTATAGTGATAAACATATTTTGGGAGTTAATCCACTGAAATTGCTCCCAAACGAAAATTTGGGCACAATTATTTGTGAGAACAAAAAAACCCAAAGAAACTTAATATCTGGGATACTTAATATCCAGGATTTTTTTCTATGTATAACAAACTACTTGGGGATTTAGTAAACTGCAGACTGACTGATTCGCATTTTCCATTTTTTCCCAGTTTTAACATATGCGAAAGCCAGTAAGAAATAGGATTTTATGTAAATAGCAAAGGAATGGGAAGAGAGATGTACACATAGTTACACAGTCTAAAGTTGTTGCTGAAATGAATAAAACATTCATATAGAACACTAGTGGGCAATTGTAGACACACAGAAAAAAAACAGCTGACAATACAACTGCATTAAAAATGAGCTCTAACTCCCAATTAGTTGTAGAATCAAAATGCAGATACACTCCAACAGTATCCTACTGGAGTTATCTCGCAAGCAACTGGAAGCATTATGTGCAGATTTAACAGAAGGTGGGAATCTAAAGAGGCGAAAAAGTAGCATCATAATATTTTAATAGTTCTGTGCAGTTTTTGTTGAGTAGTTTTGTTTTATTCATACCTTGTATTGTGATTTAGTAACCAGAAAGATCCCAAATTTTTCGCTTCATGCTGATAGAGAACAATGCAACTCCTGTTCAAAAATGCAATAGGTTTGCAACAGGACTTCTATCAGTGAGATGGGAACAGGACTCCCACCCCTGACAATGTATCTGGTATATAATAATAATATAAAACAGAATTTTTTACCTTGTTATCTATGAAGTTCAAAATTTAAGTAGTCACATATACCGATCAGCCATAACATTATGACCTATGTGAATTTATGATCTATGTCTATGAAGCTGTAGAGATAATGTTCAAATACAAGAATAAACTTTAACATAAATGGGTATTTTTTTTTATTATCCGAACAATGGCTCAGACTGGAGACATAATAAAGATGGATGCAGAGTAACAAGCAGTGGTCATAAGAGTAGGACTCCTGTTACCATCAAATTGACCAATTTTATTTACTGTAAATAGCAGGTAGTGAAAACAAGTGTCTCAAATTCCTTTTTGAAAATACCAATATTGCAATATAGTAAAATTGAAACTCCCCTGGCACAACCGGAATAATTACATGTTCTAAATATCTTTGCCTAGAATTAACATCCATACAGCTGCAGGTATAGGGACTGGGGCTCTCATTTGGACGAATGCAGGACACAGGACCCCAAAAAATGGGACTATCCCAGAAAATCTTACACTGTTGGCAACTATGAGACTGATTGCTAATGTAAATCAATAGTCTAAAAGAGATTTCTGTTTCACAAATAAGAAATGTGACAACGAATGTCAATGGAGTGTAGTACTTCCTGCACACTGGACATTCTCCATTTTGAGATGTTTTCATAGTGAACAAATACGAGGATTCTAGAATGCTGCAGTGGTTTTATATTTCTCTATCTTCTGCAAGATGACTTTGTAGATAGAAATACATCTAAGGTATTGTTATTAATTGTGACATTTCTGAAACACAAAAAAAACAGAGCTTGTTAAAGCCATGTTCATTATACAAAAATAGAACAAAACTAAAACTGTATTGATAAGAATGTGTTACAGTTTGTTTTATTTCATTTGTGTCTCACATATTTCTTTGTGTGTGAAAGTTTTGGTTTGCATGGATTAATTTGCATGAATGTCAGAAATGAAGTATCAAGTTTGGACACTAGAGGCTGCTATTGACTGGTATGCAGAGCAGCTGTGTGCGTACTGGTACATTTCTCATTGGGAAAAGTGTTTATGAATTTTTTGTCATTTGTTTTGATAGTGTAAAGTGAAGGCCAGGAAGTGGAGCAAACATTTTCAATAAATGAAATTTGATTTTCTGGAATTATTTCAGTTAAATAGTCTCTTCATGAAGAACTTAACAATTAACACCAAAATCTATATAGCAAAAACTACAAGTCACTTGGCTTAGTAGAGCATTGTCCAGTGTATCAATGACAATGTGCATGAATGGCATGATGGAGCCAAAAATTCATAAAAAATTCCATGTCAATTAGCAGAAGCTTACCTAGATCAAAAAATATCTACCTTATCTTGTACAGCTACATCATATCAGTATTTCATCCAAAATAGGGAACTCACTATGCTAACTCGATTTTTGCATTTCAGCTGTCAAAATAATAATTAATATTTATGTAAATATTAATTTTAAAAATGTCAAAAAGGGGCAGTTCCACCCAGTTTAATTGTTGTATATTGTACATGTTTTTAATGTATGTGAATTGCTCTTATTTTTGTTTTAAAATAAATCCAATTTCTCCTGTAGTTTTACACTGAAGACAATTTTGCAGGTTCTCTAAATTCAAGTGATGTCAGTGAGTGGGAGTACACAGGAGGCTGTCTTGATTCCTCTAGAGCAGTTTTTGTGCTCCCCTCTGAGAAAGATCCCTGTTTTAACTGCCTGGAATGCAGAAGCGCTTCATTTCAGCATCAGACTTGTGGGATGTGTGGTAACACAAGAAGGGCCTGGGAAGATGGGTACCACTGTTGCCACAGCAACAGCAGTGATAACACTTAATATGCAGTTTTAGTTGAGAATGCCCTGGACAAATTGATAAGACAAATCTGTTTTTTTTTTATTTGCATAACATGATATAGCACTTCTCTAAAAATATATTTTGGACAGTGAATGCAATGCATTTCCAGACAGGCAGTTATTGTGCACTGGCCGACAGTAGCGATAGAGTAACTCCACATGCGACAATAGTAGAAGTTCACAGTGAAACAGTTAATGAACCTGTAAGTGACTGATTAGCTTATCTAAACAGACTATTTCATTCCAAATTGAAAGTATGAATGAATAATTGTCTTTCATTTAGTCTGGTATAAAAACCAATTGTGAATATCTTACACATTTAAACTACACGCACGATAATAGCAATAAGATTATCCACACACTATTAACGCAGGATAACTCGCATATTTTCCCTCTTAGCGGAAGCCAATGATAGCATTGAGCGTGTTCTAATCTGCATATCTCTGTCTCTTATCTATGGCTTTTAGAGAAGGTTGCCAATGTCTCAGCATGGACATAAAACACATTACATTTTGAAAGCGAGACATGCAAAGGGTATACCTTACAAAATGTATGTATTTTCTCATTATAAACGAAAAGTTGGTATTCCATCGGCAATCCAAGGCTAAATGAGGCAAATATTAAGGAATAATAAAAAACCCACTTTTATTAAGGTCCTTATTCCTTCAATAAATACAAAAACTATTCAATTAAATAACAGATGTTTGATGAGCAAATATAGAAGAATGGTCCATGTATATGTCATTAAAAACTGGAGAATGTTTACGCATTTTGCTCTTAATAGGCTTTGAGCCGCCCATTAAGCGATGTACAACATAAAACCGCTGTATACAAAACCCATACCTATAATTTTTAAACACCTGTCTAACACTGTGCCCACAAAATAGTACACAGTCAGAGGGTGAACAAAAAACATCAGAAAATGCAAGCCCGCACTAGTCGTGAAACCTCTGAATCCTGTTAACGGATGGATGGCTAACATGTATAGCATGGAGGAAAGTAGTAACAGGGGGATATGATAGAAAGTTTAACTACATAAAGGGAATCTACACACTAAAGGAAGAGAGGATATTTAAAAGAAAAAAAAAATACCACAACTAGAGGACATAGTCTAAAATTAGAGGGGCAACGATATAAAAGTAATATCAGGAAGTATTACTTTACTAAGAGGGTAGTGGATGTATGGAATAGCCTTCCAGCAGAAGTGGTAGAGGTAAACACAGTCAAGGAGTTTAAGCATGCGTGGGATAGGTACAAGGCTATCCTAGATATAAGACAGGGAACAGGGGACTAATAAAAGTATTTAGAAAAAATGGGCAGACTAGATGGACTGAATGGTTTCTATGGCCACAATAGCAGTGCAAACATTACCAAAATACGCATATAATCAGAATAATGAAACACCGTTGTACAATGAGGATAGCTAAAAGGATACAGACAGATGTGGCAGTGTTCAAGATCGTACATGCAAGGTTGCATAATGTATTTTTTGACAAAAATGTTTTTGTAAAAAAATAAAAATTTAATACATGAATGAATAATTGACAAAAGTCATAATGACTGCAAGTGCACTAATAAATACACTGAAGGTGGGAACTGTTAATAGAAAAAAATAGTAAACATAAAATGATGCAGCAGTAATAATGTAGCAATACCGTATTAGCTCGAAAATAAGACGACCCTGATTATAAGACGACCCCCCCAAACTATGGATATTCCTTTAGGAAAATAACTAAAAGCCTGAATATAAGACTACCTTACAGGAACAAAGTTTAACTTGTATATATTCAAATGTAAATTGCTTTAATAAAAAAAATGCATTTCTTGTTTTTATTTACCTTTTATGTACCAATGCTGCCCCTACCCCCCACACTTACCCAATGCTCCCCCACAACGGTGTCTGTCTCTCTCCCCCATCCTCCCCCCAAGTTGTCTGTCTCTCTCCCCCACCCTCCCCCCAATATTGTCTGTCTCTCCACCCCCCTCCCCCAGCGTTGTCTGTCTCTCTCCCCCACCCTCCCCCCAATGTTGTCTGTGTCTCTCCCCCACCTCCCCCCAATTTTTTCTGTGTCTCTCCCCCACCATCCCCCCAATGTTGTCTGGCTCCCCCCTCCCTCCCCCCAACGTAGCTTCCCTGGTGGCTAGTGGGGGCAGCCGGGGGATGTATGCACGATATGTGGAGACATCCCCAGGCTGCCCATATCTCCCTGATGGCTAGTGGGGGCAGCCGGGGGATG
Organism: Pelodytes ibericus; assembly: GCA_036172795.1. NCBI lineage: Eukaryota > Metazoa > Chordata > Amphibia > Anura > Pelodytidae > Pelodytes > Pelodytes ibericus. Next base: position 197,764,241 of record CM069859.1, read on the forward strand.
TCTGACATCCTGGGATGTCAGACATCCTCCATGCTGCCCGACACATCTGGAAGGACCCGGCTTCATCATAGAAGTCCCGGCGGTCGTGGTGGGCAGCAGTGGAGGATGTTTGCGCGCATTGCGCAGACACCCACCGGCTGTTAGAGAGGGGGATCCAGGTCCCCTGCAGCTCTATGGGGGACCCGGATCCCTATCTTATAGTCTGACCTAGATTTGAGGTCAGATTATAAGACGACCTCGAATATAAGGCGAGGGGTCTTTTCAGACATTTGCTCTGAAAAAAACCTTGTCTTATATTCAAGCAAATACGGTAATTTGAAAGAAAAGAGAGTTTCCTCACAAATCGAATCTTCCGTGGTTCAATTTGCACAATAAATGCTATAAATATCTTGGACTAGCATTAACATTCTTACTCAATTTTGGCATCAACGTTTCAACTCCAACAATTGAGTAGAGAAGGCTTGAAGAAAACCCTATTGTTGGAGTTAAAACGTTGCCTGTGGGATAATAAATCCATGTTTTTGTCACTTCGGTGTGGGTCTTGACATTTATTTATGTGATTATTAGCAGTCTGAGTGGGACCATGGCTGTGCACTTGACATCAGGACTGGGTTTCTACATTACTGCACTAGATATTCTCTGCTCTGGCCCGATTTTGTACCAGATCACTGCATACTGGATCTCCCTCAAGTAATCACAATATATACACGTGGACGACATTGACATTACAATTGAATGAGTATAAAACCTTCATATAAAGCTGTTTGAACATCAAGTGATCACACCCTTTCCTACAAACAAATCATAACATTCTTTTAACCCCTTGACGACAAAGGACGTGCCAGGCACGTCCTGGGAGAAACTCCCTTAACGACAAAGGACGTGCCTGGCACATCCTGCGGTGAATGAAGCGGTTTTCGCGATCAACGATCGCGAAAAAAACTCTTTAACGGTGCTGGTCTATTGCCTCGATGTCGAGGCAATAGCCAGCACCAAAATTTCTGCTCTGGGCCACCCACGATCACCCCACGGAGCGATCGTGGGCGCCATATTGACGGAGCATGCTGCTTCGTCAATATGGCTATGCCCTCTGCCGGTCTGAGCTTCGGAAGTGAAAGTAACTTCACTTCCGTCGCTCTGAATATGCTACTTGACTGCCCCTAGTGGTAGTTAAGTAGCATAGCAATGGAAACAATGTAAAATAAATATTTAATTAATTAAAAACTGGTTATATAGTTAGATTAGCCTATAGGGTTAAAATTAAATAATTTTTAGCATAAGGGATAGGGTTAAAATTAAATTAAAATTAAAACATATTAAGGGATATAATAAGGATTAGAGTTGGGGTTAAATTTGGTGTTAGGGTTAAATTTTGGGTTCGGGTTGGGGTCAAAAGGTCAATATAGGAAAAAAACCAAAAACACTATTTTTGGTTTTTGCCCCATAACTCGCAAAAAAACTCGAAAAATATGGAAACATGCATATTTTTTAACTCGGGGCAACATTTAGAAACTATTTAGATGGCGTCTTTTTTAATGATTTTATTTGTGTAAATTATATTTTAGGTCAAAGTTAGAAAAAGTGTTTTTTTTTTAATTTTTCATCATATTTTATGATTCTTTTGTAGTAAATTATAAGATATGATGAACATAATGGTATCTAATGAAAGCTCTTCTTATGACGATAAAAACAACATATAATTTGTGTGGGTACTGTATGTGAGAAAGAATAAAATTGCAGTTAAACACAAACACCCCAGAAATGTCAAAACAGCCATTGTCACCAAGGGAAAGTCAAGGTGAAAATGTCTTGTCACTAAGGGGTTAACATAACAAAGTATGTTGTTATTCAGCATTAAAGAGACTCAGTCATCTAAACATTATTGTAAATATAAGAAATACGAAACAATCAAAAATTACCTTTGAAAAATGGGTCTGTGGTGTCTCCTATTTATGCTGTTTATGACATCACCTGTGACTTACAAATGAACTACTTTAAATATAAAATGCACAATTGGCATATATAGACACAAGGTGATGTCATAAACAGGAGACACTCTTAAAAATTATTTTTTTGATTCTCTAGTTTACAGTATATAAAATTAATAGTTTCACATGTTGGCTATGCTGTATTATTTCCTTGCAGATTAATCTGCATATACAAAATTATTTAATGAAGCCATTTTAAAGATCAGTAATATATACCTGCCAACATCTGTGACTTGGTCCCCAGTAGGGGTTACTTGAGGTAACACAATATTCTGAGATCCTTCAAGAATAAGCTTCAGTCTACCCAGTACAGGTATTGTATTGTACACAATAATCAACGATATACATAGTTGAAACTCAATGCTATAGCAGTAAGGCCAGGGCAATACTCAATTTAAAAAGGCAAAGCAAAAGTGTTTCTAGGGGTGCACAGCACGTTCTAAAATGATTGGGGACACTTTATTTGTCATCCCACTTGCTTATCAAGCAAAAATGTTGAAGGATTCAATCCGTAAGGGGTCTGGAGGTTTGGCCCATATATTGAGCCCAACATCCGCATTCAATAAGATATGTTGCAATTTATAATACTTCTTATTTTAGAGCTTTTGCCTGTTTTATTTGGTTTAAAATCTATACTTTTATTAACAAATATAGTCTCCCCAATCACTGTCGAAATTATCTAGAAGAAAAGCCTGAACAGAATTGAAATTTATGGGAATAGAGCATGTTTTGGCATCTTGGAGACAGGGGGATAGGTCCAGGAGACTCCAACAAAGGGAGTTCTACAATTCTCAATTTGACAGGAAGCCCAAAAAAACTGACTGGCCCTGTCAAACCCAGGACTGTTGGCAACTATGGAATTACCAGTCTGTGATCACAGATAACAAATAACGGCACAAGTTCTAATAGTGACATACAATAATCCCAGATAAGGAGACAAAGGTGGATTATATTCTATAACAAGAAGGCTATGGCTATTAAAAATGTCTTTTTTAATACAAAGTCTAAACTGTTTGAAACATTATCCAACAACCTTCAAAATATATGATCATAAATGGCAGGGAAAATAATAGTTTCTCCTAGCAAAAAAGATGTATATCACAGAGACACTTCAATGAAAGATGTATAAATCACATTGCTTATTAAGGTCCATGGCCAAAATGTGTTTAACCAAAGCACTGAAAATCATTTCCTTCTTTTCCATTGTGACTGCCATTCACGTACACCTGGAATTTTTAGCCTCAAAAAATGGAATTTAAAAAAAAAAAGCATATTTTTTGTTGTTTTACTTGTTTTTAAATCAGCATGATGGATGCATAAAAAAAACAACAGTCATTGTTATAAATTAGATCTTAGTGGTTTCCCCTTTTTGTTTACCTTTCTGACACATTTGCTGAGTGTGTCCTTAAAGGGACAGTCTAGTACCCAAACTCACTTTGGTGCAAGATGAAGATTCAAATGAAGAAGAATGTGCACTCCACTCTCTGATCCAGACAGGTAAAAAGTGCTTTATTGGTGCAAAAACAGATCGCAAAAAGGACACAAACCAATGAACAGGTATAAGGGAGACCACACCTTACGCGTTTCTTGTATTATAACGCTTAATCATTAACCAACAAACCTGTGCGTTGGTTTGTGTCCCTTTTTGAGGTCTGTTTTTGCACCAATAAACTTTTTTGCCGTCTGGATCATAGAGTGGAGTGCACATTCTTCTTCATTTGGATCGATTGCTCGCGTCTTATCAATGATGTGGAGCACCCACCCTCTTAGCAAATAAATAGTGAGTGGAGCCAGCTTGAAACCTAGTGTTTCCTCCATTGCCATATTCGCAAGATGAAGATTACTGCTTGTATAGTGCACACGCTCCCCGTGTGATTTGATGTAGGCATTCTGCATAAATCACATTTTTAATATTTGACTCAAGACCTCCAACAGTGATTACTCTGCATGTTTACTGCAGGTGCCGCAGCACTGATTATATAGACACTGAACATATACAATTTTATTTCATTTAGTCACTTCCTATGCTCCTTGAATATAATACACAGTGTGGACTCTAATAGAGTTGCTCTTGTACACAGAATGATGTCTTAATAGTTTGACACATTGTCTGATGACATCACTAGAGAGACAGGAAATTGATTTGGACGATGCATTTTGGGCACCAGACAGTCCCTTCAAGAAATAGCCCCTCTAATGAGCTTTGTGTTACATAGTTCCATAATAGTTTAGGTTGAAAAAAGACTTTCCATCAAGTCAACACTTTTCCTATTCCTTGTTTAACGCTGTTGATCCAAAAGAAGGCAAATAAAATCCCTTATTCCAGCAATTCCATATTCAGTGGGGAAAAAAAAACCTTCTTGACGCAATCAGATTTCTCACTGGATCAACAAGCACTAAATCAATATTAATGTCTATACTAACATCCATAGCCCTATATCCACATCCATATAGAATTTAGAACCACCTCTTTAAAAAGGTCTTTAAAACGGCCTTTTGAATGGGCCTTGTACATATTTATATAACATTATCATATCCCCTCTAAGCCGCTGTTCCTCTTGTGTGTACAAATTTTCCAGCCTTCCATCAGTGGTCCTTCATCAGATCTGTGCTGAAGATGACAAGTAGACAAGTAGTGCAAAGGTTTTAAAAGCATAATATATTTCATTTTATATATATATATATTTTTATATATATATATTTTCAACTGGATTAATATCCTATGTTATTATAATAAATTTTTCTAATTTTTGATATTTGTACAACTGGAAATAGAAAAGAGCACATTTTGAAAAAAAAAAAAAAGAATAAATATATTTACCCTCAATCAGTTAGACATATTTTGGAATAATAAACAAACTAATAACAACAGTGTTATATAGCAAAAGTAACCCAAAACAGAATTGAGGTGGTAGGTACCACCTCAATTCTGTTTTGAGTTACTTTTGCTATATAACACACGTGTGTACACAGAGAAACACACAGGTTGGTGCTGCTTTGGATTAGATTAAGCGCCAGAGTTCTCACATCTCCTTTTTCTAATAACAACAGTGCTTTATGCATTTTCTTGGAAAGTAACTTCAATGGCTCACATTTACAGAGTTAGTCACTGGGAAATAATTTCTTCATCTGATCAGAAGGTTTGTGTTGATACACAAGCAATACAACATTGCACTTCGTTTGTGTTATGGTAAAACTATGGAGTGGGCTCCTTTGCCTGTCCATAATCCATTACAATGAATTTCAATGTTTGTTTAGAATTGTTATTCTAACAGCATTTTATAAAGATTTACAGAGGCCTTTATTGAACATGGTGCTGAATATGACTACTTTCCTCTGTATTAATGAAAGGGAAGTTATGATATGTCTAATAATATATGTATCATAATTGTGTCTGTAGTCAAATACATTTTGCTTCTCTTTTTACATGATTCCTTTCATTAAAGCAAGGATAACAGCATGCATGAGAAAGTATTTGTATTTTTCTCCTTGTGCTTTTTAAATCATTGGACGAGTTGTATAAGCCACTTGATAAATCAAAGTTTTCTCGGACGCTAGAGCAAGGTTTGGAAACAGAGATAAAAGCATAGCAACAATTTATAAAAGCTATATTTTTTTCTCCCACAGCTCAGTGAAAAATAAAAGCTTGATTCACTGGCAACACTTTAAAAAAAAACAGCTACTTTCTATATAATTGTATGTACAGGGTTTTTGAGAAATGGCTCTGGCTTGACATTCTATAGAAGTGTATCTTCTATGGTGACAGGCATTCTGGATTGCATTTGCATGCTAACACACCCTTTGATGTTCCTTTCATCCCAAATTACAAGATCTACTTACATGACTCAAATTCAAATACTTAGACATTCCTAAGGATGGTTACGGCAAACATTCTGATGAAATCTCTTTTTTTGGACTTCAATAACATCATGATAACACAGTAATGGAGAGGGAAGAGCAATATTCCTAAGGGAAAGGATAGCACTATTATTGTTAATTGATTTTGGCTCCTAGACTCATTTTTTTTTAGCTCATTTATTTGCACTTAAATTACATTTTATTACAATCACTTTGTGAATAAATTATTTAATAAGTGAGTGAAACACCATCCATATGAAAATGAACCTAATATTCTGTCACTCCCAATAATCTCAGCCAGCCTACAGAAAGAGATGTTTGTCTCTCACCAACTCTAAGCAGTTATTATAGTTATCCTGGGCTGGTGCATATAACATGGCATGCAGTGGTTCAAAAAGGGCTCTTTCTGGGTGGAAGTTGCCTGCCTGACCATCTGCACACCCATCTAGCTTTTTTGTGATAAACAGATTTTTTCTGTTTGGACCCGGTGGTGTCCTACACCCAGCACCATTTGAAGCCCAGCACCCAGCTTTCAGCTAAAATATCCTATTGGATTGTGTTCACGCAGCATCAGTTCTCAAGTTCTGTAGGATGCTTGTTACAGTATGATTGCTATACCTAGAATGACACCAGTCGTCTCTGATGGTAGTAATATACTACTATAATATAATGGTACCAACCATAGACTGCCACTTGGTCCTAAAAGCCAGTACCACATTCCGTCTCTACTGAACAATAAACTATACGAAGCATAAGAATAAGAGCTTTAGAGCAAAAAAGATGTCAAGCTTGTTAAAAGCTTGTTGCAAGGGGACTTGCTGATAGGTAGGGAAATTTACTCTTCTCTGTCATTTAGGGAGAGCTCCCCCTTCCCTCCAGAGAAAGATTTTCATATTTAAGAATAAAAAGCTATATTAACACCAATCTTCTGATTGAAAACCTGTCCCCATAGGTGGAATTATTAATGATGTGTCAAATGCACCCAAAACACAGAAACTCTTTCCTAAGCTAATGACACATCTAAAGCGTATAGAAAAAAATATAAAAAATAAGTTAAAAGCATGGCTTTCCTAGGAAAAAGATATAGGAAGAGCAAATAGAGGCTAGGAGAGCAATACAATGGAGTAGACAGGCCCCTCTTTTCTTTCTATATTCTTATCTCTCTTCCGCTCTCTTGTTTCTTTTATCTCTTAATGTTTAGGATATGTAAAGGGCATTGTAGAGTTAGAGAGGGCAAGTAAAGGGTTATAATATGGATAGATTTATTTTCTATACCCCCTCCCCCCCCCGAATAGGGTCTAAGTAGGGTATGTTAGGGACAGCTTAGGGATAAAGGGTACCTTATGAGACGGAAGGTCTTATGTATATATCACTTTGTATCTATTATTAATTTCACCCCAGATCATTTATTTATTTACTTACTTTTCTCTCCATCGCTTCTGTTAAGACCATCAGAGCCTATATTTAGTCAAGGACAGTTTTTGGCTATTCTTAAGCTTAGTGCTTAACTGGGACTGGGTAGGGAGGGAAGAGGGGATAAGGGAGATGGGAAATGGTTTAATCTGTTGAATATTGAAATTTGATTAATATGTATGTTTGCCTTTTTTATACCCTTATATTTGTACAATATTGCCAAGCATGAATAAATAAATAAATAAATAAATAAAAGCTTTCGTAGAAACAAATGTAGGAAGATCATAGGCCTCCTTTTGGACACAATTAAGATACCTCCTCTTTGTCTCTCTCCTGGCTTGAAATTGTTGCCTTGTCCTTGTAAATAGATACTTATTTGGGACCTGATTGTATTGTCTTAATGTTAAGTGTTATATCTGGTTGCAGTAATGTAACCTATTATCTATGCATAATAAAGAGTTAAAAAAAAAGATAAAGGAATAGCAAATCAACATACTCGGTATTGAAAATCACAAATAGAGGTTAGGAGAGCAATACAATGGCTCAACATTGGCTACAAAATTGGTAATATCATGGGAATGGAATAAGCAATCTATTATTCCACCTGTTCCACCTGAAATCAAATTGTCAGCCAGGTCGACTACCAATACAATATGGATAAAGATAAAGCACATCATATGGGTACGTTCTATAATAATATAGATGATTATTTATTGTTCGCTATGTATTGTATTATTATTTTTCGTTATGTTTTATATTATAAGTACTTTCAAATTTTATAAAAAAAACTTTCTTAAATAAATATATATATATATATAGCTTGTTGCAAGTTGATAAAACATGTTATGAAAGTTGGGTACATTTGATATGCTGGTGCTTTATTGTTCACCATGATGGTCATATTTTTTATTGCCTGACGATGGTGGCAAAGGTTTTTATTTTGTTTCTTATTTTGCAGATCTGTTGTAACAATTATTGGAATAAATGCTGGCACTGTTTAGGATTGTCAGTGGCGATGGAAAAGGGAATAGACATCTGTACCACTGGAAGCATTGATTTCCTGACCCCTTATACTAAATCTTAAGATGATGGAGTGATAGACTCTGAATGTCCGATTTTCATCTTTGCATTTTCCCTTGCAATACACTAAGAAGTAGATTGAAGTTTGAAAGAAACTCATTCAAATAAATGCATTCTTCATTGTAAACCTACATTTCATTGTACTCAGATATTTCATGTAAAATAGCAATTTATATACACAATGGCTCTTTCCAAAGCCATTCTGCTCAAGTGCTTGGTACTCTTAACACTTAAATAGTCTTATGTATACCTTTAGCATATATATACACATGTTAACTTGCTGGGTGAAATCATAGTACTTATGCTAATGATGCTGCAAATACATTGTTAGGGCTAGTCAACACTCTTGTAAGAGATTCCTGATGCTGTCAGGAATGTGCATTAATGAAATAAACAATCTCAAATGTAGCATGAAGATAATCCCCTAGGGGGGGGGGGTGTAAAAATAACCCGGGCACGTTCAAATAGGGCTTCACCTGTCCTCTGAAACTCTCGGTGCTTTACAGCTCCATCGCCAACATTGTGTAGTAGACAAAAGAGATCCAAAAGGATAAAAGAGCTGGCACTCTGGTTCAGTTGGTGAAAAAGTGAAAATTTCTTGTAGGATCACATGAACAAAATAGGGCAGGGTGACACATCTTGAGTCAACCAGACCCTTAATCACTTATGTATTTCATTTGTATATTTTTTCTTTTGTAAATTTGTTAATATGTTTACAGTTTTTTTATGTATCATTTTGTGTCGCCTATGAATATATTTGTTTAAATATCATAGATCCTCCCAGATGGTATTTTTTTCTGTTGTTATCAAGCCCAATACAAACTGTAATGATTATTCAAGACTTTAATTCGTAGACAAAATTTGGGCTTTAAAATCTTTTCTTCTGCCTTGTGGTCTGTTAACAGACTCTGGCCATCAATCCTGACCACCTTTGTAAAGTCCTTTTCATTTCAGGCTTTTTCTACTCCCTTTTTGTCTATGCCATTTGCAAATAACGTTATAATTTTTTTAGAATTAGGGAGTGGAAGGCTTTTGTTGCAGTCTCTGAGCCAAGAGGCACCAAGGTTGTAACTTTGGTCCTATGCAATTACACTTCTCCTGTCTATATTTGGTAATGGTAAATAGTAAAAAAGTCGAATGGACACTCATTTATTGTTTCAATTGTGGTAAAGTTTGGTGTCCCTTTAACCAGGAAGGGTACATTAAGATACTTTCTCATTTTGAAATACATCTTGGAGATTTTACAACTGCCTTACTATTACTTTTACCCAATATACTGGTTCTTATTTGATCTAACTCAAAAGACGGAAGTGTTGAGTCAGTCCCTCCAAGAACTGAACCTGCAACTTGGAGGGTTGAACAGATTTTACAGGGGAGACATCAGACAACTTCTTCATGTTACTGATTGAAATACAGATTACAGAGGGTGGTTGTAAATGGCAATTTACAACCTGGACAAAACTCTTAAATGCATCAGGGTTCTGTTCTTGGGCCAATTCTTTTTAATTTATCAGTGACTTAGAAGAAACTACTGAAAGCAATTTATCTGCAAAGGGATTTCGACAAAGTGAGAGAATTGGCAGCTACCTAGCAGAAGGGTTTCAATATATACATTTAAAATGATAGCATTGGGTAAGAAGAAATTGTTCTGTGTTGGGTAATTATTCTTTGGAAAAAGGATTTGGTGTTCTTGCTGACAATAGACTGTGTAGATGTGCACAATCTCAGGCTGCTGTTGCTTAATCATGCAAGTGTTCATGTATTAAAAGGGGGAAAGGTAAAAAGATCATAATTTTGCATATTTAAAAAATCTTGGGTAAAACCTCCTCTAGAATATGAAGTGTAGTTTTGGGCACCAGTATAAAAAGGACATACTAGCTATGAAGAAAGGCTGTCCAAATTGGGGCACATGCTTTCTTTCAGGATAAGACATCTTCATGGGAATATGATAAACCTTTACAAGTAAGTTCAAGCTCAATACAATCATCCCTTTTGATATTTTGTTATAATTCGTACCTAGGAGAAAACATTTAGACATCCTTTAAGACTGGAAGAAAGAAGCTTTCGTCTTAAACATAGAGAAGATTTTGTTTACTGTTAGGACGGTTACATTGTGTAATAGACTGCCATCTAAAGTTATTTTGGCTGATTAAATCTATATATTTAAAAACACTTTTGGATGTTTTTTCTAGATATGAAATGCATTCAAGATCATTTTGAGTAAACATTTATAAGGTAATGTTGATCCAGGGTGAGTCCCTGCAGTCAAGAAGGAATTGTTTTCCGCTTTGAGATGATAGTACTGTCTCAGTGTGGTTTTTTTTCTTCTTCTTCTTGATCAATTAATATAAGCTTGTGGAATGGTTGGACTGTATGGACAATCTGTCTTTTTTCAACCAAATTACCTATGTAATTATGCACAGTGATATGACTCACATGTACAAAGCATCCATTTTAAACAGTTTTGCAAAGAACAAACACAAGAGATGATGGCTCTCAATAACCTTGAAAATAACTAACTACAGAAGGAAGGAGCTACAGTGCGCGTGAGAATCTGGTCTTCAATTAGACACAACAGTCGAGTAGTCCCACTGCACCACAATGTCCTTAGTTGGCCTATGTTGCTGCATAGTCCTTTCTTAATTCCTGATAACTGTTGTCTGTAGAGAAATGTTAGAGAATCTCTATATAAACGGACAGTAGGGAATGTTATTTTATATATAATGAAAGTAACATTCTTCTGTTTATGTATGCACAGTATTATCTGTATTGTCAATTTACCAAAGATACATGGAAAGGTTTAATTACTATAAAACCTTCCCAACTGACTTAGTTTTTCATATGACTGATGTTTAGAGCTGAGGATGTTTCGTTCTTATATGTATTACGAGATACAGCAGCAGACTGGTTAGCTGCAATGTTCCATTTTCTAATTAAGATTAATGACTGATTTAGAACAACAGGGCACAGGCCATTGATTATCTGTCTTTAATGTTGCATGATTAAAAAGATTTTTCAGAAGAGTCTATTGTTTAGTGTATTGAGAAATAATAAAGAGGTAAAGAATTTTTTTTACTAGCATCCCTTATAATTGATTTTTTTTCTTTCTTACTTTGCAACATATTGTTACAAAATGTGGAAATTGTTTTTTTTTTTACATTTTAATCTACATAAAAAAATAAATGATTTAAAGGTACAGTGAGATAAAAAATATTTAATGGTTGACTCAATATACAATTGCATTTGGGTCAGGCATGTGAGCCAAATTTCACAAATCTCCAAAATGAGCTTACTCAATATCTATATTTAGTTGGAGAATTGAATAGAAATGTGTAGATGAATTAAAGTAAACATATTTTAAATACAAAAATATGTATATACAATAATAACAGATTAATGCTAAATATGTATATACAATAATAACAGATTAATGCTAAATATTATAATAGTATATTTACATTAATATAATCATGTTTAAATTTTAATTAAAAAATTGATATGATTTTATGTTCATTTGCTTGATTTTATGATTTTGTTCAATATTCCCATTCTGAAATGGATTTAGATCGGGCATGTTAGCCAATTTGAAGGGGCCACTTGCCCCGAATCTCAGGAACTTTCTTTACCTTTTTATCCATTTGTTAAGGGACAGGGAGTATTAAGAAACAAATTAAATTCGAGATCTGTTTCTTTAGCTTCCCTTTACATGATGCAACATGCAAAAACAACATGTAAAACAGCATCTTTAAAGCGACACTTAACAATGGGCTGTGCCTCCATAGGAGACAGTTACCACTTAAAAATATAAAGTAGCAGCAAATCAGTATTCATTCAGGACTTGGGATTGCCTGCATTGAGATCATTAGTTTCCTTTATTCCACTGTGCACAGTTTATACAGTGATGGATAATTCCCACCATTCCCAAGTTAAAACATATTAGAATTTTGCCTTTTGCTCAAAATTTTAAATAAAAACAAAGCAACTATCAAATAGTTTTAAAATAAACACAAAGAATGGATACCTTATTATGGTCCAGAAAATTCCAAGGACAGATCCACTTAAAGGTCACCCTGGGCACAAATTAGGTATGTATTGGCTAAACTCTATTTGAATCCTCATTCATTTAAATCACCCTGTTTCACATGTTCATGTGAGAAATATGATCATGTATTGAAACTCTGGCCATGTCAGGATTTTGGAGGGAAATCCATAGATACAAATGTATGACAAATATAGTTTTTAATATCACACCAATCACTTAATCCAATGTGTCCTGTCATAATTAGAAATATAAGGAAAATGTATTATTATTTAGCACTGTGCAGTTATAATCTGTTATTTGTGAAATTGTAAAATGAATAGGCACTGCAATACTATTTTATTCCCCTGCGTTTCTCGAATGTCAAATTACTATGCTCTAGCACAGGTTTGCTCCATTTAAAACATTTACCTTTACAGCATATTGAGATGTCTGCAAAAGACGTATTAAATATCCTCCTGTCAGACACCATTGTAGGTTGAAAGAATGATCAAAACCTTTCATTCCCTCCATGTGTTTCAATATCGTATGAAATAAAAATCCAAGTGTCCACCTGTCTTGACAGAACTGTTTTTGATAATACGGCTAAAACTACCTTGATTTCCCCCCTGGATTTCGCCTCATAGGAATCATTTATTAACACTTACACGTGTGCAGTGTAAGAAAAAATAATGGACAAATAACAGGAGAGCCTCTGATTTAGTTAGTCACTGCCTCACACTAAGGTTTACACTTACCTGATTGGGGTGGTTATTTAATTTTTTTTATCCATATCAGTTAATTCTGCAGTGCTTGAATGCCGCTCAGACTTGTGATCAAAGGGACAGTCTACTACCCAAACTCACTTTGGTGCAAGTTGAAGATTACTGCTTGTATAGTGCACATACTTTTTTCCAGTGTGATTTGATGCAGGCATTCTGCATAAATAAAATATTTAGTATTTGAATCTAGCCAGTGATTACTCTCAGGGCCGTCTTTAACATTGACTGGACCCTGGGCAAACGTTTGTTTGGGGCCCCTGGACACCACCCAAACAGTATCAGAGGCTCCATATGTGCTAGGTGTGTGCCGCACGGGCAAAGAGCACACAAACCCCAGAAATAAATCCGAAAGACAAAGCTGCATTGAATTCGGCAACAGAGTCACTCACAACAAACAACCACCGGAAAGTATACTTATTGGCTCCTGCAGCAAAAAAATAAAATGGAAATTGACTATTACTCAGCCAATGTGGGCAGTCCTGGTTTCTTGCAAACTGCTGTAATTTAACAAATTCATCTAGCTGTAAGTATTTTAAATTTTAAGCAAATCAAATGGTAAAACATGCATTTTAAAGTACTTTGAAAGCACATTAATATGCATTAACATTTTTTTGGGGCACCAGACAGTCCCTTTAATAGGGGATTGCTTAATAGATACTAGATACTATAATATTGCATAATAGATACTATTCCTAGAGTAGATACTAGGAATAATGTTCCAGCTGAAGTAGTAAAATGCTTACATTGTTAAGATATCCAGGACTGTCTGCAATATGCCTAGAATTTTGTAAAAAAAAAAAAAAATGGACTAAGTCCTACACATCCAGCCAGAGATAGTCAAAGTGTTCACATAAGTACATCAGAGTCTATGGCAGTGTCCAAAGAACATCATTAAAATCTCACAGTATATGTCCACAGTTAAGGAGGTTGGTCCCTTTCCCTGTTGGTCTACTGCTGCTCTGATGACTGATAAATAAATAACCAACTTTGTGCCTACGCCAGAATTGTTTAATCATCCCGCAGTCTTTAAGAATGGCAGAGAATCATGGTAATTATAGTAACAACTGGAATGTTTGTACCAAGAGATTGATTAGGTCTTATCTGTACTCAGAATACATGTATTTTTATAGGAATACTGAAACTTTCTACCTACACACATTTTAAGGTTTTTATGAGAAATGTAATACTGTTCTCACAAAGTACTGTTTCATCATTTCTTTGTTGAATAATTTGAATTCTCTGTGCTGCTCTTCATAGCTTGCATAATTTAGAAGACAAAGATGGAAGGATTTTGGTATCAATTTTACTGTACTTCTGCTAGCATGAATTTGCCATCCACTGTATGATAAAAAACATAGATACATCAATTTTTAACGTCCTTGGGAATTATTAAAGCATTTATCAAACCATATTTCATAGTTAGACGGCTAATGAAAACCATGAATGGATTGAAAATTAAATATTAATTTTTATAAAATAAACACGTAATATAAAATAAATTAAACAGGAATATTTAAATTATAACACACTATAAACCCAGCTTAGTTATTATGAATAAGTAATGCCACACGATGTTAAGTAAGCACATCAGTCCTTCATGTGTCTTTCTTAACTTTTTGAGAAAATTAGATTTTTGACCAGTGATTTTGTTTTCTTGGCATTTTAATTGGTTGTTATTATAATGCTATGATTAAACTTTAATGTAAATATAAAGCATAAAAATTAACCGTTTCTTTTTTCTAGAGACTTTGTTTATACATTTCCTGATAATTCTACTCACATGATGAAGGAATCACATAACTTGTAAGTTTTAACATTGTGTTATATCACCTGGATATGAGACAAAAAGCTACATTTACAGGATTAGAGCATATCTTAGTGGATCTTTACTGGTTAAACGTTTTTTGTTATTTTTATTATTAGTATTGTTACCTGCCCATCATTGTGCCACAGTATTTTCATGCATGTGTATACAGCATCATTAGATATTATTATGAGCGAATTGCACAAATCAGGAATTAATATCTGAGGTTTTTAAAAGATAGACAGTTTAATTTAACCACTGCATCTTTTAATGTCAAATTTATGCTATTCTGTTTGTTATTCCCTTACTAGTTCCCCACTCTTCTGTTTTTATTGGCTGGGCCCCAAGTGTGTTGAAGGACAACTATCATGCCATTGAATTTAGAGGAAGGAGCTTGGGTTGGAAAGTCAGTGATCTGACCCATGCTGGGATGACAGCCGTTGCATGTGCAGCAGGTGGCTTAAAATTATGTATGAGTTTGTATTTTTAAGAATGGCACAGCATATTTATTAGAGTTTATATTTTTTTTTTCAGACACAGTTGCTTATGGCATGATAGTTGTCTTTTAAAATAAGTATTTTTGGGGTGTTTTTTATCAGTTTGAAGTGGAGTATTGAAGCTTGACATTATCAGTTTGATAGCTGATTTAACACACTATTCTACTGTGCATCAGTGTGACACTAAAAACCAGTGTCAAGTACATATCAGATGCCATTTTTAAAAAAGTCGCTTAAAATACGGTATATAATGTAGTTATGATAAAATACCAAAAATGTGCTTATACAAAACACTCAAAAAAGTGCTCTAAACATACCTGTTCCAGAAAACATAAACATGCAAACAAAAACAAACACAACTATGAAACATGAACAAACCCCTGATGCTTCATATGTAACCAATTTTGAATGAACATCAGTGCCCTTTGGCAATATAGACGACTCGGATCTGACCTTTTCATCTGGCTATAGTACAGGTAGAGGATCCCTTATCCAAAAATGCTTAGAACCAGAAGTATTTTGGCTAACAAATTCTTTAGGATAAAGGATAATTGTTTGCCAGTAACATATATTAAAGCCTCTCTGCACTCATGAAATACAGCAGTATCAATGCAAAAACTGTATAGAGCAAATAAGTCCCTTTTACCATGATGTCATTGTGATGCAGGGCATTGTAGAGAACCTGCCATCAGGCCTGCACATGTACCATCTTATTACCCTTTTTTGGGGGGGTGGAGGAATCTGATCATGCATGGAAAGTCTAGATCACAGCTTAAGGGGGCTCGACACTGAATAAACTGTTGTGCGCATGCATTCTGACAGGTGTGTGTGGAATCTGCAACTTGTGCCAAAATCTGGGAATTTTTGGGAAAATGGATCATTTTAGATAATGGATATTTATCACAATTTGGTTATGATAATATCGGACTTACCCTCCTGCAGAGCATCCCCTATGCATGAAACTTAAAACTAGCTAAAAATTTAAATCAGAAAAACAAGCGTAGCATAAAATATATGCTATACATAGAATGTATTATTGCACATGCAGTAATGTGCATACTTTTCAATATTTACTATTGCTTTTAAATAGAAATACTTGCTTGAAGCAGTGCTGGAGAGTGGCAATATTTGCTTGCAGACAGTGCTCTGTTGCTCCACTCTCAATGTCCGTAAAATCCTCTTTGTTGTCAGTCTCTCCCCCAGTGCACTATGTGTTTCGTCAATTAAGTGGTTTCTTCATGGTGCCAAAATGAAATCCAAACGTGATGTAGCTGTAGGAAATGAGAACAACTAGTTGTATACAAGACTTTCACCAAAATGAGGACAATAGCAGCTACCAAAAGAACACCAAGATGTGGTTCCTCAACACACAGTAATACAAGTTAAAATATTATTGTGAGCGCTGATTGGAAAGACAGAAAAGAAGATGAAAAATTCAGCTGGAACACTCAAAATTTCAAAAAGTAGAAAAACCCAAGAATAATATTGATAATGCAGTTTGTGGGCATAATCTATAAAAACATTACATTAAAAACACAGCATGTACAACATCAACACTTGTTTGTACAATAACAGGGGGTCTTCTTCAATGATTTTTCCATCTAAAGATGCAGACGCATTTCAAATCATAGAGGAAGACCCCCTGTTATTGTACAAACAAGTCTTGATGTTGTACATGCCGTGTTTCTAATGTAATGTTTTTATAGATTATGCTCACAAACTGCATTATCAATATTAAACTTGTGTTTTTATACTTTCCCAAATTCTGAGAGTTTCAGCCGGATTTTTCACCTTCTTTTCTGTCTTTCCAATCAAACTACATTTGTTTCCCTATGGTAAGCAATTCAATTCATGAGATTCAAATAGAGCTATAAGTTCAGATGCAAAATGTGCAAACTGGCCCAAGACACGGTGTTTAACCCTACCAAAAATAGAGATGTCCACTTGTTAATCTCTGTAATTGATTCGCACAAACAGTTTGGCAGAGCCCTTGAATCCTAATTATTCAAAATGCCGAGGCAATGCAGTTGCATTTTGCAGATAACAGAATTCAAGCTAACAGAGGGACAACATGTAAAACAATTTCCCAATAAACGGACACCATTTTATATCTCAACTTCTCAACAAGCTGCCGTAGTGTTATCTATCGTTTGCAGGGGTGACGGATATTACCATAGTGCTTTGCAAAAAAAAAAAAAAAACATACAATGTTATTGGAACATCAGGAGCCCAATAAAATCCCTACATTTTACAGTTTCATTATTATAAAGTACAAGATTCATAAAATAGTTCTGTTTTGATGCGTTATGCAAATTCTTTTCTAAAAGTAATTAAGTTGAATTGTTTACGGTTTGTAATGAAGGGCAGATAACAAGGGAGGCATGTAAAATGCTAATTTTGAACCATAATTGCTTTCGATGTTACACTATTAACATTTATGCTAGAAACTTCACGTCTGCTAGTTCACAAAACACCTCATTGAAAGGGTAGTTGATATCTTGACTAGCCTTCCAGTAGAAGTAAAACAGACTAAAATGCCTGGAAAGGAACTCAAGAATGCTGGGAATGTGTGCAAGAGCATCTTAAAGACAAGTCAGGAGGAATTATGAGGAAAATCTATCAATGAAAAAAAAAAAATACATAAACCTTATGGAGCCATAGAGCTTTTAACTTCCTTCACTATTTACTAGTACTGTTCTAACTGTGGAAATACAGGAAAAAAGTAGCGTTAAAGTGATACTCTGTATTGTTTAACTGGCTTGGCTTGGGGCTTGTTTTGACTCCTTTCCTGACGGCTGTCCAGACCATATGATGCACGTTTTGGTGTTGCTGGTTTATTGGAGAGTCACAAATTCCTTTCTCCAACAGACTAAATTATATCAATGTTCCTCGGAGGAGGGGTTCTACAGTGAGGAATAGCCTAATGTAGGGGCCCCATAGAACGCACCAATGATAGAAACAATTATAATGGTTGTTGGCTACAAGGCATGCAGACTATTGTTTAAGGTACTACAGTGGGCTAACTGAATGAATGAAATTTTGGTCTGTACTTGACTTGTATTGTTATACCTCACTGACTAGGGTCCATTAAGTGTAACACAGTTTCACTTTGTTAGTCTTCACTTTGAGTTTCAATTTGCAGGAAACTCACCCAATATATTTTAATGTGTCATTTAAAACCATTGTTTGCTGAATACCAATTCTACTAGTGTTGTTATAATAATACAAATTATATAAATATTTATTGAAAATCCTGGTAACTTTAGCAATATAAGCATCTCATAGTAAACATGTACTTTCTAATTAAAAAAATATATAAGACAAGCATTTAAATGTGTTATTTAAGAGATAACACTTATTTGGAATCGGTTCACAGTTTTCAAATACATTGCCCCAAAAATTTCCATTAATTTGCATGAAAAATGCAAATCAGAAACCTTTTACACATATCTGTTAATGTCCCAAAAAAGATTTTTCATTCCTTTCATGCAATGAGTGCTTAACATTTGGTGTCTTCTGTATTGCCCTAAATGTATTTTAATCCAGTTTAATTGTTATGTAAGCAGCTGTTGTATATTACACTAGAGAATCTTCATCGTTGTTTTGCATAAAAATATCTTGTTAACAAACTTTACATTAGTTCATTTTCAGAGAGCTAAGCTAGCTGTGAGGAGATACATGTAAAGGTTACGACATTGGTATCCTGGCATAAAAAAATACAGAACATTTTTTTATTAATAATATCTTCTTTACAATAGTATATACATTAATAAAAATGAATGCTACAGTCTCCTAAATACTCATTACATTTTAAGTGTTTTAATGTTTCTAAAAGTGACATGACATCTACCAAATTTGTGGATGACAAGTTAGGATTCATGTAGGTATAAACACGTGGCCTACATATTTGCATGCAAAATCACCAACATCACCAATCTCTGTTAAGATGATTTGACCCAAAACACTGACATTGCTACTCTATGGTGTTTAGCATGTGGGTGGCATATATGCTCTTATGCCCTTGGCTTGGCGTTGGTTTTTTTTTTTTGCTGAAGACCCGGGCCACCATCAGAAACTGGGTCTTAATCCAAAGGAGAAACATAAACTATTTTCAGGTAGACATCAATGTTTCGATCTCTGGGATAGAGTCTGTCCTGATGAAGACATCTACCTGCAAATAAATATTTTTTCTACTTTGGATTAAGACCCAGCCACAATTCTTTTGATTATATATATTTACATATAATTTATCAATGATGATTTTTGTTTTTATTTCAACAACATAGTTCATTGGATTTAAAAGTGTGTGCATTTTAGTTAAACATAACATAAAATAGTATAACATTTAATTTCAGGTTGTAGCAGAACAAATGTGAAGTGAATACTGCATGAGAAAAAAAGCTTTATTACTTATCTGTGTTATGTTATTACATATACTCAGGTATTTTATTCTATGTAATGCTTCCTTTTATCTACTTTGCACTTTATACTTCTTCTTCCACTGATATATTTCCTTGACTGGGACTATTGTCTCAGATTTAAGGCTTTTTGTTTTATCCATTTAGGGGTTGGTTTTATAGAGTATATTGTTTTATTGTATGTTATTTGTTGTTATTTGTTGGGAAATTCCTCTATAAAGCATGTTGTTCAATTTATTTGCCAATAAAGGAAGAATACAAATATTGATCGGGACAACATTTTATTGCAGTGGGGAAGCGAGTCTGCGGTGTATACTAAAACAAAAAAGCTCTATCAGCACTCACTCTTCAAATGGTGCCAGGTGTAGGACTCCACTGGCTCCCATACATTAACTCAAATATACAAGTCGCATAGTTTTCAATCAAGTCGGGTGTTTATTTTCACAAGGCTTGGAAAAGACCCGAATAGGGTTGAAACATTGCCATTTTGTTGAAAATAAACCCCCCACTTGATTGCTATGTGATTCATTGTTTTTTGCCTTTGATTTTGAAATATATAATGGTTTCTACCAGACATCGCGAAAACTTAGATACGTTTTAAAAATTATTATATATTATTAAGTAAAATATATTGGAACAAGTATATACAACAAATCTGTTTGAAAATGTAGTTTGATCGATGTTAATATCACTTTAATGTTCAATAAAACAAACAGAAAATGTACTTTAAAATATTAATATAGAAACAGGACAAATAAAAAACAAATTTGATAATGTTAATATACATATTTGTGTGGTGTTAAAGAATATTCTAAATAAGTAGGAACAGGAATAAAAAATGTAGAATTTGTTTTAATGCTAGGAAGAAAGCTTTTTAGATTGAACTTTGAAAGTAAAAAAGAAAAAGGGATGGGGAAATGTCAAGTAGAGAAACAATTACATGAGCGAAATAAAACAATGTATAAACAAAATCACACTGGTGGGATGGATTACATAAATGGTCACAACATCTAAATACACACAAAAGCAGGAATGTAGCCAACAAGGAATGAATCATATCAATATTTAGCAGAATCCAAAAACTCAAAAGATGCATTTGAGCTTCAGTTGTGAGAAGACCTTACATCTCATGAAGAAAGCTATTGTACAAAATGATGTAAGATAACTCAACAAAGAGAACTATGTTAATTAATACAAGTGGAATGGTAAACATTATTAAATAAATCAAGACAGTTAAAATAATTAAATAAGGATCAACTAATCTAGATTTACAAAAATCAGAGACATCAGTAGCAGAGGTGGTCATAAATATTAGTGAAATTGGAAGCACTGTACTGTGATTGCCGACAAGCACAGCCAGTAATAGTGCTACTGTGATTTTACGCCAAAGAACTATCACAACAAGGCTGATTACTGAACTCTAAGACCCAGGGAATCTTCGCGAACACAGGTATTCTTTGCACCATATATCTTGACTTTATATGTATTTTATCCACATTGAAATGATTTATTTTTTACTAAACGTTATAATATAAAGTGGTATCTTACATTTAATTAAGAGATTGTATCAAGTGTAGTTGATTTGTAAAGAAAGACTTTAATGAAAGAACACAAATAAAGTGCCTTATTAAGCCTTCTTTACTTCATATAGTTCTCTGAGGGGGCAGACATGTTCTTTAGAATCTTGGGTCAGGTCTTTACTCACCTTGGTTCAGATGAAGAAAGATCTGACCCATCTGACCAAAGATTCTAAAGAAAAGGCCTGCCTCCAGGTGGACGTAGATGGAGTACCGATAACTCAACAAGATACTTTATTTGTATTCTTTCATTAAAGAATTTCTATTTAAAATATCAACACTTTATGCAGTCTTTTAGTTAAACACAACTTCATTTTTTGCTACAGTTGTCCTTTAAGTTAAAAAAAAATAAGGTCTCTCTTTAGATATATATTTTGCAGGGACAAATATCACCACTTGTCCCGGAACAATGTATAGTTGAAATTATATTAAGTTGGTGTTATAGCATTTGGCTACATAGGGGATATGAAAAAGAACACACAATTTAAAAAAAAGTAAGAAATATATTTACAAATATTAACGTTTGAATTAACAAAATGCTTTACTGTAAACTTTTTAAAGAAATATAAATGATGTCTTAGTACATATCTATAACTCTAATTTATTATTTATTATAAAAAAAAAAAAATCAGCATGGTTAAACATATATATTAGTCGTGTTTTCTATTACATTACATCTGATTAAATTTCAAGCAGGAAATTGTGTACAAAAACAAAGCACTGAACAATTGAATCATGATTTCAGTTTACAAGATCACATGAAATACAGAACTTATATGGGCACATACAAAACACAAAAAACATCCCACATACATTCGGCCAGTCCATTCATGCTGGTGGCTCAGTGCAGAGGGGCAGAAAGACGGACACGGGGACAGGCCCATAGAGGGGCATATCCATTAATCTCCTCAGTGAAAATGTTGAAATATTCAGCATGATGTACAGATGCCCGTTATTCTCTGTGTGGTGTAGTGTACAGCAAAGTACAGCAATCAAATAGGTCCGCTTTTGGTGTGTTTCCTTTAACCTTAGTTGGTTCTGGGTTTTTTGTACTTATAGGTACCCACCTCTCTCTCTTTAGTTTGGAGGAGTGGCGTGAGACTGGAGGCTCCCTCTCTTTTTTATTGGAGCTATTGATGCAGACGGCCAACTTTTTTTGTGTCTTGTACAGCTTGAAGGGGTGGAGAAATGTTACATTACTCCAATTTTTACACCTTTTGCTAAGGAAAAAACAATCTTCAATTCTAATTTCAAGACCATATGCATTTGCGTTTAATACAATTCATTTATAGCACGTTTGTACTGAATTTTGGAACATTTTACCCTGAATCGTTACCTCAAATGTCCTGCAAAATAAGAAATAAATTGCTCAGGATGCTAAGAGTTCATACAATTTTCGATGGAGGAAAAATATTATGGAAACAATTATTGCTGATTTGATATTGTAACCTATTTCTTTGAGATGAGCAAGCTGGCTGCATGCTGCTTGAAATACCTAGGACTGTGTTACAGCGGTGAATTATCACACAGTATGAAATTATCTTTCTTTAAAAATGAAGCCAAGAAGCTTCCATATAGATAGACAGATTTCTAGGCAGCAGATAGCAGCACTGGCTGATGAAATTGGAAGTACTGTACTGTGATTGCTGACAAGCACAGCCAGTAATAGTGCTACTGTGATTTTACGCCAAAGAACTAGCACAATAAGGCTGATTACTGAACTCTAAGACC
The DNA here is from genome assembly GCA_036172795.1 of Pelodytes ibericus. Lineage (NCBI taxonomy): Eukaryota > Metazoa > Chordata > Amphibia > Anura > Pelodytidae > Pelodytes > Pelodytes ibericus. The sequence continues at coordinate 197,787,407 of CM069859.1, forward strand.
CAGGGAATCTTCGCGAACACAGGTACTCTTTGCACCATATATCTTCCCTTTATATGCAATCCATGCTAAAATTGTCATGAAATCGTTGCTTTGTCTGTTGCTGTAATTCCCATAACTCATATTTATAAAAACCAAAGGGAAATGCATAAAAGTATTGTAGCGCAAAGTGCTGGAAAGTGATAAAAGAGGTGACATTGCTAACGTCTGGATTACAAAAAAGCAATTATTATTTTTTTACAAACATCACAAATTTCAAAAAAACAAATAAATTATATTTTGTTCAAATGTTTTGAGTACAAAGGAAATAAAATTGGTTTAAACAAATTCTATCAGGAAACAGATTTGAAATGCATTTAGAAAATAAAGTAGTGAAAAATGAAAATAGGAAACATAATCAAACAATAACAAAGCAGCGAGAAATACAACAAAAGGAAAAATATTAATCATTGACAAACAAGAAAGTAGTCTTGCTTTATTAGCCTAATTATAAAAACATAACAAAAACATAAATATAACTAAATATTGGTCTATGGGGAAGGAAAGGTCTGCCACAACCATTTTTTTTCATCTAAGCTAGGTGCTTTTCAAATAATTAAAAAAAACATAAAAATAATGTTAAGATAATATGTTGTATGGTTGCACACGGAATTTATGTATTTCCACACAACTAAACAATCTAAGTGTATTCAAATCTAAAAACACTTTGTGCCCCTTTTTTACATGCAATGCATTGGCAGACGTAATGCTAACTTCTGAATTTTGGTGCTGTTAACTGGGGAGATGGTACAGTTCATTGCAGCTTCATTAACGCAGCCGCTTCACCGTCCTGCGATGACCTCTGGTCATCACGCGAGAGGTCATGGCAGGACAGTTGATCGTGGGATTGCTGAAGGTGAGTTTTATTAATAGGGGTTAAATTTAGTATTAGGGTTCGGGGGGTTAGGTATTAGGGTTCGAGGGGTAGCATTAGTATTAGGGTTAATTTTAGCATTAGGGTTCAGGGGGGGTTAATTTTAGTATTATGATTCTGGGGGTCACTTTTAGGGGAGATTCATTTATTGGGGGTGTGCGTTCGTAAGCGCTGATAGTTCAGCACTGAGCTGCCAGCACTTACATAACAGTGATGAAGCGACCGTGTTCATCGTCACCGCTGACAGTTCAGCTTTCAATCTGCCGCGCTGAACTGTCAGCAGTGAAGCAGCTGCAAAGAAGTGTTCTAGACCCGTTAACTGGTGCGTTGCTTTTGTGCATTAACTCCCAAGGTGTTTAACCAGGAGGGAAACATTGAGATAATTCCTGATTTTCAAGGACACACTGCGGATTTTACATTTGCCCAACATGTGGCAACCACGTTGATTTTCGAATTTAAATCTAACACAAATTGGTTGTGGTCTATGTTATGGACACAATATTTTGTGTTTTACCACCATATACCCTTTTATATTTCCTTTCTTTAAAATGACAGTTACAAGCAGTGCAAAGTATGTGTTTGTTTGTGTTTTCCACAGTAACCAGCTTGGGGGCTGGTGTGACTCTAGGAGGGGCTTGTCATTTTGCAATTCAGGTAGCTAGGAACATTTGCATTAATGAAGGTGGAGGGCAGTCATGGAGGGATGGAGATGAAGGAACCAGCTAAAATCTGATCTATAAGTACAAACTGTTCAATTTCAGTTTTTTTTTATACTTTGAGACAAAAAACAGAGAAGTGGGATCCCTCTCAGCGAGAACGGGCAAAAGCTGAAATAGCCAGCCTTATTGGATGGAACCTACTCAGGAGATGAATCACCGTTTTTTGCTCGCTTGCACCATTACAGAGGAAACCTCGCCATTAGTATATCAGACTGGTTCCACCCATAAGGGCTGTCCAGATCCAAATAGCCTGGCAGGTCTCCTCTGCATAAAGAATACAGCAAGGACAGACATTCGTTTCGGCCTTCATTGGCCTCACTATTGTGGTATGGCTGGTATCTCTCTAGGTGCAATGAGCTAGGGACCCACAATCCAAACAAAGGAAAGATAAAACACAAAACAATCTTTACTGAAAAAAATAAAATAATTGAAGTCACATTTTGTATTGATCAGTATGATCTGTTTTCAGGTGTTAAGCACCTGTATGACAATTACATGTTTATACAACTGTTTATTTAAAGGTATCAACACAATCTTACAAAACAAGTCCATTTTGTTTGGGAATTTCATATCTTTATTGACTTTCCTATAAAAAATAATGTTCAATTGTCACACAAATCAATTTTCATTCATCCTTATCATAGTCCTGTGTGTCAGCTGTATAGTCCTGTTAAGTAGATACTTGCACTGACTTTAAATATCCCTGTGCATGGTATTATATCATATGGTAAGCTTTTGTTTTATATATAATGTATAAATGCTACTTGTTTTTATTATGTTTTTGTCTTGATTTTGTTTTTACTTAGGATCTGCTATAGTCCACACGTTAAATGCACAGCAGAGGTATTGGATTAGAATGGATGAAAGGTCCCAAAGTTATGTCAGGATTGACAAATACCAAATTTAAATGTGTGTTTTTTTAAGGTCTCTTTTACAGTAGTATATAAAGTCAAAGGATGTGGATTTCGATAAAAAAAATAATCATGAAATATATCATACAGAAAAACCTGCCGCAGGAGAAAGAGGAATCAAAATAAAATATGTTTTATTTCAGCCAAGCTGAAGGAACATAAATAGTTTAACTTTAATGCAACATAAAGAGCCACTCTAAGCAGCAATGCCAAAGGAGCACAGAGATCATATGCATATACAGTACATATATTAGGCAGAGGAAACTTGCTAAAAAGTAATGCGTTTCTCCAGCACAGTCATGTGACAAATGAAAAGCCGCTGATTAAAAAGCAAATAGATTTTCTCACAGCTACAGCATCAACAATCTTCCGATGGACCTCCTAAAAGATAACAATCAACAATCTTCCGATAGACCTCCCACAAGATAACAATCAACAAGCTTCCGGTGGACCTCCCACAAGATAACAATCAACAAGCTTCCTGTGGACCTCCCACAAGATAACAATTATTAAGCTTCCGGTGGACCTCCCAAGATAACAATTATTAAGCTTCCGGTGGACCTCCCACAAGATAACAATTATTAAGCTTCCGGTGGACTTTCTGCAACATAAAAACCACAGAGCACTATGGAATAGGTCAACTACAGCATATTGTATAATATACTATCTGCATGGGGAAGGTACTTCACCCTCATCACTGGATGTCTGTCAGGATCAGCCAGCATTTGAACCTTAACTTCTGGGTTTGGTGATGCAGGCACCTGATCCAGACGCCACCTGCATTTTTTATCGTCTATTGTAGCAGTAATTCTATTCTCTGCCTTTCCTCTCTCTCACTTACCTACTGCTCAGGTACTGGTTGTTGGCATGATGAGTCCTGGGGCTATGTAAACCCCATCGTCCCAGTAATCAGAGCTGGTATATTTAGCTAGCTGGCTTGTATTTTGGATTTGCCTCATGTTGTTCCTGTATTTGGCTTATTCCTTTCCTTCTATTCTCCTGTTATTAATCCTGGCTTCTTTAGAGACCCTTCTGAATCCTGTTGTGTCTTCTACCCAGTGGCGTAGCGTGGGTTGTCAGCACCCGGGGCAAGGCAAGTAATTTGCGCCCCCTAACCCGTGGATTTTAGCACTCGAGTCTCTTCTACTAGATTAGTTAAAGAAACCCTTACCCCACAAGCACATGTAGAAACTGCTACGTTTACATTTGCGGTTAAGGCAGCCTCTAGTGGCTGTCTTCCGGACAGACACTAGAGGCGCATCTGCGACGCTGGAGCCTGGAGGCACATTTCGCCTCCATCGCGCAGAGTGTCCATAGGAAAGCATTGAGAAATGCTTTCCTATGGACACTTTGAATGCGCGCGCAGCCATGCGCATTCAGATCCAGTGACGTCGGACGGGGAGCTGACGTCAGACAGGGAGGAGAGGTCACCAGCACCGAGGGAGCCTGGCGCTGGATTAAGGTAAGTAACTGAAGGGAATTTAACCCCTTCAGCGCCACGGGAGTGGGACCCTGAGGGTGTGGGCACCCTCAGGGTACTAAAGTGTCAGGAAAACCGCTTTGTTTTCCTGACACTATAGTGATCCTTTAAGAGTTTAAGGGGTTATTTTGGCCTGGGGAAGCCAAATGGTTATACACCTATGCTTTAAACCAGGAGTAGACATCCTTTGCCACTCCAGATGTTGTGGACTACACCTCCCATGATGCTTTGCAAGCCTTAATGGAGATTTAGTCAAAAAACAAAGGGAGTGTCAAAGGTTACCTACCCCTGCACTAAACCAAAAATATATAATACAGTTCCTACCCCATAACTATAATATTTAATGCTATGATATTTAATGCTCTCATCCAACCCCCTTCCCTCCACAGTTCCTAATAAATATATTACAAATATAATTCCCTCACCCCTGTAGCCCCACCTATTTACATTTCCTTCTACATACACACATATATATAGATTATTCATTAGGCCACAAATGTAAAAAATATAATCATTGCCTCATCTCAAATTCCCAAGTCAGATCTTTCCCATCCCCCCCCCTCTTCCCCTAATACACTGCTGACCCCCCTCCCCCTAATACACTGCTGACCCCTCCCTCCCCTAATACACAGTTGACCCCATCCCCTAATACATTACTGCCCCCTTATTCCCTTCCCCAATACATTACTGCCCCCCTTCTTCCCTTCCCCAATACATTACTGCCCCCCTTCTTCCCTTCCCCAATACATTACATCCCCCCTTCTTCCCTTCCCCAATACATTACATCCCCCCTTCTTCCCTTCCCCAATACATTACATCCCCCTTCTTCCCTTCCCCAATACATTACATCCCCCCTTCTTCCCTTCCCCAATACATTACTGCCTCCCTTCTTCCCTTCCCCAATACATTACTGCCTCCCTTCTTCCCTTCCCCAATACATTACTGCCCCCCTTCTTCCCTTCCCCAATACATTACTGCCCCCCGTCCCCAATACATTACTGCCCCCCGTCCCCAATACATTACTGCCCCCCTCCCCCATACATTACTTCCCCCCTCCCCCATACATTACTTCCCTCCCTCCCCCATACATTACTTCCCCCCCTCCCCCATACATTACTTCCCCCCCTCCCCATACATTACTGACCCTCCCCTCCCCCATACATTAAATGACCCCCCTCCCCTCCCCCATACATTAAATGACCCCCCTCCCCTCCCCCATACATCAAATGACCCCCTCCCCATACATTAAATGACCCCCTCCCCTCCCCCATACATTAAATGAACCCCCCTCCCCCATACATTTAATAAACCCCCCTCCCCCATACATTTAATAAACCCCCCTCCCCTCCCCTCCCCCATAGATTAATGAACCCCCCTCCCCTCCCCATACATTATTGACCCCCCTCCCCTCCCCTCCCCCATACATTAATGACCCCCCTCCCCATACATTAATGAACCCCCCTCCCCTCCCCCATACATTAATGACCCCCCCTCCCCTCCCCCATACATTAATGACCTCCCTCCCCCATACATTAATGACCCCCCTCCCCTCCCCATACATTAAATGAACCCCCCTCCCCCATACATTTAATAAACCCCCCTCCCCCATACATTTAATAAACCCCCCTCCCCTCCCCCATACATTAATGACCCCCCTCCCCATACATTAATGAACCCCCCTCCCCTCCCCCATACATTAATGACCCCCCTCCCCATACATTAATGAACCCCCCTCCCCTCCCCCATACATTAATGACCCCCCTCCCCTCCCCCATACATTAATGACCTCCCTCCCCCATACATTAATGACCCCCCTCCCCTCCCCATACATTAAATGAACCCCCCTCCCCCATACATTTAATAAACCCCCCTCCCCCATACATTTAATAAACCCCCCTCCCCTCCCCCATACATTAATGAACCCCCCTCCCCTCCCCATACATTATTGACCCCCCTCCCCTCCCCCATACATTAATGACCCCCCTCCCCATACATTAATGAACCCCCCTCCCCTCCCCCATACATTAATGACCCCCCCTCCCCTCCCCCATACATTAATGACCTCCCTCCCCCATACATTAATGACCCCCCTCCCCCATACATTAATGACCCCCCCTCCCCCTCTCCAATACATTAATGACCCCCTCCTCAATACATAATACAATAGGTCCCCCAAGCCCCTTTATTCTTACCTTTACAAATTCGACTTCCAACAGCTCAGGGAAGAAAGGCTGCGATGCAGTTTCAGAAGAGCCTCCGCCGCGCCGCGCAGCCGCCGGATGTGACGTCACGCCGTCATTTGCCGCTCACATCCGGCGGCTGACAGGAAGTATCGCGCGGTTGTGGCTGCGGCCGCGCGGCCGCATAGGGCTAGTGCGCCCCCACAGATATTGCGCCCGGTGCGGCCGGCCCCCCCTGCACCCCCCACGCTACGCCCCTGCTTCTACCCCTCTTCCTGGCTATGACCTGTGTGGAAACCTAACAAGGCCTATGCTTGTGGGTGCTCAAAGCCAAGGGCTCCACCTCTTATGGAGAGTGCGCACCCAGCGCAAGGCTTTTAATCACCCACTACCCCTGCATCTGGACTCCAGCCCACACTGGTACTGAAGCCAATTACAATGGCATTATGCACATACAATTTGTACTGATGCCAATTAATGCCCTCAGCTGTAATGCCATGCTCTGAGATGTCATTTAATGGCCTATCGATGCTTGTGCTAATGGAAAAGGCACAACGACAGACATGCATCAAAGGGATTAGGGAAAAGACCCCTCCTAATGTAGATAGCTCTTCTGGATCTCAGTAAAACCATGCTTGAAGCTGGACTAAATAAGTTTTAACCAGGTCGAAAGCCACTAGCTACCTTTCAAACAAACTTTATAAATATATGAGACAGAGCAGTGTTTCGTGGCATATGAGATAATCGGTTGAGCAATTGATGTTGATATTTGCTTTGGCCTATACATCTACGGAACATATAAATGAGTAATAGAATGTTTGGTTGATACTTAATATGGTGGAATAGGCTTTATTATGACCCAATTTACCCCCAAATCATGAGTTTAGTAATGCTATTAAAATGTATGTATTATTTTTAACATATACTACATTAATTGGGACCATTTGATTAAACTTTTGAATTGCAGATTTATTGGGCAAATATTTCTATGGACACTTAAAAATTAAAATTTATTAAAACAAAGGACAGCTGTTCACTTTGTTATCAGGGTTGCCTTCCAGACGGAATTTTATTGGCAGATCAGTAAAAAATTGGCTGGAGGCCAATGTTAAGTCTATGGACATATACATATGAAATCCAGTAAAATGTGGTATTTTATTAAAAAAAATAAAATGTAAAACTACAAACTTCTTATTTTACTTTCTGATTTCAAGCTGAGATGGAGATAACGTTATCAGTGATATTGAAGTTATTTTTGTACATTTCCAAAAAACTTTTATGCTTCAGTAAAACAGGAGAGAGAAAAAACCCTGCAAGCACAGATCATAGTTCATCCCCTTACCATCCATTTCTCATATATTCTGGTAAAACCCAAGCTATACAGTGCAGTGAAAAGAGCAATCCATTTATCTACATTAAACTATAAACTAGATGATTTGAAATGTAAATTTCCTTTGCCAAGACACTGATCATTTTAGCAGTTCTGTGGTAGTTATGCTACGTTCAAAATCAAAACTATGGTGGTTTCATGTATAAAAAGTATATAAGTATTATGACCAATCTCCGTTCATGGTGTGACCTTTGTGAACTACAGTCTAAAACCTGGTAAAGTTTAATTAAATGAAACCTGTCAGATACTTGACACCAAAATCATATATAGTGTATTTGGTACAAAAAATGTAATCGCCAATATTAATGTAAGAATTGTTATGCATATAAGTAACATTTTAATCATATAAGTAAACTATCTATTGTATTCAGCACCATTATATTGGTGGAAATCTTAAAGGTATTGATTTTATCACTCAATAAAAATGATTATGAAACATTACTATTTTTCATCGAGTAAAGTCTAGGAAAGCAGATGTCATTTTATATATTATTGTTCCAATAGAAAAAGAACAGAAATTCATGGGTTTGACTGTTAGCAAAGATTCTTTATTCTTACAATGCTCTTCCATTCGAATACAGTAAATTGCAGTGGGATCCTCTCTTGGTACATGAAGGGGTGTAGTAAAGAAGAGTCATTTATTCATAACACCTTACTTTGACATTGTCTGTTTTGCAGTCTGCTACGCACACATCAATAGTAGTCTGTTACCATTTTATGAGACACACTTAGCAGTTTACATGTATTAATGTGGCTTCTAGTGACACAATGACACTGTGCCCCTTTTCTGCCCTATTGCTTGTCCTTGACCTCATAGATGATTGTTTAGATGAATTTCCCATATATTTTGCATCTACCTATATGCTTATAGAAATTATAACACGTAACATGTTATTTATTTTTTTATGCTAGTCACTAATGCCAAAGGTACATATGATTCGAATAAGCCTATCAGATGTAATTCCTGGCTTACAATATTTGGTTTGGCATTACAAAAGGTCATCCGCTTAGAGGAGAAAAAGTAAAAAAAAGATCAACTAATTAGATGCCAGGAAGAGGTAGAATTCATACCTACACCCAAGAAACATCTTACACATCTGGATGATGATTCTTAAGAGTTTGAAGTATTTGAAGGGAAACAATAAGGCCTTGTACCTTCATTTGTTTTTGGAGATATACAGCATTATTTTCGTACTTATGTCTATCTAATTAAAAAATATGTTGACATAGATCTTGGATACTTTACTTTGCAAGTAATAATTTACCCCAAACACATTTTTTTTTGTGACGACGCATTAGACAGAATTACAATGTAGGCTTATTTATCCTCCAGTGTGCTTTTCTATATTTTTGATTTTTTTATGCTATGACTTCCACCTCTAAATGACACTATAATGTATTTCATTTCCTTTTTTTTTTTTTTTACTAATAGTTCACATGTAGAGTTGGTGAAACACCACCCTTTTTAGTGACTGTAACAAGAAGGCTAGACAGCCCAAATGTTAATTCTCATTTGGTCAGCCCAAGTCCTTAGGAATAGAATGTCAGCTCCCTCGCCAACTCTCTGGATGTCAATCAAAGTATAGCAATCCCCAGAACTAGACATGGCTGCCAGGGTTGTCACAAGCAAAAACATTTTATTGTAGACAAGACAGCACATTTATACAGTAAAACATCTTGATAACAGGGGGATTGAACAATACACTGTAACAGGATTAACTTCTAGACAATGGATAATACAATTAATTCTGGTGCCAGTCTGGGTGGGAAACCAATAAGGAAACACTAGGGAAAGTAACGACCAATCAGGGCTGAGGTTGGGAGTTAGGTCCCTTTAATCCTTTTAACTTTGGGGACCTTTAAACTCATGGCTAATGAGATGGGCGCCTATCATTTTCCTCTCGGTTTAGCGCAACCAATCTGAACACTGCCGACAGTCTGGAGAGACCAATCCACAGAGCCCCACAAAGACGGGCGATAGTTCCAGACGACCAGGTGTAAACTTTATTATGTCTGGCCGCCTAGGGTGCTTTGCCACCGGGGAACCATACCTATCCTGAAAGGGGCTGAATCACTGGTTGTAATTCTATTTTGCCACACCTTTGCCACACATACATATCAGTTCCCTAGTTGGGGGTTTAGGCCAATGGAAATGAGAGCTACTCGACCCTTTAACTCACCATCCAATCCCCATTTGAGCGACGTTGGGCCGGGGCCACAGGAGTTTTAAATGGACCAATGGGTGTCTGAGTGATGGGCTCCGTAGCCTCTAGGTCTGGTCTGAGGGGATCCTGGCTTCTACTCTGTATGGGGTTCTGGCACCAGGGGGCCTGGGAAACACATGGGAAAGTGATCTGCCCTTTTGGGGAGGTATTAAAACCAGGGAAACATGGGGACACACTTGGCATACATGCAGAGTTTTAATACACCTTTGCCCGTCGGCTCCTAGAGTCAAATTGTTTCATGACAGTGGCCCGCACTGTAACTGAATATATCTGTTTAATCAAACAATTTAATCAAATACAATTTAATCTGACTAGAAGCAATATCACAAAACTGACTTATCACATTTACAATTCAGTAAATACATTTCTTGGCGGTTCATGTTTTTTTTCAGTCATTGGTTTGCATGTTAAACAAAATATATGCCCTTGTTCAAAAGAATTTCGGCTAAAGATCAACAGATCTCTTGGAACTGTGGCTTCTAGACAATACATGGGTATCTGTATCCATTGGAAGAAAAGAGCTATCATCTTAAACACTGAGAAGGTTTCTTTAACATTAAAGTGGCTACATTGTGGAACAGACTGTTACCTGAAGCTGTTTTGGCAGATTCAATCATCAGAAAATGGTTGGATGTTTTTCTATATATGGAATGCAAACAGAGTTATCACAATTAAAAGTTAATTGGGTAATGTTGATCCAGGGGGAACCAGACTGCCTGGGAGTAGAGAAGGAAATTGAGATGAAATTAGAAGTATCTCCGTGGGACAGCGTATCTTTTATATATGTAACAATGTGACAAATATTGGAAGGGTTGGACGTCTTGGACCACATGTCTTTTTTTTCAAGTTAATTATGTATCTGTAGCTTTTAAGCTTTAGAAACCCAAACTCAACAAGGTTTGTATTTTTCTATTTGTTTGTACTGATAGATTTCCAGATTGTAGACTGCACTGCAAAATGAATACTGATAGTGTAAACAAAACATTTGCAAAAAGAATACAGCAAGATTTTAATTTTCTTATTATGAAACGTGAAAACACATTTGTTTACCTGTATCATGTATATCCAATACTGAAAATGTAATGAAAGTTATATATACTATATGTGGTTCACCAGAACGTACATTTTTCACTGAATAAAGACATTGTGGGGATCTATTCACAAGACAGTAAACTGCAGTGAACTGATATGGACACCAAGCCCTCAGTGGTGGCACGGAGAGGAGCAGGCATCAGTGTAAAAGACGGAATATCTACAATACATTGTAAATATACTTTTTAAAAATCAGTAATCATTGGGAATATACTTTTTTTTGTAAAACAAAATGATCATTGTAACCCTAATGTTCTTGATTTTATCTCAATTGTCCATGTGAGTGGAAAGCAGAAGGAAGAAAGATACATTTTATATATACTAGATAAGTAGATGTCAATGAGTTAAAATAGTGTATTTCTATTCAGTGACCTGAATCACCCAATGGCTAACTTAAAGGACAACTGAACATTTTTTTTTTTGACTCAGTGTTTTACAACATTGAGTCCTTAATTAACTTAACTGAACTTTTTTTTTTTGGGGGGGGGGCTTACTTCACACTTAACTTCATCACGAGAGTCCCCAGCCCCTCCTACTTGTCTTCCTGACTGGTTGGGTAAGCAGGGGCCGAAAGTGGCATCCAAATTGCATTGCAGACACAGCCTCTGTCGGCAATGCTTATTTGGAAGATGGCCGATGGTGACCAGGGTGCGCGCATGCATGATTGAGGCTTTTAAAATCTGTTACGATGCAGTAGCGCTTCCTCCATTGCAGAATCATAGGAAATTGACTTTCCATTGATTCTGCTGTATGTTTTCAGATTTTATAAGCATCAATTGCATATGAGCACACACCCGTTGGCCAGCTTCTAAATACGCATAGCTGGCACAGGCTGTGTTAGCAATGCAATTCAGGTGCCACGTTCGTCCCCTGTTGTGTCAGAGACACAAATGAGCCAAAAGGATCAGGAAGGCAAGTAGGGGCTGTGTAAAGTAAGTTCCCCCCAAAAATAAGTTCAATTAAGTTAATTAATCTTTAGTTGTCCTATAACTTATAATATTCTATTGTAATATATGGTATTCATTGACCAGGGATATATTAATTCATTTACCGTATTTGCTCGATAAGACAACCCTGATTATAAGACGACCCCCCAAACTTTGGATATTCCTTTAGGAAAAATACTAAAAGCCTGAATATAAGACTACCCTATAGGAAAAAAGTTAAACTTGTATATATTCACATGTAAATTGCTTTTTTAATAAAATATTATATAAAAAAAAAATGCATTTCTTGTGTTTATTTCTTTTTATGTGCATATGCTGCCTCTCTCTTTCCCTTGCCCCCAGCTTTGTCTCACTCCCCACTCCACCCTCACCTGTCTCTTCCCCCCACATGTTTCTCTCTGCCCCCTTCCTCTGTCTCTCCCCCCCTTCCTGCTCTGTCCCCCCTGTCTCTCTGCCCCCCTCCCCCTGTCTCTCTGCCCCCACCCTCCCTCCCCGTCTCTCTGCCCCCTCCCTCCCTCCCCCTGTCTCTCTGTTGCCCCCCTCCCTCCCTCCCCCTGTCTCTCTGCCCCCCCCCCCTTACCTGTACTTCAATCCCTGGTGGCTAGTGGGGGCAGCCGGGGGATGTCTGCACGATACTTGCAGACATCCTCCATGCTGCCCGACACGGCAGTCTCTTATGACGGACAGCTGGTCCGTCATAATAGTCTGCCGTGTCGGGCAGCATGGAGGATATCTGCACGTATCGTGCAGACAACCCCCAGCTGCCCGATTTACCCTGGTGGCTAGTGGGGAAGCAGAGGATGTCTGCGCGATGAGCGCAGACCTCCCCTGCTGCCGCCCGGCACGCTAGCCGGGACTTCTGTGACGAAAGCGGAAGTACCTGGCTTCTTCACAGAAGCGCCGGCGGTCGTGCCGGGCGGAAGCAGCGGAGTCTGCGCTCATCGCGCAGACATCCCCTGCTGCTAGAGAGGGGTATCCAGGTCCCCTGCAGCTCTGCTGGGGACCTGGATCCATGTCTTATAATCTGACCTCAATTTGAGGTCAGATTATAAGAGACCTCGATTATAAGACGATTATAATCGAGCAAATACGGTAATACACCCTAGTGTTTCTATCATGTAATTCCCCATTACTTCCTACGTCATTTGCTAATATCTGATTTTTTTTTTCTTGTGTGTGTTTATGTCTCTCATCGTATTATTCTTTCCTTTTTTATTATTTAAAATTGGTTAAAAAAAATGTTCAAAACGTTTTAAAACTTTCTATGCAACAGATATAATATGGAAGATGAAGTAAAACAATAATCAAGTGTTTTTCACTTTATTGCAATTTCAATACATGCTATTAAGTTAGGCTGCACTTTTAGATTCCAGTAAATCAATTTAATTTAGCATGTTTAATGTACTAGCCATTGCACAGAATATAGCTTTGCATAATGCTGAGACAGAGAATTTAAATGAAGTCACTAAATGTAATGAGTGACCTATTGGTTCTAAATGGAAAGCCACATATCACAGATGCCATTGCTGAATTTAAAATGGTGAGGATATTTAAACATTTATTCTCTGGCTATCTAGAGAGTTTGTCTATTCATTGCACTAAGAATATGTTTTTTTTCTGAGCTGAAAAAGAAATGCAAAGTTTGATGCTGATTGGTTACACTGTATATTGCTAATGTTATATTGAATTTTAAAGTTTATATTTTGTGTTGTAAGTGCTGAGGTTTTTTTTTTATCTGAGTCAGGAGAAGGTCTAGGCACCAACATTAAATTAGGAGCAGGGGTAGGCACAAACATTGCTCATTATGGGTATTTACTTGGATCTGTGGTGGACAATTGACCTTCACAAACCTTGCCAAGGACACTGGTGTCCTTGTATGGACACTTTGCCTATCTCTGGTCAGGGGTGACTCTGGTCTGACAACTCTGGCTTAAAAGATTTATCTTAAGGAAGGGCATGATCAAGAGAGGCATGTCCTCTGACCAAGATGGCTGCTTGAAATTGAAGCTCCATCATTTGAGCCATTTAATACCTACTATTTGCATGCACAGAACAGATTTTGTTGCCCTACCTCACTCTGATAAGCTACCCAAATAACTATATATCTGGTTTTAGGAAGCACCCCAAGAAATTTGATCCAGAGGATTATCCACTCTTCCACAACAAAAAAGTGTCTGATCTTCCCGCAACATAACCATCCGGAGACTATCATCACTCAATTCACATCTCTCAGCTAAACAGGACCAGCAAGACATGTCTGATAAACTTTTTCTGAACTGAAATTCTCTATGAAGTCTCTGAAAGCTGACCTGGAGGTGCTGGATGAAAGGGTGGTCTCAAACAACACCAAACTTACCTCTTTAGAAGGCAAACATTCACAGATGTGGTGAGACATAGCCAAGAAAGGTGGTAGGTTCTACAATAATGATGCAAGAGTATAATAGATACTGTCATGACAACATCATGCACCGTGAATTGCATGAGGAGGTCGTCCTAGTGTTGCAAGACTTACTCTCTGAGTTGGTCTTTGAGGCCTCAGAGAATGATTTACTGCTTGACAGGACCCACAAAGCTGTCAGAACAGCACTTACCAGCAATAATGCTCTGAGACATACTTGCACGCTTCCAATACTTTAATATAAAGTCAAAAAGACAGCCTGGACTACAAAAATCACCTTTGAGAACCATCCTCTTCAAACTGATCAAGACCTGGAACAGGGTACTCATTTTTTGCCCAAGATACCCCCTTTAGCAAAATAAATCCTCCATGACTTAGAGACCATACTTATCCAAAGGCTTATTTTGCAAATAATGTGGCTATTTTTCTGCCTAAAAACTGACCTTTCAAACCCCACATGGTCATTCTGGATCTGGGAGGCTGTTACCTAATACTCCAAGTGAATTTGGGTTCACTTTCTGTCACACTACTCAAAGTACATTCCCCAAACGTACCAGACACCAGTCTCCAGGGCCATCCAGAAAAAGTTGTCCTGCAACCTAAAATAGAATGGATATAAACATTGTGCGATATTATAAGACTATGGGATAGTATAAACACCAAATAAATCACCCTCACATACAGCACACTCACACTTTTTGGAGCCTTAAAGATCCATGCTCAAAATAAGGCACCATAATAATAAAATAACAAACTACTTCCAACACACGGCATAGACTTCCAGACCTAGTGTAGAAAAAACAGAGCACTCATTGGGAGATCGAAAAGGAAAAAAATAGTAAACAAGGCATTTACGTGGTAGTATTTATTTTACTTATATATATATATATATATGTTTATATATATATTCAGATGTGCAGGCAAAGAATATAGTCAGCTTTTGGCAAGTATAAATGTAGCCATGTCTTGAAATGAGCTTAGAAAGCAACCAAAGATCACTTGATTTCTCAGTGGCTGTTGCTGAAATGCTTTGATATCGAGACAGCGAGGGCGGCATGGCTTTCAATATGGTGCTGACCTGCTGTGGGCAAGAACTTCAGAAGTGATCATTGATAACTAACAGAACAACAGAATAACCCAGGAATGAGAATAACTCATAAGCAGAACAGAATAGCAAAAGACAGAAAGGAAACCAGAGAAACGTAATGTAAACTGGACACATGATCTGAATACAGGAACCTGATAGCAAGAAAGATCCTGACAATATCCTAGCTGCTTTTTAAATAAAGAAACTCATGTTAGACACTTAAATTATATTCCTTGATTTTATTGCCTTATATCTTTTGAGCTGTGTCTATAAACCTCAAAAAAGTGTGAGTGTGCTTTATTTGGTGGATACACTATCCCATTGTCATAAAATACTGTGCACTGTTTAGTTCCATTCTATATTCTCTCGTTACTGGGTTTCCTGAGTTCCGAATACTTAAAAAGCATATTTTTCTCAGCAAAAGAGATAGGTGTGCACACTTTTATCCACACCCATGCGTTTTTACAGTCTGAATACAGAAAATGCCAATGAAATGTTGCTTTCATTCACAAAGCCTTTGACATCCCTACCATACTTATTTCAAGAACTAGAAAGATACCCTAAACTCTCAGGTTTTCTGATAAATTTCAACAAATCTGCAGCTATTCCTATATCATTACCTAAAAGTACAATACAACTATTGAACCTGAATTTTGAACTTGATATTTCAGAAATTCCATTCACTTAGTTAGGAATCAAGGTCTCTCTGGATTTATTGCAATGGTGCACTGAATGATTCTGTGTTACGGCTCAAGTGAGATCTTACTGCATCACCATTGCTACATGTATATGTTCTAATGTCTACTATTATTGATGCAAGTTTAAACTCCCTTTACTAACTAAGATCTATCTTCATTCCTGCTCCTATTAAGCCTGCTGATTAGCAATATGCCAGGTTTATACTTAGCCCAGCATTGCATTTAATAAACAATGTATATTTGCTGTGTTTATTATTTAAAATGTATTATATTAATGTATCTCTCAGACTATTGCCCCCCCATTGTAAATATGTATATTTTAGAATTTTCTGCTTTTTTCTATATTAGCATGTGAAGGTTATTTATTTTATGCAATTTGGGGGTGTGAATCTCTTTTAATCGATTGTGTTTTATTTAATATACATTTAACATGATGTACCATTCTATTGAGCTGCTTATGATTAAGCAAGTCTAACTGCAAAATGTATAAAGCGTTACTCAGCTTTGTGTCTACAATTTGTACTTGTCTAAGGACCTACAACAAAGAATGTTCTATACGCTTATTGGACTACCTTCTTGGAGCTCCTGGTGTCCTCTGGCACTGTTTATGATTGTATATTCCTATAGTGTGAACCTTGGATCTGGTTCATCAAGCATCTTTAGCACCCAAGTACCAAAGGGCTTATTCCTTGTTTTATATTTGGGATGGTAGCCATCTGTTTATGCTTCATATCTGGGGTTCTCAACATTTTTTGCCTCATGCACCATTTTTACAATATGCAAAAATGTTATTCCCCCTTTTCCATGATTGTCTGACTCAAACGTTTCCAAATAATATACATATCATTTAAATTATTTCATTTTGTTAGATATTGGTACATATACATGTACTTGGATTAACTTTATAGGGGAGTTTAACAAGTTTCATAGCAATAGAAAATGTTGATGCATTTTAAAACTTGAATCAAATATATTTTTTATATTCATAACAAGTTACTTAACTACAGTGAAGCACACTTCAATAAACACAAAGTTCAATAGAATTCCAGGGTATTGTAATTCAGTTCATTCCGATACAGATTACTGTGAATGAGAAAGAATTGATTGCTTTTTTATTTTTGGTTGTATTCATTGCATATCACTTAACATAGGTTAATAAGCTGAGTGCAATTTTACATTTGCTGCTGCACCTATCACTTTATTAGTTAACATATACAAGTGTTGTCATCTGTTTTATTTATGTATAGTACTTCCTTATTCAAATGCATATAAATTAAACTTTTTTACACAACTACGTGAGTGTGTTCGTCAGTTTGGATGTTAACTGTTGAATATATCTCTTTGAGTACACTTATTTTATATTTAGACATTTGTTGTTATTTGACACTCACATGTGGCATGTATCACAAAGGAACTCTGTTTTTGATTTCTCCACATAGAAGCATGGTGACTCCATTTTAGGAGCCATTTTGTTAGGATTATTGTATTAATTATTACATAACATAATTAATAACTGAAATTCCATGTTACTAGTCACTTTTCCGAGACAACAAGGGACAAGCTTACGAAACCTTACTACGGTGGTATCTTACCCCCTTCAAAAATTACATCATATGCTCCTGAATATCCCTATCGAGTGTTGGAGAGACTGTGGGCGCAGAAAAATAACTTAACTAGGTCCCCTCTGCTGAGCCCATTCAAAAATGAGGGTCTTTCTCTTCCCTAGAAGAGGGATATCACCAGAAAAAGCAGACTCTTGTCAGACCAGGAGGGTGAGCCCCTGCTCTGATTGGCTGTGAATGCCAGCCTCCAAACCTGCTGTGTGTATCTATTAAGACACAGTACATCTTTTTAAACCCATGCTTCCTTCAAGAAAGCAATGTTATTTTTAGTTGGGAGAGATACTTGCATATTATATAATTAAACATCTCAAAAGAATGTATGTTAAATACCAAAGCATGGTGAGGTTATTGGATGGTATCCATATTAGCAAATCAACTACATACTTAATATATCTGAACTCTGTCCAAGATTTGTACCAGATGAGATAAAAGAATCTAATTTATGTATAATTCTCAAGTTTTCTTATTTTTATTGCATGTTGCACAAACCTGTCTATTGATACAATAAAAGGCTGCAAAAATATCTTTACATTTAAACCTCTGAATGTTTAAATAGCACACATCAAATAGATACTCTGGACAACAACGCATCCACAAATAGAGAGTTTTTATTACATGTGAACTCTTTGTAGGGTTCTAAAATGTTCAGTGTTCTAAACGCTTCACATTTCTTTCAATCCAGCTCCAAATTTGCGTAGTACTTTTACAGCTGCGTTTATTTTAGCACCTTAAAGAAGGATTTTGATTGCAAATTAATCAAAACTATTATAGAAAGAAGTCTGTAATTGGTTTGCTGATTCTGGAAAAAAACAAACATCGCTTGAGATTTAATATAGTACTGTTAATTTTAGATTGCAGTCTTAGATTCACTTATAGATATATTCATTTTCGGTGTTTCTTTTTATATCTATCGCTCTACTGTGTTCACAAAAATCTAGATTTCTATGGCTCAAGCATAAATAGTTTTTTTTTTTTTATGTCCAACCAGGCCTGGTGCAGCTGCCAGATGGGCTTTCTATCAAAGCAGGCAAATGTAATGCAAATCTAGCCTTGAAACAGGAAGTATACAAGTAATTTTGTGTAACTGTCTATTTGAAGTTTTTGTTTTTACAAGACATGTCTTCTGTAACATTCCGTATGTATCCTGGGTCTCAGTCAATTAAAATGTTTAGCTGGTGAATAGCACTTAAATGGACTCCATTAACCTATACATTGTTTATTGTATGGATGTAGAGTATAAAAAATATAAAAAATGGTCCATGGGAATTATTAGAACTTTAATGGTGAACTAAACTTTAATTTTCACTTGCGCCTCTAATGTAGAAGCACAAGTAAAAAAGTAGTTGTCCCTAGTGTGAGGATTAACTGGCATGTACTTTTGAAAGTGACTTGCTCTCTCTGCTAGGTCATAGACGGGCAGTGTCCTCACTAACTGCCGTGGAGATATTATTCCACCATGGGAAACAGCCTGTAGGAGCGGAAGCATCTGGGCCAGAAGAGGCAAAGTCCTGCACTCCTGAGCAATGCGGGTATAATGTCATGCAGATGCTCTGTGGAACAGATGGCCTGCACTGGTTGCAAGTCCTGTGAGTGCAGTCTCCATGCTGGGGTAAGTCCTGGGTGCTAGGGCAAGTCCTGTGAGTGCAATCTCAGTGATGGAGTAAGTCCTGTGTGCTGGGGCAAGTCCTGTGAGTGCAATCTCAGTGATGGAGTAAGTCCTGTGTGCTGGGGCAAGTCCTGTGAGTGCAATCTCAGTGATGGAGTAAGTCCTGTGTGCTGGGGCAAGTCCTGTGAATGTAAATCTAGGTGCCAGGGCAAGTGCAGTAAGGACAATCTAAGTGCTGGGGCAAGTCCTGGAAGCTGGGGCTAGTCCTGTGAGTGCAATGTTAGTGCTGGGACATGTCCTGTGTGTGCAATCTGGGTGTTGGGTCAGGCCTTTGGGGTGTGCAGCACCTGTAATTACCTGTGATTTAGGTTTCCATATATGATCTATCCCTTCAATGCTAAGTTTACATGTGATTTTCTGTTGATCAATACCTGCAAGTATGGTTTTGTGTGTTATTAAGTTGCGCTATACCTGCAATTCTATATTTCTATAATTTAATCTATACCTGCAAAGACATGGTTTGTATGTCTTATTCATTTGATCTATCCGTGCATTCCTGTGTTTCCATGTGTTGTTTATTTGATCTAAACTAGAGGTTTTGTATGTGTTATTTATAATTTATTTGTTACAAAAGCACCTGAACACTTTAGGCCAGATCTGTCTATGTGGTTATGCAAGAGGCCATATAGGGTAGAGCTGACCACACAAACCTTCCTTTTCCACTTAGACTTCTGGTGATAGATTCATTAGGAATTTAAGAATAAATGTTATGTCAGCCTTCAAGATATGTTTATCTAGATATTGGAGATCAAAGGAGGTGCCAACATGGGGTGAGGTGAGGGCTCAAATCGAATTTCAGGCATCCTCAGAAAAACAATATTTTGGCCAAAACGAATTAGGAAGAGAAATATATAATAAGGTCTGGTCCCTCTGGAATTGTCTAAATTTCACCTAGCTGTAGGAAGAAGGACCTCAGATAAAATTGGAATACAGGGGAAAATGAATAAGAGCAAGTAAATGAGGTTGCGCGTTGGATACACATCTTTAGACCGTCCATGCTTATCATGGTAATAACTCTGCTATAGATGGAAATCCTGATTCGTTGTGCCGAGATCCTCCCCAGAAGCTGGAGCAGGCAGTGAGAGTGAGTGCGAATGTGGTAAGGATTACCAATGGGTAGATGGATGTAGAGTGAAAGGTCTGTTAAAGTTATGAGTGAGAACTGAAGAATCTAAGAGAGAAATAGTGGTGGAGAGAACCGAAAGAGCTATTACAAGCTGGAACCGGTGTAACAACTATCTGGTTATTAAGGCATAATTGTTTCCTTTCCTCTTGGGGCCCTCCCGGGGCTCCCAAGAGAGAGACAAGAACGCGGGCATGCTTCAAAGGGGAAATGTCTCCTTGATATAGCGTGATATGGGGATGTGTGTTTACTGTTCTGTAAAAAAAAGAGGCCATAAAATGTAGTAATTATGTAGTCCCTGTGTGTATATGATATGTAAAAACTCATGAGTCTGACTTCCCAAAAACCCTGGAAGTTTTTCAGATTTGATAAAGGGGTGAACTGAGCGAATAAAAAAAAAACTGCCAAATGAGGGTGGGTGCAATATGTGTGCTGGGTGCAATCTAGGTCTTGTGAAAAGACCTGTAGGTGCTCTGACTGGACCTGTGGGTGCAGTATGGGTGCTTTGACTAGACCTATGGGTGCATTGTGGGTGCTCTGACTAGACCTGTGGGTGCAAGGTGGTGCTATGGCAAGCACCACCTATGTGAGTGGAATGGTAAAGGTCATTGTAAATATACATACCATTTTATGATTACGCCTAAAGTCAGATTATTCCAGTTTTCTGATCTTCAGGCCGGTATTTCTGGCCATGGCTCCAATTACCTGATTGTAAAATGTGGACAATTCTCGCATTAACGCAGTAAAATCTGAGAATTTTCGTGCTGGTTTGGTCTTTATCACTGAACTCATTTTTATGTCCACACAGAGGTTCTGCTAATTTCCAAATGTGTATATTGTTTGTTGTAAGTGAATTTTATTGGAATGTATTGGAATGTGGATATTACCACCTGCTAGTGACAGTACAGAGAAACCTTGAAAAGTCTATTTTTGTATGAATAACTGGCTGTGTGCATCATTTTAGTTTATGTTTCAGATTATTTACATATTTCTGGACATTCTTTTGCAATATATAGTTTGCCATTAGTAGCAAGATTCCTTAAATCTCATGTACAGATTCCGTTAAAGTATACAGCCGCTATATATTCAGCGGGATAGTTATATTAAAATACTTCATACAAGCCACAATTTTTAAAATCGCAGATAGAAAATTTCATCTTGCCACTGATCAAACAGTTTTAAAAAGCAAGTTTTGAAAAAAATCTTCTGCTTGAGTGCTTTAAACTCTCTCTTTTTACAGAACAGGGCCCCCAACTACTGGTTATAATAATTATACTTTAAAAAAAAATAATACTGAAAAAAAAAAATAAAAATATATATAAATAGATGTACAGGGTTCTCGAATATCGATATCATTTTTATCTGCGTGTGTACTCTTGGGTCCTATGAGGACATGGAATTCAGAATAGATACAGATGTAGTCAGTCTACCGTTTCCAGAAGCTCTAAGGATAGTGGCAGCTGTAGGCAGCCGAATCAACAGAATGTTTCTAATTTGGACTGCCTCTGTCTGGCTCCTACACAGCAGGAGTATTGTATGGACAGATGGATACCTCTCAGTGCTACAATGTTCATCTTAACTGTGTTAAAGCCCCGTGTTCATCGAAAATTTTACTAAAAATGTTGAATGCAATTGATCACTGGAACTGTTCCTGATTTCTGTACAAATGCTATGTGAAATAATTGCAAAGATGTTCAATATCAGGAAAAGTGGACAGCTCTCAAAACATTTTTCTTAAAAATAATATTTTTATTCAGTTTTTAGGGGTACAGAGTATAAGAATAAAGGATAAAAATAAGGGGAGGATCATACAATAATATCAACTGGTTGTTTGCATTCATTACAAAAAAAAAATGTAAAAATATTAACAAACAATGTGAACTTTTAGAGACTAATAACAGAAGTAATGTTGCCAGTCTGTTACGTTTTCAATTTATTATCAAGACCCAAAACAAAATAGTCCTATACGGATGATAATGTGTAACCCAGATATCTTCAAAATTCTTGTGAAGACCTGTGGCAATCGCCGTTGTTAATTCTGTCACAAACTTCGGTCCAGGATAGATATAGTGTTCTCCATTTCCTGGTGATGTTCGTTCTAGTACTCATTATGTTACATCATGACGTTATTTTCCATCAATAAGGGTAGATTTAGTAAACATCTAAAAAAGCAACAAGACACAGACAAAATAGAACAGAAGAATACTGTCCTTCAGGGACTCCTCAAATCCAAAAATTGAACTTGCACTCAAAAACAGATTATCACAAACTTGTAGACTGGTTTATAAACTTAGACTGCAGGTCCCTGCAGGGACATGGGTGGACATATGGGAAACAAAAAGGGATAAGGGGAAAACAGCAAATACCGTAGTACTGTGTGAGGTCAAAACAAAATTATTATTTATTACAAGTACACTCACGAAATGCACAAAGGACCAGCTAAGTGCATATTAGGTATGTAAAAAATTGGTAGGTGCGCTCTATAACCCCCACCAAACAAACAATAAAAGTAAATTATATAATTTCCTGAAAAGATGGTCAAGACTGAACACACACGAAGGTGGTCTAGATGATCTCAGTACAAATATGTAGGAGAAAAACACAAAAAAAACATAGTACAGCACAGTTTTGATGTGAAGTAAAGTGGAGAAAATGTATGCTATTGCACTCACAAAAGCTGTTGATAGGATAAAACTCATCAGTTTCAGTATATGGTCCACAGCTCCTTCTCCTCATCCAGTGATTCATAGAATGTGATAAAGAAGAGAATACAAACTGAATATATCACAAAGTATACATTTTAATAAAAACCGTAGGTAGCTTACATATGGTATCCAAAGATGGCAGCACAGCAAAATCCCAAGATACAGGAAAGATTTCCAGGGATCAAACGGTAGTGCAAACGGGAACACCTTATACATATAAAAACAATAAAAATCAAAAAATCTGTAAATGTCCAAGTAGAAGCATTCACTAGCTTAGATAGGTCGGTGCAGCTTACACGCTTCATCATCGGTAGTCCCAACTTGTATCACTTCCAGTTGCCAAAACTGGACCTGATGTTACAAAAAGTCCTCTAGTCTGTTACAAGAGTCGCAGGCTGTTTGTGAAATAAATCTCTCCGTGTAAGTCTCCATATAATAGGATATTTACTATATATTAAAAATAATCCACCTATTATTTTGCCAGTGCCGCCCCAAAAAAAACAACAACAGAAAAACGTGTAGGGATTTCATTTGAAGAAAAAGAGGCTTCTGATTGGTTGACACAGTCAAGAAGCCCTGACCCCCAATCTATGTAATTGGGCTGGGAGCCCTGGTACTGTTGGGGGGGAGCAGGTCTGCCAGCCCTGAACCCACAAAGTATTTTTGGGGGTCTGGTAGCACTTTCCCAGCTAGCTCCCATCCCCATTTACTATAGCGGCTATTGGTTCTGACCCCCCCATACATATAATACATGTGATTATTTTGGCAACTCCCAGCCCTGTTTTTATAGCGGGGTCATGGTTCCTTGCCTTGGCCCACCATGTCAATTTTAGGTGCTCATAACTGCTTTGCTGGGTGGGCAGGGATTTTTTTATGGGGCCGCGGAAGACACCCGGGGGGTTATTTTTATTATTTCGAATGCTATTTAACTTTTTAATTTTAATTTTTAAAAATGTGAATTAAAATGTCCGTGATGTGGCAATAATTCCCGAATCAGAATTGTATTCAGGGTTGATTGACACATATTGTGTAGCTGAAATCCTTTTTGTTCTGCTCCTAGTGCCTCCAATGCTTTATTTTTCGGTCGGTCAGATTAGCCGACATGCAGCATATTATGTAGGTGGATTTTGGGTATCGGTTCTCTTGGACTATTATGTCTGATACAAATCCATTTTGAAATGCGTTGTGCTATATTGTGTAGACCCTTATGCTTTTCATTGTGAAAATGTCACGATCTGAACGCCTCCCATGCTTTGGATTCCGAACAGCCTGAACAGCCAATTCTTACCCAAATTTAGGGGTTTTGAGTAGCTGCATTTAGGTGATTTGTGAAATTCGTCTGAAGTACCCGACCCAAATCCAGTCAAATCAGTGTATGTTGAATCAACCCTTATTCATTTGGTGGTGATTTTGCCAGCAAATATATACCTTAAGCAAAACTTATCATCCACAAAATGTATGGATTATCGGTTTTATTTAAACACTGTGTTGGCAGAGGTGCATGCAAATATATAAATTAAGAGTTTGTTAATGAATCAACCTTCACAACATTAATCAACCTTAATAACACTCACAAACGAGACATGCAATTAATACTTTTCATCAGATATCATTTAGCATGAACTTCCATACTACGATCGGGTGAGATCAGGGCTCTGTGCCGGCCAGTGAAGTTCTTCCATGCCAGACTAATCCAACCATGTCTTTATGGACCTTGCTGTGTGCACTGGTGTACAGTCATGCTCAAATAGTAAAGGGCCTTCCTCAAACTGTTCCCACAAAGTTGGGAGCATAGCATTGTCCAAATTGTCTTGGTACGATGAAGCATTAAGATTTCCCTTCACTGGAATTAAGGGGACTAAACCAACCCCGGAAAAACATCCCCATGCCATGATCTGTCCTCCACCACACTTTACAGCTGACCCAATACAGTCAGGCAGGTAATGCTCTCCTGGCATCCGCCAAACCCAGACTCACCAATCAGACTTCCAGTGAAGACTCCACAGAACATGTATTCAGTGCATCCAAATCCAGTGCTGGCATGCTTTACACCACTCAATCAGACGCTTGGCATTGTACTTGGTGATGTGTGGCTTGCATGCAGCTGCTCAGCCATGGAAACCCAGTCCATTAACCTCCCACTGCACAGTTTTTGAGCAGCGTTTAAGGCTAGTGGAATTTTGGAACTCTTCAGCTACGGAATCAGCAGAGCACTGGCAACTTTTACACACCATGCACCTCAGCACCCGGTGACCCCACTATGTGACTTTATATGGTCTTCTGCTTCATGTAAAAGTCACGAATATATTAAGGCTCGTGGAAGTTTGGGTTCTTCCACTATGGAATCAGCCTAGCATTGGTGACTTTTTACACACCATGCGCCTCAAGCACCAGGTGAGTTGCTGCTGTTCCTAAGTGCTTGCACTTTCCAATAAGATCACTTACAGTTGACTGTGGAATATCTAGCAGGGATGAAATGTCACAAACCGACTTATTGCAAGGGGTGTATCCTATCAGAGTACTACGCGTCAAATCACAGAACTCTTCGGAATGACCCATTTTTTCCCAATTCAAAAAGTAAGTTATGTGTCACAAAATGTTTGTCCATTTAGTGTAACATGCAATGAAATAGTGCATGTTTATATACAGTTTTATACAGCACAGACAATTAAGTATTCATGCTTTTGACTTGTACTGTATATCTGCAATAGTTCTGCAATGCAACATTGCCATTTGGTAAACGGCTGACAATAAAAAAGAAAAAACATAAAAAAGAAAAAAATAGATATTTATGTTATATTACCTCCAAGAGCAAGAAAAATATGGCATAGCTGCTCGAAACCCTTATAAAGTATTCCGCTTAATGTAAAATAGAAATTGTCTTTATTTCAAATATATCTTTTAGAAATAATGGCATATATTAAGAAACAGGCTTTAAGCAATACCATTATTAGACTAACACAGGTAAGATTTATCACCAGGCCGATTTCTGAGCCCACAACAGAGAATTTGAATATTGGTCTGAAGCCCTGTGATTTTTCTTTTTTTCTTTTGTGTCATTGATGCTTGCCAAGTTTCCTCAAGCTTTGCAAGGGTGTTTTACAGCATGCCTGAAAAATATATGTACTTATTGTAAAAAGAACCACAGAAAAAATCCATAGCTGATAAATATTTATAACTGCCTTGGAAAGATTTAGGTCGGCTTGTATTTGGGATAGATTTTGTACTTTGGACTAAAGCACACGAAAGGCTATAAAAATAGAACAAAATGGCACGAGGACATGAGGATATACTTTGCTTGGTTAGAACTATCAAACTGTGGAATAGGCTGTCAGGTCTTTTGGTTTTCTTTCCTTTAAAGTCAATCTTGCGTCAGATAACAGATGGAAAATCTGCACAGTTTGACGTTATGTAACAATTCCAGCCAATGAGATGTAGGAATATTCTGTGGTGCTTTGAGCTAGAAATAGAATCAACGCTAGTGGCAGAATTTCAATAGTTGCCATGTTTCCAGGGACACACGTGTTCCACATACTGCAGATAGGGCATGACAATGGTATTATAAATAGTGAACCCTTAGGAAATAAAACAACACGGAGATCTGGTGGATATTTAGTAGTCCACAGCATTTAAACTAAAAACACTGCAGCAGCAAACAATGTAATAACCAAATCATATAGATGACTTAAACAGGTAAGCCTTGCACTAGAAAGAACTTATCCTCAGTCCAAAAAAACCTGTAACTTTGTTACAAAACACTGGGAGCTCCCATTGAAATGCATTGGTAGCTGTAACTATACTGAATGCTTGTGATCCAAAAGTCTACTATTTTTGGTGGATGGGGTCCCTTTAACTATGTGACATTTTACTTTTTATGTTGGCGTGATTTGTGTTATACAGGAGCGTCACACACAAACGCAACTACCAGAGCCCCTTTCCCAGCTATTGGACTGTTCTGAGGTATACTGCCAGAAACCTCTACTTTAGACTTCATTATCATCTATCTCTGTATATAAATATTTTGTATCCTTATTCCCTCTATTTTATGCCATTTTGAAATGTACCGCATTCAAAGTTATACATTTTAATTTGTCGCTGCTTTTCTATCTATATTTATACAATTTTCTTTGCTTCAACTCTCTTCCCACACACTTTCTGATTTTAACATCGGTTCTCTTCCCCCACAGCCACTCCAGGAACTTCACACTCAAACAACTACAAGGCCCACTTCTTCCAGCTATCGGACACAGCTTGTTGAATGCCTTCCCTCCCTTCACCACATCCCACCCAACCCACAGACAATTATTGTTATATATTTGGTTCACCACATAATGTGACTTCACCTCACAATCAAACACCTGGTACCTCCTCCCATACACAATTATTAGCAGTATATTACCGCAACACTGCAGTCTTGCAATTCATCCATCTAAACCCCTCATTTAGTAATTTCTGGTGTAACTCACACAGCTGTCACAGTCCCCAGTAATTCTATGTATTCTATAAACCGAAAGTCTCTAAACCGAACGACCTTCAGCTTATAGACTTTCGGCTTATAGAAAACGTGTAGTACTAGAATTTCTTATGAATGGGGCTCTCGTTCGGTTTATAGAAAGCCAATAGTATTACACGTATTCTATAAAACGAACGAATAAAACGAAATGAAAATAATGAACGAATTTCGTCTGAAACGAATGCAGTAATGAACGAAATTCTTTTTAGACAAAATAAATAACATTTTCGTCCGAATGGACGAAAACGAAACGAAAATGTTAGTTTTGCACATGTTTACAAATTATTATTATTATTATTTTACAAATATGATTAAAGGACAAGTGTCAGGAATTAAGTTATGTTTAAATGAAAATTTACATCAACCGTTAGCATTTCAAATAGTAATTCTTTAATGAAAAATTAAGCCATTTCTGCTTGTATCGCTCTATGAAGGGGCAGACATCTTGTGCCAGATGGGTCATGTCTTCTTTTATCAGACCCAAGATTCTAAACAACATGTCTGCCCCCTGAGCAAGCCTCAACCAGTGCTTTATTTATATTTTTCCATTAAACCATTTCAATTTAAAATGCTCACATTTGATGCAATCTTTAAACAGAACTTATTTTTTTGCTGACAGTTACCTTTTAATTATTAACAGATTCTGTATATTTATGTAGGGCGACATTTCAATCTGTGTGATAAATCACAGCTCAAGGTGGCAAACATTGTTTCATTGAGATAGTTGTTAATAACACTAAATATTTAATGCTTGAGTAGTATTTCACAATGTATACAAACTTTCAGTTAATCAAAATGTAAATGAATGCTGGGCCTGCATTTAAAACACAGCTAGGTTTTCTGTGAAACATTAGGTGCTAACTTGAGAAGATGTACTTCAGGGGGATTTTACTCAATGGCACAACATGGAGGCATATCATTCCCATGATTTTGTTGTAAAATAAAGTTTTCCGTCTTTTCCTACATTAGGGAAACAGGTTTTGAAAGGCCCTCCGGTCTATATGTGGTGCCGAGCATTATGTATTTATATTTGTTAAATATTACTACTATTAAGTACCGGTTCAGTATCCCTTATCCAAAATTCTTGAGACCAGCAGAAATTCGGATAACGAATATTTTTGGTTAACAGATCATTTCGGCAGCACCAGCCCTATAATTGCTCTACATTACCTAAATTCCAACTTGCTCACATTGTATTTAGTTAATGTAGATCATTTATATCAGTGGAGCTGGTGAAATTACTTGCTCCATGGTGCTGCCGAGACGATAGAGTCGGCACATTTTCCATGAGTGCTGGTTTCAATTGTACGGCACACATGAGGGTGAAGCAAAGGAGCTTCACAACCGGGGTGCCAGGAAGGTGAGTATCCCTTATCCGAACTGACCCATGTCCAAATTTTTTTTCAGATTTTGGGTAATTTCAGATCTTCAGATAAAGCATATTCAACTTGTACTAGTGTTTTCACCTTCACCTTTTAACAATGCAATATACAGGAACAAGTCTGTTGTATTAGAAGAAGGAACTCACCATGTGAGCTTCACTTTTTACCAATGCATTGGGCGGGACCAACTCTGTTTTTCTAGAGGGAGTATCTCACCAGCTTTGCAGCACAATGAATAGTCAAAGGACAACTGTCAGCAAAAAGAAGTTATGTTTAATTGAAAGAATGCATTTTAAATAGAAATACTTATGAAAGAATATAAATAAAGCACCTTACTGAGCCCTCTTTGCTTGTATAGCATTCATAGAGGGCAGACACATTGGGTCGGATCCTCCTTCATCCGATCCAAGATTCTACACAAATGTCAGCCCCCTATAGTTATACATGCAAAGAGGGCTCAATAAGGTACTTTATTTGTATTCTTTCACTAAACCATTTCTATTTAAAAAATGTCTTCACAATGAAATATTTCTAATAAACAGAAATTCATTATTTGCCGACAGTTATCCTTTAAGTTTGTGAGATGCAATGTTCATCTCACCTCAGCTCACTTTAAAGGCAAAAGACCCCAGTAAGCATTTTCACATTGTGTGTGATGGTAGCTATTCATTCAACGCTGAACTCAAGTTAATCGGGACTTGAGTGAAAAATGTGACATAGAATTTAGAAAAACGACATCAGCCAGCCACTTCATCATTTTTGTCAAAAGCCAATATTTCTTCTTGCACATTTAGCAGGTGCATGTTTCCAATTTTTCTTAAGAAAGCTAATTTCATGAATATTCAAATTAGCTTAATATTCCATCTTCATTATGAATTATTTTTGATACTGCTTTTAAAAAAAACAGACACACATTTTGAATTTTGAAAGAAGAGAATAAATGAATAGGAATTGAAATCATTTTCCATAATAATTTATTTGCGATGTCAAAGTTGAATATATTACATTATAAATTCTTAATGTCACTATATTGTCCAAAAGATTATCTTTCCATTAATATAGCACTGGTCATATAAGATATTATTTTGAACAATAGTGATATCACACTCCATGTGCCAAAGTGTAAAAGGAAATAAAATAATAACAATACTCCCCCCATGGATTTGCAGCTTTTTAGTCCTCAGGTACACATGATAGACAGGAACAATGGGAGCGCAGATACTTATGGGAAGATGAAAGGCAAAATATAGTGTAATACAGTACAAAGAACGTGTGCAATGTGAATATGCCCTTACAAACAAATCGTTATAATAGCGCCATTAAATATGGATTTGGGAGTGGAAGAAAACCATCATCATAAATGCGCTATAGAAATTCTTCTTTAATTTCCATGATTTAGAAGTGGCACAACAACATATGGTGTGCAAACTCGTAAATTACAAATCCAGTGGATCAGGCTGCAATGAGATATTCCTTTCTCCTAGAAAGGTAGATAGATACAGGTGTCTCAACGTGTTTATACCGGTAATCTCATAAGCTAAAGAGTCTGGTGTAGTTGCACTATAAATAGGTAAAACGTGTTGCGAGACCTAATAAAGGTGGGTTCATTACTTGCAGTACACAAAGTCAGAGATAAAGGTTTAAATAGCATTTGAATAAATGAAAAGGTTTCTCATTCACAAATAATAAGTAATGTGAATTTTAAAAAGGAATGTACACAGTTAAATATACATATATGAATACAAATACAAGCAAAAAGAGGGTCTTATTATACTGAGTGTTTGCTTTGAGTCACAAATTATGCTCTTCTATAGTATTAAATCTAATATTGTCACAAAAAAATACACAGTACTATATTTTGAAACTCAGAATTTGAAAGAGGAAAAAAGTATTCTTAGGTCTCAAAGCAGGTATAAAATTAAAGAATGTCTATACATATATATACGCACACATATTTCCAATAGTGAAACGAATCTCATGTAAGTTCAACACATGACAATAACATAAATGTTACGCTATTATATTATTGTATCATAATTGTCATTGTACAAAGTGTGAGACGTCAAATTCAGCATTAAGACCTTTAGGCTTCCTTGTGTAGAGATAAAATATTCATTCAACTTCTAAACGGGCCAATATGCTAGAGATGGCTCCCCCTCTCGGTGGTAAAACTATTCGTTCCAAGCCTTCTATTTCCCATTGAGTTATGTCAGTTATTAAATGACGCCTATAGGTGTGTTTTGAGGTTTATTGCATGACATCGATGCAATATGTTCTTTAACTCTACATTTGAGTTTTCTTGTAGTTTTCCCAAAGTAATGTTTTAAACAGGTGTTACACGTAGGAGGTAGACAACATTTTTTGTATTACAATTTATATTTTGTCTATTTTTATATACTTTCTGACTGACTGTAGATTTAAAGGTATCTTGTGTGGATGGCACTACAGCATATACACTGACTGTGCCCACACCTATAGGTGCCCAAATATTTAAGCAAAGTAGTGGTGTTTGGTTTTTGCATGTAAAACAGGCTTTGGGATAGTCTATTACCTAGAGAAGGACTCCTTTTAGCTATAATATTACATTCATCGGTTATGATGTCCTGCAGCCTTGCATCATTGAGAAGAATGGGTAATCTATGTATTACCAAAGGAGCTCCAACACAGACCTACAGAGACTAGGTGCACACTCTCGAATGCACTCTGTTTTAAGCTTGATCATCTCTTCTTGCATATCTTAAGGACCAGTGGTGTTTTTAGGTTTTATGCTGCCCCAGGCTTGACTAAATTCATGCATCCCCTAATCTTTATTTGCCCCACCCCTTCGTGTCTAGCACACCTCTTCCTGTTTAGAATCAGAGTCATCTTTATCCCCAAAACATCTTGTCAGTGCCATATTTGTCCTCAAACACCTTCCCAGTTCCATATTTGTTCCCAAAAACATACCCAGTGCCATCTTTGTCCAAAAACACAGCTTTAGTGTCATTTCTGTGACAAAAACAGCTTTTCAATGCATTTTTTGTACCCAAAACAGCTCCCCAGTGCCCTGAGTGTGCCCAAATTTCATCCCACAGGGTAAAGCTCACCTGTCGATGCTTTTTACACCCATTAATGCTTTTGTAAGTATTTTGTGTTTATATGTATTGTCAGAGGTATTAAACAGTAATCTCAAGACTGGTATATATGAATAAAGCTGAAGCTAAGGATAACAAGATGGATACCAGCAGATTCCATTTTGTCAGTTTGTCAGTTTTTATTCTGTGTCTCTGAGGATAAAAGAAAGTCTTCCACATTCCTAACTCAGGAACAGATGAGGTGGCCATTGTTAGTGGAAGGTTTATGACCCTAGCCACATTGCATTGAATGTATGCAGACACAGCTGTGTCTATATACAAACAAGAGGAGAAAGGGGGGCTGAAGACATAGACTGTGAGATTATTTGGATCTTAGATTAGAATAATCTAATAAGGGTTATTATAAACACACCTGGTTGATTCAAATCGCTCATTAAAATGTATAATTATATCACACTTTCTTTAATAAACATGTAAAGAATTATTAATCCTACATATCAATTAGAATATTATTTTTATTGTTCTATTAGTGTGGTATAAATGTTATTATGAGTTTTAATCTAATGTGGAATGATACGTATATTGATAAGAATATTTAATCTAATTTGAAATTATATTAACACTTCTATATATTTCAACATATATATTTTCTCACAATATACTCACAATCCAGGTATAGCTATAACTCATGACATCATCTCATTTAAATTAAACATTCCCTTTCACTTTTAATTGGCTAAAAATTACACCGAACAGGGTGTGAATCTGAGATAAGGTTGGGATGATAAGTTGATACAGGGTGGGTAGAGGAGGGAGCTGAGGTGACCTGGAGAGACTATTTTTGGAGGAGCTGCCACTAGTGGGGTGAGAGATGGGAATATTTTAGAAAAGGGCTGAGTCTCTCTCCTTCTGGGGAGAACTCAGGAATATGAGGCTTTTAATATCACATGTTCACTATAACAATAGACATCTCCATACGCGTAGTATTGAGCTAAGTCCCAGGGGTAACTCCCATCACAATATTTTTCAATGGAAGGAGTCGGAGTCTCAACTGCAAATCAACCTCTGCCGGTAATGTATAAATGTGGTACTTTATTTCTAGCATAGTCTCAATTTTTATGGATGTAATTAGTATATATATTTGGGTAAATTAATCTTAAATCCCACAATTTCTGGGATCTATGTGTTTTAGCTTGGTGTTTATCTGTCATCCTTTATGCACAAGAAAGCCAGAGGAATATCCTATAGATATTACCAAGAATCACAAGTTCTTATAGTCTAGCTATTCACCCAAATATATAATATCTAATCTCCAGAGATTATCTAAGATTATTATTCTTGGAGTCTAAACTAGTAGGCAAACATTGTTATTTACCTGGCAGATTAAGAAATAGCCACCTTGAGTTATATGATTTAATAACAATACCTTACCTAAGCAGAGTATATGCTGTTAATTTGTAGAAATGTATTGTGTACTATCATTAACTATTTTAACTACTAATCATTATCGATGTAGGTATGGTTGTAACTAAGTAAAATGCATGGCAATCTTGTGGTCAGAAACATAACTGGATAGTAAATTATACTACATGCATGCTGATACAGCTACCTAGATGCATAATTCATGTTTTATTTTATTTACATCAGTTATAAATCATGCATGTATCATTTTTGATACTACTATTATAATAAATTTGCTACTTTTATATATATTTATTTGCTCCTCCTACTGTATATGTTTGTTATTAAAAAGTCCCATTACTACAGGTGTAAAAAATCCAGCACCTTGCCATACAGTCAGCATTTACAAACATTTGTGAAAACAATGGGTCATTCTGAAGCGTGGTACTGTGATAGGATGCCACTTTTGCAATGAGTCAGTTTGTGAAATTTCATCCCTGCTAAATATTCCACAGGCAACTGTAAGTGGTATTATTGGAAAGTAGAAGGGTTTAGGAACAGCAGCAACTTAGCCATGAACCGGAAGACCATGCAAAGTCACACAGCATGGTTACTGAGTGCGTCGGTGCATGGATTGTAAAAGTCGCCAATGCTCTGCTGATTCCATAACTGAAGAGATTAAAACTTCCACTGGCATTAATATCAGCACAAAAACTGTTTAGCGAGTGCTTTAAGTAATGGATTTTCATGGCCCAGCAGCTGCATGCAAGCCTTAAATCAGCAAGTACAATGGCACGGCTTGGATAAAGCAGTGTAAAGCACGCCAGCATTGGGCTCTGGTGCAGATGAAACATGTTCTGTGGAGTCTTCACTGTTTGGCAGTGTGATGGGCGAGTCTGGGATAAGCCAATTCCAGGAAACCGTTACCTGCCTGCTTGCATTGGGCCAACTTTAATGCTTGGTGGGATAATGGTATGGGGAGGCTTTTTAGGTGATATACTATGCTCCTTACTTCCAGTGAAGCGAAATCATAATGTTTCAGCATACAAATATATTTTGGACAATGCTATGCTTCCAACATTGTGGGGAAGGCCCTTTTATGGCCCAGCATGACTGTGTCCCTGTGATACTGAATATTAATGTCTTTGGATTTAGAATGTTATGTCATAAACGTCCCTGTTGGTGTAATGTCAGGTGTCCCAATAATTTTGTCCATATAGTGTATATTTGTATTTTTTAATTGTGCATTGTGGGCACTTTATGAAGAGGTTATTATTATTATTTATACAGCATGTTATCAGATTGTGTTATAAGAGCATGAAAGTGGATCCTCTGGCTCGGGCACTTTACCACTTTGGTGCTGGTTCGACCACACTTATTGAAATTATTTATACTGAATGTCATCAGATTGTGCTATAAGAGCATTAAAGTGTTATTTAGGACTCTTCAATTAATCTAGTAAATATGAAGCATCAAGCCTACCATCCTAATGTCAAGTGCAGCTTGTTGAAATATCTAGCTTTGCATAATACAGGTGCTGTTCCATACAGACACAAGATTCACAGAATGCTCTGACATTCTGTGCAAAGACATTCATTTATATGTATGCATGTAGTGCAGCTTAAATACTGACTCTCTAGCTAAGCCTTCTTTGCATGTCAGGGAATGCTCCATTGACTTGCAGAGGAATCAATGATAGCCTGACCCAGTTCAATGTAAGTTATACATAAGAGAGCAACATCATAGACATCAATATGGCTACATCTGCATACGGAGATAGGTTCTGTGGCCTAAATATGATCCAGAATCATAGGGTAAGGGTAAGGCAACTGAGGGACTCGCCTCAGGAGCATCCATGAGGTGGCACAGAGAAGTGATCAGAGTGATCCTTCAGCCCTCGGCAGCGACATATGCATGATCCAGCATATCACACATTATCAAGGCACAGGAAAAAGAGCACCAGGGACCACAATAGAACCCCCAAAGTACAGATTAGTCCCCTAAAAGTTGGGCTCATAATTGATCAATTGAAAGCTATGGATCACACTTCCAATGATGCTCATCCAGCAGCTGACTGAGCATCATGGTAAATATAGTTAATCTGCTTTACACTGCATTTCCTATGTTGCTCATCCTGCATCATGAGATAAAGATGTATGACTAAGTCTCATAGGACCTCTAGTTAGCAGATGAAGTGGTAGATGTAAAAAAAAAAAAAAAAAGAATCCCTGAGCTATCCACAGTGACTGTATCACAGAACCATACAGTAACGTGCGTGATATGTTTTGCTTACTATATAATGATGATGGGAGTTATACTGAACACCCATCACTGTCTAACTCATTATATAATGATGTGGGTTATTCTGTACCTCCTTCAGTGACTGGCTCACTATATAATGATGATGGGAGGTACACTGATTAACCATAACATTATGACGACTTACAGGTTGCAAGCCGGTGGAGGCAGTGTGATGCTTTGGGCCATGTTCTGCTGGAAAACCTTGGGTCCTGCCCTTCATGTGGATGTCACTTTGACACATACCACCTAGCTAAGCACTGGTGCAGACCATGTACACCATTTCATGGAAATGGTATTCCCTGATGGCACTGGCCACTTTAATCAAGATAATGTGCGATGCCACAAAGCAAAAATTGTTCAGTAATGGTTTGAGGAACACAACAATGAGTTCAAGATGTTGACTTGGCCTTCAAGTCACTTAGGAGGCTCTGAGGTGGCCCTTAAAATCTCATCATACATGGAGTGAAGTGGGGGCACACAGAAGCACTGAGATGAGGCAACAAGAGAAAAGGGAACAGTAGAAGAAAGAAGGGGAAACAAAAATGAGCCAAGTCTGCAATGGAAATGGGAGAGAGAGGCATAATCTCAGGGAAATCTTTAAATTGGTATCTTGCAGAACAATCGGCACTCATGCTTCAAAATGTTTGCCAACAAGTCTGAAATTGTACCCAACAAAACATAACTGTTATATGTCCCTATTAAATGTATTTTTTCCTTTATCCTCATTATATTGTTCTTTTTACAAAGAAAACAAAGCAATTAAATGTATATTAAAAATAAACTGGGGCAATTTTAGTATTTATTAGCCGTAAGCATAATATTATGGTTAATGTCTTAGTTAAGCATGGCATTTCCCCCACCACATTGAATAATTTATTATGTTTGAGTTTGATGAATGGTTAATCTGATCATTTGTGCTGCTTATTGCTTCTTCTGAGGAGTATAATGTTGCCCTAGGTTAATTTGAAACAACTAGTCGCCTTGATTCAGACAGTGATTGCTGGCTTGCACTACAGACTGGGTGGAATTAGTATGCAACTACACCTTCGTTTTTGAATATTCAGTGTTATACAAAATAGTAATCATATTAAAGACACAAGCAACTTGCAAATAAAATAAGTAACAATGTGAATTGCAATATGTTGTGAGATTTCTAAATGGTTATTTTAATTTAGTGATAATGCTAATGGTAGTGCACCATGCATGGTCATGTGTTCGGAGGGTACCCATCTCTCATATTTAATATGTGACATTTATGGTATATCTATACTGTCATTTTTTGCCTATAAAATGCATCTTTTAATAAAAAATTGTATTGGAAGTACCTAAATGCTATTAATGCATGAAACATAAGTATACCTTAAAACTTGCCAGCAGCTCATGGTTTGAAAACTGGTCCCAGTTTTCAAACCTGTCCCTCTTGTAATTCCAAATTAGGTTCTACCTACTTTTTGGTCTTCAAAACCACAATTCAGTGGTGTTACTTCATTTTCCAGGCTATTTCAGCAGAGATGCCGCCCAGTGTCATGGCTTGCCCCACCCAGGACGCCCCTTCCTATCCCTAGAAAAAGGAGATATTTCCATGCATACATTCACACAAACATTTACATATATAAAATATTCAAAAGGTAGTGAAACAAAGTGGGCTCAGTGCTAATCAAACAGTAGAAATAAGTGTGGCACTTGTAGCACGACCATGAGAGGTATATTAATGAGATGTGGCTTGCAGTTTTTACCAAATGAATAAAAATACGAACAGAGAACAAATATAGTGTAAAATCATTAAGCATATGACATGGTTCCCGACTCCCACATATGTATTGCACTCACAAACATTTGGGTTAAGATAGATCCTTCAAGGTAGATCATTTCGAAAAAGTGCTTTGGCAGATCCGTCAGATATTTAAAGCTTCAGTGTTGCGATCCACATTATGCTTGGTTGAAGCCCTATAAGGGTGAAATGAATAGTTTATTAAGGCCACATCACTACTGGGATCATATCGGGAACTATTATTTCAACTATGCTTTTCTTTATTTTTGTTGCAACTGTATTGTTTCTGATGTGTTGGAGACTGCAAACTGTGATCTAAGCACCTATTTGCATTACATCTATTCATATACTTCTATCTACTGATTTGTCCATCTATCCATTTCTGAATGATCCAGACCTTTGAAAGCATTGGAGAAGTAAGAATGAAAACTCATAAGAATCTCCAATGGCAATACTCCCAATGCCTTCCACTGGTTAAAAAAAACAATTCCAGCAAGGGAAGGTGGGCTTCCCATACTCACTGTGGTCCAAACACCGTCAAACTTCAATTACACAATGTACACCTAAGTTTGATGATCTCCCTTTTAATTTTTTTCCTCTTACCAAAAAGCTAAGACTAACTAATAATTATGGTGAACCCACTATTAGTATGCTACTGTCAGGAACTGACTGTACCTGGACTTGAACCCTGACTGTGCCTAGCTATCTTCGTTACCAGTTCACCAGCCTGTCTTTTACATTTTAGCCTCTGTTCTAGTAACAATGAATATACAAAGCCTTGTTATAATTATCAATTACACTCCACAGCTGTGTCTGGTCATGTGCTGACTCTCTGCCTATAAAAGCCACTTCCTGACACGTTACCTTTGCCAGATTATTGTGGTTTCTGCCTGCATTTTAATCAAGCTTTCTATGGATCTCGTTTTACCTGTTACTGATTTGGACCGTCTGACTACTCTGCTTTCTCCTACCTACTGACCTCGGCTTGCCTGACTACGCTTCTATTCTTTTTTCCAGCCTCTCAGCTCTGCTAAAGACCAGAATGTCATTCAAAGCTCAGACGCTCGACCACCTGGGTAACGAGTGGCTGCTTCTGGCACAAGACTTTGCTGATCTGGCTGCTGGACTCCAAAACCTGCTAACAGCAGTATCATTACAGCTACACTCAACCTGAATTCATCTGTACCAATAAAGTTTTGGTCCTGGATTGACAACGTGCCTTAACCGCCTTCCCACTGAAACAGGCGCAATGACTGTTCTCATGAATAACTAGTTCCACTTACTTGAAAATGAACTTAAAAGACTACAAAACTTTATTTTTTTACTTGTGCTTCTAATATAGAAGCAAGTGGAAAAAGTAGCCGTCCCTAGTCCAAGTAATGTAATTTTGACAATACATGCCAGTTTATCCTCTGACCGGCATCTGCCATGCTTCATGGTCGGGCCAACGACTGTCTTTCTCTGCTAAGTGCAGAGACCTTAAATAGGTCCCCTCTGCAGATCCCATGCAAAAAAAACAATGGTCTCTCTCTGCACTAACAGAGAGAGACCCCGGTCAGACAAATTAAGCAAGCTCCTGGTCCGATTCACTTCAGTCTCTAGATCTGCTGTTAAAACATTTTTGCTACCTTGTTATAGTGTACTATTCATTCCCATGAGTTGACTTTTGAAAAAGTGTTAAAAAAAATAAATTTTATGTTAAAACTGCAAATTCATAGACAGTTCATATCATCAATCACATCAACTACTAATTTTACACTTCTTTTTCTTGTGTTCCAAAGTACCCGTTAAAAATGGTAAATGTTATCAATTAATCAATACTTATTTTGAATGCTTGAATTACTTTGTAAGATTAGCTTTGTAAGATCCATTCCCAGAAGAACTTTTTATTGAACAAATAATTTTTTGGGTCAGTCCCGATTTGGGGGTTCTGTTCCACAGAGCTCTACCTCTGTCCTACTTTTCAGGACAACGATAGAGCTTAGCGGGACAGCAGGATTAAGGAAGGCAATTCCATGGTAATGATCGCATTCACCTGTGTCTGAGAGAATGACTGACAGGGCAACTATAACTACATGTGCAGTTGCACTATCAGTTTCACCTCCTAAGCTACACCCCCCATGTCTTGATTCGCCAGGGGGAATTGTTGGGAAGTATGATGGAAACTGCTGTCTTCTACAATAGAAGATGAAAGATTGCAGGTCACTTACTTAAACTTTGATTACATTTTTTAAATTAAGCTTAAAGCCCACATGTTATGTTTAATTGAAAGATTGCATCAAATATAGAGATTTTAAATAGACAGAAAAAATGTGTGAACTAGGCACTAGGGAATAGTGCTGCAAACAACTTGCGTACTGTCCCTTAAAACACAAAATAATATTAATAAACAATCAAAAGGTGTTGAACAAAAAAAATAATGATATGAAATATAAAATATAAGTAAAACTTATCTTAAAATTGTCCAGT
The DNA here is from genome assembly GCA_036172795.1 of Pelodytes ibericus. Taxonomy (NCBI): domain Eukaryota; kingdom Metazoa; phylum Chordata; class Amphibia; order Anura; family Pelodytidae; genus Pelodytes; species Pelodytes ibericus. The sequence goes on from CM069859.1 coordinate 197,827,471, forward strand.
CAGGGTAGAGAAAATAACTTTGGTTTGAAAGAAAACATAAAAACCACAAAAGAAAAGAAGGAAAAGGTGTGACTCTGTATAGCTATTTTATTGTAATATGGCCACCCCTGTGCCAGTTAAGTCACATGTACCAGAGCCTATCAGAACTAGGCTCTGGTGTGGATTGTGTGTGGGGACTTTAAGTGGGTATCTTCCAAACCCAGATGACAATGTTCCTTCATGGAGTAAAACTCTGAAAGGATGGGAGAGAGAGAGCCACAAATGGTATAGTACTGTATACAAATTTAGTAATGACCCCTTCATGTGCCACTTACTTAATGTACAGAAACAAAGTACATGTCAAAGTGTATCATACGACCAGATCGAAAATGCGAGGAACAGTTTAGTTCACCGGGCATGCTCCGGGATCCTGTGTAGGGACTTCCTTATTCTCCTCACCAGCGTATGACATCACTTGGTGTTTCACCAATTGGATGGCTTCCTCGAGTGCTTTAAACAGAAATGCTTTAATAAAAGAATGTGAAGCGCCTTATTGATCTTGTATAACTCTATCAGGTGACACACACTGGTTGCCTCAGATGAAGGAAGATATTACCCAAGATGTCTACCCTCTGATAGAACTATACAAGCTAAGAGGGCCCAATGAGGTGATTTATTTATATTCTTTCCTTAAAGCATTTCTAATTTTAATTCCTATATTTGATGTAATCATTTAATTAAACAGAACTTTTTTTTTTTTTTATCATGACAGTATTACTTTAAGACAAGGTTGACATGTTGATACAGTTTAAGACAAATATTATTTGTAATTATGCAAAGGAAATTTTAGATTTATAATACCTGATCTCTATTTAACTGTGTAAATCCATATGTCTCATTATGATACTCAGGCACCTAAACTTTAATTTGTTTTAAAAGGTATTTAGGCAGGCAATCACAGATGAAATGATAGCATCTTTATGACCCCTACTGCAAAAAAGAAAACAACATAGGAACAACTCTTCTTTTTCACATGGAAACTCCTTTCATCTGCACCTTAAAGAATACCCCAGTGACAAGCTGCTAAGCTCTGTTTCAGAAGTTGTCCCTAGAAACAGCTTCTTGATCTTGTATTGAGTAAACATACCTCTATTTTTGAGGATACAGTGCAAGTAAAAACATGTTTCAAATCCTGAGCTTAAATTTAAAATATTTATAAAAGTAATTTTTTTGTCTTTCGTTTCAAGCTAAACTTTACCCCAATAACTGGTAAATAAATTCATATTACAAGCTGTAATCTATGCCAGACATTAGGTGTACACTTCAAACTTCCAGTCATTTGTCCCACAGGTCGACAGGAGCATCTAACACTTCCCATGCTAGTCATTGGGCTTCAGCGGTTCTGATAGGTTATTCATACATTTTTGGTCAGTGGTCAGTGCCAGTCATTAAAACAAAATCAACGAAAGTTAAAACAAATATTCAAGCAGTGAATAAACAGTGCACAAAGTACTAATGGGTAAAAAAAAATAAAAAAAAATACATATATATATATTAAGGTAAGTTTTGCTTTACTGAAAAATGCTTCCAGTTTTATCACATAAATGGAAAAATTGAAAGCTGGGTTTTGAGGAAGTATTTAGGCATTATCCAGAGTTACTATACTATTTGATTCAAACGGGAACCAACTCATGTTCTCAACTTGATGGAAATTCATGGCACTTGAGCTGTTCACAAGTGTGCACTTTGAGGTAAACCCAGAGAAAATGGATCAAAGTATTGATCAGTCAATTGTGCCTGAAGCTGCAAGATTGACACTTTTCTGCATGATAACGTGTATATATTTTTCCTGTTCAGGTCTGTTCTTGGATTAACTTGACCAAGGTATACCTGATAATACATTCCCCCCACCAATAAAGAGACAGACAACTGAGTGGCTAGAAAGGTCGCAGTCTTTATTGAAATGCTGCAACATAAATTGACAGCTAAAATATAGCTGAAATGAGTAACGAATATTACTGTAAACTAAATATGGTTAAATCTTTATAAATAAATAAATAACCCGGCATATACAATTATATATATATATATATACAAACATTATATACATATACATATATACCAACCAACACATGCTTTTATAACCATAAATATAAACAACATGAAACAATACTACTGAACCTTAGCGGTAGCGTGTGCCTTATCCTAGACCATCTAGGATCAGGACCCCGAGAATCTGGCGCAGGCGTACCACATGACTCACGGCTACTGACGTCCCTGTTTGCACAGTAGCCATGCCTCACTCCCCAGGGACAAGCCCATGGGGAGCCCGTGCAGCTAGCTTCCCACAGCTACTGCCCAACCGGGTTGGCCATACCCCAGATGACCAACCCCCTGCACAAGCTCCAAACCTCGGGGACCCCCGCCGCTTCTTCGTCACCTAGGGATGGGAGGGAGGGAACTTGTCATTTTACTTTAAACAGGAAATCATTCCTGTAAATCCTGCAATATATAGCCTAAGGCCATCCCCTCTATCCACTCATTGCCACCTCCCTGCCGTGCCCTTATTGGGCTCTTGGCTTAACTGACAGGTGAGGGAAATGACAGGAAACCTTTGTCATGATGGCCTTACATATATTGCATTATTCCAGGCCAGAACTTTCTTCTTAGAAAATGTATAAAGCACTCCGACATCATCTATAGTGTTTATTCTCTTTAGTCTCACAATAGAAATGACTATTCATATTAGTTTGTTTATCCTTGAGAGTCATACAAATAGCTTTAATGAAATTAAGCCAATCTCAAATTATTATCTCTCAATTTATTGAGAAATTTTACAAAGTCCCTGGAGTCACATATAGAGTGCTGCCAAGATTTTTCTATCTCATTCCGTTAAAATATCTTTTGTAAAGACACAAGCACGTCCACACACAAGACTAATGTACTTGGATTCATAATTATTGTAATATTGCTCTTCACCATCTGACATTTAAAGATTGCGTAAAAGACTACAACATGCTCTGTTTTGCCAATATGTTCATTTTGTATTTTTTTTAAAAGCACTAAAAAAAGCAATTTTTAAAATTTATTATGGCTTGCTCTGACATTTTCTCAAAAAATATGCACTTTTAAGTGACTTATAGTTCTGATTTCTCAGGAATTTCTGGAAAGGATGGTTCAAAAGCTACATTTTTTTTCTGTAGTGTTCTTACACGAGTTGATTGTCAAACAGCATCTGACAAAAAGTCCAACTTAATGGTAGAACAAAAAGAGCTTTAAAATAGATAATTCTTTTTAATGCGAAATGGAAGTCTACATGAGAAATTTTAGAAAGTGATTGATGGCAAGCTGGACTTTTTGACTGAAATTCTAATGTCTATGGTAAAATCACATGAATAAAATAATAATGTTGACTGTATTTTGCAATACAAATTATACCTCATCATGATACAACGTCAACTAGTTATATATGTCAGAACTCTTTTCCCTGTCTCCTGATCAGTCCGTCCCTCCTGTTCTTCATATTCCCCTTACAACCATTACCCTAGAAAAGATTTGAATGAAAAGTAGTACATTGCAAGTACATGAGATTCCAACATTTGTGTCCCATATAGTTAAAAATACTCGCACTCTAAGAACCAAAGATATCCCTTGGATGCAGGGGTGGAGCAATGCACCCATCGATAACAGGCCATTTGTCCAGAATCTCTGCCAGAGTTAACCATATTGGCCTAGTGGAAGGCCCCAAAATTGCTTCTACACCAGGGTTCTTAAAGGTCTTGTTCTACCATTGCTTGCAAGCATGACCAATTTACTAGCAATGCTTACCCTAGTGACTGGACATTTATCACTAGAGCCTGTTCCAATTTTGTACACTAGAGGGAGTAGACTGGATGATATTTTTTTCTTTTTATTGTGGTCCAGTTGTAACTTGGATGATGATAGGGAGGAAAACTAGGTTTAGATGAACCAGAGAAAAAAGCAACCTATATATGGGGGGGGGGGGGGGGGGGGGGATTTGTCATGGTTGTGCAATTAAAACATTTAAATCAAATATGTTGGTGAAAAATTCTGACGCAATTTAGTTTGTGCAATAATATAAGTGTAGCTGAGCTGATTAAAATTAGTAAACATAGATACAAAAGAACAGATTCCCACTGACAAGTTAAAGGGGAACACTATTATTAAGGTCAGTCTGGTCAGGAATGTCCAACCCATAAGTTTAGAATCTTGCTAAAAAGCTTAATTTGCTTACTTTGGATTTTCAATCTATATTTATATAATTACATAGTAGCTTATGTTAAAAAAAAGACTTGCGTCCATCAAGTTCAGAGCTTTTGATAATCCTTGTTTACCCCTGCTGATCCAAAAGAGGCAAAAATAATCCTTCTTGACTCCAAATGACAAACAGATTTCTCCTTGAGTCATCAAGCATTAAAAAAATGAATGCCTATACTAACATACATGGCTCTCTATGTTCTATTTAATTAAAAAGATATCTAAAGTCTCTTTAAAAGGAATTCAATACATTTGCTAACACCACCTCTTCAGGCAGTGAATGCCATATTGTCCTTACCGTAAATAATCCCTTCCGCTGACTAAATCTCCTTTCTTCAAGTCTTAGCGGGTGACCTCTTCTCCGTTGCACTGTTCTGTCAATGAACAGGTCTTTGAAGAGTCCTGTGTATTAGCCCTGTATATATTTATATAACATTATCACATACCCTCTATGACGCTGTTTCTTTAGCTTGTACAAATGTAACTTTTCTAGCCTTTCTTCATAACAAAAGCTTTCCATTCCCTTTTTTTTTTTAGTTTTGTAGCCCTCCTCTGCACTTTCTCTAGTTCCATAATGTCCAGAATTGAACTGCATAGTCAAGGTGGGGGTTTTACCATGGATATTCAAGGTGGGGTCTTTTTAGCAATAAAAAAAAATCATAAAGATTTTATCCTAACACTTATTGTTTGCAAATATTGAAAAATATGGATCAGGGTTTACGCTCAGCTCTAAAATGTATTTTTCTGTTTTTTGAAATGTGAACCTTTTAAACTTTGCGCAACTCTACCATTTAAAATGTTTTTGTTATAACTGAAATTATTTTTAATGTGTCAAAAATATTTTTAAGAATATTGGATTGAAAGCCTTGTTTGTTGAACAACTAATATGGTAGTTGCAATTTGGATTTGGTGCTAGATGCATTTGTTAGTTGGAGCCAAACAGTTTTAGATAGACATGCAGATACAATTTATTCTGCCTTTATTATGGCCTACGTAATGTTACTAATTAGTTATTAATTACTGTTAATAATTTACTTGATGCCACATTGAGGCCAAATTGATTATATCTTTATTACATTCTATATTTTACATTCTTTTTAAAATACCATTTTTGTGCTAATGTAGCATTACTAATTTACTTACACATTATAAAATGATTATTTAAAGATGATATTAATAACAGTTAATGTAATTAGTTTGACATTAGTTCTTCTTTGTTATTCTCCTGCTTAAATAATTGGTTCTTATATTAAATACTTCATTACTATATGATTTAAAATCGTTTGTGTCATCAACAAATCATTCTATGACATCAGTTTATCAAACTACAATGTGTCTGTGTACCTGTTAACTTGTAATGCTTGTTAACTAGCACATTTGTTGAGGTTTTTGCAGAATATTTATTTTAGAACCTATGTGGTTCCATTTCGTAGTTCTAATGCTAATATTGACATGAGATTTTTTTTATTTCCTTAAAAAGAATTTTACAAGGAAAATACACTGAAAGTTTTACATTTTTTTTGTCTTTTTGGGTAACATGTGTAATACATACACAGAAAGTATAAATTGAAAAGAAGTATATACAAAATAAACAAAAAATGGGAATTAAACAATATCATAGAGGCAGAGATTTTCAAAGACTTTAAGATGGTCAAAACATTGATGCTAAAAATAATAACAAAAACATGTTTTAACCAGGAAAGGGATGTTCCGATATATGCAAGATCTGGGGTTTTTGCTTTTGACCAGCATTTATTTATTATACTGTAATCCACTATAATTGTACTCTTGCTATGTAACCTTAGAAGGATGAAGGGCTGACCTCACCAGGAACTGAAACTGAAATCCTGAGTATTGAACCGGTTCTAAAGGTGTTGTATCATCCCGCGAAACTATCTCACCAGCACATGTCTTTTTTTCGAAGCATATTCATGTTTGTGGGTCTCTGTAGGAGAGGACAATTAAAACTGGCAATTTTAAATAGTAGGGAGAAAGCATGTAGCTAAGTATGACATTCATGTAATGTAGGAGTATTACAGAGAAGTAACATTGATCAATAACAATAATTGTATCAACTTATGTTCTGATTGGCTCACCAAAGGCATGTTTCTAACTAGTGTTCAATGTTTCTTCGCTTTTGAGTTCTTGAAACTAAAGAAAAATTGGGACAGATTTTTTATTACTCCTGTTTTAAACTAATAAATGTGCCTGTGCTCTCTAAAACTCGCGTGTCTTTCAGAATACAGCATTATAAAAAATGTAATATAACATGACAGCTGGTGCCCAGGTAAGTTATGCGAGGGTGAAGACATTCGCCCTCTACAAGTTAAACATATTTAGAGTCATCATATTATTGACCTTATATCAATTAAAAGTCAACAACAAGTATATCATTATTCCAGTCAGCTATCTTTAAGATTTCCAGGTCTATTTGTGCTCCAAACCTAGACCTTTGGAACATTGAAAAAAATATTATTTAAACTCTACTAATATTTGATTTCCATGAACAAATATATTCTACATTTCCTGAATAGAAAAATAAAAATCTATGTGCGTTTTATCTGAATATATATATCCTGTATATTTCTATTAGTATTAGAACCTGTTTGCCTACACACGAAGAACATTACTCTCATCTGCCTATTCCTAAATAGAGAGTCCACTACAGGGGCATACCTAGAGCATTTGGTACTTGTGGCCATCCCTGACCCTGCGATTTGGGCAGTGTCGGGAAAACGTATTTCCCCGACACTGCTTCTTATACACGTGGGGACGTGCGGATGGAGGTGCGGTTACAGCTCCAGTCATCCATGTTCACTGCGCCACATTGGAGGGGTGTCATTTCTGACCGCATGTTTCCCCCCTTAGTTCACCACTGGTCCTCTAAAACTTGAGTACTTGACCGTATTCACCTGGCTTAAATATTGTAACCCACTGTTAGATGACATTTCTCTAACTTGACTCTCTTCTGCAATTTACCCAGATGTGGCTGCCAGACTCAGCTTCCTTGCTGAGTACTCCTCGTCTGCTGCCCAATTTGACTTCTGTTCTCTCTAGGAACAAATGTAAAACAGTGCCCAGAGCTGTAGCTAGCTCTACCTGAGGCAAGAACTGAAAATTGATATAGTGAAAAAGTGAAATACTAGTGTTGAGGGAGCTGTAGGTCTTTTCATTGTGAGCTGGTCTATTGCTTTATGACTTCTTATGCCACAATCTGGTCTTTGATACTCAAGAGCAGGCCAGATGGGGCATAGAGTGTTGCATGACAGTACATCAGTCTTGATATGTAGCTGTCCTCAATGTGCCTCCTCAATTTCGTGTGTCTGATGCGAGTGTCACCTCACCCCATTTACTGAGCCTCATGAACAATTGTGGATACAGTTTGATCTCTTTTATCATTAATGATGCAAGACTTCTTCCTAGGTGAATGTCAGTCCCGGAAAACTTACCTTTTCAATGAAGTGTCAATGTCACTTGGCTGCAAGAACAGTACGACAACAAAAAAGGGCAAAGTTCTAAAATCAACAGAAACACTTAATTGATGTCCATGTTAACCTTTCCCTTTTAGAAAGTTGCCACACAGCGGACCTCTGTACACCACCCCCAAAGTCACCAATGCACCATCAGCCCCCAGCCATTTGTAATACCTTTATATGTCTCCTATGTCCCACATCCTCTACATTGTAAGCATGGAAGACGGGCTCTCCCTAAGTTATGTGTCAGTCTTTCTCTGTCTGAGTTTTACAACACCCTATGACCTCAGTAACACAGTGTAGATTAATTGCTATGGAAATAAACATTAATGTGATGCAATGTAATTCATTTAATACTATACATTAATCCTGTATGAGACATACTTCTACATTCTAGACTTGTTTTCCATACACAATGCCAATCCATAAACACATCATGTGTGTAATTAGAATATAAACTTATTTTCAAGACAGCACCTTTAAAGTTTCTAAGTTTCTGCTGTTGCGCACTTTCTTAAAGTCTTTTTTTTATGATCTATAATTATAACCTGTTTAAGTGATCAGTGAGAGTAATGTATTCATTTATTCTACAAGCAGTACATCTTTTTTTCAGACCTTTCTTCCCAATCAGACAGTGGAATTTAATTTATGGTGCCACTCAAACTGATAACAGCATTATCATTTTGACAGAGTGACACAAGTGAATGAAGATTGTTCTATATGGCCTTGTGACACTTGGGCAAGCATTTGTTTAATTTGTTTAATTTCAATGCATTGTTTAGTTGTGTTTTTATAGCCTCGCAGATTGCACATGTAAATATGTATGTCGTTTTTTTTTCTATTCTGAAATACTGTCCACATTAATTCACAAGCTACATTTAAGAGTTTGACAGATCCCATTATGTATTAGGTAATGGTGTGTAACTTCTGAAAGGTAGGCCCACAACAATTATTATTAAACATTAATGGCTCAGCAGGAGCTCAGAGGTAGCTGTAATAGCAATGATGTTTATTAAATTATATTAAGCACATATAGGATAAGTATAATATAGGCTTTTAGCCAATTGCTTGAACAAAACTGCAGAGCTGTGGTGCTTACTGGGGGACTATGTCAGTGTTTATCAGTGTCTGACATGTTTATAAAGGGGTCTGCTGGTGTTCAGTGAGGTGGAGCAACCCCCAATTTCAGAACACATACATTCTTTATAGATAACACCCAATTTAGCAAAATATAGCACATCACACTCCTGACTAAGGAACCATCTACTTAGAGAACCCCACTGGAAAAAACCTATATCCCCCCAATAAAGGACACCACACCAGATTGGAGTTCGAAGGCCACAGCGTTTATTTTAAAACCACACTGTGACAAATATAAACTTTTATAACATTATAAACATATAATAACATATATGAACAAATATATACATAAGGCTAATAATACAAACTATTAGCCTTTCCCTTGGCGAGAACCCGTGAGAATTGGCCCCCAAGCGCAATCGCAACATTGTATTCCGGTGGTAGGAAAAACCACCAGCCGCATCCTCCTAGCTGGTGGTATCATTCCCCGAACCACTCCTCAGGAACCTGCCCGGAGGAGATTGTGCACTGCCGCCCATTGGACAGTGCACCCATCGTAGCCCTCCCTGTGAGGGCCACCTGCTCAGGAGCCAATTCTCGTAGGAACCCCTGCCACCACACGCGAATACGAAGCCAAAATCTGGGAAGGGAGGGAGGGAAAATCTCTTTTGTTAAATTGATCGTAATGAACATCAAAAAACTCCCACATCTATATACTAATCTATATCCCACCCACTTAGGGGAAACTTTACTGGATACCCAGCCTGTCACTCCCAGGAGGACACATGCCTGGGACATGATCAACCACTATACAATGTAACTGTTAGGTAAAAACCCCTGATCTGATCATGAGTCAGGGACATGTAGCCCTTACTCATAATGCTTAAATCCAGGGCCTCCTGGAGGACCCATGCCTGGGACATGATCACTATACAATGTAACTGTTAGGTAAAACCCATGATCTGATCATGAGTCAGAGTCATGTAGCCCCTTACTGATAATGCTTATATCCAGGGTTATCTGGAAGACCCATGACTGGGCAATAATTAACCACTAACAATGCAACTGATAGGTAAATCTCCTGATCTGGTCACAAGTCATGTAGCCCTTCCTGTTAATGCTTAAATCCAGGGCTTTCTAAACTGTAACAAATATCCAGTGATAAAGAAGCCAGGTGTTCCTGTAACATCCTAAACCAGGCTGAGGATAATGTGTAATGCAATGCAAGGAAAAACTCTGCCAGTTACTGCAAACACAAAGGTAAACAGAGCTCCTCCCACTTCCTCTGTCAGAACAGGACAGCGTGATGAGGATGGGGTCTACTGACTAGTGCACAGGGATGGGCAAAATGTCCGTGCAAGAACACCAGTATCCATGGCACGGTCTGTGAAGGTCCAACTAAATTATCTGCCACAGACCCCAGTAAATTCCCACCATGAGTCGTGTTGGCGCATACCTCGGTTAATGCACACTCTGGACTTTTTCAATAAACTAATCCCTTACATGACTTAATGGCTCAGCAAACAGAAAGCATTAACGGTATATCTTGCATACCAGGGGGAAGATGAGTATTTTTAGGGTCAGCCATTATTCAATATATGTGGTAAAATCAGCTTTTTTTCAGCTAGAGTAGGGACCACGTCAATCAGAAACCATCCTTCTCTTCAATTACCCTAAACTGATGTTACCTTAACTCGGCCTGCTATTTGTATATAAAAGGTCTCATGTTTACCGCTTTACTCCAGGTGGACAAAGCAACAGGTGCAAAGAAAGAACAGTTATCATTACAAACAACCCCCATGGCAACTGTACATGTGTAACCACAATGCATTAGTATTTTTTCAGGCCTATGCGCAGGTTGGGCTCAATAAATGACATCATATTTTCTAATTGCATAGTTTAATTTGAAGGTTCAGTATTCTGAAACACTGTACGTTCTGCCCCATTTGTCGCATTAAATATATATTATAAAACGTTAATTTGCGTGATGGAGTCAGTCATTTAAGCGCTTCAGAAATCTAACATGGCTAATGTTATTAGATGCTCAATAATTTCCCTTCACCTGTCACGACTACAATTTGCTTTCACTCATACCCATCTCAGATTTTGTGAAACAGCAGCAGAACTCTTGATATATTATAATTAAAAGTACGGCAGTCTTGTCTTGTAAGCTCCTACTTCTCGAGGATTAGAAAACAAATTATGCAACTTTTTTTTTTTTTTTAGAATATGTTTTTGTGCTTCATCAAACCTCTTTGTCTTCGTGTATTACAGCTAATCTTGCATTCACAAATAGCTACAAGACGGTGAAGTAGACCAAATAATTATTCATTGGCTACTGTATAATTATAAATACATGTTGTGTAGAGCAGTATTGTTATAATAAAATACATTAAAATTACCTTTTACAGTGCTGCAGTCATTATCTTTTTTTTAGATTTTCAATGTTCCGCAAACAGATCTATGCATTCTTAACCCTTGAGATTTTGGTGAAGATAGAGTACTGGGGGAAATTATTAGTAAAGGGCCGATATACACCCAGCCAAATGTCACAAGTCTCTGATATGTGGACACTCAATATCCTTCAATATCCGGATTTGAATTGGCTGTTCAGGTCATTTGGAAACCAAAGCATCGGAGAAGTTCGGATAGGATCATTTTCATCCTGAAACCATTGATTTTCGGCTACCCAATATGCGCTGATCACCCATGAATTCAGGTAACATATATATTATATTAGTATATTTAGATTATTATAAGCATTTAAAAAATACATAAAACTATTTTATATTATTTTATGTTCATTTAATTTATTTTTCTATATTAATGTATCATTTTAATTTTACTATTATTGTTATTAATTTTTATTTTATTAAACATCAGGCCATTTCGGGACTACTTTGCCTATATCGACTATAGCTAAAGTCCTCCAATACAGGTCTATTTACAGCTGAATTCATCCAGAAAAGGCTCCTAAATAAGCCAAGTCCTCCCCATACATACAATACATGGGTAGGACCAAGGCTACTACTACATTTCAGGTGTATTTAGGTGTCAGGAAATATCGAGGTGGAATCAGCTATGATGTCTGAATGTGCATGAATTCTGAGGCACATCGGGGCTAGTTTACCCTTAAGATAGGCTAAAAGCAGGCTAACACTTTTAAAACATTAATAACAGGGTCATCTTTGTGTGACTGTTTTGCTTACAGATATTTTTAAAACATTATTTGGAAATTGGGATGCTCAGAGTGTGAGTTGGAAAGGCGCAGGCTGATGGCGCAGGCTGATGGCGCTTGCACATAACAATGCACATGCACAGATTTAGCTCTTCTCTTGTGTCTCAGAGTTCTGCTACCAACAAAAAGCTAAAGTCAGGAATGAGGAATAGCAACTAAAAATCAAGACTGTCCTGCATTGTGTGAGGGGAATTGTCAAGTCAATGCACGTACAACCCTTGAATGCATTCACCTGTGAATCACTTCTCTTTCTACTGTTTTATTTAGGACTTTATATCACAGGGTCTTTTATCAACTGTTTTGGCCTCTTATTTGGCTGTGCAACATAAAATCACAAAGGAGAAATACACATACTTCAAATTTTGCTTAAAGGATTTGATTGACCATAGGAAGGTTCATACTTGCTAGTCACTGATTTAATTGGCCAATTTTGTTTTTTTTCTCATCAACTTGTGCACAAGATGATTAGTGTTTAAACTGTGCTGAGCTCCAGACCACCAGAGCAGGCTTCTAAAACCAAACAACTGGCAGATAAACTGCAAGTGAACTGCAAACACCAGGGATAGGTCTGTGCTAGTTAGACCCCTTTATGTTTGTAGGTCATTCTATGCCAGCAGTGGTGAACCTAAGGCACGCTTGGAACAACTGGCACGCGGAACCCCTAGTTGTGGCCCGAGGCTAGGTTCACCTCTCACCGCTTGTCTGATCCATCTGAGAGGAGCAGTTGCAGTCATCAGTGGGTAAAAGACTGGCACTGCCAGTCATCTCCACATAGTGCGCATGCGCACGATTATCGGCAGAAGGAGCAGATGACCGGTGGCTCCCGTCTTTTACCCACTGGTGACTGCTCCTCTAGGACACAGCAGACAAGCGGTGAAAGGTAAACCTGCTGTGTGTGTGTATGAGTGTGTGTTTGTGTGTATGAGTGTGTGCATGTGTGTGTGTATGAGTTTAAGTATAAGTGTGTGAGTATGAGTATATGTGCATGTGAGTATGTGTATAAGTGTGTGTGAGTATGAATATAAGTATGTGTGAATATGAGTAAAAATGTGTGTGTGTATGTTCTTCTCCTGTTCCTATAGCCATTTTAACCCCTTTCATGACCCAGTCACTCCTTGCTAGAACTCGGTTGCAGACATAAGACGGACCTAGTCCATCCTGCAATGAAACGAGCTGTATTAGCAATCAGCGATTGCTTACATTGCTAAGGCTGTGTTACTATAATGCCTCGATGTTGAGGCATTAAGCAACACCAAAATTTAACATGGGCGCCATACTGGAGAATCGCAAGTGATCCAACATGGCCCTGCCTTTTGCAAGAGCTAAGGAAGTGAGGAATTATCCCTCTTGCAATAGAAAAGTCTAAATTAGCCTTAGATCTAGTGTTAGGGTTAGCATAAGGATTAGAGTTAAATAAGGGTTAGGATTAGCATAATGCTTAGGGTTAGATTACATTAGGGTTAGCATAAGGGTGTGAGTTAGGGTTAGATTTAGGTTTAGGATTGGGGTGAAAAGGTCACTTTAGAACAAAATGGTTAGTAAACAACAAAAACGCTACTTTCATTTATCACCCTAAAACTTGCACACAAAAAAAAGAGAAAAAACTTTTAAACTATTTAAATGGTTTTTTTTTTACTATTTGTAATTGTGTAAAAGATTTTTATGGTGAATATTAGAAAAAGTATGTTTTGTTTACATTTTTGTCATCATATTTTATGGTTTGTGTGTAGTACATTATCTGACATGATGGAAATAAAAGAAAGCCCTATTTATGGCAGTAAAACCAATATATAATTTGTGTGGGTACATTAAATGAGAAAGAAAAAAATTACAGTTAAACACAAACACTGTAGAAAAGTTAAAACAGTCCATGTCACCAAGGGTAAAGCATGGCCAAAATGTCATGTCACTAAGGGGTTTAATAAGGTTTTATTTGTATTCGTTCATTCAAGACTTTCTATTCAAAATGTCTACACTTGGTGCAATCCTTTAATTAAACATATGTTCTTTTTTTTTCTTTCTTTTTTTTTTTTTACTATCGTTTTCCTTTAATTGGTTGATTTTTGAAGTTTACTTGTCAGGTCAGTAGTAGTGAAACTCCCCCACTGACTTCAATTATTGCAGTGATTTTAAAATATAATTAGTTCCAATTCAAGCTTGTATCCCATTATTTGCTGAAGTTTCATGGAGCTTGGGGCATATCAGGCTGTGTGGCATGCCGGCCATTGCAGTAGTTCTTTACACTGTTTCTGTTTAGAGAGATAAAGTTCTTTCTAAGTCGAGCATTGTCTTGCTAAACTCTCTGCAGAGTAAGCATACAGACTGATTGCAGCATTTGTAAATGAAAGATAACTTTAATCTTCTGTGGCCGAGATTTATGAAATATTACTGCAAAAATGGATGTTTCATGCTCAAGAACGAATTGTATTTTAGTAGACAAAAGCAATTCAAAGAAACCTATAGATTACTTTAGCTCCTGCACGGTATAAATTATGGCTAATCACATTTTGTCAGAACAGAAGGTTGAGCTATTTAAATAAAACATGTTTTTGTCATTTATTCATTTATGGCTGAATGATATGTTCTCCTAAGTCTATTATGACAACACACCTCCTTTTGGATTGCCAGCATTTTCAATATAAATAGTCGAATGCGTAAATTATGACCCTTTGCAAAATTCCCTAATGTACTGTACCTTTTTCTTTTCTAAATATTTTCAAATTATATAGAATGCTCTTAAAATTATTGAGCCTGTCAGTAAAATTCATTTGGCTCAACATTTGTCCTATTGCAACTATTATAAAGCAGTTGTGCTGATGGTATCTTTCCTAATATTTACTTGTATGTTTAAAGGGCTACTGCACAGAAATATTTGGGGGCACTGCTAGAGCATGTATTATGCATGCCCTGTTTTCTTGCATGCTTATATATGCATAATATTTCATATTTGAATGGGCAATGAACTACATAGGCTAAACTAAAAGTGGAAAATACTAATGGTACATGTGTACAATCATAATTACACATGGCCAGCACTTCCTTTATTGAAAATAATGGAGGAAGCACACACAATTTCCTAGTCCTCTGATTGGCTCTCAAGAAGTGCTGGGGTAACCATTTCAATAGGACCCAAATTGGGAGTATTGATTCCCAAGTGAACCCTACAAAACATTTTGGGTTTCAAACTAATCTATACATACTCACTTTATATTTATGTGATAAATAATTTATATATATATATATATATGTATGTAAGGCCATAGGCCTTTATTTGTGGGAGGAGTTAGCGTTACTATATAACTCTACTCCCCCCTCCAATCTCTGACCAATCTCCAGTATTTTCGACAGACGCAGCCGCCAATACCAGATTTGCTGCAATATACAAAAACTCCTGGTTAAGAGATTGCTGGCCAGATGAGACTCTCGGTTTACCCTCCTTTCGTGCAACGTCGGCCTTATTCGAGATTTACCCAATAGTGGCAATTTACAGGAATTCTTCAGCCTCCACCCGACTAACGACAGATACCCAACACAAACCCCAGATTTCGACAAGTTAATCCTGGATTAGCCCAGGTTTTGGCCCACAGTTACGAATTGGCTCGGATAGCATTATCCGCAAATACCAGGAGAACATACGCCAGAGCCATGACCGTCTTCCAAAGGTTCTCAGTAGAATTCGACTTACACGACTATTCAGTTCAAACCATGGTCGCATTTGCTGCCTTTTGCCACCTTCAACTCAAAATTTCATACAATACGATAAAACTTGTCTGGCGTACAACACCATGTCCTGACCGCCTTTCCAAACCATACTCCTTTCCTCAGTACTTACCTGGTAAAAAATTGACTAAAAGGCATTAATAAACTTGATCATCACACGACGAACAAACGTCAACCCATAGATGGGGAGAGGTTCCGGGATTTATCTGACATACTGGACACGCTGCCATTTGAACCTCGCACAAACCTAGTTATAAAAACCTCTATGTATTTAGCTTTTTATGGGTTCCTTAGGCCTGGAGAATTCACGATTGCAACACAATCAGACAATCGGTTATGTCCCATCAAAGAGGATTTAAGAAAGGTAAACGACCATTACGTCCTGTCACTCCGACATTCAAAGACCAGACAAACAGGCCATCCGGTTGAAATCCCCTTTTACCCTACCGGGAATAACTGGTGCCCGGTGGAAGTCCTAGACACCTACTTAGCAAAGATCAAAGATAATCCCAGCAGCTCTCTGCTTTTTACACTGCTAGGTAATCCCCTAACCACTACCAAGTTCCTCTTTTACATTCGTACACTGTGCATCAAGTTAGGCTGGGACCCCGCTTCTTATACAGGACATTCATTCAGGATAGGAGCCGAATCAGCCGCGTCCAGTACTAATACGTCAGTATACATAATTAAGAAATTAGGGCGTTGGGAATCTGCAATATACCACAGATAAATACCACACCCAGAGAAAGAGTTAAGACAAGCATTTAAGAACCTTGTGTCATGATTTTGTTAAGAATAAAGTGTGTTTGTCTACAATCTTTTTGCCCTCTTTTTTACAGGCCTACCCCCTACGTCGGTTCCGGCACACCTCACCGACTTAACCTATTACACGGTATTTCACAGTCACTAATTTAACCGACCACAAATATATATATATGTGTGTGTGCTAGTTAGGTGTTAGGCGTATGTTAACGTATTGCAAAAAGGGAATTGTTTAAATGAAGGGAAATGGTCTCCCAGGGCAATGGGATTTCAGTGAGAGGTCTGTTAAAAATCTGAACTCTGTATGTAAAGACATGGCAGGTGATTTCTTGGTGAAACTCATTAATCAAATGCTGACTCGTTTGTGTAAGACTGTGTATTAAGGCAAAGGGTTACTGTTTTGAGGAAATCAGTTTTTATAACATTACTTTGATACAGCTCATGTTTTGTATTGTACACTGTGACATTTTTTCAATATCAGATATTTAAGAAAAGAGATGTGTTTAGAGAAAGTTAAATGGTCAATCATGAAAGTGTACTCATACTAATGACTAGCAGTTTGCGTTATAGGAACCATTGCTAACACATTGAATTATGTGACATAACTATTATGGACAGCTTTGTTTAACCCCTTAAGGACAGAGCCTTTGAAACATTTTTGTCCTTTCTGGACAATGGCTATTTTAACATTTCTGTGCTGTTTGTGTTTAGCAGTAATTTTCTTCTTTGTCATTTGCTGTACCCACACATATTATATATTGTTTTTATCGGGACAAGAAGGGCTTTCTATGGATGCTATCTTTTTGATCATATCTTCTCATATTATTAAAAAAAAAAAAAAAAATATGGTAAAAAAAAAAAAAAAATACACACATTTCTTTGTTTTTATTTGAAACAACTTCTCCTCATCGACAATAGCGAACGAAAAAACATGCTAAATAGATTCTACTATTTCTCCTGAGTACAGGGATACCACCCATGCATAGGTTTGTTGGGTTGTTTGGGGGCTAAAATGCCAAATTTGTGAGGTGCAGTTTTTTGTTTTCCAACTTGAAATTTTTACATGCAGACAGCCTGCACCCATGTCCCATTTGGGACATATTTGAAGCCAGCTAGTGTATTTTACCCCATCAACCCATATATTTTTTAAAAGAAGACACCTTAGGCTATCTCAAATGGTGGTATTTTTACACTTTCCATGCACTAATTCTACCACCAGCCTTTGTCAAACTTTGTGGTAGTAATTTTTTGTGTGTTTTTTTTTCACAAACCTTGTACTTCAGACATGAATTCACAGATTTTGGTATGTGTCACTGCCAAATAACACCCTAATAAGTGTTCAGCAACATCTCTTGAGTACAGGGATACCACCCATGCATAGGTTTGTTGGGTTGTTTGGGGGGTAAAAGGCCAAATTTGGTAGGTGCAGTTTTTGGTTTTCCAAATTAAAATTTTGACATGCAGACCGCCTGCACCCATGTCCCATTTGGGACATATTTGAAACCAGCCAGTGTATTTTACCCCATCAACCCATATATTTTTTAAAAGTAGACACCCTACGCTATTTCAAATGGTGGTATTTTAACACTTTCCATGCACTAATTCTACCACCAGCCTTTGTCAAAGTTTGTGGTAGTAATTTTTGTGTGTTTTTTTTTTCACAAATATTGTATTTTAGACATAAATTCACAGATTTTGGTATGTGTCACTGCCAAACAATAACCCAATATGTGTTCAACAACATATTCTGAGTACAGGGATACCACCCATGCATAGGTTTGTTGGGTTGTTTGGGGGCTAAAGGGCCACATTGTGAAGGTGCGCATTTTCAACTTGGAATATTGACGTGTAGTCAGCCTGAGCCCATCTTTCATTTGGGACTTTTTTTTAAGTAGGACAGTGTATTTTACCCCAAAAAGTATATATTTTGTAAAAGTAGACACCCTAGGCTATTTTAAATGGTGTTATTTTAACACTTTCCATGCACCAATTCTACCACCAGCCTTTGTCAAAGTTTGTGTTAGTCATTTTATTGTGTATTTTTTCCCACATACATTGCACTTTAGACACAAATTCACATATTTCGGTATGTGTCATTGACAAACAATACCACAATATATGTTCAGCAACATCTCCCGAGCACAGGGATACCACCCATGCATAGCTTTGCCAGCTTTGTTAGGGGTTGAAAGGCTACATTTGAGAGGTGCGCTTTTTGATTTTCAAACTTGGAATTTGAACATGTAGAGCAAGGAAGGGGTTAATAGCTCTTATAAGAGCCTTTGTAGTACTGTACAAAAAAATTAACCCCTAAAAATGCACAGACAAGAAAAAATGTTCTGCTGTGCAGTGATCAGTGGCAGGGAAGGGGTTAATACACTACACTATACAAAAGGTATGGCTTTTATAAAAGCCCTTGGGACTCACAATTTATTAACATTTTATTTAATTTATTACAATTTAAAAATTGTTATACAGATCTGTCTCTTTCCCTCACTAAAACTCAAGTGAGGAGAGGGAGGCAGATCCATATGGGTCAGAACAATATTTACGAACCAGACGAATGGTGATGCTCATCTGAGAAATCACCAGACCACCTTTGCCACTGATCGGCTGTTACTGATCGCTATACACGCGTTCAGACAGCTTCAAAAGGAATACACGTAATCCCCTAGTGGGTATAATTAACCCCTAGTGAGTCTGACAAAAAAAATGCTGATAGCAAAAAAAAATCCTTCGGCGACTAGATTGCTCCATATGCGCTGCTTAGGCAGTGACCATATGCACTGCTTAGGCAGTGACCATATGTGCTGCTTAGGAAGTGATATACGGCAAGGAAGGGGTTAATAGCTCTTAAAAGAGCCTTTGATATACTGTAATAAATCAAAGTAAAAAAAAATAACCCCTAAAAAAATGCACAGACAGCAAAAAATGTGCTGCTGTGTAAGATCACTGCGTACACTGTGATGAGGGGGCTGCGGTATTAGGGGCGAGGATGGCTAGAGGGTTAGATGAGCTTTTAAACTAAGCTCTGGGGGGGAGGGTCAAGATCAAAATGAAGCAATGGCAGCTATAGTAGATTGGAAGGTGGGTATAGCTATGGCAAAGGAGGAGGAAAGCGCTGGTGGGGTTAACATAGATCATAGGGAGGTACATACAATTAAACCTGCGGGCATTACGTGTTTGTCAACTAAACAGAAAATGGGTAGTAATCTCAAATGTCTTTTAGCAAATGCAAGAAGCTTGACAAACAAAATGGGTGAGCTGGAGATACTGGTAAGTGCTGAACAGTATGATTTAATCGGAATCACGGAAACGTGGTGGGATGAGACCCACGACTGGTCAGTTAATTTACAAGGCTACTCACTTTTTAGAAAGGACAGAGTAAATAGAAAAGGGGGAGGGATATGTCTATATGTAAATCCTAAACTAAAGCCCAGTATTAAGGAAGGTGTGCATGATGTAACTGGAACTGATGTGGAGACACTGTGGGTGGAGATTAGCTTAGACACTAAAAAGAATCACACATTACTTGTAGGTGTATGCTACGAGCCACCAAATATTAGCATTGATGGAGAAGATCAGCTTTTATTACAAATTGAAAAGGCTGCAAATCTGAATGAAGTTCTAATCATGGGAGATTTTAATTACCCAGATATAGATTGGAATTGTGGCACAACTAGTTCCGCTAAGGGCAGCAAGTTTCTGAACCTGCTTAATAACACATTTATGGCACAATTAGTAGACACCCCAACTAGAATGGATGCCTGTCTGGATTTAGTAATAACAAACAATGAACAGCTTATCTCAAACGTCAAAGTAAGAGAACACTTGGGCAATAGTGACCATAACATGGTTTCGTTTGAGATTAATGCAAAAAAGCAAATTGGTAACTACGCCACCAAAACACTTAATTTTAGAAGGGCCAACTTTGATGGACTAAGGGCATCAATGGAACATTTAGACTGGGAACGATTGTTTTCTGGACTAAACACAGAAGACAAGTGGAATGCCTTTAAGCACACATTACAAAAGTACACATCCCAATATATACCTTTGGGAAACAAATACAAAAGACACAAATCAAAACCAATGTGGCTTACCTGTACCGTGAAACAGGAAATGCAAAACAAGAAAATGGCATTCAAACATTATAAAAGCAAGGGATCAACATTATCATTTATAAAATACAAAGATGCCAACAAAGCCTGCAAAAAGGCAATTAAAATGGCTAAATTGGAAAACGAGAAAAGGATTGCCAAGGAGAGTAAAATTAACCCCAAAATTTTTTATAAGTATATAAATGGAAAAAAGCTAAAGAGGGAAAATGTTGGGCCCTTGTTATCCCAAATGGGAAATTTGGTAAGTGATGACAGAGAAAAAGCAGACATTTTAAATACTTTTTTTCTTCGGTTTATACTAAGGAAGAACAGATGGATGAGCCCCTGCTACCGGAAGTTACGGAACAGTCACCACAAACATGGGATTGGCTGACACCGGAAAAAGTGTTTATGCAATTAAACTCTGTTAAGATAGACAAGGCCCCAGGGCCAGATGGTATACACCCAAGGGTCCTTAGAGAGTTAAGCATAATTCTGGCCAGACCAATATTTATGATCTTTAGGGATTCGTTCAGTTCAGGTATAGTGCCAACAGACTGGCGAAAGGCGGATGTCATTCCAATATTTAAAAAGGAATCAAAATCTCTGCCTGGTAATTATAGGCCAGTGAGCTTGACATCTGTAGTGGGGAAATTATTTGAAGGATTGCTAAAGGTGTACACTCAAGAATACATCTTGAATCAGAATATAATTAGTAAAAGTCAACATGGTTTTGTGAAAGACAGGTCTTGTCAAACAAACTTAATAACATTCTATGAAGAGGTCAGTAAAAATATAGATCTAGGTGTGGCAGTTGATGTGATCTATTTGGATTTTGCTAAAGCATTTGATACAGTTCCACACAAAAGGTTACTCTACAAATTGAGAGAAATAGGATTGGGGGCAAATGTATGTATTTGGATTGAAAATTGGCTAAAAGATAGAACACAGAGGGTTGTTGTAAATGGTAAAGCTTCAAATTGGACCAGGGTAGTGAGCGGAGTACCTCAGGGGTCTGTTTTGGGACCTCTTCTTTTTAATCTGTTTATTAATGATCTCCCACGTTGTGCTGAGTGCCATGTCTCAGTGTTTGCTGATGACACAAAATTAGGTAAGGTAATAAAGACTAATCTTGATGTTTTTTCTTTACAGGAAGATTTGGACAGAGTGGGGAACTGGGCAAGAAAGTGGCAAATGAGGTTCAATATAGAAAAATGTAAAGTTATGCATTATGGGAAAAATAATAACAAAGCAACATATACGTTAAATGGTATTTCCCTGGGAAAAACTATTAACGAAAAGGATTTAGGAATCATTGTAGATAACAAACTTGGCAACAGTGCCCAATGCCAGTCAGCAGCTGCAAGGGCCAATAAGATATTGGCATGTATAAAACGAGGTATAGATTCACGGGAGGAGGACATCATCTTGCCTCTTTACAAATCAATGGTAAGACCTCACCTTGAATATGCAGTACAATTCTGGGCACCAGTCCTTAAAAAGGATATTAAGGAACTAGAAAAAGTGCAAAGGAGAGCTACAAAATTAATAAGGGGATTGGAGGATCTTAGTTATGAAGAGAGACTTAAAAAATTGCATTTATTTACTTTAGAAAAAAGGCGTCTAAGAGGGGATATGATAACATTATATAAATATGTGCAGGGCCAATATAAGGAGCTCTCCAGGGACCTGTTCATTAATAGAAATGTACAAAGAACAAGAGGTCACCCCCTGAGACTGGAAGAGCAAAGATTTCATAGGCAGCAAAGGAAGGGATTCTTTTTACGGTAAGGACAATAAAATTATGGAACTCACTGCCAAGAGAGGTAGTGCTATCAACCACAATAGATGCATTTAAAAATGGTCTGGATGATTTTTTAGAAAAGCAGAACATACAGGGGTATTAATAATAGAATGAGCATTAATAATAGAGCTTTTTGATCCAAGGAGAAATCTGATTGCCCTTTTGGAGTCAAGAAGGAATTTTTTTCCCCCTAGGAGGCAACATTCGAAAAAGCTTCCTTAGGGTTTTTTTTGCCTTCTTTTGGATCAAAACGCAGAAATGATAGGTAGAAGGGTTGAACTTGATGGACTTTTGTCTTTTTTCAACCTAAATTACTATGTTACTATGTTACACAGCGATCAATTGCAGGGAAGGGGTTAAATACTGGAAACGGCTTTTATAAAAGCCTTTGGGTCTCAATTCTATTAAATATATTATAATTAAAAACTTACATTATACAGCTCTGTCTCCCTCCCTCACTAAAACTCAAGTGAGAGGGAGGCAGATCTACACGGGTCAGATCAAATATTTACACATATTGATCTAACCAGACGAATGGTGATGCTCATCTGAGCAAACGCCAACCCGCCATTGTCACTTATCAGCTGTTACTGATCGCTATACATGCGCTCAGACAGCTAAAAAAATTTTTTTACGTTAAACGTAGTCCCCTAGCGGGTATAATTAACATGTGACGGGTGTAATAAAAAAGTTTTAAAAAAATTAAAAATGCTTCTGCAGCAAGATTGCTGCATTTGCGTCAGATCGCTGATTAGGCAGTGATCTACGGCAAGAAAGGGGTTAATCTCTCTTAAAAGAGGTTTTTTTATACTGTAATGAATTACAGTAAAAAAAAATAACCCCTAAAAAATGCACAGACAGCAAAAAATGTGCTGCTGTGTATGATCACTGCGTACACAGCGATCAATGGCAGGGAAGGGGTTAAATGGCTTTTATAAAAGCCCTTGGTGTTTAAAATTTTATTAAATATTTTTTTTATTATTTTATTTTATTTCTTTACTTGATCTGATCTGTCTCTCTCCCTTACTAAAAGTAGTAAGGTGAGGGAGGCAGATCAATACTTGTCAAAGGCAATATTTAGTAATATTGCCTTTGACAGTATGGTAAGTGCTCATCAGGCATCGATTGGCTCCCCCTAGAGCATCGGAAGTGAAATACTTTCACTTCCGATGCTCTTGCCATTAGAAGGGAAGCGCTGCCTGTACAGGCAGCGTTCCCTTCTACTGAGCCGATGGGGTCACTCAGGAGAGCGACCACCATCGGCTCTGGGGAGCAGCATGGTGTTGTTAAGTGCCTCGCTGGCGAGGCACTTTAACAACACCGGAGATGCTTAGAAAGCGAACGATCGTTCGCTTTCTAAGCACATGTGTGCAGCGGGCGCAGCCATTTTTAAATGGCTGCTACGATCACTCCGTGGAGTGATCGTAGCGCGCCCCTGCACATTTGGGGGGTGTTGCACAATGCCTCTACCTAGGCACGTCAGCTGTCGTTAAGGGGTTAAAGTTGTATGGGGGTTCAGAATTCTGAGTTATTCAATAATATCATAAATACTATTAATCAAAAGAAGTCTAAATGATCCGTACCTTTAAATCTCGATTGTGTTATATCCGCTAGACAAAATAATTCAGTGTATGAGGTTTTAGGTTTCAGACGTAAACATCAACTGTGCTGTAAATACCAGATGTTCGCAATCTGTTGATGTGATAATTCCATTAACGGATTGTCATATAAAACATATATGTTTTAAGACAAAGTGTAATTGTCTTTTACAGTAATGGATTTACTCTATGTCATGTTTCTCATTTAACTGTGATTTAATTGTAAAGTTGTGGCAATTAGCCAGGTTTTTTTTGAGAGCTATTTAAGAGTGGAGTTTGACAACATGCCAAAATATTTCATATACTGTTCTTGTTAAACCATCTGGAGCTGGGAATGTGATCAAGGTATACCCACTAAATCAAGTCGATGGAATTTAGCAATTCCGATTTCTGCAAGTGATCAGAGTAAACCTTTAAGAAAAGTATTATTATTTATTTTGTTGGGGGGTGGGAGGGGGGCGGTGTATTCTTTAAAAAAAAAAAAAAAGGTGTTGCAAGTTTGAGTCATAACTTGCTTTGTGCGAAAAACAAAAAATAAATGAAAAATATTGGTTTAATGTAAAATAAACTGAAAGATAAAGTTCTAATTCAGTTAAGAGTAATGCTAGATAAGGCTAATTACGGAGTAGAAAGATTAAGTTCAGTAGGTTATCTCCAGTAAGGATATATTTTGGCATAGTGAGCAGTTTTTACACTTGTAAGTGAATGTTGGAAATAACTTGCTACATTCTTGTGCCTTAATGAGTCTTGAAAAAGGTCAAGGTTGAAGGAAATGTTGATTGTGGTGGCAGCGAAAAACAATATGCTTGTACTAGTCAGTGCATATGAATAGGCTTCAGCTAGGAGCAGCTATTGGCCACTCACTAGAACAATGATGGTTAGCCTTGGCTATGCATATGTTTTGGGGAATATATATCAGTCAGCCTTAATGTGAATCTGGAGTGCCCAAAATGTAATGCAAAATATGTCTAAAGCACTTTAATATGCATATTTAAAGTTTTCCATAGGTTACTTATTACCTACCTTATATTTATTTGAATGTGCTGTTTTTCTATACTTTGCAAACCCCTAGGAAAATCTCCCAGTCTTGCTGCTTTGAAAAAATATTTTGTTGCTGCACAGGTGCCAGCTTTGTTCAAATCATTCCCATTAATTAAATCCATTCCTATATTAATTCAAAGAAAAATGTGGTTTAGATGTTTAGGGGGTGTGAATTAAGGTATACTCCACAACACCTTAATGCATAATGTAATGATTTTACCTGACTGAGCATGATAGGCATGATAGTCCAAAGCTAATGTATCTCGCATAAGTTGTGCTGGACTATGTAAGGTGCTGGATGGTAAACACTGAACATGTGAGACTGTTGACATCTGCTATTCCTGGCAGGGTTGACTCATCCTTTCTTCTTTTCAATGAAGATAAAATGAGTCACAGTGGTGTCACAAGGCGGGCGCATTTACCGCTCATTGGCATAATATATTTAACGTTTATGTATGTACTGCTCATTCCCATCATATGCACCATTTATGTATTTAATGCTCATTGGCATCATATACAACATTTATGTATTTACTGCTCATTGGCATAGTTTACAAAGTTTATGCATTTCCAGCTGATTTGCATCATATACAAAGCATATACATGCACTGTTTATCGGCATTATATAGAATGCTTGTGTATTTACTGTTCATTGGCATGATATACCAAGTTTGTGTATTTAATGCGCATTGGCATTATTTATGAAAATTTGTGTATTTACTGCTCATTGCATCATATCCAAAATGTATGTATACATTTAATTTATGGATTCCATTCATTGTTCATTGTATGTATTTGCTAATACTTGGCATGATACAGTAAGTTTATGTATGTACTGCTCCTTTGCATCATATGCAAAGTTTATGTATATACTGCTCATTGGCATCATATACAAGGTTTATATATGCATCTTATATATTTATTTACTGCTCATTTGCATCATATATGTATATGATCTTGGTATGAAGCCTTTCATATAAAGTTACTGCTCAGTGGCATTACATAAATCCTTTATATTTATGTATTGCTCATTGATTATATGATATATACCTATTAATCATTGTCACAATCATACACAGCCTTCATATGCATTTTATGCTTATTTTACATATACCTACTGCTCGCTGACATCATATTTATCCTATATATACCTGCTCAAGTATGGGAGCTTATTTACTGTCATGGGTTATAGCTGCAGATCTTTTGGAGACCTAGCAACACCCACATTTGGTAAACAGATCATCTCCCGACATTTGGGCAAAACTAACATCCCTAGGATGTCCTTGAAACTTTTAAAAGCAGAGAATATCTCACTGTACACTTTCTCGTTCACTTGTATTATTAATTTAAAGGGGTCTGTTCCATTATGTCATCAACACATCTGGTAACTCTACATGTATTACTCACTAATGATGTCAGCCAAGAAAGTGAGCTGAATAAACCTATCAAGTCCAGGCATTCTCATGCCTGAGTGTCATAATTATCCCATTAACAAATAGCAATGAGGTAATACCAACAAGCAATGTGTCCACATCTTGCCACAGAACAACAAAACCTGTAAGGTTAATTTATTTCACACTAGAAGAGATAACAACAGTATTATACATATTTGGATCTCAGAAGTTTAGTCATAAGAAACAGTATTTTGTTTCTAAAATACAAGCCTCATTGTGGAATGCTGTATTATTATTTGTGCATGCAAATGAGGACCTACCAATGATTTATGCATATTTAAATGTAAGATTTGCATAGCTGCTCTTTTAGGTTCCTCTACAACATCAAGTAGCTCCTTCTGCTCCGACTAATGCTTTATGATAAAGTAATTTTCATTGACTAATGCTATATTAAGATTAATACCTTGTACATGACAGCTGTAAACCACATTTACAGAGTTAAATGCAAATAAGAAAAAAAAGGTAAGATATGAATTATGCAAGCGCAATCCAAGCATTCTTGAATTCAAATTGCTTTGGTTGCTTTTGTTTTTTTTTTTGTTTTCTTTTTTTTTTTCTCTCTTAATTTTATGTAATGAATGACAGGCAAGCTTCTGTATCTATATTAAGAAATAGATTGGGTGTAAGTATTCAAAACATGTTTCAATAAAAGCATGTGCTTTTTTCCAATGATGTTCTAAATATTTTAATGTTGCCTTCTGAACAGAAGGAATTTTTAAAGTAAAAGAGCATTTGTGAGAAGCTGCTGAAAATGTGCTCGTCTGTAATAGCGATGTTGGAAGTAATGACCTGTAATCCGTATGGAACGTCTGCAAAAAGCCTTCTTGATGCCTGAAAAAAAAATCCGTGAAATAAAGTACCATCAACAAATAAGGGATAGAGTGTTAAGTGACTCAATTTATAAACATATGAGAGTTACATCTATACCATCTATTTAAAATATGATTTTACAATTATTGACTTTCATACATATGTATGCTATCTAGAAGCAGCTACCATTTTTAATTATGTTTGGAAAGTATTGTATATCTGTACATTGAAAGGGGGGTTTCCATTGTTCTTATTTTCTGTTAGTTGTACCTGGCTTTGGCATATGTTAAATAATAATAATAATAATAATAAAAAGTTTAACCAGGTAAAGTACATTTTCAGGTTTTCATGTATGTTCTGGGAATGTTAGTTTTGTCCATCATGCAGTGGATGTTACCAATAACATATTTTATTGAATGTTCGTTCTACTGTTATTTTTAAGGAAAAATAATTTAACTGGAGCTGCTGAATTCCAACACTTGGCTCATACAAACATGCACCATGCAGCATCTTTTAAAGGTAATACACAGAGAGTGGACTAGCTCCCTCTGTGCAAATGTTATGCACCTCTCTAAGAAAATGGTGTCATTAGCCACCACTGTGGAACAAGCTCTCTCAGCTGAACAAAAAAATGGAACATTGGTTTAAAATAAGACAAAATGTTGTTATTTTTTTTACACAATCAGTAGCATTCCTAATGTACGCTGTGTGATTGCCTAGCTCTCCAAACAAAGCCCAAACAAAGCATAAAACACATTCACCAAACAAAACTATCCCAAATAAAATAATGTTGTTTGGGTTCTGCATTTTATATTTCTTAGCCATGAAGAAATTAAAGAACCTGTTTGATGAGCCTGCTTGATTCATTGACGATGTGAGTGCAATCATTACCTCCATCACTAGTCCATTTTAGTTTGCAATACTACTCTATGGTCTTTGCATTTTTCCTCTCCTTTGCATAAGTGCGCCCCTCAGCCAAGATTTGTACCATTTTTGAACGCTGAAGGAGCGCTCTTGTGGCTGCTGCCAGTTTGCAGGGAGAGTATCATTTATTGTTTTTCTATCACCTGTGGGGTTTGTTTGCCGTTGATGTGCTTTGTTTAATCATAAGAAGGGACAAACAACTCATAAGTAGTTAGTCACAGAGAATGGGTAAACCCCCCAAAAAATATATAAAAACAAATAAACCTTTAATATGGACCACTGAAAATAAACCATGGCTGGATGCAGATAGTTGACATTAAACTGACATGTTCTAACCACATACAATAACTCAGATCTGCCATTGTAATCTGTTGTGCTTTAATAATATTTGTATTTTATGCCTATGCTCCTGTGTGTTAGCAGAAGCCCAGGACTGCCCAGGACTGAGAGGCTACGTTACTTACATATATACATGTATATAGATAACTTAGACATTTTAACATTTGTGGCAACTAATAGGTCAACTGGAACAACAAAAAATAAGTAACATCATAAGTCAATTGGTAAATCAAGTCCTCAGATTCTACATGGCATTAACAATATTTATCTATATGTGGCCAATTTAGGCAGCGCTTTGGTACAGAGCATAGATGGGGAGTTACTGACAAAATCAGAAGAAAAAAAATACATATTTAGACTAAAACATAAGGTAGAGGCTCTGCTCACAAGCTTACAATCAGGAGGATCACAGCAAGGGTAGTGTAACTGATTTATCCACTGCTGCAGATTCACTTTGAATACGTTTTAGGCATTGAAGACAACTGCTGGTAATGCATACATGCATAGCTACATAATGACCTAGGCAGACAGGCTTCGGAAATCTGACAGATACACAAACAGATTAATAGACAGGTGAATAGAGAAACATAGAGATCATTTCATTACTATGAATTTTTAATAGAGGTCATCAATCAAGAGGGCTTGTTGCTATCTCCGGCATTTTTGCTGCCGTCAGAAGTAGTATATACTAGATTCACTGCCAGTGGTGCTAGCCAGTAAACAGTACTGACTTTTAAAAACAAATAATTATAAACACAAAATATAGTACTTGAAAGCAGTGAAAGACACAATTCCTAGTAAGTGAGTACTGAGCCTTCATGCCGTACATTCCATTCCACTTTGAGTATTTCCTGCCGTATTATACACCTTTGGTCAATTTTGTTGAATCACAAAGCACTTTAAAGGGAAATTTTGACAAAGTGCTCAGATAAGTACATCATTATCGCTGAATTAAAATATGCCACTAAGTGTTAAAGGCCTGATTACCTCTTAATGCAATAGACATTAAAAATGTTTATACAAGAAATTTTAAAGATGATAAAGCCAAGTGTACCTATGTTAATAATAAAGTAACGTGCTGTGTTATATTTTATTTCATTCTGCAATTGTTTATTTTTTTTTCATACTCTTAAGACAACGTGGTAATAATTGCGGCATAATCACTAAATGGGTAGGAAATAGAGCAATCGAAGTGAGAGGAACGTCCTCTTCTCAAAAAAATGAACGACTTTGTTATATCCATTCAGACAACTAATAACAAACTAATTCACTGAATCACTGTTCTGAGAAATCTCCAGAAAGTACCTATTGATTTTTCTTAACATCTTGGAGAAGAGATGTGTTCAGGATTAAAATATGAGGGTGGCATGTGTGTGTTTTTTTAATAATTGTGTCTATTTCTTGCTGTCAAAAGTCCCCTATCCTACGCCAGTGCATTAAATGTGGAATTTGCAGAAAGGTCAGTGTGTCTCCAGAGTTTTGATTACTTTTTCTTGTTGACATTTATTGATCTCATTACATTCATGCTCATATTTCAAGATTTTTTTTTATATATATATATGTATTAATTTTGTTACCATTTCAAAAGATGACAGAAAAACTGCAGTGTTTGCTGTGTTAGAAAGGGATGTAATTAAAAACTGTGTAACGGTGCATGTTTTATCAAGATTTCGCTGTCAAACCCATCAGCATGGGATGTTGGTGTGTGTGGGCTTTGTACTTTGTAGATGGTAAGGTGATTATAAAAAAAAAAAATTACTTGAGTCTAGACTAAGTATATAATCAATATAGAAAGCCTTAAATTCATGGTCTAGTCTACTATGGCTCAAACTGTCATGTAAAACCTATTACATATAACCTTCTGTATTCTGAAGGGCAATTCAATTGTTAAGGATTTTTCCACATATGTACGGGGCTTCTCAAAATGTTAGTACGCTTGCTGGGATATATCTTTACTTCTTAGATGACAAAGTTAACATTTTTTAAATGCTTGTTAATAAGAAAAGCATGAAAGAAAATGGTAAATTCTAGCACTTAATCCCTAAAAAGCTGCCAACAACCTATGTGATTCTTTGCGTTCACACGTGAGCAGACAAATACACACAAAAAAAACGGTGGTGTGGTTGGTGTGCTAATGTAACCACCACCAAAATATTAAGCAAAAGTTTATTGCATGGTATATTGATTGATTGGGTTCTAGCAGAGTCTCATTTCATAGATATAGGAAAAAAGACAGAATACATAGTGTAATACAGCAAACTATGGATAAAATGCAAAAGTGTCACTAATTGCACTCACAAATTTAGATAAAACGAATCCAGAAAACAGTGAAAATTATTGTAGATCGTTTCACCCACTGTTGCACCAGGAGGAAGCACACAGAGGGTGAAATGCATGGCGTGATCTAAAATCTTTTTCACTGTCTTCTTGATTCTCTTTTTTATTGGGACTTTTATCCTGTTTTTTATCTTAATACTGCTGTTATTTGCTGTTTTTATCATTGTACATGCACTGGACCATCTACAAACTGGACCAGTGTATACATGTAAGATAATACTGTTTTACATTAAATCTTTTGCACTTTGTATACTTACATCTTGCTCCTGTGTATTTCTCTACCGACATCCATCAGAGTGCCAAGGGAGGGGAGGGGAGGGGAGTACAAGCAGCAATTTATGAAGAGCTCAGTTTTATCTGTATGTGAGTGCATTCAGTGACACTTTTGCACTTTATCCATCTTTTGCTGTATTACACCATGTATGTTGTCTTTTTTCATATATATATATATATATATATATATATATTTATATATATATATATATATATATATATATTTATATTTATATATATATTATATATATATATATATATATATATATATATATATATATATATATATATATATATATATATATTGGCTTCAATGCACAACCTTGACTTACTCACATAAGGCATTTCGTTAATATGTTTCAACAAGCGTCAATTATGTTAGGAGCCAGGGAAATTATCGTTCCCCAGAGTTGTAAAACAAATTCAAAAGTATCCAAATCTCTAGTTCCTTCACATAATCTTCCCATCTTCTCTGAATTCTTTCCAGTTTTCAAAACTGACTTCTCATGGACTGTTGTTCACAAATATAATCATATATATTCTTTAAGGACCAGGGATTTTCCTGGGCCAAGGACCAGAGCGTTTTTCAATTTTTAATACGCGGCTTTTGAAACATAATTTTCCTCTCTCTCATTTAACGTACACATACAAGTTATATGTTGTTTTTTAAAGGACAGTTAGAGCTTTCTTTTGATACCCTATACATAAAAATGATTTACATTTTAGTATTAAAAAATAAATATAAAAGAGGAAATTTTTGAGGAAAAAAGTTTTTCCCCATTATTTTCCCAGTAATAACCTACATAACTAGTGCAACACTAACCCACTTATCCCCCCTAATTAACTAACTAATAAAAAAGAAAAATATTGGTTCCCAAACCCCCCATAACAAAAAAGACAGAAAAAAACTCTAAAGAGTGCGATGTCAGATCAGTAAAAATCATGCAACAGGCATGCAGGGGTTAAATTTTATTAAATAAATATATTAAAATTACCTTTATTTATTAAAAAAAACTTTATAAATTGTAAAAATAAAAAAATCTGTTAAAAAAAAACTAAATGAGGGCCATAAAGTGGAAGGAAACTGATCACAGTTAAAAACTGTGATCAGCAATAAAAGGGTTAATTTTTTTTTTTTTACTTTTTTTTTACCTCTGTATTTAATTAATTTATTTTTACTTACAGGTCACTCTCTGTGCTTCACTATAAGAATGTGAAGCACAAAGAGTGAATTAGAGGCAAAGTCAGTGTGTGACTTTGCCATCTAATTTGCATGTTATCGCGGTGATGACTCAATCACCGCGATCACATGCCCGGAAATCGACCGATCGGGTCCAGG
Organism: Pelodytes ibericus; assembly: GCA_036172795.1. Lineage (NCBI taxonomy): Eukaryota > Metazoa > Chordata > Amphibia > Anura > Pelodytidae > Pelodytes > Pelodytes ibericus. Next base: position 197,860,020 of record CM069859.1, read on the forward strand.
AGCTTTGCCTCGGGTGCGAGGCTTAGTCCTGGACCCGTTGCAGACTAGCTGGCGGTGCCCACGGAGCGCACCGCCGGCTAGACTGCATGACGAGTTAACTCATCATAAGGTCGCTAACGCGGCGGCTCTTATGACGAGTTAACTCGTCATAAGGACGGGAAGGGGTTAATCAATGAACAGTAGTGAAGATAAGGGAAGTGCAAAAATCAGGCAAAGAAAATATCTCCAATTTAGCTCATAATTGTTGCAGTTCAGATGTTAGTTCACTATTTAGGGAATAGACCCTAGTGTATATTCAATGCAATATCACTAAACAAAAAAGCAAATGACAGTAAACATGCATATAAAGTCATACTACTTAAAAGACTCTCTTTTTTTCCCCCAGCAATGTATTTTGGAACTATTCAAATAGATTAATTAGTGAGCCTACGTGAAACATAACTTTAATACAGATGCCATAAAGCATGGGGTACCACCACCCTCAAATTAATGATAAAATTCAATATTATAATCTTAATGAACCCTTTCATGACCAGACTGTTTTGGCCATGACAATGGATGTTTTTTTTATACTTCCCCACTGTTTGTGTTTACTATAAAAATAATAAAATATGAGAATAAACTGCAAAAAATACCACTTTTTCTAACTTTTACTTGAAAATATTTTATACATCCACAAAAGCTAATGAAAAAACTTGCTAAATAGATTCTGATATTTAGAAATACCTCATGTTTTTAACGTACTTTACTTTTTTTTTGCACATTACAAGCAATAGGTAAAAGTAGCGCATTGCTTTTTGTTAACCATTTTTTCCAGAATTCCCTATAGTGATATTGTAAACCTAACCCTAGCTCTAACTGAAATGCTAGACCAACTTAAAAAATTAATTAAAAAAAAAAAAAAGTTAATAACCCCTCTACAAAGGAAGTATCATATTTTATGTTTTTTTTTTTGTAGTAAATTATAAGATATGATGAACATAATTGTATCTAATGAAAGCCCTTCTTATGATAATAAAAAAAACATATAATTTGTGTGGGTACAGTATGTGAGAGAGAAGAAAATTGCAGCTTAACACAAACACCCCAGAAATGTAAAAACAGCCCTTGTCACCAAGGGAAAGTCAAGCTCAAAATATCTTGTCACTAAGGGGTTAAATCTGGAGGGTTGGTTGGTGGTTGGGGGACCTAGGTAAGCTATTGTAATTAGTCTCTTGGTAGACCTTCGATTAAGTCTTTTTCACGAAACACGTGGTTCCAACGTGTGTGGGCCTCCATGTGACAAGTTTGTTTTTATACTTACTATCTAATAAAAGTTACGTTTTAAGGATCCGGCATTTCATCTATGATTCCTGCAACTTGGACATTTTTTTGCTTCTGTTTTCCTGATTACTGCTTGCGGTCGGGTTGGGGACCCACAGTCCAGCAGGCAAGGAGCTACCCTTGGAGATTTATTCTGCAGCCAGCACCTTTACCCCATCGTCCTTGCTCTAGTCTCTTGATGCTCCAAAATTTCTGTGGGGCATGGAGAGACTGAAGCTGTTAAAGCCAGGCACTGGATTTGACAACTAAATACCTCCAGTCAAGTGTGAATGGCTGTCACAACGATCAAATTGGATAGATGCGGACTCCATGGACCCTGCTTGCATTATGTTTGAGGGCATACCTTGGTCAGAACTGAATGACGTGCCGGGCATGTCCATTTTCATTAAAGGGATGTTTTCTTGTGTGACGTTCCTGGGTTAATGTTCTCAGAATAATTGAAACAACTTACCAATATTACAGCTGAGGTAGTGTTTGTTTAATTTATCATAGCGATATATTTTGGCTACTATGGCATGTATTGTATTGGCTAATTAATACTCCTTGTGACACATCCACTAGCATATTTTGGAAAACAAAAATATAACTTTAAAGGCCAGGATGTTATACATTAGCAAATGTGTAAAAACAAAAGCATAGAAATGTGCCTGTAACCTCTGTCTGTGTCATTCTCTGTACCAACTCGCACTTTGCAAAATAAATGTATGATTATGATGATTATTATCATCTATTTGCATGCATAATTCAGTATAATCTCACTGATATAATTAATCTCATATTTCACTCTGTTAACTGCCTCATGTAACAAGGATTTCATCAGGAAATATTGAACCCAATTGTAGTTTAGTTTTCTATATTTCTTTTGAATTGGAATAACTTATTTATCTTGTGTTGTCAGTCAAGCTGAAATGAGAAAAGTCGTATTCAAAAGGATTTGTGGAATCAGGTCCGTGTAGAAAAAAATAAATAAAGATATGTAAAAGTGTTTTCAAGCATCTATATTAAATGCCAGTTTTCATATATTCTAACAACTCTATTGCTGTGTGGTATGTTTCTACTGTCACATTCTGACTTCTTCTAATATTTCTCAATTCCTTGCTAGTAGCATACAATGGCTTAAGGTTACGTAAAACAATATAGTATCCAGGATAAGATGGATACTTGTTGTGTTGCAATGCCGTAAAGAGGGATTACTTTACCCCCAAACAAATTTCAAATATGAAGGCCATGCTCCCTGTTTGTATGTAATTTTAAATGTTACTCCTGGAAAGTTCACATGATATCCCATAGCATTTTGTCTACTTGCTGGTCCGGCGCCCGTCGGTCACTAGTGCCTGTGTGTCCAAGGAATTTAGGTTGAAAAAAGTCAAGTTTAACCATTGTCAAAATAGAAAAGGATAAGGAACATACTAGGGATTCACTTTTGCCTTTTCCCACTCCTCTATGTGCTCACATCTAATACTGAACTTTGTGATTTTGGAAGCACTGGGGTTTTTGTAGATGCATTCCCTTATTTCTAAAGTTCTAGGAGCAGGGATTTTGTCTTCCTTTAATAAGTTCTACTCTTGTACCTATCCTTCTTCCTACTGTTGATCCGAAAGACGGTAAAAATCCCGAATGAAGTGATATCGAATTTTACCACTTAGGTCTTTTACCACTTCTCCATGGGAAATCAACAAACTCAAAATATTAATGTTTTATTCTATCATTTATAACTCTGTTTGCTTTTTTAAAATACCAAGACCATATTTGAAAACATCTATTGAATTTGATAGCACCACCTATCTCTCTCAGTGAATTCCATACCTTTATTGTCCTTACTGTAAAGTATCCATTCCTTTGTTCATTATGACTTCTTTGCTCTTTCAGTCTCAGAGTATGACATCTTGTTATATTTACATTTATGTTAAAATAGAACTAAACCTTATGTAAACATAACAATATTTAAATTTAATGTGATGTATGTAGTTTACTTACCATTAGCTTGCTTTCCCCAGCCTCTGCAGCAAGCTTGGGCACCATCATGGATTTCGCTGCTTCTTCTGCTGCAACAGGCATGCTGAGGACTTCAGTGCATATGCCGTCATTACAGCTTGCATTTTTTTTCTATACAGAATTTAAAAAGCGCGCGCTCGGATCACCGTCAGCCATTTTAGAAATCAGCAAAGCCGACACAGGCAGCGTGATGGCTCAAATCGGCCCCAGTTGTGTCGGCAACATAAATGACCCTGCAGCAGAGGTAAGGGGTTAAGAATAAAAGTAGGAGGTGCTGGGGACTCAAAATGAAGCAAAGTGAATACCAAGAAAGCCCCCCCCCCCCCAAAAAAAATAAAAATAAGTTTAATTAAAATAATGAATGCATCAGTGTTGTAAAACACTGAGTCAATACAAATAGAATTAATTGCAGTAAGTTGAGGGTGATCATTTTATATCATGGCTCATAGAATAACATACAATACACTGAGCAGACATGTTTCAAATTTGCAAATGTATGACGAACACATTAATGCAAAACACGCAAATCTGTAATTGCCTGTTTCTGCCTGTAAAGAAGTAACTTGTGGAGCATTACTTAATGTAAATAGAACTGTCACAGTGCTTGTTATTGTATAGATGCGATTCATGTCAATGTACCCTACTCGCTCCACAAATATGGGAGGATTCATTGATCAAGGACTAGGGCATATAGATCTTAGAAGAGATCAGAATGTTGTTTGGTGTATGAAGACTACGTATAGTGGAAGATTTGTGTTTCTTCTTGCTGGAAGAAGAATCAAATACCTTCAACAACCAGTACCTTGAGGATTGTGGCCCACAGCCCATGTCTGGAATGGTAGGCAACTAAAAAGGTTGTGGGGGGCAGAATAGTGAGTAGAAGGAGGCTAACACAATGAACTTGCCAGCACTCCCACTGTTACATAAATAAAATATCCCTTATGTGTAGTTGGCCAGCTGTTGTGCATATATTGTAGAACAAGCTAAAGTTTCTAAAATCAGATTACTTTTCCACATATCAAAGGAGTGAGTTGAGATAGAGGAATCATTTAATTTAGTATTCATGTCATAATCCATTATGTTCACTGTGGATTTGTGTCCATTGATGGATAAGGACTTGATCTGAGTTTTCCCATGTCTAGGAACTAGTAGCTGACAGTTCTCAGAACTTAAATCAGGCACATCATTTTTTAATTGCTCGCAATTACTATGAAAATAGATTTGCTAATTTCTATAAATTATTTGCATTTTGATGAATTAATTTGGTTAAACATATTGTGTCTGTATAGAAGGAATGTAACCAGAGATTCTAAAAATAGGGATCTGTAATTTGAAAATGTGTGATGTTCCAGGAATTCTGAACACTCCCTGCTGTAAAAAATAATTTGTATTTTTCCACATACAGCATATAAAATCTTAAAAAAACCTATTTATCCTAACATCATACTGATAAAAAAAATGAATTAATTAGTCTTAACATGGGCATATCTTAATATATTACCTTTTTTTCTACATGGTTAAAGGGACGCTGTGAATGAAGAAAATTTAAAAAAACGCAAAAATGTATATGTTGTGGTGGAAACAAAGGCATAAAATAAGAGATTGCTATGTTTAAAAACATCCTTGCAATGTCTCCTGTTTTTGACATCACATATGATATGCTATGCAAAGGAACGGATTTTTAATATGAAATATATAATTTGCATGTCAAGCCACAAGGTGATGTCATCAGGTCCCCATGGCATTCCCATTTTTGCTCCTGGAACCAAAAACAAAAATATGTGTGAGTATTAATTTGATTCCAATACACAATATCTGTTGTGTGGAAAGTGTTCCAGCTTGTTCCAGCATCTGTCTCACAGCTTCACATCCTTTAATATATACTCTATAACTCCCTCTATACTTGTGTACAGTGATGTTATTTCACTAGTCAATAGATACAATTGTGATTCCACTCTAGCTTCTACAGATAGGTTCCTCTAAATATGCCTTAACCTTTTGTATAATAGATTTCTACAAAATACCTTGATTTTCTGATGAATTACAAAATAGGAACATCTGGTCTACCTGGTGGATTTATCTCATTCTTGTGTATCCTAATGGAAAGATATATGTTTGCCTTTATCCAAGTATTTAACTAAAACTTTCTTGTAATTTTACTATGGTCTGTTTTATGAGCTTGATACGTTTTATTGTCACTTAGTTGACAATGTGCCTCCTCCACATATATTTCTTTTGACAAGATCACTGTGCTCACTTCTCCCTTTATCCACAGCTTGGATGTCAATACTGTCACTGTCCTGCTTTTTACTGGATCATTTTATATTCCTTTTTTTTATTCTATTTTATTGGTTGTTATTTCATTTTTTGACATCCGTCATCACAAATTTCTAAAAAAAAAATGTGGTTGGGGTGCTGATTTAAATGTGATAGGGTAAAACATTGATTTTCTTTTTAAATCAGTTTGGATATCATTACTTGGGATCATTTGTAGATGGTGTAATACATTTTCAAAGTTGCATTCCTAATAAAAAATGTTACTATCAATATAAACTGTAAACTAATTATATGTGTTAGTGGGGGCACATTTAAGTTATTATCTTAATACCACAAGATGTTCTTGCTGTAACATTTTATTAGATAAGTTAAATATTCCTGCAGAGTCACTTTCAGAGTTTTTGTTTGTCTACCTTCTTTTTCTGTACTCCCTTTACTGATCTGTAGTCTCTAAATGTAAGCTTTTCCACTGATCACCATAATGCATGGAAGAAGCCCTTGCACAGGCAAAACGCGTTGCAGAGAGTGTTGCTTAAAAATAGATACTGGCTTGTGGAGTATTTGCTGGATGTTTTCTGCTATTTGTCTATATCCATGTCTGTTCCTCTCCCTGGATCAGTACTATCAAAAGTACATGCCAGTTTATTCTCATACTAAGGGAAATTCAGTTTTCACTTGTGCTTCTGTGTAAGAAGCACAAGTGAAAAAAAGTTTAGTGTCCCTTTAATTATAGTCTAGGTACTAAATTATTTCTAACAAACATTGTATTACAAAATGCATACTTACCTGAAATAGAGTGGTAGTTATATTAGGAAAAATAAATTAATATACCTGCACTCCTTGTCCAGTGAAAAAATCAAGAATTTATTGTGGATCCGAAAAAACAATGTGAACAGATTAGCAGCAAGGCATATGTTGGAGATTCATCTTACGCGTTTCGCGTGTACTCACGCTTCATCATAGGCTTAATCACAGCCAGATGAAGCACCCTTAATCCAATATATCATACTCACGAGAGTTCTTATTGACTACGAGGAGTGGAGCCGGCTTGTCCTGGGAGGAGACTCCCTCTTTTTGTCTACATTTATTGGTGGTTATATTACATAAGTTATATCACATTTTTAAATGTTTGCATATTTTTTATTATTATTGACATAAATAAATCCTTTAAAGGTCTTCAAGTATGACCTGTACTGGTTTTGATTTAAAATCATGCACAGATATATAAGATTCTATCATTCTGTGCTGCGAAAAAGTTGTATATAATCATGTAAAACTTTCACTTTATTTACACAGCTGGATTGTCCCTTTTGATCCCTTTGCTGTATAGAACATTGCTTGCCCAGCAATAATTCAAAGCACCAGATTGTTTTTTATTGTTTGCCTTTCCTATTTTCTAAACGTACCACTATGCTGTGGAAATAGAATCTTGATAAACACAATTGCAATTTTTATGGGTCCAATATTAAAGCATTTGGAATATCAAATTTGCTTTTAGAATAGCTTAATCCTCTCCCCCACCAAAATAGTTATAAAAAAAAAATAATGGATATGTATGTATATGGACTGGCAATTATTATTATTATTTTTTTGGGGTTGTACATAAAGTTAAGGTTTGAACTACTTATGCATAGCTCTTTACGAAGGAAAATTATATTTTATACACCAAATATTAGGACACTTTTCCATATGGGTTAAAGCATAAAAATGCAAGCATATATTTATATTGTGATAAGGTGAATGGGGTGGTTTGTGAGGGAGTATATATTCCCCATAAAATGCTCAGAGGGGCATATGATATGTAACCCCAGGGGGAGTAGGTGTTATATATATGTGTGTATGTGACATAAACTACTGTTTAGTTATGCCCCCTGGGGTGGAGCATTTGGAGAGCAGGGTGGGCCAGTGCTCCAATCCGCTGTTTTCTTGGGAGACATAGTTCCATGTCTGGGTTTTGGACTGTCTCAAAATACACTGCTCAGCTGCTGGTAATCAGCTGCAGCAGTAGGAATAAACCCCTCCCTGCTAGGTAGGAAAAAGAGAGATTTTTGTTTGTTTCTCTTTGGAAGGGCTGCAAAACAGGCTGCCTGAGAACCAGAGAACAGAAGGCTGACAATGAAATAGGTTGGTGAAACCTTGATTATTTTCTTATGGTTTAAACCCTTGATAGATAGGGAGATTTCTGTTAGTTAGAGCTCAGACGAGCTAGGTTTTTGTTTACACCGATTTATGTTATATTTTGGTTACTTTCTGCTGTATCCAGATTGAAGCATACAAATAAAGTACCTGGATGTTATACAATTCAAATGACTGCACATGTTGTTCTCCCAAGAGGACCGTGCTAACTGAGATCAAGGATCACAATATATATATATATATATATATATATATATATAAGCACTATACCAATAATATAACAGCAACACTCTCCTTGTAGATGAACTGTCTTTCACAGGGGCTTCTCAAACCCCACAGTGCAAACAAGTAAAAGTAAATGCTAGGAACCAGAACCTTAGATCTAAAAATGAATGTGGTCCTCACCAGGAATGGACATGTAAGTGAGGGAGAATAATAATAGTGTACATCCCTTGAACAGCTGTTGGAGAACTACATCTCCAATATTCCTCTATGAGCCACATGAGCTGATAAGGTATCTAAGGTTATATAGAATGAGTAGTGTTATTTTGAGTAACAGTAACATCCCCTAGATATTTGGAAAAAAGTAATATCACCAGGTTGTACTTAAAAAAGATTATCTGTACGTACGCCTCTGGGTTAAACATTTAAACACTTTGTTATTAAAACTTATACTGAAAATATTTAATTATCCTTGGTCAGGAAAACAATCACACTGGATAATAGGTTATACATAATTAATGTCAAAATTCTAGCCACATTTCCTTGGAAATGAATCTGCTGTAGATATGGGGACTACCTGCTCCCCGAATGCTCCAATTTAAAATAAATTGTATCCAGCGCCTCTGCATTTTATGGAGCAGGTAGTCCCTGCTCTCTAAAATGCAGAGAAGTTGGATACAATTTATTTTAAAAATGCTAGAAACAAGATATGAAACCACCTGAAGATACATTTATGCTTTCACCGTTATACTGTAATTGCTGATAGAAAATTGAACTGAGCTTAAAGATAGACATTTTTGCATTTATATCTGAACTGGCAGAACATCAATTGAATTGCGTGAGTTGATGATATTTATAGACTATAATAAATTATTAACAAAGAATTTCTTCAAAGGTGTTGACAGAAACAACTCTATTTTGTGGTTGAACATATGGACAAACAAGGAAGATGAAATGTACAGAGAATGAAAACATTTGTGTACATGTAAAAGAGGTTTCTGGCTTAGAAATATGAGAAGATAGCTGTTTACAATGCCAATATTATCGTATTTTTAAATTGTAATGAGATGGAACATTCAAATGTGAAAAAAAGAAACATTGATCTGATAATGTAGATTATGTACAGAGACCAAATCTAATACAAAGTTCTAAAAGTAGAGAAACTAACCAGGATATTCTATTGGGTTCCATGGTGACTACCCCACTTTTGACTTTTGCCCAGACATACATTTTACATATTTAACCTCTATTGTAGCAATCGTTACCCAACCAAATCAAACAATTGGAGAGTAATATACAAATATCCTCCTGGTAAAATATACTGTATGGATGAAAGTATTGGGACATCTGACCATTATACCAGCAGGTACTTTTCTGACATTGAATTCTAATTACATAGACATTAATATGTAGTTGGTCCCTTTGAAGCTTCCACTCTTCTGGGAAGGCTTTCCACAAGATTTTAGAGTTTTTTTTGTGGAAATTTAAGTGACTCCAGAGAGTAGGTAACAATCTTTAAAACATATTCATTCTTTCTTTTCCCATCCCTCTCAAGGGAATGATCTTCATATTAAAGTCATTATAAAATCACAAAAGCCACAAAAATACAAGAAATACCATACCTGCACACATGCATAAACATATACAATATGTAATATACAATAAAATAGTACACAGTATCATACACAGCAATTTGGACATAAAAGGGTATTTACTTACATCAATATGTCAGTCTCACTTGACTCTCAAATCCTATTTTCTAATATAATAAATATTACTTGGTTATAGTCCACTAGTGAACAGTGTTGAACATTTTAACAATAATGGTAGAGGCAAAAAATAATGAATAGCTGGGTAGTCAATGGCTTACCGATTGTAGAAGACTTTCTCCTTTTGCTGCAGGTAAGTATAAAGCTGTTGAGCTCCGAATGAATGCTGGGTGGTCCAACTCAATTAGAAAATAAAAGAACAAAGAATGCTTATGAAGTGCCAGCATGGCACAAATCACATAAGGTGTTAACATCAGATGTAACTTTGCTAATTGGTACCACATTTATATTTACTAAATGAACCGGATTCATCAAAATAATTATAATTTAAAAAAATAAGTGTAAGTAGAAGTAAGTGAAAATATATGTTATACTTAAACAATATGCAATAAAATACTTATATTAGACACTAAAATTGAGATTGCATAGAATAGATATAAGTACCAGGTACAGCTCGGTCTGGATATTGCATTTGGATCAGTTGTATAGTGGTTATTATATACAAATCCCAAAAAATGTATATTTAATGTTTTTAGTAATTTATATAACATTGTCATACATATATCATACTATATAAATACGTAATTTTACTTTCCTATGTTTTTAAGCTTTAAATATTTAATCGTGTTCAGGTAAGCATTTTTTTATTTTTTGTTTAAAATTTTCTGTAGAAAGAATCTAGATTTAATTATTATACTTATTCACTTATAAAGTATTTTACCAGTAAGACATTTCCAATTGTTTGATACATAAATGTTTTGGTGAAGATCTTTTTCATGTGAATATTCTTATCTTCTCCTTTTCTCTGTGTTCTGTATCTTCTCAGGATGTTTACATTTACTAAATATACTCACCTCTGAAGAAGCTATGTAGGTGAAACACGTCTATGAATAAGACTCAAGGCTTATTTCGAGGCTATTTCGTGATGACTGACTATTGAAAAAATAGCCTACGTCCTCCTGAAATGGCCTGAAATTAAATACAATCACAAATAAAAAAAAAATGTAAAAATAAAATTGAATAAAAAATTATAAAATATAATAAAAATAAATATAAAAAATTCAAATAAATGATAATAATATTTTAAAAATATATATATAATATATATATATATATATAATTATAATTACTACTCTAATATATATATATATATTAGAGTAGTATTTATTTATAAAATATATTTTAAAAAAATGACACATCGATTTTTCATTGGCATAGTAATAATTTTAACCTGGCATAGTAGCATGTGTAACAAAAAATATTTACAAATCACAAACGCTACTTAGTTACCCCCAAAAAAGTTAGGGAATGGCCACTTATATAAACATACATTATCATGTATCATTTTATACACTGCCATAACAATTCTTGTGGTATAACAATGTCGGTGATGTCATGCCAGCTACAGGATGGCATCACACAAACGGTTATTGTTTGTTGTCAACAGTTGTTAGGTTTAACGTGCCCTCCTGTTATTGTGCCACCTGTATCACAGTACACAATGTACACAGATATCCTCCAATGCTGCCCGACACTTCCTCCAGGTATTCTGAGACGGAAGGTAAGGAGGTCACATGACTTCGGCATTCCAACACCAAAAGACCTAACAGAAGTATCAGTCGGCATCGGAGGATGGCTGTGCACCTTCCCTTCAGGAGGCTGCAGGTCCCCTGCAGCTCTGCATCATGTAAACATTAGATGTCTCTAAGGTGGCAATCGTATAGCATTTTGATGTCTAGTACCAGAATACACTGATTTAAATACATTACTATTCCAATAGTACAGTAGAACGGAGACCAGGACATATTACATTTCATCCTTTCTCTCCTGTAAACACTGCTACAGTCATGCAAAAGTGAAAACACCAAATATTCTATGCAGTTTTATCAGAAAAGCTGCCATTAGTATAATTGCTTCCAAATGCTGCTTACAAACAGAATAAAATTACAGTAAACTGCTTAAAGTGGACTTTTGTGGTTTTTGCCTCATTAAATTTTCCTTCAGAAACTGACTAAAGTGTGGGGTTTTTTTTTTCAAACAATGCAACAGTTTTAGGAATATTAAAGTTATTATTTAGCAACTATTGTACCACAGCACAAAACCCTCCCATTGTGCTTTTAGTTTATTTTGTACTAGGCCATAGGAAAAAGAACAGACTGACCCAAGCTCAAAATTAAACATACAACCAAACTTGTGGCTGTACACAGAATAAAAAACAATATACCAACAAACTTAAACAGAAGAAGGAGAGACACCTGTTTTTCTCTTGTCATGTTCCACTTGCATGTGCTAATTTTGGCCTCCCTTACAGAAAAAAATTCCTTGCCCCCCACCCATCCCTTTATCTCCCTCTTGCCCCCCTTACCTCCCAAATTTTAGCCAGTTCTTTCTATATCATGCCAATGAGGTTTAAATGCATGCCAGGACATGCCCCATCACCTACATTGCCCATCCAAGACTTACCCCTGCCCAGCCGCTCTCTGGTGTCTAGTAGAGGCAGCTGGCTTTCTGTGCAGCAGCACAGACTTTCCCCTGCTGCTGCCATTGCTTCCCGCTTTGTTCTGCTGTCTGAGCATGGCAGGTCATGTGACCAGCATTGTTCTGACGTCAGAGCAGTGCGAAGGTCGCAGCATGGGAATGTCTGGGCTAATGCACAGATATCCAGCTGCCTGCTCACTGCACAGAATTCTGGTGAGGGAGTTTTTTGGGGTTTTTTAAAGGGCCAGGTCAGGTGTATCTCCTGTTATTCCTTAATACATATAACAATCACAAGCTGTTTAACATACAAAACCAAAAATCAGGAAACAACAGTCCTCATCTTATAAATAAGAAAAACTGTGCCCAGTTCTCCAGTTTATTTTAAATACCTGTTTTCTTGTTTATATAATGCTTTTTGTTTTACTATACTGTATATTCTGTTCTGCAGTGTTCCAGTAAAGTTAATTTACCTCACACATACAAATACCTTACTATATCCAGAATGTAAAAAATAAGTAAAAATGTAAGGCAAGTGATAGTTTAAGGAAATCTCTGCCTTTTTCCACAATAAATAATAGTTTTGTTTTACTATATTAAAACCCCCCATATATTTTTCATAAATCACCAATAAATGGAAGACATTGTTATTTGTATTCTTCTGTTTTAAACCTGCGACATTTCTTGATGTCATAAAATGAATTACAGTTTATGGAAGACAAGAATGAGGAAACATTTTGGAAAACATATTACCATTGTTTTATTTTTGGATAATATAAATATAGCCTATAGCCTAGAATGTTACATTTTATTGTTCAGCATTTGCACTGTCAATTTAAAATTCTGTTTGTCAACACATTTTATCACAGTGAAATTTCTTTTAACTTTCTTAAAAATTATCCAGCCACTACTTTGCATCCAATAGAGATCGCAATGGATACAATCATATCATTTTGGTCCTTTTTTTTTTTTATTACAAAAAACATACATAGACAGTAAATAGACATAGTACATTTCTAAACCTTGCCACTTCACTATATCTATTAACATCACAACCCATTTGATCCCATGACATTTTCCCAATCCAGATTGACCACAACTCCGATCTCACTGCTGAGAGGTTATATTGCTGTGTGATACCTCTTTCCATGCCAAGATGTAGTATCACTTGGGCTTTAACCATTTCCCAGTTGGGTATAGTCACTAATATCCAATTTCTGGTAATTATTTGTTTTGCGGCTAGGAGAATATCGTGATCAGCCTAGTGTCTTTGTTCTGATCATTCAGATTCAAGATTCGTTCAGATGTAGTAATGCTGTATCTGCAGTGTTTTTTTAACTTTAAACCACATATTCTATTTATCTCTACAAACACGTCTTCCCAAAATCTCTCCAATCTGTAACAGCCCCGAACACATGAACCAAATCCCCCTTATCCGAACCACGCCTCCAACAATTACTATTTTGGCCTCTTTACATCTGTGCTAAATAGCTGGGAACATAATTTAAAAAACCCTTCTCTTGGATTGAGACAGTGGACTCCTTTAAAATATTGTCTTAATAGGCTATTCCATTCCTCTCTTGAAATGTTCCTTTTCAAATCAAGTTTACATTTTCCTATAGCCCCTATCTCTTGGGTCTTATTAATCTCTCCTATTATATGACTGCATTTAGATAGTAAGTGTTTTGCAACCTCATTCTGCAATAATATTGTAAGACCCGACAGAACACTGAGTTGTTAAAGGGCATCATATCTACCATGTAATGTTTTACGTGGTAGGGCCATTGTCCCATCCTCTAACATATCTTCTATCCTTGCTCTGTCCACTTGGCTAGATTGATGTCTCCAATGTTGTATTCTATGATCTGTATAAGTAGACCTTCTAGTTTGCAATTTGACTTTTCTTTTAAATTTTAGCCAGAAATTCAGAATCTGGTCCAGAATAAGCGATTTTGAGAATTTTTTATGTTCTATTTGTTCTTTTTTATTGGTATTCCAAAATACTAGCAAAATGTCTTTTGCATCCTCTTTGGTCTCTTTCCATTTGGTATCATTTTTCTATAATAGACATTGGTTTTTGTGTCACTATTACATGCGCCTGCATGCTGGCTTCATGATAATTTTGGAGGTTGGGGGGCCCCAAACCTCCCTGTTCAGGAGGCAGAGAAATCACTTTTTATTAAAACAAGGTTTTTTTACCCCTCCATATGTATCTAGAGAAGTACTCTTGCACCATCCGCAGCCAAAGTTTGTGCATATCTATATGAATCATCCTAAAAAGGTAAGTCCATTTGGGAACTATACAGGCTTTCAGAACATTTATCCTCCCCCACCATGATACTTCTAAGTTCTAGCAATCATTTAAACTTTTATTTGTTTGTTTCATTTTGGTCCTTTAAGTGTTTCGAAATCCAATATTTTAATGTAAGTTCTCCATTCCAGGATTCTGAAATAGGGATTCAGAAAAGCAATTTAAAACTAGATGCTTTTTTTGAAGATTAAAGAGCCACAGCAACTTGAAAAAGGACCTACGTTTTTAATTCATTAAAATTCTCACATCTCTATTCTAAATATATTCAATTTAGATCACATAATTAGGATCTTGAAAATATTAAAACTCAACTTTTAATAATAATAATGACTAAAAACTCTATATTTAGAAACTGAAAATGCTTCTTGGTAGCGACTCAACAAATAGTGATGTATTTGGGTTCAAATTAACAAAAAACTTTTTTTCTACGATATGTAGCTCAAAAATAAAAAAAAAAAAATAATAATAAAAAAAAAAAAAAATATATATATATATATATATATATATATATAATTATACATGGCAGGTTATCTTGTTTATAAACCTAAAATTTGGTTATGAGTGCCTGGCATTTATTCTGTGATTTTGACATTATATATTTTTTATTTACATTAAATAATCTATTGAATCATCGAATGCCAGATATTTTGATTTTCTACATTCAGCACAGTTGACTGCTTACTCCTTGCATCCTGGATACATACACGCCATCAAAAGTTAACATCTCCCCGCCAGCAAGGAGCAGCCCGTTTATTCCGAGAAGGAATTATATACTTCTCAGTGTTTCCTCCCCGTAGAAGTGGCAACATTTTAGCAATCCGCGAAATTCAAGAGAATTGGGTCACCATGAGGGGAAGCTCTAATGTACTGAAAGATAGACATATTGCTCTTGTTAATGATATAGCCAAAGTGTTCAACACATCTTCTAAGCTCTAGATATGTCTTACCCACTTATACTTTGTTGGTAGTTGTCACGAACACGGGCTATTGGCCCGGCTGAGACAGTGGAAAGAGTGTGGGAGTGAAAGGGTTAATGACACCAGATCCCTGGTTACCTGTTGCTAGTCCCAGCAACCACTAAATTAACCCCTGCAATACCTCCTACACTATTGCCCTAGTACACAATTTGCTGCCACCACCAAGACTTTATATCCGGGCGTCTTAGGTTACCCCAAACACAGTACAATATAGTATCACAACCTTACTTTAATGATCAGACACATATATGATTAACCCTCTGGTAACGTGTTCTACCTGAGCCATCCTCAGAAGTGTGAGTTCATATTAGAGAACAAAGACAAGAGCTGATTAAGTAAACATTTAATCCGAAAAAAGGCTTCACAGTGCTTGTACAAAAATACAGAAATACAAAGTACAAGTGCAAAACAGTCCATAAAATAAAATAGGAGAAAACACAAGAAATCCTTACATATATAATTACCGATATATATAATCCTTGTGGGAGATTCAGATGGTAAAGTTCTCCATACAGTTGTTAAAAAAGAAAATCTCCCTTTGTACAATCCAACATTCTGATTATATAGATCCCTGGTGATTTTCTAAGAGACCAGCCCCCCTGGGTGGATCAGAGGGACTTGGCCTGACAGTTTATGGCCCACTCCATCATACCTGTCCAGGGCACTAGTGTGGATTGTTACCTACAAAAACAATAAGCTTACCAATACATGTCATGTACTGTATAACCCCATAATTTAGGTAGGATCCCATTCCTTATATTTTTAGGAGTATTTAGACACCAAACATGGATGCTTTAACAGTTTGGAAAGTACTCATTCTTGGTTCTCGTGACAGTAACACATTCCGCTGACCATGTTTGGTACCAAATTAAAGAATACCACCTGGACAATCTGAATATATATATATACTGGACCCTCACACAATATATACACATATTCCCCCTATTTCATATTTTCTGGTTGTCCTCTGATTCACCCAATGTCAGAGTACATGCTCCACCACCTTTTACGACCCCAGCTCACGAAGTCCAGCTCTGGTGATGGCTATCAGCTAGTTACACTTTATGGCTTAGGCCTGGTGGTGGATCAAAGCCTACAATACACTCTATTATAACATAAACATAACAAATGATATCAATGCCAACTCATGCTTTGGCATGACAGTAGTATTATAGTTCATAAATGTACAGATGTCAAACGTTTTACAGTATGTCGAATATTGAAAGGTTTTGACATTGATAACATAGCATTGCAGCTTCCACATTTATATGACCTCACAACGGGTGAAGTCAGCCAAGTTTTTTGGGGGCGGGTCTACTTAAGTGATTATCGACCAGCATATCGTTTAAGCTCAGTCTTTTTTTTCATAGTGACTGATGCGTGTTCTGAAAGGACACAGTGTAGGGGCTTACCTCATTACCTGCCATGTATATATACATGGCAGGTAATCATGTTTATAAACCTATAAATGGTTACTTAGTAAAATAACTGAATACGAAACCCTCATTCATTTACTTACAGATCCAAAATTACTTATTTTTGTATATACATGGCAGGTAATCATGTTTATAAACCTATAAATAGTTACTTGGTAAAAGAACTGACTACAAAACCCTCATTAATTTGGTGATAGATCCAAAATTACTTATTTTTGTAATAGGTGTTTCTCAGTGTTTCCTCACCATGAGGTAACATTTTATCAGTTTCACAAAATTTGGGAGAATGTAGGTCATCGTGATGGTAAACTCATATGTATTTTATTTTATTTACTTCTTACTTCTTATTTCGAGCTACATCACATAGAAATAAATTTCTTTAAAGTTTTTTACACACATCTATTTTTCTTAGTGCTTCATTTATTTACACACTTAAAATCACTATTTTTTAGTCAATACCAATAAGCACTTTATGTTTTTATATTAGAGTTTATTATCATTATTATTAAAATAAAAGTTCAGCTTTATTATTTACATGATCCTAATCCTGTGGTCTAAGTTGAATTAGGTTTGCAGTACTTTTACCAGGTTTCTTGTATATTAACATAATCTAACTAACCGCTCGTTATCGGCATCTCCTAATAGATAATGCTTTACCGCCAATTTAGTGGTGCAGAGATAGGCAAGGTGTTCGGACAATGGCACCAGTGTCAGTAACAAGGTCTATGAAGGTCCATAGAATATCTTTAAACTTTTTGTAACAAAGTCCAATAAATAGAGGTGGTACCACTCTTTATGCAAGTTTAAAGAAATGGGGTGGGTTGAGACAACAAGCTTCTGGCCATTTCATAGCAACGCGTCTACTACCATGTTCTTTACACCTTGGTACCTTTTTTTAAGTCTTTGAATAATGGCTTATAAAACACACATTCTCCCTTCCAGCCAAGGGAAAATTTGATGCACAATGGAGCATGACCAATGATTTACAAATCAAGCCAAATGTTTCTATTTCCTGAAATGGACTCAAATGAAGGAAGAATGTATATAACACCATTTAATCCTTTTAAAATGTACCTTCTTGATATGTACCATTGCGGTTTTTCATTTATCATTTTTATGTATGATATTTAAAAGAAAGGCTGCTTGCTCTATAATTTCCCCTTGTGTAAGACCGGGAAAGGGGGACTAATAAAAGTACTCAAAAAAAAAAAAAAATTGGGCAGACTAGATGGACCGAATGGTTCTTATCTGCCGACACATTCTATGTTTCTATGTTTCTATGTGTATATATATCTTGGCAAATGGAAACTAATAATACCGCTAACATGTTAAAAACATAATTTATTGTAATTAATATATGTTTTAATAGGTATGAATCAGACAGAGACGAATCATGTCAAAACTTCTCTCACTTTAAATTTTATTTTGAGCTAAGTATGCATCTGCCAGGGTACAATTATTTCTCCACCCTCTTGCAAATATCCATTTTGATGTTTGTGAACCATAAACATGTTTTTCATTCTGAATATTTCTTTTTAAAAAAAATCGGGGGAAAAAATTTCTCAATTTCTCAAAGATTAAATTACGGTGTGTAAAGATCGCGAAGCATTATTGGCACTTTTTCTTTTCAACACCATCCTTCAACAAAGAAGTCAGTAGGTGCAATACAGGTCTGCAGCAGAGTCCCCAGACAACTCACAAACAAAATGGCTGAGTAGAATTTACACAAGAAAATGAAAAGATGCTTTATTTTTAAGAAGATAAATAAAACGGTGTCTTATACCTTTTCTTACGATCTTCCTAGGTTTAACAAAAACTGTCTTCCCAGACAGACTATCAAGCTACCTCAATAAAAAATAATAATAAGGATTATATTCGCACTAGTCTTTCAATACTAGTAATTAAAAAAATAAAAGATGTCTGTAAACGAAACAGTGAAGTGTGGTACACTCAGAGAATTGTAGAAAAATGGAATCATAGCCAAGCTGGAGAATTTTCAACTCATCTGTTATGGCCTGGTTGTTCCTACACCACAGTTATTGAATAAACCACAGTTTTGTTTCAGGCAAGGCCTGGGCAAAATCCGGAAAATCTTAAAAACTTAAGGCTTAAAATGGGGTTGAACCCATTTCGGGTTGACATTCATAGCCAGATTTTTACATAAAACCAAAAATGAAACTGAGGTGTTTTTTTTTTTGAATGTGGAACAAAAAGAGCTGTGAATAAATATTCTACAAAGTACCAGGAGAACTGCTTGAAGCTCACCATGTTATATAGACATATAAAACTTAATTTTTGAAGTATAAACAGTGCAGATGGCGCCTTGTAATGAAGGTGCCAATTGCAAGAAAAAAATAGACTTTTAGTAGAGCTCCACATAGAAATTACAAGACTTCCACACAAAGCTTTTTTTTTTACCTGAAATTTTGTGCGGTACATGTAACATAACTAGCGAATGAGGAACATGTTAAATAACTAGCAAAAAAGGAATTTCCAAGTGTTTTTTTCCTTCAGGATTTGAATATTTTCTTAGTACAGTACTGTGTATTACTTTTATGTTATCATTGTATCTTTTGCTAATTTAGGTAGATGTAGCATGTAAAATAGCAATGTATTTAACAATAAAATATTACATATAGTCAATATGAATTTGTTTTTTTTAAGTTATGTAGACTGGTAGTCATTATACCGTATTTGCTCGATTATAAGACGACCCTGATTATAAGACGACCCCCTAAACTTTGGATATTCCTTTAGGAAAAAAACTAAAAGCTTGAATATAAGACTACCGTATAGGAAAAAAGTTCAACATGTAAATTGCTTTTTTAATAAAAAAATTATTATTTCCTTTTATGTGCCAATGCTGCCTCTCTCTTTCCCTTGCCCCAACTTTGTCTCTCCCCCCCCTTAGTGTTGACTCTCTCTCTCTCTCCCCCTCCCTTTGACTCCCCCCTCACTCCCCTTGTCTCTCTCTCCCCCCTGTGCCCCCCTCCCTCCTCTTGTCTCTCTCTTCCCCGCCTCCCTCCCCTTGTCTCTCTCTTCCCCCCCTTCCCTCCCCTTCTCTCTCTCTTCCCCTTTCCCCTTCCCTCTGTGTCTTCCCCCCTCCCCTTCCCTCCCCTTGTCTCTGTGTCCTCCCCCCTTCCCTCCCCTTGTCTCAGTCTCTGCCCCCCCTCCCCTTGTTTCTCTGGTCCCCCCTCCCTCCCTCCACCCACCCCCCTAACCTTGTTCTCTTTCCCTGGTGGCTAGTGGGGGTAGCCGTGGGATGTCTGCACGATACGTGCAGACATCCTCCATGCTGCCCGACACCTCCGTCTATTATGATGGACAGCGGTCCGTCATAATAGACGGAAGTGTCAGGCAGCATGGAGGATATCTGCACTATCGTGCAGACATCCCCCGGCTGCCTGATTCTCCCTGGTGGCTAGCAAAGCAGCAGAGGATGTCTGCGCGACGAGCGCAGACCTCCCCAGCTGCCGCCCGGCACGACCGCCGGGACTTTTATGACGAAGCCGGAAGTACCCGGCTTCATCATAGAAGCCCCGGCGGTCGTACCGGGCAGCAGCAGGGGAAGTCTGCGCTCATCGCGCTCTGCTGGGGACCTGGATCCCAGTCTTATAGTCTGACCTCAATTTGAGGTCAGGTTATAAGACGACCTCGATTATAAGACGAGGGGTAGTTTTTAGAATTTTTTTTCTGAAAAAAACCTTGTCTTATAATCAAGCAAATACGGTAATAATAAAGTTTAAAGGGCCACTCCAACTTAAAAATGGAATACCATTTTATGTAATGCATATTAAAGTTCCATCATTGGAATGTACGGATTCAGTAAAACATGAATATCTGTTTCATTTATAGACATCAGGTATGGAGTTTCTCCTGTTCCTCCCACTCAGCTGTATTTGTCTGCAGTATATCAGGTGACCAATGAATCAATGATCATGTCTTAAATGTCTTTCCATAAGGTGCACAGCTATCCAGATTTTCTGCTCAACACATGTACCATACACATGCAGCACTGCAGAGGGCAGAATGTATGTGACCAAAGGCATCAAATCAGTTACACAAATAAAGGATCCCATAAGAACAACTTCGGTTCATCCAACAATTTGCCTTTGAGAACAGATATACACTCTGAAAGGGTGGAATGTAAACATTATGGGTGGCGTGTATGAACACCACGTACATGTAGATTGTGCCAAATACAGGCGCAACTGGCATGTGCGGCAATGTATAAAGCAGACTCACAGGGGTGTTCTTGCGTAGATTTAGGTTGTGGCATCGCTCGTTGCGCTGGCACAGCCTATTTGAAAACTGAAAAGCATCTGATTTGTAAACAAACAGAGATAATATACTGTGCCTATATGTAGTGAGGCAGGCAGCACCTGGGCACAGCTAGTGTTCCACTTCTAGCTAAAAACAGTGCAAAACAAACAAAAGTGACCTAGTGCGCGTTACCCAACACTTAACACACTGTCAATTACCCTATACAATGAGATAATCTCGTGTGGGAAGGAGGGATCGCATATGGAAGGACATTTTACCCAGATGAGAACTTTATTCAAGAATCCTGAAGGACATTATTGTTTTTAAGTGTAAGATTCTACATTGTTTTTATTTTGTCTGGATTAAACATTTATTCTTACATCCCTGCCTTTTTTCCCCCTGTGTTATTCTCCTGGAGTGGCCAGGTTATACCGTTGCCGGATGATTTATCCATCTCCTGTTGTGGGCTCCCAGATGCTTTTGTCCTGTGCAGATTACTGGTCAGGTATATGTGAGTGCACATTTTATACACTTTTTTCTGTGTGTGATATATTTTGTACATACATACTTCACTATATGTATTTGTATTTTCTCTTTTTTCCCCGTAACAACACTCACACGAGATTATCTCATTGTATAGGGTATTTGACAGTGTGTTAAGTGTTGGGTGAAGCGCACTAGGTCACTTTTGTTTGTTTTGCACCTGATTTGTGTAAGGAAATTCTGCCAAACACAGTTTGATGGAGGTTTTTCTTTCCCTAGTGTAAAAACAATTGTTTGAAGCCTGACCAGCTTTTGGGCGTGCACCCCACCCACTGACAGGTGCTCTGAGTATGGTGTCCAGGGAAATTTGTATAAATTCTAGTTCAAAACAGATTGTCAGAGAGATTAATTTCCAAGTAAGTAGCTAAGTTTGGAGTTTCGAGTACTTTGGCATAGTGGCGGGCTAAGCAAAATATGGCCATATATTGTGACTAAATCTCCAATATTTTTTCATCTAAGCTAGGTGCTTTTAAAATATCTAAAATGATTTAAAAATGTTTAAAATTATTAATATAGTATGTTGTATGGATGCACACTGCATTTATTTCATTGTATCTTCTTTCCCTCATAGCAAAGTGTCGGGAGTTATAAAAAAAAAAAAAAAAAGCGCAATCGCCGTTGTAAATAACAAAATTAAACTTCCGACACTTTGCCCTAAATGTGTCCCTCAGGAAAATGGCTGGTTAATTGTTGAATGAATGTCACTTGTATAATATTTTTAAATTTGATTATTATCGATTATATTGTATCCACTTTCTCTCACCCATTTCTCTTTATTCTGTGCCGGGCATTTTCAGAACGAATATTATTTTATAATATAGAATTAAAGACAATTGGCAGCGTTTGGAAAGGATTGAGGGTTAGGGTATAAGTAACAAAACATTGAAAATCATGTTTTGTGTATAGTGGACCTCTATTAATATTTAATGAAATATATACGTTACTTCATATTGCATTTTCTAAGTAAGCTGGAGAGAGATGTGTAAATAGAGGAATAGGATTAATTACCATATGTTGCGTCAAGACTAAAATATAATTAAGGCACACAGTCAAGTTAGTTAGTCCTATCATTAATAATTAATTCATCATAAAATGCTTAACTGAAAATATATAATGTACTGACAATATAGAATTTTATTGTACCCATATTTATTAATGTAAAGTTAAAATACAGTCACAGAACAATTTAAATCACACTGCTGACTATTGAAAATATCAAGTTAACCCCTTAACGACAGATGACGTGCCAGGCACGTCACGGCAAATCGTGGACTTGCCGACAGCTGACGTGCCTGGCACGTCATGCACTAAATGGAGTAAAGAAAGCGACCAGCGGTCGCTTTCTTTACTCTAACGGTGTTGCTACAATGCCTCTAGGTAGAGGCATTGTGCAACACCCCCCAAATGTGCAGGGGCGCGCTACGATCACTCCACGGAGTGATCGTAGCAGCCATTTTAAAATGGCTGCGCCCGCTGCACACATGTGCTTAGAAAGCAGTGATCTTACACAGCAGCACATTTTTTGCTGTCTGTGCATTTTTTTAGGGGTTATTTTATTTTACTTTGATTTATTACAGTATATCAAAGGCTCTTTTAAGAGCTATTAACCCCTTCCTTGCCGTATATCACTTCCTAAGCAGCACATATGGTCACTGCCTAAGCAGTGCATATGGTCACTGCCTAAGCAGCGCATATGGAGCAATCTAGTCGCCGAAGGATTTTTTTTTGCTATCAGCATTTTTTTTGTCAGACTCACTAGGGGTTAATTATACCCACTAGGGGATTACGTGTATTCCTTTTGAAGCTGTCTGAACGCGTGTATAGCGATCAGTAACAGCCGATCAGTGGCAAAGGTGGTTTGGTGATTTCTCAGATGAGCATCACCATTCGTCTGGTTCGTAAATATTGTTCTGACCCATATGGATCTGCCTCCCTCTCCTCACTTGAGTTTTAGTGAGGGAAAGAGACAGATCTGTATAACATAATTTTTAAATTGTAATAAATGAAATAAAATGTTAATAAATTGTGAGTCCCAAGGGCTTTTATAAAAGCCATACCTTTTGTATAGTGTAGTGTATTAACCCCTTCCCTGCCACTGATCACTGCACAGCAGAACATTTTTTCTTGTCTGTGCATTTTTAGGGGTTAATTTTTTGTACAGTACTACAAAGGCTCTTATAAGAGCTATTAACCCCTTCCTTGCTCTACATGTTCAAATTCCAAGTTTGAAAATCAAAAAGCGCACCTCTCAAATGTAGCCTTTCAACCCCTAACAAAGCTGACAAAGCTATGCATGGGTGGTATCCCTGTGCTCGGGAGATGTTGCTGAACATATATTGTGGTATTGTTTGTCAGTGACACATACCGAAATATGTGAATTTGTGTCTAAAGTGCAATGTACGTGGGAAAAAATACACAATAAAATGACTACCACAAACTTTGACAAAGGCTGGTGGTAGAATTGGTGCATGGAAAGTGTTAAAATAACACCATTTAAAATAGCCTAGGGTGTCTACTTTTACAAAATATATTCTTTTTGTGGTAAAATACACTGTCCTACTTAAAAAAAAGTCCCAAATGAAAGATGGGCTCAGGCTGACTACACGTCAATATTCCAAGTTGAAAATGCGCACCTTCACAATGTGGCCCTTTAGCCCCCAAACAACCCAACAAACCTATGCATGGGTGGTATCCCTGTACTCAGGATATGTTGTTGAACACATATTGGGTTATTGTTTGGCAGTGACACATACCAAAATCTGTGAATTTATGTCTAAAATACAATATTTGTGAAAAAAAACCACACAAAAATTACTACCACAAACTTTGACAAAGGCTGGTGGTAGAATTAGTGCATGGAAAGTGTTAAAATACCACCATTTGAAATAGCGTAGGGTGTCTACTTTTAAAAAATATATGGGTTGATGGGGTAAAATACACTGGCTGGTTTCAAATATGTCCCAAATGGGACATGGGTGCAGGCGGTCTGCATGTCAAAATTTTAATTTGGAAAACCAAAAACTGCACCTACCAAATTTTGCCTTTTACTCCCCAAACAACCCAACAAACCTATGCATGGGTGGTATCCCTGTACTCAAGAGATGTTGCTGAACACTTATTGGGGTGTTATTTGGCAGTGACACATACCAAAATCTGTGAATTCATGTCTGAAGTACAAGGTTTGTGAAAAAAACCACAAAAAAATTACTACCACAAAGTTTGACAAAGGCTGGTGGTAGAATTAGTGCATGGAAAGTGTAAAAATACCACCATTTGAGATAGCCTAAGGTGTCTTCTTTTAAAAAATATATGGGTTGATGGGGTAAAATACACTAGCTGGCTTCAAATATGTCCCAAATGGGACATGGGTGCAGGCTGTCTGCATTTAAAAATTTCAAGTTGGAAAACAAAAAACTGCACCTCAAAAATTTGGCATTTTAGCCCCCAAACAACCCAACAAACCTATGCATGGGTGGTATCCCTGTACTCAGGAGAAATAGTAGAATCTATTTAGCATGTTTTTTCGTTCGCTATTGTCGATGAGGAGAAGTTGTTTCAAATAAAAACAAAGAAATTTGTGCATTTTTTTTTTTTTTTACCATATTTTATTATTTTTTTTAATAATATGATAAGATATGATCAAAAAGATGGCATCCATAGAAAGCCCTTCTTGTCCCGATAAAAACAATATATAATATGTGTGGGTACAGCAAATGACAAAGAAGAAAATTACTGCTAAACACAAACAGCACAGAAATGTTAAAATAGGCATTGTCCAGAAAGGACAAAAATGTTTCAAAGGCTCTGTCCTTAAGGGGTTAAATCAAATTTCTGCATAATAACATTGACCCTTTTGAAGGGCACTGAGCAAGAAGATTTTCATAAATCATCGTTTTTTGCAAATATCAACATAAAACGTACAATTTGCATTTAATGATAATATATAACCAGTCACATCATTTTGTGGCAATAGCTTGTGCAAACGGGTATGATTATATTCATATGAAACAGTACTAAAACATCTTTGTTCAATGGACATTTTAGCTGCTGCTATTCCATAATTATCTTGAAACATATTGGATTGGTGAGAACACAAATAGGATGCATTCTTGCCCCCATAACAATGATCATTTAATAATAGTGTGGATGATAGTCGGATGAAACACATTTGTTTTTGAACAAAATAAGAGGTTTGTAAATAGTCCTGCATCTTCACCTATGATATATAGGCATCAACATTGCTCGTTGTGGCTATTCCCTGTGGTCCTTCTCAGTACTTGCCACCGACATTGGTGGGTTTGTACAGACACAAAATAAACAAATGTTATGGCAATATCTCATTAACATCATTAACATGTGGAAATTCTAATTTTTCAGATTTATCAGATTAATAATGTAAGGTGCAGAGCACATCTCTAGGGGGAAAGTTCGGTAGTCCCTTCTGCCATCTCACTCTCACCACTCTCTCTTCCTCCACAGTGTCGGGGTCTTTTCCTAGGATGGTGTCAAAGATGCTCTGTATGAGTTTCTGGAGCTCCCCCGCTGGGATCTCTTCTGTTATCCCTCAGACATGGAGGTTGCTTCTTCTGCCCCAGTTATCCAGTGTTTCCATCTGCTGTTGTAAATAGACATGTGCATGCGTTTTCCGACGAATGCATTTTCGGCCGAAAATAGCATTTTCGTCCATTCGTCTGAAAAACGAATAACGAAAATGCTAAACTAACGAAATGCGAATGAACGAATGGTTAATAAACGAAATCATTCGTCCATTCGTGCTATTGGCATTCTATAAACCAAAATAGATTCCCCATTCATACGAATTGACCTATTCGTATGAATGGGGACTCTATTTCGGTTTATAGAAAGCCAATAGCAAGAATGGATGAATGATTTTCGTTTATTAACCATTCGTTCATAGCATTACATACATTCCATAAACCGAAGGTCTATAAACTGAATCTCTTTTGGTTTATAGACTTTCGGTTTATAGACTTTCGGTTTATGGAATGCATGTAATGCTATTGCTATTTTATAAACCGACTCTATTTCGGTTTATAAAAAGCCAATAGCATTTCATACATTCCATAAACCGACATAATGAACGACTTTCGGTTTATGGAATGTATGTAATGCTATTGGTATACTATAAACCGGAATAGAGTTGAAATGGGTCAATTCGTATGAATGGAGACTCTATTTCGGTTTATAGAATACCAATAGCATTACATGCATTCCATAAACCAAAAGTCTATAAACCGAAAGAGAGGTTAAAATAGGTCAATTCGTACGAATGAATAAAACGAAACGAAAATAATGAACGAAGTTCGACTGAAACGAATGCAGTAATGAACGAAATTCGTTTTGGACGAAATAAATAAAATGTTCGTCCAAATGGACGAAAACGAAATGAAAATTTTAGTTTTGCACATGTCTAGTAGTAAAGCATAAAATTGGTACTCCTGACCCTGTATATGGGTGTTCAGGGTATCAACAGTGGCATTCAGAGTCAGTGTCTCTGTTTCCAAAGCCAGTACACGTGCGTCTATGTGTTTAACCCCTTGACGACAAAGGACGTGCCAGGCACGTCCTGGGAGAAACTCCCTTAACGACAAAGGATGTGCCTGGCACGTCCTGCAGTGAGTGAAGCGGTTTTCGCGATCAACGATCGCGAAAACCGCTTTGACAGTGCTGGTCTATTGCCTCGACATCGAGGCAATAGCCAGCACCGAAATTTCTATTTTGGGACCCCCACGATCGCCCCACGGAGCGATCGTGGGGAGCCATATTGACGGAGCATGCTGCTCCGTCAATATGGCTAAGCCCTCTGCCGGTCTGAGTTTCGGAAGTGAAAGTAACTTAGAGTTGGGGTTAAATTTAGTGTTAGGGTTAAATTTTGGGTTCAGGTTGGGGTCAAAAGATCAATATAGGAAAAAACCAAAAAACACTATTTTTGGTTTTTGCCCCATAACTCGCAAAAAAAATACCGAAAAATATGGAAACATGCATATTTTTGAACTCGGGGGAACATTTAGAAACTATTTAGACTGGGTCTTTTTTAATGATTTTATTTGTGTAAATTATATTTTAGGTCAAAGTTAGAAAAAGTGGGTTTTTTAAAATTTTTCATCATATTTTATGATTTTTTTTGTAGTAAATTCTAAGATATGATGAACATAATGGTATCTAATGAAAGTCCTTCTTATGACGATAAAAACAACATATAATTTGTGTGGGTACTGTATGTGAGAAAGAAAAAAATTACAGCTAAACACAAACACCCTAGAAATGTCAAAACAGCCATTGTCACCAAGGGAAAGTCAAGGTGAAAATGTCTTGTCACTAAGGGGTTAAGATCCTGTCGCGTGTCCTGCAGGTCTGTTCACAATGGGGAATTTTCTGCCTCCGCTATGTCCTTTACATCAATACCAGAGCGGGAGGGTCAGTTAGGCCTGAACATGGTGTGAGGTTTCCAGAGTGGCTGACATTTTGGGTAGGCAAAGAAAATCATCCACAGGGTGTTGTTTAGACTTCTTTTGCGCCTCTGGCCCCTTAAGGGTGTCCTGTGTGCCGTTCTGTACCCCCGTAACGACCACAACATAGGCATAGCTGTTCGTAGTTAAGTCTCTTCCAGGGAGTAGTCTTATTTATAGTAATAATAAAAAAAAACACATTTTTAAAGCACTATACATGTTTAAAATTATAAAGAAAACAACATGCACGTCATAATAGATCTGTCCTTGACGTGTTTAAATTATTTAGTCTTCAAAGAAAAGGTTATTTTACAACATTTCTTTGGGAATATCGCTGATGATACAAATCTATCTATTCGCTAAAAGGTGAGTTGCAGGTTAGTAGAGATGAGCTGAGGTGAGATGAATATGTCATGTACAGGCCTAGCCTCGGTGAAATTCACGACCTAGAAGAACTAAGCTCGCCACGGACAACACATTAAACCAGGAAAAACTCTCACTTTTCAGGGCAACTCTGCTCTTCTTGCAGGAGGAACTCACCAAGTTTGTCCCTGCACAATGTATAGTTAATATAGTGCATACTCACAAATGACTCACTTTTTTTTAATAGGCCGCTGTGAGAGAATGAGTTGGCCGACCTCCCTCTTTGACTCACTGCCATCC
Organism: Pelodytes ibericus; assembly: GCA_036172795.1. NCBI lineage: Eukaryota > Metazoa > Chordata > Amphibia > Anura > Pelodytidae > Pelodytes > Pelodytes ibericus. The sequence goes on from CM069859.1 coordinate 197,888,880, forward strand.
CTTCTGCAGAATGAAAGTCATAGAATAAAACATTTTTTTTTTAGAAAGAGAAACATAAATATAAAAACATGCACTATCTAGGTCTGTGAATGATGTTTTATGATAGTTGCCATCTACATTCCTATAAAACCTATTGTACAATATTTTAGAATGGGCTTTAGGTCACATACGAGAATAACCATTTATCACGGCATTGTCTCTTTAAAGAAATTAGTGTGTGGGAGCTACTAGTGACGAATATAGATAATCACACCACAGAGTTGATTTTACTCTTTAGTCTGTGACCCCCTCATAGGATTGAGGCAAATGTCATCTTGTCAGAGTTAAAGGATCAGTACACAATAAGAAGGTATACCTCTGGGCTGATATGCAGTCCACTGAGAGATATGTCAGTGTCTAGAAAGTGATTTCATAGAGCATACTAGGATGATCAGTGCTTCTGGGATAAAGATGCATCATAGATCTGTGCATTCTGGGCTGAAATAACATATTATATATCATAAGGTACAAAGCTTCTATTACTAGAAAAGGTAAAGCACGTCTGATGCATCTAGAGGATACTTACATCTTTTGGGGCAAGTCTGGGTGATATGTGAATTATTTCTTTCTTTCTTTCTCTCTTTCTCTCTTTCTTTCTTTCTTTCTTTCATGTTATGTTAATGTTGTGTCTTTAATTCTCTCTTATGTTTTTTCCTTCTTGTTACTTCTTTCTTTCTTTCTTTCTTTCTTTCTTATCTTCTTTCCATCTTTCTTTTGTTTTCTCTTTCTTCATTTTTTCTCTTTCTTTCTTTCTTTCTTTCTTCCTTTCTTTCTTTCTTTCTTTCTTTCTTTGTTTCTTTCTTTCTCTCTTTCTTTCTTTCTTTCTTTCTCTCTCTCTTTCTTTCTTTCTTTCTTTTTCTTTCTGTCTTTCTTTCTTTCTTTCTCTCTTTCTCTCTTTCTTTCTTTCTTTCATGTTATGTTAATGTTGTGTCTTTAATTCTCTCTTATGTTCTTTCCTTCTTGTTACTTCTTTCTTTCTTTCTTTCTTTCTTATCTTCTTTCCATCTTTCTTTTGTTTTCTCTCTTTCTTTACTTTCTTCTTTCCATCTTTCTTTTATTTTTTCTCTCTCTTTCTTTCTTTCTTTCTTTCCTTCATTCATTCTTTCTTTTTCTCTCCTTCTTGTTAGGTTAATGTATTGCCTTTCATTCTCTCGTATGTTCTTTCCTTCTTTCTTTTGTTTTATTTCTTAATTTTCTTCTTTCTTTCTTTCTTTCTTTCTTTCATTTTATATATTTCTTTTTTTCTTTCCTTCTTTCTTCGATCTTTCTTTCTCTCCTCCTTGTTATGCTAATGTCATGTATAGATTATGTTTCATGCTCAGTATTCCCAGTACAAAAGATGTTTATCTGACTGAGTCCATTTAGTATAAACTGCATTATTTATGAGAGATATGCATCATATCTGGAGATATTTTACATATCACTTTAGACTTAGAGATTGAAAACCTTTATATTTTGAATTACTGTTAAGTTAGATTTCAACACTTATGTTATTCTGCAGCATACAATGAGATGCAAATAAGCTAATTAGAGTTATATTATATCTGGTACATACCAGCAAAGGACTTTACTTGATACTGCAAATGTAGATAATGAAATCTTTTAACAAGCTAATGCGATAACATTACTGTTAAACTGACTCTGTGAGAAAAACTGTTAACAGTTTATAAATGATTATTTAAATAAAGTATTGATGATATGCATTTACATGTAGTTAACACTATACATATCACTGTATTTGCACATTTATTTACCAATTCTCTGCTTTTTGAAAACAAACATGCTACCTTTTGTTGTAGCTATACTGCCCCCAGTGGACAAGGGAGATATAAATAGGTTGTTGGAAAAATACCAGAAACAAGAAGAAAAAATTAAAGTAATGACCTTAAAGAAAGTGAACTTCAATAAAAAAAAAAAAAAGGGGGGATATCCACCACACACTCGCAGCTGAAGGGAAAAAACAAGTGATAAAAGACAGAAAAGGAAGGGAGACCCCTAAAGATTGTAATGAAAGAACACTACTAAAAATATATAAATACCAGGAAAATGTATACTATACAAAGAATTTTATACTGTGAAACAGTATCAAATACCAATAATATAAATGCATGTCCAAATAGTGCAAAAACGCAACTTTATATAGGTGTAAATAGTGCAAAACCAACTATATGGTTTGTTGAATATCAAGATGGTGTAAGTACATATACATACAGCAATACAGCAAAAAAAATAAAGAATGTGAAAATAACACCAATGTGTCTGATACACAATACACAAGTGGATATCAAATAAAAAACACTCAGCAAGTATGATAGTCTTACAAACACTGGATGGTCCAGGAAAAAAAATCTGTAAACATAAAAGTGAACATATTTCTGGTGCAGTATCTCACACAAATGACTATAAACTCACAAAATCTGCTCCTATGACACAGCAGCTAGTAGAGTATATTGAAGGATAGGGAGATCTATCCAGCCACTCAAGGGGCCGGCAGCACGCGATAATCCTCTGCTACTGTTTGCGCTGTCCACTCTGTGAGTTTAAATTTGACCTTCTCTACAGTTTATATTCATTTGTAATAGATACTGCACCAGAATTCTGTTAATTTTTATCTTTACAGATTTTTTTCCTTAACTGCTGTATTGTTAAATGTATTTATTTATACCACTATCTTAATATTAAACAAACCATATATCTTATTTGCTTGAATATAAAATAATCTTGATTATAGGATGACCCCAAAAACCCTGTAGGAAACAAAAGTTTTACTTATAATTTTCCTTGAAAATTGTTTTTCGTGTTCCTATTTCCTTCCTCTGTCCCCCTTCATTCCAGTGCTTATGCTTACAAACCTGCCAATTCACCCACAGTCATGCCAATGTCCCCACCGATATCCCAGTGCCACCTGCAGACAATGCCCCCAGAGACCTTCCAATGTCCGCACAGACTTGGCTTTGCTCTTCCAGGTGCACTCCCTGGTGTCAAGTTGGAGGATGTCTGTGAGCTACTTGGTGCCCACAGACATCCTCCGATGCTGCCTGACACTTCCGCAGGGATTGCGCTAAAAAACACCAACTCTTATGATGGAGCAAATACTCATGTAGTTGTAAATGCATTTATATGATTTGCATTTTTTTAACACATCTTTTCAACAGTATATATATCTTTTTATAGTATACATGTTTTTAGTATGAATATTTATATTCTTTATACATATTTTTTTTTTCTGAGCATGAAAAAATGCTTGAGCAAAAGTTTTAAAAGTTATCCAGTGGTATAATGTATTATATAACAGGTTTTTATTTAGCTTTGCTGCTTCATGTTACTATTTATAAACAGACCAGGAGTCAACATTTCAAAAGTTATCTGAAGAGCAGCCGACATGCTTGCCATTGGACAAATGTGGCAGCCTGGAACACTGCTCACCAGATTTACATAGGGTGAGGGGAAGTGATTAACACCTCAGGGGCGGTCCCAGCAGCCATTTTTTATTTTTTGTTTTCCTGCATAGCCTCACTCATTAAAGGTATATATATATGGCCTGTACGTGTATGGGCATTGTCCTTAAGGGGTTAAGCAGTTGGATAGCACCATGAACAGAAATCTGATATTGACAATGGTGTCACTAGGGAGCCTTCCAAGGAGCCTTCCAATGTCACTAAGGAGCCTTCCAATGAAACCTAATGCCATTGGATGGTCCACCTAATACACAGGTGGACCATCCTATGGCAACTGGACTCTATGATAACACTTTTATCAAACATATGGCTCATCACATGACAAAGAATGAAGCCATGCTCCCTACCTGTTGACAACCTTTTTGTTGCGCTTTCTATAACTAGATGAACACATTTACTGCATGATTAATCCCCAATAAAAGCATGTGTGATATATAATTTTATCTAATTTATACATTTGTATTATGTAGTCAGTATTGAGTCTCATGTGTTGCTCTCACCATTTGCCATTTTAAGATTCCTCGTTTTCATACAATTATTTATAAAGCACATTTTATTAAGGTATTAAAATATCATGACAAAAGACACACTCTATCACCATGACAGAGTAATTATAATATTAGGCTGATTGATTATGAAGTGAAATATTATAGGGAAAGTAGACAGTGAATAATGGTTCATCTGAAGTCATAAGAGAAACATGAATAAGCATTGATGAGAATAGGCTGAGGATCTGAGATGACACAAAATTTGAATTTACAATTAACTCTTCTAAATTAAATGCAAGGAGTATGATATAAGAAAAATGAACCTGACACAGGCTACACTTCCCTTATATACATTCAAAAATAGAGTCAGGATTAAGAATTTTATTTAATATATAAATTGCTAAGGCACAAAAATAGCAGATTTAGACATGTTTAAATGTACATGTAAAAGTTATGAGGGTCTATTCAATAATGAGAGAATGGCAGGGAATTGAGATGGGAATCAAGATTAGGCCACTTGATTTACTGATCATCAGCAAGACTGACCACCATAAGAAAAGCAGAAGTTTTAGCAGTTGGCTGGACTTGAGTATTCAGGTGTATGTTAACACAAGGCCAAAGAGGAAAGATATCAGCAATGATCTTAAGGAAGCAATTGTTGCTGCCCATCTGACTGGTAAGGTTTATAAGGCCATTTCTAAACAATTTAAACGTCCATCATTTTACAGTGTGAAAGATTATTCAAAAGTACAAAACATTCAAAACAGTTGCCAACCTTCCCAGGAGTAAACATCCCAGCAATTCACTCCAAGATCAGACATTGCAATGCTCACAGAAAATGCAAAAAACCCAATAATTGTAACCAAGACTCTCATTCGGCATTCTGTTGTAGATTTGCTGGTGTGCTTTTGATCATTGCCCTGTTGAATAACCCAGTTATTGGCTAAGTTTAGCTGTCAGACAGATGGCCTCACATTTGGAGGAAGTCATGGTCAACTAGGTCCCGTGGCTGCAAAACATACCCAGATCATCACCCCTCCACCACCGTGCTTGTACAATTAGAAAAAGAATGAACATGTATGGTTTGTTTGGAAGGGTCTACTACTTTTCATTGTCTCCCTTTTCTTGTGAGTGCCACAATAAAAAGAAACCTTTTCGTTGCAAGACCTGCCTGTCGATTTTCTGCTTTGAACCGCACAATCAGTTTCTTTTTCATCCTAAGTTATAAGAACAGAAGTTGGAAAAAAATAATTTCTTCTTTATTGTTATTTTGGCACATTTTTCTTTTTACAGGTCAGTTGTCAGCGCCAGCCTCTTCACTCTGTATGTATTTTTATATTTCCCTTGCTAATTTAATTTCTAATTTGTTTCTGCTACATGTCTGTATTAATTAAGCAAAGGCCCAAGTGATATCAGTTAACACCTTCACAATGGTTGGATGTTCTATGCTGTCTTGAAATACAGGGCTGAAACATTGGTAGGACAGCATAGAACATCTTTAGTCTAACAGCTTGTTGTGGCCCTCTCAATGAGCTGTGCTTTGGATTCTGCAGGGTATCTAGTCAGTTTGGTATATTCTGAGGTATTTTTCTGTTATTGCTTATTTTTCACCACCATGGTTTAAATTTATTAAAGTTGACATTGTTTTGTATTGTGTTTAGTTATATTGGCATTATCTTTTTTATTTGCTTTGCTTGTTGTCATGTTTTATTGGTTTCCTGCATAGCCTCATTGTTAAAATGTTGTTTTTATTGAAATGTGTTTTTTCTGTTCACTTATTTAATTAGCTGTCCCCGGTAGGAAATACTACACACAGACAGACAAAAAGTCAAGTTTTCAATGGTTATGGTTCTATGTTTGGCACTAGACAGGCTGTACAACATAATTGTCAGTGATGGATTCCCTTATTCTTTTGGTTGTAATGTGTTTAGATTTCTCTCATGGTCACATTGACATCCATTGATCTATCCACATAGAACTTCTGTGACTTGCGTGCAAAAAAACAATACTAAAAATACAGTGCGATAAGACTATTTATATCTTATAGTCCGCTAAGTAACAGACAATATTCATATATTGTGTCCTGGATACAGTAGCTATGCAAACTTGTATATGTACATGTGTTACAGTAGTGTTAGGAGGGGTTGCCTTCTATTTTAGTATGATGAACACATATTAAGTAGTTGCTTGCACCCGTATTCCATCCATTTCTCCTCCTTTATATCACATCACTATGCAGGTATACATAGATACAAAAAAAAAAAACAGAAGAGAAGAGAACATTCAATAGTGTAATATGTCACAATGCTTGCATTGGTTTTGGTGCCTTTTAACGCACTCACATGTTCTCAATAATTCTTAGGCTTTTAATAATAGGGCTTTTGGTCTTAGAATAATCCCAGGAGACTCCTCACTTTAGCACACCAATCAGATCACCTCCAAATGGCACAGAGAATGAAGAAACAAGCTGCAAAACAAACCTTTTCATACCTAAAATCAAGTCGGATTGTCTCCGATAACTTACGCTGTCAAAGTACCACTAGGAAGTCTTGTTGGGTTTCAGCGGCTTTCTTAGATGTGATCTTTTTCCCCTTTTGCCCAAATCTCAAGATGACTTGGCAGACATCATTAAATATAGGTGTAGTATAATCGCGCAATGCTTTCAATTCTTTTCATTCACCTTGAGCAATGAGTTCACCAATTAACACATTTGCTCATAAAAGAATGCAGTCTTCACAGCGTCCTTTCAAATAATCTCATAAATCATATTGTATCCACGACAAGTTCCAGATAAACATAAGGGCAATATATGATATTAAAAATAAATATTAAAAAGTAAATATCCTATAAGCCTTGTAAGAAGCCAACATTGATGGTTGAATAATAATAAATAATAATAAATAAATTAAATATATAAATACCTCCAAATTCGACCTCCTCAAGCTATTCTCAAATTTTAGTGAATAGACTCAAAAGAATTACCAAATCTACAGCGTCTCGATGCTGCTGCTAAACTTTATGGTCTACCTGTCAAGTTCTACCAGGCACTTAGGATCCCCAATCACTCTACAAAGACCTAAAAGTGGAGTGCACATTGCACATCTGGACAACATAACTGAGGCACATGTCCACTCCTTCTCCTTTTATTCTTACTGGGAGAATTTCAGAGCATGTGCACTTCCAAGCATACAGCTGTACACAAACTATACGCTCAGAATTTTAACAATTATTCCAGCGGTGGAAAAAACTTTGAATGCAGAATTATACAAAAGTTATGCATTTTTGATGATGCACAAATAAAGCAGGTTAAGTGCGTAATATGCAAACAAAGAATGGATCTTTAATGTGTGTGCTACAAGGTTGGTTAGCTCTGGCATTCCTTATGAGTATGAAATATAGCCTTTTTACTGCCACCTCAAAAGCTTTGCTGCTTCAACAATACCATCTATTATTCTTTTACAAAAGCCATAGAAATATAGCCTAAGTTATGCAGTTTAACTTTATTTGAGAGTTTTATAAATGTTCACGATAATGGAATCTGAAGATGATTTAATTTAACATTGGGAACCTTGTCTCACATTGAATTTTAGTTACACCTCTAAGCTGCCATCGCTAACTCTTGTAATCTATAAATAATATGAAGGGTAATTATGGGTCACTCTGTCTTCCCATAGTTAAAAACCATGAGAAATAATTCTCATAAAATAAGGCAAAAGTCTATGTTGAAATGATCTGATTCACTTCCCTTCAGAACTAGTAACAGCAGTGCATTTTAATTATGCCAATTATGAACATTTGTTGCCCCCCCCCCCCCCCACCCCCCACCAAAATTCGTGATTTTTTTTTTTTTTTTTGCGGAGTATAAACAAATTATGTTACGCATCGGTGAACACTATATAATATTTTTATTTAATGACTGCCACTGAAAATTATATTTATCTGAAGTGTACAGCACTAGACTATGTCTGCATAACAATAAATTGATCAGAACTGTACTATGCCATGTCTATGTCTGCCTAGCAATATACTGATAACATCTATTCTATACCCCATTTGTGATTGGCTAGCTCTGTGCTGAGGACATACCCTACCTGTGTTGCGCTAACTGTAAGCTGATGGGAGCGATGATAATATATATCACTATGGCTGAAATTATATTATTATTTCTATTTTCTGCATCAAAAGGGGTCAAGGTTCAGTATTTTATGTTGATTTCCTCTTAAAATAAATTACTGTCCCCTATATTGTTACTCACTATTCACTATGAGTGTGTTGCAGGTAACTATGCATTATAATGGGTCAAACATGGTGAGGTTTTTCCCTGCAAGAAGAACAAAGTTGGCATGAATTGTTAATTCATTGCAGGTTCTTCAAAGATGTAACTATGCAATATGCAGAACTAATTGAATAACCAATGCATAGTTAAATCATTTGGATGAAACTTTGTTCTCGTCTCCACCCACTTGTAACTCACCTGTACTTCACTGTAAATGAAGAGCTCCCCTTGTTGATGTAGTTGGTTATTGTACTTTTAGTTTTAACCATGCACCCTTGTGCAGGCTCATCCAGGCTGGATCTAGGCATTTCAGTATCCTTCTTGCTTTTCTTTCATGTTTATCATTTATGCTCATTCATGGCCTGTTTCCATGTTTACCTTGTTAACTATTCTGATCCATTTCTGGTTTTTCCGTCATTGTTCCATTCCAGGTTTTCTCTGAGTCCCTCTTCCTTGTTCCTTACAGTCTTCAGCCCTGTGCAGTTGAGCTTCTGCAGGAATTCTCTGTTTGTATGTCTGTGCAATGTTAATGTTTGAAGTATGTTATTCTTTGCTTATATTATGTCTTAGTTAGGGACTTGCCTAATGTTGGGTACCTTGATGTGCTTGGCAAGCTAACATCTAATTGGCCAATTGGTGAACCAAACCCCCACTTTTAAAATCTTTACTGTTAGGCTAGCTCCTGTCTTTATGATTGTTCATTTGTATGTTTCTCTTGTGTTCCTTTACCCTGTGCCTTGTATTGTTTATCTTCAGCTTGGTTTCTGTTTTATCTTGCTTGTGTCTTGCCTCTATCCTGAAGCCCTGCACTCTGTATTTCTGTTCTATTCTCCCTCTTTTCTGTTTTAGCTCTGCTTGGCATTTCATTTCCTCTTAAACCATCTAATCCTGGATACAGCAGATGCTTTACAGGGCCTATGATGTGGTTGAATAAACTTGGGGTCCCAACTCTCCAAGGGATTGCAATTACCCAGCACCAGGTCTTGTGTCTCCACCCTGCAAAGTAACTCCTGATCTCGGGCGATCAGGGTTTACTTCCATGACAGTGGTATGCCAGATAATACATCACCCCACACCAATAAATGACACAGACACAGGAGTGGCTAGAAAGGTCGCAGGATTTATTTATCAGAAAGAAATGCTGCAACATAAAACTAACATCTTAAGATAGCTGTAAACATAAACAGGTAATAATATACCGACCAAATGTTTAATAACAAACGGGTATCGATGAACTGTAACCATAGTAATATAAGCATAACTTATCACGAATATATAAGCGGTAGCGTGTCACTTATCCTAGCCCATCCAGTATACTGCCCACGAGGATCTGGTGTAAGCATAATTCATGTCCTTGTGGCTACTGGCATCGATATTATTCACCGCAGCCATACTTCACTCTCCCAGGGACGAGCCTGTGCTGATAGCTTCCACAGCTACTGCCACCCGCGTTGGCCATACCCCAAGACGGCCAACCCCTGCACTGGCACCAAACCTCGGGGACCCCTGCACACAAGATAGAAAAACACTCAAAAAAAGGAAGGGAGGGGAGGGAACTTGCCATAATTTTTTCAAACAGGAAGTTTGTTTGTTATGCAAAACAATATATCTCAAGCCCAGCACTTTATTGAGATACTAACCACCCCTTGCTGTGCCCTTACTGGTCACAGGATATGACTGACAAGGTTTGTTGTGATGACTGACAACCCCTGTCATGATGGCCTTTTATATATTCTTTATTCCAGACCAATACTTCGTGGGACCCCATGCGTTACAATTGTAGTCTATTCACTAAAATTTACTTTGGAGGTCAATTTTCATTTTGACACTAAGTCAAATTTTGCATCCAAGTTTGAATCTTCCCCATTGAAAGTAATGGGAGACGAAATTACTGAAGCTATTTTTGAGACCTGCCACATTTGACTTCTCAAAGATAGCTTTGATCCTTTCACTTCCCATTACTTTCAACGGGGAAGATTTGAACCTAGATTTTTTTTCTAAATCAAACTCGCCTGCCGACCTCAAAAAGTAGAATTTTAGTGAATAGAACCAAAAGTCTTTCTATGCTACTGGAAAACTATTATATTCTAACTTTAGCTCATAAATTCGGGTAAAATTGCATAATAATTTATTAGATGTTAAAAATACATTTGTTCATGCTAAACAAAGTAGTTATCAGTAGAAGTAGAAGCTGAGCTGCATTGTAATGAAGATTGTCTCAGGTCTTTTTTTAAATATTTGACTTCTCTGAAATTAGCTTCTGGCCTTTCTCTCAATTTCATTTTTAGGAAAATACAAGAAATAATTGTAACTTCTAAAGAGACTAAGACGTAAATTGACAGGATATTTTCATAGCAGAGAAGTGTATTTAATACTTTTTAATTTACTTTAAATGTTGTGTTGGGGATGCCAGTGAAATCTTTGTTTTATGGGGTATATTTTCTAAGATGTTCCTATTTCCATAGCATGGTTCCCTGTAGTTAGACATATTTACTAAAGTGTCCCTTTCACTTTTAAATGTCCTTAGCAAAGTCAAGGTATGTGCATTAATCCAACAAAACAAAGATACTTAAATAAGAAATCTAATCATCAGAAAATAATCAGATTTTTTTTATTTTTTATGTTTCATAATTAAACCCAATTCAAACTTTATTTTCTTCCTTTATGTTGATAATGATCTGGAAAATGGATCACACACAAAAACAACATTTTAAAAATGATAATTAAAACATTAAAGCTCCAATGAATATTTGCTTTATTTAGAGGGACATGAGCAATGAAACAGTTTAACTCAAAAACATCTGTTAATCTTAAATCTTGTAAAATCAAAGTCTTTGAGAGAAATGATTAGTTTATATTTGCTTTTTGTGCAAAGTATATTATTTAGGATTAATATTCCAACCGCATTTTCAAGGATATCTCTATTTTTATAAATCTTTATTACAAATACTTCAATACAGAGTATAATATGAAAAGACAGACTTAACTTTTTACACCATTTACATAAAAACATATGCAAAAACATGCTATTAATACTTGTTTTGCTAGTTTATAAATAAGTCTTGTTATTCGATTATATAAGAAACATATAGAGGCTGGAGCTGCCGTTCTGGGACAAGGGTGGGCCACTCTCAATTTGTCCTCAAACAAAGAAAAAAATCTGAATGTGTAGTGCGCATTATAGATCAGCAGATATACATTTCTCTATACATGTCTCCCATATGCATTTCTTTTTTTCATATAGCACCCCTATCCCATACAGTTTTTGGTTTCCTATTCATTTTCTTCTACATTTAACTTTTGACCCCAATCCTGACCCTAAATGTAACCTTAACTCTAACCCTTATGCTAACCCGAATTTAACGTTAACCTTATCCCTTATGTTAACTACAACCATAATTTTATTCTAATCCTAGCTATTATGCTAAGCCTTACCCTAGATTTAATCCCTAGGGTTTTTTTTTTTGTACTCCAATGCTACTGACTACCTCTAGGGGCAGTCTAGCAACAGTAATAGAGCAACGGAGGTGAAAATTCATCTCTACCCACAAGAGGGCAGCAGCCAAATTTCGGTGCTGCCTTATGGCTAGTGTCAGGCACGTCCTATGCTACTAAGGGGTTTAAATACATTGACATTTGGTAGAAGCATTATGGACACCAGAGAGTCCCTGTAAAGCCTGTAATATCTGGGTATTATCTAATTATTTTAGCTTTGGTAATGATATAATAGAAGGGGAGAAAGAGGGAATCCCTGGCAAGATCCATTGACTATATCAAATGGAGTATCCTAGTGTGTCACAAAGGGGTTACTATACGTCAATCGATTTTGTAAGCCTCAATTATTGTTATCCTTGAATGTTAACACTTGAGGGCCATTTCCATTAAAGGTACCATGGTATTGATTTAATAAACAATTTATGGTTGGTGTTCCATGATATATGACTGGGATTGTGGCATGTGCTTATTATATATTTATTCTTAAAGAATTTAACCCTTTTTAAATGTAATACCATAAGCACATGATGCAAATAGATGTAATAACGGGATTGCCTGTTTAATAATTTAATAACAGAACAAATCTCTTTGATACCAATCAGTTTAATATGATTTATTTTTCTCTTGTGTTGGCCATTTCATAACTTGTGTATGCCAAAAGCATATTAGAAAAAAAAACGCAGGTACTATTTTCTTAAAAAAGATTGATGAATCAAATATTTATGCAAACATTAAAATTGCAAGTGTATAAGAAACTCCAATTCCATGTTTCATCTTTTTGACAAGAATTTAATTGCTGAAAGAACAGCACTGAACAGTAATGCCTTATATTAGCCAGAATCGTCAATCTTTATAACAATGGCTACATAATATAACTATTTTCATGTGGTGAAATCACAGCATTACTCTTTAGTGAAATAAACAATTATTTCTTTGTTCTTGTTGAATAGTCACTTTCTGGTACATCATTTGCATAAACAATATTCAACGTACTCCTCTAGAATTAAGTGGAATATCATTTTTGAATGAATGGTTGTTTTTTACTGGTTAGAAAGTGTCACACTATAATGATAATTTACCTGATAAAGTATGTCCTGGGTCAGGGGCATCCAAGTTTTTTCTGAAGTGGGCCTCATATCTGGAAATTCAGATGTGTTTATGGGCCATGTTAATATGTTTTTACTAGCTGTAGAAAAATGTCTGGTTATTTAGCAGCAATACAAAAGCAGTCCAAAAACAATTGGAATCATGTTTATTTAAAACTAAACTATATGTGTATGTTATGTATTGGGATGTAATGCAGTCCACCTTCCAGTAGATGGCAGCATAGTGAAGTTATGCACTTGTTCTGTTGTGTTAGAAACATAGAAACATAGAATGTGTCGGTAGATAAGAACCATTCGATCTAGTCTGCCCAATTTTTTTTGAATACTTTTATTAGTCCCCCGTTCCCGGTCTTATAGCTAGGATAGCCTTGTGTCTATCCCACGCATGCTTAAAATCCTTGACTGTGTTTACCTCTACCACTTCTTCTGGAAGGCTATTCCATACATCCACTACCCTCTCAGTAAAGTAATACTTCCTGATATTACTTTTAAACCGTTGCCCCTCTAATTTAAGACTATGTCCTCTAGTTGTGGTACTTTTTCTTCTTTTAAATATACTCTCTTCCTTTACTGTGTCGATTCCCTTTATGTATTTAAATGTTTCTATCATATCCCCCCTGTTACGTCTTTCCTCCAAGCTATACATGTTAAGATGCTTTAACCTTTCCTGGTAAGTTTTAACCTTCAACCCATGAACCAGTTTAGTAGCCCTTCTCTGAACTCTCTCCAAAGTATCAATATCCTTCTGGAGATACGGTCTCCAGTACTGCGTACAATACTCCAAGTGAGGTCTCACCAGTGCTCTGTACAATGGCATGAGCACTTCCCTCTACCTACTGCTAATACCTCTCCATATGCAACCAAGCATTCTGCTAGCATTTCCTGCTGCTCTATTGCATTGCCTACCTACCTTTAAGTCCTCTGAAATTATTATTCCTAAATCCCTTTCCTCAGATTTTGAGGTTAGGACTGTACCAAATAGTCTATATTCTGCTTTTGGGTTTTTACGCCCAAGGTGCATAATATTGCACTTGTCCACATTAAATGTCAGTTGCCACTGCTCTGACCATTTTTCTAGTTTAGCTAAATCATTTGCCATTTGGCTTATCCCTCTATGAATATCAACCCTGCTGCAAATCTTTGTATCCTCAGCAAAAAGACATACTTTGCCAGCAAGACCTTCTGCAATATCGCTAATACAAATATTAAAGAGAATGGGTCCAAGTACAGATCTCTGAGGTGCCCCACTAGTAACAAGACCTTGCATCGAATATACCCCATTGACTACAACCCTCTGTTGCCTGTCACTCAGTCATTGTCTAATCCATTCAACAATATTGAAATCCAAACTGAAAGATTTCAGTTTATTGATAAGCCTTCTATGTGCGACAGTATCAAAATCCTTACTGAAATCTAGGTAAGCAATGTCTACTGCACCACCCTGATCTATTGTTTTAGTCACCCAATAAAAAAATCAATAAGATTAGTTTGGCATGATCTCCCTGAAGTAAACCCATGTTGTCTCTGATCTTGAAATCCAAGCGACTTTAGATGTTCAACAATCCTATTCTTTAACAAGGTTTCCATTATTTTCCCCACTACTGAAGTAAGACTTACTGGTCTATATAGTTGCCCGCCTCCTCCCTACTACCCTTCTTGTGAATGGGCACAACATTTACATTAGTCTCTCTTGTGTTATGGTCATTATGTGTGTGGCTGAAGTAAAGAGAAGTCTTATATTACTACTTGTCTGAGAGCCATTTGTGAATATATAACATGCAAATACACTTAAGTGTATAAGGCTAATGAGAACATGTGTAGTTAAGTCAGTTAGGCCACATCTTCCAGTCAGATGGGTCACACGTTGGATGTCCCTGTCGTAGGGATATACTGATTGCACAATATCCTGGGAATGCTACCGTTACCTAACTCTCACTTGAAAATGATATACCTTTTTTTTGTAAATCAGGATTCAGCCATTTTAAATATGTATTACATTACATTAACATTTATTTTTACAGCGCCACCTATTCTCGAAGCGCTTGGTACAGAGCATAGAAAGGAACTACATACTAATTTAGACAAACTAGTACAGACTGGTACATGAGCTAGAGAACCCTGCTCCTAAGCTTACAATCTAGTATGCATCTGTTAATAATCTGAGCATCCCACAGGTGTTTATTTTGGTTATAAATATCAGATTTGCCACTTGCACTGATTCTCCCAATCCTGGAAAGAAAAAACCAACAACATTATAAAGTGTTACAAAAAACCAACAAGCCAAACGTCCCAGGTGATAACTAGGCTTACAATGTGCTCATACATAGATTGCACAGAAGCCTGTACCGAGCCTGTCTCTACAGATATTTTCCTCCATGTGTAAAGCTAGGGTAGTCAAATCTAACAGTTTTTTTTTTTTTGCAGGACACCTATAACCTTCACATACTGCAGACTGCAGAAGGTATGTCTGTCCCGGGTGAACCATTTAATGAATCAATTACCTTGATTAATTAGCTGATTTCTTTCTCAACACATATTCATTGTACAAGACAGCACTATGAGTACAGTTATAAATTAAAACATATAGGGTGCAAAATGCAAATAAGGAAAACAATACCACATTTGATATGTAGCATGCTCAATTAAAATACAAATTGTAGATATGATAGCGCAAAAAGTGCTAGGCACATTTAAACAGGTACAATAGGCACTTAATGCTGCTTATGTTTTATTATTAAACTGTTTGATAACATTACTTTGTAAATTTCATACTGACTGCCAGCTCTAGAAGCAGTTAGTATACAGTGTACAGCTGTATTCATGAAAGAGGAAACTACAGGGAATTGCAGGGAACTCACAATTAAGGCCAAAATAGAGTTTGAAGAAAAGCTGAATTGGTTAGTTTTTCCAACCCAGCTACATTGGCCTTAAGTTTGCAATTCTCTTGTGCACTTATCTCTTCCATCAATAAATCCCCCAGTCTACTATCTTGCAAGCTGGCAGCATATCCTGCAAACACTCTCCAACTATTTTATTTCATGACGCCATCTGGTGGTGAAAGTGTGCAACTGTGCTTGACATCCTCACTTTTTATTATATGTTGAAAGTGCTACATGATGAAAGTGCTCCAAATTTTTATGCTGAAAACATACTTGGTATAAACTTGTTAAACAGAAATACAATTTGAAACCACTTATTTGGTGAATTAATACTTGTAATTATTTTCATATATTGAATATTTCCACAAAGTTTTGTATACAACATATTTACATTATATTTTTATTAAAAAGAAAAGAAATCAAACAACATATCAGCAAATGAAATAGTAATGTGACCATTGTCATGTACTGAAGCTTGCACATCTTCTATGTTTTCTCTATTGCCTAGAATGTGTAATTTGCAAGGCAAATCAAGATATGGCCAATTAATCCTTGTGTGCTGAAATAATGGGAACAGTTAAAAGACTATTCCAGCCTGTAGAGAATAAAAAAACTATTACATGCATATTAAATCTGACATTAAAAAAGTACACATTTATTAGCTACATTGTTTTGGTTTTTTTGCAATCTTTCCTTGAGAACATACGTTTTGCTATAGTATCTCCCAGGAATCTATTATCAATATCTTCAAATTGTTATTCCCAGCATATTTTGGGAGAGGACCTATAGGGTTTCCATACACAGACGTGGAGGCGGACTGAAATTGTAAGTACAGTAATAATATAAAACAGGGCACAAATAATGAAAACGATACCAAATATGACAAACTTAAACAAAAGCTGACTCTACCCAAATGGACTTTCAGTCTAATGCAGTGATGACTAACCTTGGAAGCAAATGTTTCAGGACTACATATGTCATGAGGCTCGTATTATCACTGGTCTGATACATTTGTGCTAAATTAGGCCTGATATAAAGTAACTGAAATGTATAATCTTTTCAGGACAATGTAAAAGGCACTTGAAGATCGAGAGGCTTCTTGACACTCTAACACAGGCTCGTAGGCCAAATCAGGCCCATCTTCCCAGATAGTTGAATACAACTGATTCAAACTGTTTTTTTTTTTTTACTGCTTTTGTATTACTGCTCACAGCCAAAAATGATGTACCCCAAAACACAGATGCATTACTGCCCATGCTGTTCACTTCAGAAAAACATGGATGCCATTGCTTCAATACACGGTCTAAAAATAATATAGCACTCTTTAGACTGGCCACTTTGTGTCAATCCCACGCAAAATAGGCCACATTTGACCCATGGGCCTTTATAAGAAGTGCAAGAACCCTCCCAACATGCAGGGGTATATAGGCCACCAAAAATATCTACATCAAAGGTGTCAAACAGTCTGTTAGCCGTAGAAATGTCTTTCTTTTGCACTAATACAAAAGCAGTCTGAAACTAGATTTTATATATAAAATAACAGGCAGCGTTTAAATAAAACTAATATGTGATATTACCACCACCAAATTGCAATAATTATATACAAAGCCAATTAATCAGAGTATAAACACGTGTGGAGGGAGGCTTTACTTCTCAGGTGTTATTGGGAATAGCCGCTAATCTTGTACATGTACCAGTGTTCTTCAGAGTACCACTGAAGAAAGGCAAAACATAAAACCAAATAGACAGTGCTAAAATCAAACTTATTAATATAATAAATGTAGAAATAAATCATCCAGACAACTCCTTAGAAAATATATCATAATACCTTGATCGAAACATAACAACAATACATAATACATTTGTACATTATAAAAATAGTAAAAAAAAAAGCCAAGCACAATAATATTATTTTTCCATACACACACTAATATATGATATATAAAATATATTGCACTTACGGAAGATACTCTGCTATATGTGATAAATACAAATAAATCGTTGCGCTTAATATTCTCCCAATAGTTATACGGAGTAACATACACAATTTACAAAATTGGTACAGACCTCTTTCCGTGCTGGAAATGAATAACCTGGTCAGGTTAAGGTCAGTAGAGGAATTATACATGCTATACAGGGACTCGTTTCACTACCTCAGCAGATATTGGCGTCCCCAGTATTTAAATGGTTCTTGATGAATACTTACTGTATCTTACAACTGATCTTTTAAGTAATATATGAACGGTATGGTTATATCCACTTAACAATTTCTTCTTTTAATTCCACACTCTGTTAATTAAGCAGGCATTCAGCTGTTAAATGAAGATGACTGCCTGATCATCTGAAAGGTCACTGAGAAATGGTAGCATGATGTAAAAATAAGGAGGCACGTGGGCTTGCATTTTACAGCAGGGGTAGGCAACTGTCAGCACTCCAGATGTTGTGGACTACATTTCCCTTGATGCTTTGCCAGCATTATGGCTGTAAGAGCATTATGGGTGATGCAAACATCTGGAGTGCCGAGGGTTGCCTACCACTGCTATACAGTAACAAAACAAGCATGGGGGTCCGGAGGAAGAAGCAAAAAAGGAAAGCTGTATTTTATGCAATATTTTTAAATGTCATTATAGAGAATATAATAAATAATTAATTTCATTCCCAAAAGAAAATCATATCATAAGCTAACGAAGCACACACATATTCACACTTCTCTCTGTAACATAGTAATTACGTTTTTAAAAAAAGGACATTAGTTCACCAAGAGCACTGTACTGCACATTCCTGTTACTGCAATATATATAAAAAGATACTACACACTTTATTAAAAACATTAAGACTGTTGATAAATATATATAAAATGTATCAAACATGTAACTTAGTATAACATGTGTGCATAATTGACATAGTCACACTTTATGTTCAGTATGCAGACATGTTTTAACAGTGCTCAATTTGAAATGCACATAAGGTGAATTTGAAAGAAAAACTACCCCGAGTATTACAAAGTTTATAGAAGGCATATCGCATCATGATATACAAATCATCAGAGACTGCAATAGGTTCAAAAGAAAATATGCTCAAATGATTAAAGGCATGCCCTGATAAATACTAGATAATTATGATTGCCAAATTCACCCACGGATGCTCGTGGCACCTTTTCCAAGTGCTAAGTCAAGTATTTATCACATTTTTTAAAAAGCTTAAAGCAATTAAACTTAACATTCTTATATACTAGCATATATACTGGATCTTTTTTGAGATCATGTCCCTCTTCTAATTTTCCTAATTTCATTCTCTCCTAGTCATTAGATAGACAGAAGTGGCCCCAAATTAGACCCAGGTGGCATTTTAAGAGTCCAGAAAGCATAGAGGTTGGTGTTCTTTTTTTTAATTATTACATCCTCAGACTTTTGTCACAGGAGGACACTGCTGCACTGTGATGGGGTTGTAAGATATGCTCAGTGCCCCCTTCATCCCCGAAGCACTGGCGAGATCCTCCTCATCTGGACAGGCAAAACCAAAAATCGAACTGAGTAATGGGGGGATGATGACAGAAGAGAGTATATGAAAATGGGGCAGTTCTATGGGGGTATTGTGACAATGGGGAAACACTGTGTGGGGATTGTGACCATGAGACAGCTTTGTGAGCAACACTGGGGCATGCTCGGTGGGCAGTGTGAAACTAATGGAGCTGTATGAGGGTGCTGTGATAATGCAGAAGCTCTGTGGGACAAACTGGGGCAAGCTCTGTGGGGGCTTTGTGATCTACTTTTATTAATTATATAGTTGGACCTTGTTGTGCTGGGTGAGGGGCAGGGAGCAGCATTTAATCATTGGACTCGGCAGCATAATGTCCAGCCCAGTAGATAGATACTATCTATCAACCTTCTTATTGTTGTCCATACCTCTGTTTGTGAACCTGTATTAATTATAGATGATGACACTTTGCTGAGATTATTCCTATCCCCTGGAGAAATAACATGACCCCATTGGCCCTCATATTGGGTAGTACTGATCTTCATCAAATCATGTCAGACTTTTTCACCACTAATAAGGTCCTGTAAAAAGCAATATTTAAGTAAGAAACAAATGGTTTATTTCTTGGAAAAATAATTTAAAAATAAAAAATCTGCAAATGACTTGGCTGCAAAAATGTGTACTACACAACTTTCATATTTAAAATCAATAAATTATTATCCATACCTAGATACAATCGCTATTCCAGATACTCCAAATAAGAAGCAAAAATATGTAATTATAATAATATAGCTAGAGAATATTAAATTAATTCAACCATATCGTTGATGAATATATTTTTTTCCAAGAATAGATTTTAATTGGCATATACTAACCAAGCTTTGTTTAAGTGTTTAGAGCAAGAAATCATTTAAGTGTTCATTAAGTGCTCATTAAAGTGTTCATTTTATTCGCCATCCATTGTTTTTAATATTTTGAAGATACAATATAGTTAATTATATCACAAATGCAAAACAGATCACCATAAAGTCCTCAGAATGGAGATAGTGGTTTACATCTTTAATGGGTACTTTACTAAAAGTGAACGGAAAAGAAAACTGCAAAAGTCAAGCATTACTAGCCGATTTTGAAAATGTCTCCAGCTCGCCGGTTTTTCCAATGCAGCTATTAATGTCTTATTTTTCAGTTCACCTGTCAGTTCATGTTTTGTGAAAACCAACTAATTTGGGTAATTGCTTTAAGACTGTGAATTGACAAGTGAGCTGACAAGTTAGCTGTCCAATACTAGCTGACTTGGAAAAATGCCTGATTTTTGCAGTTTGTTTACAGTTTGATTGTCATCTCCCAAAGTCTATATCTTAATGTTTCCAGTGCATTGTCCCCATTTTTTCTATTTGCATTGACACATCATAAACGCTACAGCTCTGCCGTCTTAAGATCCCTTAATAACATTGCACATTGATTTGTGCTCAAATCTAGCATCGTTGCTTTATTTCCTTAGATATAGATATAAGGTTTAGACAGTAAACACTGATGAAGATCTTTTGCATGAGCTATAAATACAGTCATCAAGCACTGACTAATCGTGGGATGAACAGGCTACGAATGATTTGATGGACTAGAGATAATCACATAGGAATGTCCGTCGCTCGGCATCAAAATAGTCTATAACTATCACCTATAAAGATTATCACATTTCCTAGTGATTGCCAACTTGCAATAACTATCTGAATTAAAACATATCTTCCATTAGCTAATGAATGTTTCAATTCCAATCACATGTTAATACCAACAGTACAGTATTCATTCCATCAATACATTATTAATACCATTATTGTTACAATAAAAAGAACAGCATCTGACGATAGACCTTATTGTAGCAGAGGCTCCTACACCAGATGTTACAATGGATATTCTAATCCAAATACTCCTGTTTACCTAACCATTGTCTAAAGAGGTTTTCTCTCTGCATCTCTGTGATGATAAATATATTTAATATTTACATTTTTCCTATGCTTCCATTTCACTTAGCTTGTGTGACCTAAAAGATACATTTGGGATTGAGGGTTTGTGTTGCTTGTCATAATATTCAGGGTATAGAAAGGCAACATTCAAATAACCAGTTAGATCACTGTATTGAAGATTAATATAATCTATTAAATATACAATGATCAGCCATAACATTAGGACAACTGACAGGTGAACATTTTGTCCTCCAAGTTGATCTGTTGGAAGCAGTAAAAATGGGCAAGCGTAAATGTAACGGCTACCCCAATGGGAGAGGGGGTATCAGCCGTTGGGGATGTCCTTCTTCCTGGCAAGATGTTGTGCAGTAGTGGGGTTGCTTTATCCCATCCGCTGGATCCAAGTAGAGAGTAAGGCAGAGCTCTTAAAATAGCTAGTGATTTATGCTGGGCAGGATAACTTTCAAGAACGAGACAAGGCTACGTTCTAAGGGTGAAGTAGAACTGACCAGAACTGTTTATTGATTCAGAAACAGAGAATATATACAGTTGAACATCTTGACAAACCAAATTAGACAAAGGAACTATAACAGGATTAAAGTTTAACCTAAGGACATTCAAAAGGAAATCCTGCCTCACACCTTTTAGGATACAAAGGTGCCCAGTTCAGATACATACAGGAAACTAAATGACTTACATAAAGACAATTGGAAAGGTGACATAACGACAGGGATAAAGGATAGGATCCAATCTTAACTTGGGGAAAGCACAGTGAATAGGACAAAGACTTGGATCCTAGTAATTACAGTACATTCCTCTGCTTGGGAGATAATTGAGATAACCTTTGTATCAGCTCAATTATCTCCAAGCTAAAATATACAGGTTTTACACAATATTAATAACTTTCAAAATATGCATCATATTCACATAAAACATACATTTTCAGAATCAGAATACTTTAAACATGAACATAACTAAAAATCAGACAATTCCACCCAGTAGTTCAAAAGTTAGCTTTTTGGGGCATTTTCACCATGCCCCAAATATGTTCTTAAAGTGCCATACACAGTCCATAGGCCCAAATAGCATTCTTAAAGGGCCATACACCCCAGGGCCATAGTCACAGGGGAGGAGGCTGGCAAACAGGCTTCTCCAGGACCAAGTGGTGAAGGGCACTTCGTCACAGTAAGGATCTTTGACAAGGGCCATATTGTGATGGCTAGACGACTGGGTCAAAGCAAATCGCAGCTCTTGTGGGGTGATCCCGGTCTGCAGTGGTCAGTTTCTATCAAAAGTGGTCCAAGGTCCAAGCGGTGAACCAGTGACAGGATCATGGGCGGGCATGGGCTCACTGATGCATGTGGGAGCGAACGCTGGCCCATGTGGTCTAATCCAATGGACGATATACTGTAGCTCAAATTGATGAAAAAGTTAATGGTGGTTCTGATAGAAATGTGTCACAGTTTTTTTGATAATGGTGTTGCATAGCTGCAGACCTCTGTCCATGGCCCATGAGCACATAAGCATCAGAGCTGGATCATAGAGTAATGGTAGAAGATTGAACCACTGATGAACCCTATTTTATTTTACATCACTTGGATGACTCGGTGCGTGTGGGTTGCTTACTTAGAGAACGCATGGCACCAGGGTGCATTATGGGAAGAAAAAAGCCGTAAAAGGTCGGGTGATACTTTGGGCAATGTTCTGAGGGAAACCTTCGTTCCTGCCATTCATGTGGGTGTTACTTTGACATGTACCACCTACCAAAGCATTGTTGCAGACCGTGTACACCCTTTCATGGAAAAGGTATTCCCTGGTGGAATTGGCCTCTTAAAGCAGGATAATGCACCCTGTCCAAAATGCAATTGTTCAGTTATGGTTTGAGGAACAGAACAACGAGTTCAAGTTGTTGACTTGGCCTCCAAATTCCCAAGATCTCAATCCAATCGAGCATCTGTGGGATGTGCAGGACAAACCAGATCCATTGAGGCCCCACCACACAACTTACAGGACTTGAAGGATTTGCAACTAACATCATGGTGCCTGATACCACAGCACACCTTCAGAGGTCTAGTGGAGTCCATGCTTCGAGGAGCCAGGGATGTTTTGGTTGCAAAAGGGACCCTAAAAATACTAGGCCGGTGGTCATAATGTTATGGTGGTTCAGTGTGTATTTTATTTTAACTATTCATTTGATGTTGTTAAGATGTTAGTATGACCATAATTATTATTATTACTATAATAATTTTGCTACCTCCCCTTCGTCATAATTGCAGGATTGATAGATAGGGCCGGTGAAAATCCTTGTGATATGTAGTGGGCTATGTATAAAAATGTCATTGAAGCAAAGTTCGAAAAGAAAAGCTCACCATGGAAACCAGTGGAATTATCCTGGTCTTTGCTGCAGTTTCAGAATTGCACTCCGAAATAGCTCTTTATATAAACCCCATACTCCTTTAACAACAACGTAGCTAATTGGTCATGTAACTTGCAATTTTGTCTCTTATGATTTGTATTGTGGTTGGTGGTATCAGACCATCTGGATAGTATGTTACTAACGTAAATAACAACTTAGAAACATAGAATGTGTCGGCAGATAAGAACCATTTGGCCCATCTAGTTTGCCAAATTTCTGCAGAAAGAAAAATCTGATTACTTTTGTTAGTCCCTGGTCTTATCTTATATCTAGGATAGCCTCACACCTAACTCATGTTTGTTTAAACTCCTTCATTGTGTTTACCTGTACCACTTCTCCTGGAAGTGTACCATGCATACAATTAGGGCCACCATCAAAAATTGTGGGGCCCCTTACAGAAGAAATTGTCTGGGCCTCTACCTCCCCCACTTTATTTCTCCTGCACTCCTTTTGTTATTGCTCTCACAACCCTTGTCATAGCACCACCTTGCACACACAGGACATGCCCCATCACCCACATTGCACAGAAACCCACATTGAAGACCCAGGCCATGTCCCAGCGCCTACCTTACAAACCCCAGCACTCCAGGACATGCTGCACACCCAGGTCATGCCCCATCAGCCATATTTCATACCCATGGGAGCGCAAGTAGCAGCATTGGAGGATGTTTGTGTGCCTGGGCGAACTGCCTGCTCGCCAGCACAGAGGCTGTTAAGAAGGGATATTTTTATCTCCCCAGCCAGTGCCACTGCCGGCAAGCTTTTTTATTTTTAAAGGGGTGCAAGTGGGCACCTTAGGCCCACTGGACCCATGCCAGGTGTACCCCCTGATGGCAGCCCTACATACACTACCTTCTTAGTAAAGTAATGATGTTAACTTCACATTTTTGCTCTTCTATTTTAAGACCAGATTTTGACCCCATATTGATGCCTTCCGAATTCCAGGCTGACTTGGGACACATAAGGGACATTTCATGAAGCAAATATCTAGATACCTAATATGCCCCAAAGTATGTCAGCAATTCGGGCTTCATAACCAACCAGGTGCACAGTGGTGGCCAAGCATGATATGGGCCATACAAGGTGACAGATGTTTCAGTAATCTGATGCAGTGGTGACCAAGCATGATATGGCCATACAAGGTGACAGATGGTTCAGTAATCTGATGCAGTGGTGGCCAAGCATGATATGGCCATACAAGGTGACAGATGTTTCAGTAATCTGATGCAGTGGTGACCAAGCATGATATGGCCATACAAGGTGACAGATGTTTCAGTAATCTGATGCAGTGGTGACCAAGCATGATATGGCCATACAAGGGGACAGATGTTTCAGTAATCTGATGCAGTGGTGACCAAGCATGATATGGCCATACAAGGGGACAGATGTTTCAGTAATCTGATGCAGTGGTGACCAAGCATGATATGGCCATACAAGGGGACAGATGTTTCAGTAATCTGATGCAGTGGTGACCAAGCATGTTATGGCCATACAAGGGGACAGATGTTTCAGTAATCTGATGCAGTGGTGACCAAGCATGATATGGCCATACAAGGTGACAGATGTTTCAGTAATCTGATGCAGTGGTGGCCAAGCATGATATGGAAATACAAGGGGACAGATGTTTCAGTAATCTGATGCAGTGGTGACCAAGCATGATATGGAAATACAAGGGGACAGATGTTTCAGTAATCTGATGCAGTGGTGACCAAGCATGATATGGAAATACAAGGGGACAGATGTTTCAGTAATCTGATGCAGTGGTGACCAAGTATGATATGGCAATACAAGGTGACAGATGTTTCAGTAATCTGATGCAGTGGTGACCAAGCATGATATGGAAATACAAGGGGACAGATGTTTCAGTAATCTGATGCAGTGGTGACCAAGCATGATATGGCCATACAAGGTGACAGATGTTTCAGTAATCTGATGCAGTGGTGACCAAGCATGATATGGCAATACAAGGTGACAGATGTTTCAGTAATCTGATGCAGTGGTGACCAAGCATGATATGGAAATACAAAAGGACAGATGTTTCAGTAATCTGATGCAGTGGTGACCAAGTATGATATGGCAATACAAGGTGACAGATGTTTCAGTAATCTGATGCAGTGGTGACCAAGCATGATATGGAAATACAAGGTGACAGATGTTTCAGTAATCTGATGCAGTGGTGACCAAGCATGATATGGCAATACAAGGTGACAGATGTTTCAGTAATCTGATGCAGTGGTGACCAAGCATGATATGGCCATACAAGGGGACAGATGTTTCAGTAATCTGATGCAGTGGTGACCAAGCATGATATGGCCATACAAGGGGACAGATGTTTCAGTAATCTGATGCAGTGGTGACCAAGCATGATATGGAAATACAAGGGGAGAGATGTTTCAGTAATCTGATGCAGTGGTGACCAAGCATGATATGGCCATACAAGGTGACAGATGTTTCAGTAATCTGATGCAGTGGTGACCAAGCATGATATGGCAATACAAGGTGACAGATGTTTCAGTAATCTGATGCAGTGGTGACCAAGCATGATATGGAAATACAAGGGGACAGATGTTTCAGTAATCTGATGCAGTGGTGACCAAGTATGATATGGCAATACAAGGTGACAGATGTTTCAGTAATCTGATGCAGTGGTGACCAAGCATGATATGGAAATACAAGGTGACAGATGTTTCAGTAATTTGATGCAGTGGTGACCAAGCATGATATGGCAATACAAGGTGACAGATGTTTCAGTAATCTGATGCAGTGGTGACCAAGCATGATATGGCTATACAAGGGGACAGATGTTTCAGTAATCTGATGCAGTGGTGACCAAGCATGATATGGCCATACAAGGTGACAGATGTTTCAGTAATCTGATGCAGTGGTGACCAAGCATGATATGGCCATACAAGGTGACAGATGTTTCAGTAATCTGATGCAGTGGTGGCCAAGCATGATATGGCCATACAAGAAGACAGATGTTTCTGTAATCTAATGCAGTGGTGACCAAGCATGATATGGCCATACAAGGGGACAGATGTTTCAGTAATCTGATGCAGTGGTGACCAAGCATGATATGGCCATACAAGGTGACAGATGTTTCAGTAATCTGATGCAGTGGTGACCAAGCATGATATGGCCATACAAGGGGACAGATGTTTCAGTAATCTGATGCAGTGGTGACCAAGCATGATATGGCCATACAAGGTGACAGATGTTTCAGTAATCTGATGCAGTGGTGACCAAGCATGATATGGCCATACAAGGTGACAGATGTTTCAGTAATCTGATGCAGTGGTGACCAAGTATGATATGGCCATACAAGGTGACAGATGGTTCAGTAATCTGATGCAGTGGTGACCAAGCATGATATGGCCATACAAGGTGACAGATGTTTCAGTAATCTGATGCAGTGGTGACCAAGCATGATATAGCTATACAAGGTGAAGGATGTTTCAGTAATCTGATGCAGTGGTGGCCAAGCATGATATGGCCATACAAGGGGACAGATGTTTTAGTAATCTGATGCAGTGGTGACCAAGCATGATATGGCCATACAAGGTGACAGATGTTTCAGTAATCTGATGCAGTGGTGACCAAGCATGATATGGCAATAGAAGGTGACAGATGTTTCAGTAATCTGATGCAGTGGTGGCCAAGCATGATATGGCCATACAGGGTGACAGATGTTTCAGTAATCTGATGCAGTGGTGACCAAGCATGATATGGCCATACAAGGTGACAGATGTTTCAGTAATCTGATGCAGTGGTGACCAAGCATGATATGGCCATACAAGGTGACAGATGTTTCAGTAATCTGATGCAGTGGTGACCAAGCATGATATGGCCATACAAGGTGACAGATGTTTCAGTAATCTGATGCAGTGGTGACCAAGCATGATATGGCAATACAAGGTGACAGATGTTTCAGTAATCTGATGCAGTGGTGGCCAAGCATGATATGGCCATACAAGGGGACAGATGTTTCAGTAATCTGATGCAGTGGTGGCCAAGCATGATATGGCAATACAAGGGGACAGATGTTTCAGTAATCTGATGCAGTGGTGGCCAAGCATGATATAGCTATACAAGGTGACAGATGTTTCAGTAATCTGATGCAGTGGTGACCAAGCATGATATGGCCATACAAGGGGACAGATGTTTCAGTAATCTGATGCAGTGGTGGCCAAGCATGATATGGCCATACAAGGGGACAGATGTTTCAGTAATCTGATGCAGTGGTGGCCAAGCATGATATGGCCATACAAGGGGACAGATGTTTCAGTAATCTCATGCAGTGGTGGCCAAGCATGATATGGCCATACAAGGGGACAGATGTTTCAGTAATCTGATGCAGTGGTGACCAAGCATGATATGACCATACAAGGTGACAGATGTTTCAGTAATCTGATGCAGTGGTGACCAAGCATGATATGGCCATACAAGGTGACAGATGTTTCAGTAATCTGATGCAGTGGTGGCCAAGCATGATATAGCTATACAAGGTGACAGATGTTTCAGTAATCTGATGCAGTGGTGACCAAGCATGATATGGCCATACAAGGGGACAGATGTTTCAGTAATCTGATGCAGTGGTGGCCAAGCATGATATGGCCATACAAGGGGACAGATGTTTCAGTAATCTGATGCAGTGGTGGCCAAGCATGATATGGCCATACAAGGGGACAGATGTTTCAGTAATCTGATGCAGTGGTGGCCAAGCATGATATGGCCATACAAGGGGACAGATGTTTCAGTAATCTGATGCAGTGGTGACCAAGCAGGATATGGCCATACAAGGTGACAGATGTTTCAGTAATCTGATGCAGTGGTGACCAAGCATGATATGGCAATACAAGCTGACAGATGTTTCAGTAATCTGATGCAGTGGTGGCCAAGCATGATATGGCCATACAAGGGGACAGATGTTTCAGTAATCTGATGCAGTGGTGGCCAAGCATGATATGGCAATACAAGGGGACAGATGTTTCAGTAATCTGATGCAGTGGTGGCCAAGCATGATATAGCTATACAAGGTGACAGATGTTTCAGTAATCTGATGCAGTGGTGACCAAGCATGATATGGCCATACAAGGGGACAGATGTTTCAGTAATCTGATGCAGTGGTGGCCAAGCATGATATGGCCATACAAGGGGACAGATGTTTCAGTAATCTGATGCAGTGGTGGCCAAGCATGATATGGCCATACAAGGGGACAGATGTTTCAGTAATCTCATGCAGTGGTGGCCACGCATGATATGGCCATACAAGGGGACAGATGTTTCAGTAATCTGATGCAGTGGTGACCAAGCAGGATATGGCCATACAAGGTGACAGATGTTTCAGTAATCTGATGCAGTGGTGACCAAGCATGATATGGCAATACAAGGTGACAGATGTTTCAGTAATCTGATGCAGTGGTGGCCAAGCATGATATGGCCATACAAGGGGACAGATGTTTCAGTAATCTGATGCAGTGGTGGCCAAGCATGATATGGCAATACAAGGGGACAGATGTTTCAGTAATCTGATGCAGTGGTGGCCAAGCATGATATAGCTATACAAGGTGACAGATGTTTCAGTAATCTGATGCAGTGGTGACCAAGCATGATATGGCCATACAAGGGGACAGATGTTTCAGTAATCTGATGCAGTGGTGGCCAAGCATGATATGGCCATACAAGGGGACAGATGTTTCAGTAATCTGATGCAGTGGTGACCAAGCATGATATGGCCATACAAGGGGACAGATGTTTCAGTAATCTGATGCAGTGGTGGCCAAGCATGATATGGCCATACAAGGGGACAGATGTTTCAGTAATCTCATGCAGTGGTGGCCAAGCATGATATGGCCATACAAGGGGACAGATGTTTCAGTAATCTGATGCAGTGGTGACCAAGTATGATATGGCCATACAAGGTGACAGATGTTTCAGTAATCTGATGCAGTGGTGACCAAGCATGATATGGCCATACAAGGGGACAGATGTTTCAGTAATCTGATGCAGTGGTGACCAAGCATGATATGGCCATACAAGGTGACAGATGTTTCAGTAATCTGATGCAGTGGTGACCAAGCATGATATGGCAATAGAAGGTGACAGATGTTTCAGTAATCTGATGCAGTGGTGGCCAAGCATGATATGGCCATACAAGGTGACAGATGTTTCAGTAATCTGATGCAGTGGTGACCAAGCATGATATGGCCATACAAGGTGACAGATGTTTCAGTAATCTGATGCAGTGGTGACCAAGCATGATATGGAAATACAAGGTGACAGATGTTTCAGTAATCTCATGCAGTGGTGGCCAAGCATGATATGGCCATACAAGGGGACAGATGTTTCAGTAATCTGATGCAGTGGTGACCAAGTATGATATGGCCATACAAGGTGACAGATGTTTCAGTAATCTGATGCAGTGGTGACCAAGCATGATATGGCCATACAAGGGGACAGATGTTTCAGTAATCTGATGCAGTGGTGACCAAGCATGATATGGCCATACAAGGTGACAGATGTTTCAGTAATCTGATGCAGTGGTGACCAAGCATGATATGGCAATAGAAGGTGACAGATGTTTCAGTAATCTGATGCAGTGGTGGCCAAGCATGATATGGCCATACAAGGTGACAGATGTTTCAGTAATCTGATGCAGTGGTGACCAAGCATGATATGGCCATACAAGGTGACAGATGTTTCAGTAATCTGATGCAGTGGTGACCAAGCATGATATGGAAATACAAGGTGACAGATGTTTCAGAAATCTGATGCAGTGGTGGCCAAGCATGATATGGCCATACAAGGGGACAGATGTTTTAGTAATCTGATGCAGTGGTGGCCAAGCATGATATGGCCATACAAGGTGACAGATGTTTTTATGCAGTTTTTAGAAATGTAAGCTTTAAGAGCTAACCTGTGTTCCCATGCTGATCCTTTTAAAAGTTGTGAGAAAATTGCAGGAACAAAGCTAATGAGTTTCTCCCACTGCAAAAACTTAATTGGCCTCACTTAATACAAAGTTAAAGCTTTATATATTGAAGAAATGTTACACTCGCCTGCACTTTAGGTGAAAAGCTCCCATAGATCACTAATACTATTCAGTTTATTCTAATAATAACGTGTGATTGATTCACTAAAACTGACAAGCGAACCGCAACAACTAGGCATTACTACACAGTTGCTACACAGTTGCTGATGACGGACATTTGCAGGCTTTTGTTCCAGACAATTTAATGGCATTCTGTGGACCCTCATAGACTTTGTCATGGACACTGGTATACTTCTTCAGACACTTTGTCTATCCATAAACTATACTCAGTGCCAATCTCCCAGTTGTTCCCCATTACCGCTTGACCAGACTCTTGCAAGTAATTAACTTAGTAATCTTGTTCCTCCTTTGTAATCAAATACTGTTTAAACAGTGACTGTTTTATGAATAATTTTCTATTTTGTGAAATTGTGCTTGAAATAATGTTACCATTTTGCAGCTCAGTAATATTCAATAATTATTAGCTCAGTGGCAATCTTCCAATATAACAGAACTCTTGTGCTGAATCTCATCATCTTCATAATGGGCGGGGCAGTGTTTTAACTATATTATCATGAAGTTCCGATAGTGGGACTGAAGTACAGGCATCCCACTGATTTATCAGGGCCGTAACGACATGCATCTTCTTTTGCTGGATAATCTTTTTATTGTTAGTTCTTATTATATTTAAACAGACACATACTTTTATAGCATGTTGTGCGTTGCAGATGGGTTTGAGACCCTTCTAGAACATTGTTATCCAGTTGGTGGTCCATGGGCCAAAATCAGTCCTGACATTCCATCTTGCCTAGGAAATGCATAGTGCTTTATCATATTAAATCCTTAATTCAATAGTAATCAGATCCATGCAAATATATGTATACTTACAAACTATAATATTATACAAAACCGTATACAAAACATATACATATGAGTCACTGTGAAAATATTTATATAAAGGGCTTTCTAGAGGAGAGCTGAATTGAATATTGATTATTAGGAACAAAAGATTAATTTTGTAAAAGTCTTAGATAGGATCTTTCATTTGTAGATTGGAAAATAAATGACTAATTACAAATAAAAAAGTATTACACCAAAGAAAATTAATATATTTTCATACTTATTTTAATATTTCTCATAATCGATATTAATAAACACAATTTGATGTAAGTATTTTGTCAAAACTCATGGTAGGTAATGTACGCCTACAATACTCCAGAAGGGGGCGTGGGTTGTCAATATTCAGTACACAAGATATCACTTTGTGTTTCATGATCAATAGCATTAAAGAGAAAAATAGCATTAAATTAATAGAACACAAAAAATGTGTCGTTTTGAAATTGGAACTGGCACTAGTCGAGTATTTAGAAATATCTTGAATGCATAAGTGGCCAGATTTGAAACTGTGAAGCAAAATATCTTATATATAATGCATCCTAATAAGATGCATTAAAATGAGTTTAGGAAATGTATACTTACTTTAAAAAGAATATGAAATTAACAAAGCCAGAGGATGTAGCTGAACAAGAATTAAAAGAAAACTGTCATCAAAAAATGAGTTGTGTTTAATTTCTGTGCAAGTGTTGTGTAAGATTGCAAAGGGCAGGTATTTTAAATTGTAATGATTTGAGGAAAGATATATTAACGCACTTATTTGAGCCCACTTATTTGCTTTCCAACAGCTGGTGGACATGTTGTCAGCCCCCTGGGAAGAGCTGACCCATCTGCCCTAAGATGTCTACCCCCGATAGTGCTGTACAAGCAAAGAGGGCTCAATAAGGTGGTTTATTTATATTATTTTATTAAAACATTTATATTTCAACTACATTTGATGCAACCTTTTTATTTAAACAGAACTTATTTTTCCTGACAGTTGTCCTTTAAGACATATTTGTTACAATAGTATATCTAAAGCAATAGTTATTAATCAGTTACCTAATTAAGACGACCCAATGGCAAGGACTCAGGACTTTTATACAGAACAGATTACTTATAGCAAATAATATTTTTGACAATTGCCACATTAAACATTGTTCTGTTGTCTGCACCTGCCAAATGAAGAAGATATTTTTTTCACCCATTAATTAACCGCATTTTAAAGGACAATGTAAATCTGTGCAGAAGAAGTCAATACATGGGTTTACATAGTGGATAAATCAAAGGTTTCCTCGATGAGGGAGTATGGAAGGTAAAAACGTTGCTGAAATTCTCAGTGTGTTGGCACCTTGCTGTCCCAAATTTCTTGTTCTATGGCACATATTAATTTTTATACCTCTGAATCAAATTTTTATCTTTCCAGAATAAAATGCTACAGGAGAACTCCTAAAAAATAGCCCAAGAACAGTCATATTATTTAGTATAAGGCTCTGCTGTACTGCCAAACTCAGCCGTAAGGATGGGATTACATTTGCTTCTCAGGGGAAACAAAGTGAAAAAAGAGGACATAAAAAGTAAAACATTTCTTTATTTTTTGGTACATTGGACTTCATTCATGAAAGAAGGAATTACAGGGAATTGACAAGGGAATTTCAAATGTTGCATCCAAAGAAATTCTACCTTACATTCTGACATACAACCAATAGAAAAGAAAAACAGAATAGCCAATCAAAGGAGATATTCTGAGGTGGTCAGTCAAGAAATAGAAAACAGTAGTTCTCACTAAAAAAAAGTAACAATATAATACTTTATTGAAGTAAAAGTTAGAAATAAGTAAGAATAAAATAATGCATTCCCATTGCTAGGACCTCTTGTATTGTGTCCTTTCTACACTTATAAAGAACTACTTTGATTTTTAAAGTTATTTTTGTAGTTCTGCCTACCGTCTTCTGGAATGTTTACCCAGCACTGTATTTACAGCAAGGCGTTCTAGAGCCCTTTCTTAAAAAAATCTTGCCAGCAGATGTGCAGGGAGCTGGATGTCTGTGTGCTACCAGACACACAGACATCCTCCCATGCTGCCACTTGCACACCCCGGGGGTCACATGTCCTGTGCAATATGGGTGCTGGGTCATGTCCTGGGTGTGCAATCTGGGTGTTGGATCATGTCCTGTGTATACATAGTGTGTACTGGCTGTGGTAAGTCCTGAATGTGTAATGTGGGTGTTGGGGCATGTCCTGTGTGTGCTGGGAATGTCCTGTGGATGCAAATTGGGTGTTGGCTGGGGTGTGCCGTGTTGATAATGGGGCATGTCGTGAGTGTGCAATGTGGGCGCTGGGGCATGTGTCTGTGGCTGCTGGGGCATGTCCTGGATGTTGAAGCTGATGCTTTTGCAAGGTATGTGAGGGCAATAATAACCTTGACCCTTTAAAATATGATTCTATTCATACACATTTTAAGCATGGTAGAATTTATAAATAGAAGCATTTATCAGGGGAAGGAGGCAGTGCCTGAATGTAATCATACCTAGGGCAACTCAAAGGCAGCCATGATTTTGCCTCCACAGATTTAACATGGCATCAATTCAGATGACCGAATATAACATACATTTTTGGGGTCCATTTTCTTGCATGGATTTATTTGTTCTGAAGTTCTACCTGAATGAGGAGGAGAGCTATGACTTTGCAGTTGTCTACCTTTATATGCCAGACTAGGGGCAACTCATTTTTCACTTGTGCATCTATATTTAACATAATGTTTAGTTGTCCTTTAAAACATGGCTGGATACATGGCTGTAGACAGTAGGTGGAGTTAATATAAGATTTATTCAACGTAACAGCAATAAAATGTGGCAATTTAGAATTTGTGGTCGGAAGGGAGGGATACTTAGTGTACAAGCCGTAAAACAAAGCACACAATATTTTCCTTGGTATAGGCCTTTAAGCTTTTCATTGTGCCTAACAGTCATCAGTGTAGATGGAAGAACAAGCAAACAGCACATGGAGCTGTCATAGCTATAATCTATTGTAGCTCCCATATGTTCCACAGATGCGTCCCTCACTTCTAGCTTATGCAAACATATTACAGATAAAATATGTCTCCCATGAATTTGTGCAGTGTAGTGATATTGCTAAAGCCTGACAGTTTTTATTAGAAACTCAGTGTAGATTTTGTCTACAACAAACACTGTGCACTCTGTGGACCATTTCAGTTCACATATTCATGGTACGAAACAGAAAAAGGTTAATACATTTATCACGTTCCAGTCTTGATCTGTGCTTTTATTTTATTCCAAATACATAACCGTGCATAACATACAAAATTATACCTTTTCACAGTACTGGTTACTTTCTCATTGCATAGCATAGTGTCATTTCATGAGTGCTTTTAGCCAGATAAACAGGCCGATACAAACGGCCCGAGCCATGTTGGAAAGCCAAATTCAATCATTTAAATGTTGGGTCACTAAAAGATAAGTTATATCCACAGGTAATAGATAAAGATCCGCACCAATACCGGTTACAGGTGCCAAGATATCAAGACGTCACCCAAGTCTATTTATTCAGATGTTGGCGACGTTTCAACGCTTGCGGGTTTTCTTCAAGCCTTGAAGAAAACCCGCGAGGGTTGAAACGTCGCCTACGTCTGAATAAACGCTCACATTTTTTCATGGAGTGCTGAGTCCCGTATTTTTTTATGTTAAAAGATAAATTAGGCACATTGTAAGGGGGCTTGTTAGTCCAGCTTAAGTTATTATAACTGGAAAATGAATACACAAATTAAATAGTTCACAATATGCAAGAATATCAGTGCATCATGTATGGGTTTGTCTCTGTTCAACTCACTGTTATGCTGATTTGTATACATTTTGGTGCCATATAAAAATATAAATGTAATATAGTAAGATAATATAATATAACTCTTCTTAAAGTTGCAAAAAATGTTTTAATGCAACAGATTTCCTTAAAGCTACATGAAAACACCTTAGATTAGATAAGTTCCGTTTCATTGAATAGCTCCCATCATGTTCAGCCACAGCCATATCATGTTTAGCTTCCCACTACATCAGTAAGCACTGCAAGCCTGCTGGGTCCTGAGCCAATATATTACTTCCAAGGGAAATGAAAGGGTCTGTATCACCTAAACATTGTTCTTACTGTGAATGTAGAGAATAAAAAAAATGATTGAATAAACCCTATACATTGTGTTAATAGAATTGCAAGCAAATGCCTACATTTGTAGATAAATGTTTTAAATGTGTCTATGGGGTTTTCTGTTTATGACATGACCTGTGACTTAATATGCAAATGAACTGCTTTTCAATAGAACATGTTTAATTTGCATATTAAGCCTCCAGTGATGTCATAAACTGGAGACTCCACAGACACGTTTAAAGAAACATTCTTGTCTCCTAATTTAGGCATTTGCTTTAAATTTTACTAATACAATGAACAGGTGATTATTTTTTTATGCTCTACATTCACAGTAAGAAAAGAAAAAAAAACAATATTTAGGAAATACAGTCTCTTTAATCCCTTAAACTATTTTACTTACAATGCTACATTACTTATACTGTTTCTTTTATATTTAAGCTGTTATATCCTGTAAGATTTGTTATGCAGATCCCCTTTTTATTATCCTGTACATATCAGTAATCCTCAGTAATAGAATCATTATTTAACAGCACATTCCTACTGTTCTTACACAATCAGACATCTCAATGAAAGGAATCTTCTTTAATGCTATTATTGTTTCTTTTAGCCCATCTGAGTGATGTGGTCGTCTTCTTACTTCATGCTGTGCGCTGGCCGTGGTGCTGAAATGATGTAGCTGAAATATAAGCTCCTTAGCAATCTGTATATCACGTCATAGAAGGCTGGAGTTTGGAAATTACTTTTTAGAATTCAGTCATATTAAGAAACATATTGTGTGGAATTAATGTATGTTTTAATCAATAAAATATGTTTTTTTATCTAATAAAAAAGGTATAAGTAGAGTAAAATCACACCCATTTTTCTTACTCTTACATTAATGGTCATGTATTAGCGTATTGTCTTAATACACTGTACACAGAGAAAGTAGCTGTGCACTATGCATATATTGGCCCAAATGGTCAGCTCAATAAAGAGAGAACTGCAGAGAATTGAGATGGGAATTTCAAACTTAAGGCCAAAGTAGCTAAGTTGGAAAAATGATTCCATTCAGCTGCATTGGAGCATTTGTTCAACTCGGCTAATTTGGCCTGAAGTTTTAAATTCCCATCTCAGTTCCCTGCTATTCTCTCTTTATTGAGTAGACCCTATAATAATAACCAGCTTAACACAATTATATATGTATTGTAGAAAAAAACTTGAAATCATAGCAAAGTTTAGTATTTAACGAGATTGCGAATCTCTTTCGGTTTATAGACTTTCGGTTTATGGAATACATGTAATGATATTGGCTTTCTATAAACCGAAATAGAGTCCCCATTCATAAGAATAGGTCAATTGACCTATTTGTATGAATGGGGACTCTATTTCGGAAAGACATTCGGTTTATAGACTTTCGGTTTATGGAATACATGTAATGCTACGGGCTTTCTATAAACCGAAATAGAGTCCCGTTTCATACGAATAGGTCAATTGACCTATTCGTATGAATGGGGACTCTATTTCGGTTTATAGAAAGCCAATAGCATTATATACAATCTAATCGCCGATCTCCAACCCGAACATACAGTGAAATGTCCGTGTTCGGGTCTGGGGTACAAAAAACGTAATGTTCGGTACGAACCCGAACAGTGCAGTTCGGGTTCGTTTAACACTAGTGTATAGCCAATGCTCATCTCACCTCAACTCACCCTTTAGTGAATAGGTCGCATTGTGCAGATTTTTCAACCAAATGCAATAGATTTTGAGAAAATGTTTTACATGTTTACATCACTTTGTAGCTTTGTATCCATATTATATTTTTCACACATTTCAAAAATTACATATATCACATTAGAAATAGTTGATCAGCATATGAAGCCACAGGGTGATATAATGTACAGAAGTCAGCAGAGATACATTTAAAAACACATTTTTCTCCCAGCGTATGCATTTGGTTGCAGTGCTAATGTCACAATGTAAAGATCATTTTTGTACTCTCTATTTTCACAGTGAAAACAATCCGGCAGAGTTCCTTTAACACCTGACCAGCTTGGACAAAAATCCAGAACCATTCTAAGTCACGGTTAGTCATGGATGAGTAAGCACTGTTGTTTGAAATCAGTCCTGTTTAGTCATTTCCCTGGCAATGCTAAATGATGAAACATGATACTGATATTCTGGTTTGCTAGTAGTGATGCACTGAGGATATCAAGACCACAAAAAAGCTCATCAAACACATGGCCGACAAGAAAACAAAACAAAAGAAACACATCTTATGCTATCAGAATGAATACATTCATGACTGACCATGCAAAGGATACCCTTTTGGTCCTTCCCAGATAGAAGAAAAGAAGGATTTTAATTTCCCACAACTTAAAGGGAATTTGCAATGTAATTGCATCTAGCTATCTTAAATGTTATGAGTAAATAAACAGGCAGACTTGGACGGCTAAGCCATTGTCAGTACCCTATATTAATATACACACAACCTACCCAACATCTTGGGCACATTTATTATGCTTCCTGATATGTGTTAGTTTATAGTTATGTACTTTTTAATTGCATTAGTTTTTAATCTACTTATATTCTTGGCTTCTAAGTTAGAATCACATGTTAGTTAATTACTCTATAGCTTTGTAATTACACAAGATTCTAATCTCTCTATTTTAATTAGCTATTTAATGTCATGTGTTAATCACTCAGTGTGTAAAGCATGAACAAGTCTTATGTAGCGGTATAGGTGGAGTTTGCAGGATCCTGTGCTGCACACAAAGGAGGGCTTGGGAAATGGGCTGGACCGTTAATACAGCAACAGAAATAACTCTAGTATAATACTTACACAGATTTTAGGAGCTAGGCCATGTTTATGAAATACCTGATGACACATATCTGATTCTTTTTAATTTACATTATGCTGCACTATTTTTGGACACTCTAGGTCAGTGTCGCCGATTATCTGCTTTTTCTCCCAGTAATGCATTAAAGTCGGAAAGCAATTACCTGTTTGCTTTCTGAATTTAACGCTTCTTCAAATACGGTGCATGCAAGCAGATTACCGGCGGTGCCCATATTTTACACTGATGCCTGCTCCTCTCGGACAGAGCAGACAAATGGTGAGGGCTGAACCTAGCTGTGTGTGTGTGTGAGTATGAATATAAGTGTGTATGTGTATGTATGAGTGTTAGTATAAGTGTGTGCCAGTATGAGAGTGTGTGTATGAGTATGTGTGAGTATGAGTATGTGTCAGTATGAGTATAAGTGTGTAAAAAAGAGAAACGATTGTGTGAAAGAGAGCTATATAAAACAAAACAAGTGTTGGGTAATTATGGTAGTTGTAACCCAGACACAAGTGGGTATAAACAATAGGATACAATAGACAGATAAGGTGCTGCCCTTATAACTTTATGACACCAATATGTGCACCAGTCAAATACAATACTTATATTTGGATAGATTTCTTCTGTGTCTGTAGCCTCAGGACCATTCACAGAGAGAATGAGAAATAGAAAAAAGACATAGCATAATACTGTATATAAATGGTAATCCCAGCAGTATATGTCTTTTACTCAGAACACTCACTTTCTACTGAGCAGATTCACTGCTCAATACAATAGCCACATGGAGCCCCACAGGGGAATTGGGTCATCCAGAAATCAGGGAAAACAAAGATCCTCAAAGGGAACAAAGAACATAAAAACAATATGTTTTACATGTAAGCAAAGTATAAGCTGCTCCAATAGGGTGACCGACTAGCCGAACAATTAGTCTGTTTCAACTGACGAAAACGTCCGTGTGTGAATTCAGATAGTTTTCGGTGTTCCACTTCCGTGATGGGTGTGGCACTTCACCTATCAGCTTCATCTTGTGTATAAGTGTGTGTGTGAGTGCATGCAAGGATTTTCGTCTACACAGACGAAGGTGCATTTTGGTGCTTCCTCCTCTTACCCTACCACGCCTCCCACACCACCAACCCTCCATACATTTTACATACAGTATATAAAAGTATAATGTATAGTGTGGAAAAGAAATACATCTAAATATTCAACTCACATGCTCTAAATTTGTCACACATTGACACCCTAACACACATTGAAACCCTTAAACACAAAGACACCCTTGCATTCACACACAGAGACACACTTACCACTTACACACACACACCCTTACACAGGGCCGGTGCAAGGATTTTCGTCTACACAGGCGAAGGTGCATTTTGGTGCCCCCCTCCTCTGACCCACCACGCCTCCCACACCATTAACCCTCCATACATTATATATATATATGTGTAAAAAATAAATACATCTAAATATTCAATAATACACTGTCACACATTGAAACCCTTTAACACAAAGACACCCTTGCAGTCACACACAGAGACACACTTGCCACTTACACACACACCCTTACACAGACACAGTGACACACTTACACACCCTTACACAAACACAGTGACACACTTACACACACCCTTACACAGACACAGTGACACAATTACACACACCCTTACACAGAAACAGTGACATACTTACTCACACACCCTTACACAGACACAGTGACACACTTACACACACAACCTTACACACACACCCTTACACAGACGCAGTGGCACACTTAAACACACCCTTAACACTTACACACACACACACAGTGACACCAATGCACACATAACCTGAGACACACTATTTTGCCCCTCAATATGCCAGTATTTAGCCCCTCAATATGCCAGTATTTTGCCTCTCAATATGCCATTTAATATGCCAGTATTTTCCCCTCAATATGCCAATCTTTTGCCATTTAATATGCCAATATTTTGCCCCTCAATATGCCATTTAATATGCCAGCATTTTGCCCCTCAATATGCCATTTAATATCCCAGGATTTTGCCACTTAATTTGCCAGGATGTTGCCCCTCAATATGCCATTTAATATCCCAGGATCTTGCCCCTCCAATATGCCATTTAATATGCCAGGATTTTGCCCCTCCAATATGCCATTTAAAATCCCAGGATCTTGCCCCTCCAATATGCCATTTAATATCCCAGGATTTTGCCCCCCAATATGCCATTTAAAATGCCAGGATTTTGCACCTCCAATATGCCATTTAATATGCCCGGATTTTGCCCCTCCAATATGCCAGGATTTTGCCTTTCCAATATGCCAGGATTTTGCCCCTCCAATATGCCAGGATTTTTCTCCACTCCTCCCCCCTCCCCAGTACTTACGTTCCGTCCTGCTGCTGTCTCCTGGTGCTCTGCTGTGCAGGTCCGTGGCTGTAAGGGAAGCGTTGTGTGCTCCCCTCCAGCCACGCGGCTTCAATAAAGTTTGTTAAAATAAAATTTAAACAAACTTTATTTTTGCTGCGCGGCTGGAGGGGAGCGCACTACGCTTCCCTCACAGCCGCGGACCTGCACCAGGAGACAGCAGCAAGGAGGTAAGTAAACGTGCCTGGGGGCGTGGGCAATTCCCCCCCCCCCTTGGGTTTACGGTAGCGCCGGCCCTGCCCTTACACAGACACAGTGACACACTTACACACACACCCTAACACAGACACAGTGACACACTTACACACAAACACACCCTTACACAGACACAGTGACCCACTTACACACACACCCTTACACAGAAAGTGACACACTTACACACACACAGTGACACCACATAACGCACATAACATGAGACACACTATTTTGCCACTCAGTATGCCCTTATTTTTCCATTTAATATGCCAATATTCTGCCCCTCAATATGCCATTTAATATGCCAGGATGTAGCCATTTAATATGCCAGTATTTTGCCCCTCAATATGCCAGGATTTTGCCCCTCAATATGCCAGGTATTTGCCAATTAATATGCCAGATTTTTGCCCCTCAATATGCCATGATTTTGCCCCTCAATATGCCAGAATATTGGCACCCTCTTCCCCCTCCCCAGTACTTACCTCCTTGCTGCTGTCTCCCGATGCTCTGCAGGTCCGCGGCTGTGAGGGAAGCGTTGTGCAGCCTGGGGGGCGCGGGCAATTTGGATTTTCCCGCCCCCCCTTGTGGTGCCCTAAGGCGGCCATCTGTGCTGCCTTAGGGTAGCGCCGGCCCTGTGTGTATGAGTATAAGTGTGTGTAAGTATGAGTGTGTGTGTGAGTGTGTGCGTGTATGTGTATGTATGAGTATAAGTGTGTGTGTGAGAGTATCAGTATAAGTGTGTGTAGGGCCGGCCTTAAGTGTTCAGGCGCCGTGTTGGCTTTCCCATGGCGCTTCCCCCCGTCTCTTTCACCCCACTATGTATGTGTCTCTCTCCCTTCCCATGTTTGTCCCTTTCCTCTTCCTTGCAATGTCTGTCTCTCTATAACTCCCGCATACCTGTTCTCTCTCTCCCTCTGTTCTGTCTCTCACCCCCCCTCCCCTGTTCTGTCTCTCTCTCTCCCCCTCCCCCTCTTCTGTCTCTTTTGATCTCCCCAATCCAGTGCCTCTACCAGCTTTTTTTTTCAAGCGGTCGGGCGTGCTCCCTCTGGGGTGTTGCGTCCTGTGCGCTCGCACAGGTCACACACCCCTAAGGCCGGCCCTGAGTGTGTGCGTGTATATGTGTGTGTGTATGCAGTGTTGGAACGTTTCTGCAAATCGTTGTGTTGGCCAAAAATTGGGCACTTGGGTCTATAAAAAGGTTCGCCATCACTGCTCTAGGTGGAGCAATCCCTTTAAAGATCCATGCAATAGAAGACTGACCTATTTTGTGCC
Organism: Pelodytes ibericus; assembly: GCA_036172795.1. Taxonomy (NCBI): domain Eukaryota; kingdom Metazoa; phylum Chordata; class Amphibia; order Anura; family Pelodytidae; genus Pelodytes; species Pelodytes ibericus. The sequence goes on from CM069859.1 coordinate 197,931,246, forward strand.
ATCTGGCAGAGCTGATTGGTGTGTGGCATCTATGACGCCAAACTTGCCTCTAGCCAGGGAGGAGATAATCATCAAGTGGCCTTATGCTTCCCCTTTCAATCAATGAGTCACATGTTTGATAATAACCAATGTACATGCTCAGAAAAATTAAACTTTCACTTTTTCATTAAAAGGTGAAAATAGGATCTCTTACCAGGTGATCAGCCTTGGACCATGCCAAGTGTGTGTGGTGTAATGTGTTGGGCTTTAGGGTTTTGTTTTTTAGACCTATGTACAGAGTGGTAAAGTATATAGAGATGGGATAACTCTAGACTCCCTTGCAGTTGCATGTTTTATGTGTAACTTTTTTTGTAACTTTTTAAGACTCTCATCTTTGCTAAATCAAATAAGGTTTTCCCCAAATGATTTCAATTGGTGTTAATGCATCTGCAATCTAATATGTAGCCTGTGAAATCAAGCTGATCAGATAAACCAGATATTGACAATCTGAGACCCACTATATGTTCTTATAGGAAAAGGAGTAACATACGACAGATGCAAAATAAGCCACAAATCCCTGCTAAATATGGATTGAGGCCTGAACCAAGCTTAAATCAATTGATTCCATTGTAAAGACTGGAAGGTTACTGAGGGTAATCCTGATAGGCTGTGCAGATACCATATTTTAAGCTAATGCAGATCACTAGTCAACATGATTTTCAAGCATGCTTTAGGAGTGAAACTTCTGATCAGTTTGTAAATTATTCTCTAATAACAAATCTACTCTGCAAAATAACAGAAGTCAAAGCATATGACCAACACTGAATAAATAAACAAAGCGAACAGAAAGAAAAATATTTACCTAGTGCATTACACAGGTTTAAATAGTAGAACAACATCCTGCATTAAGACATTTCTCCAAAGATAATACATTTATTATATCTATATCTAAGATTAATAATATTAAATCCAGTGCTATATATTTGTATATTGGCTAATTTATTATACTTGTGTTATGATTAAAATAATCTTTACTGCCAATTCACTGTAAAATGCAAAGGGTTAAACAATCCTTAAGGTTGAACTTTGTATAGTTACATAATTATTTTGTCTAACAAATAGACATGTCCGCCAAGTTTAACCTTTCCAAACACTGATACATATTTCTGATGATCTTGAAGGCTCACAAATCTTCTTCTTAAACCTATTTCCACTACAATAAGGTCATTCTTATGTCAAATGGGGCTTTATTATTATAAATGTGAACTCAATTCACAAATACAACTTCTTTACAGTACATTCACTTAAATCATGGTAACTGTTTTAGCATGGGTTGTCATGCTTCTAGTTCAATATATTGTGTTAAAGTACTGTTCAGTAGTGTGAACATTGGAAAAATAATATATATCGAATTGTTCTATCATGTTTCATTTAGATGACATCAGTAGTTAAGCAGGAAAGAAACTAAGAACTAGGAGATTTTCTGCCTGGACTATGAACAAGTGGGCGTGGTCTGTCATCAGTGGACATGCCTTCTACTGGACTGACAGACACCCCCATTCCTTCAAATTAAAGGGAGCCTCAGGGGTAGGCACCAACATTGGTCATGGTGGACATTTATTGGGGTCTGTGGTGGAAAATTTAATAAGGTTCTATGGCCCTTGACAAACCTTGCCACAGACTCTGGTTCTTTCTAATGGACACGTTGCATATCCCCGGGGAGCCTGCCCTGTTGACATGGCATTGTGTGAATTGAATGCGTTGAACGCAGCTGCGTATTCCGTAGTGAGATTATCAGCTGAATGCTTGGCTTTGACCTTTGCACTGCACGTGGGAATGGTAGATACAATCCCTTTCGGTTGGATCAGTCCTAAGCCAATTGGAATGCAACTTTGCTCTCAGATATCTCAGTTATTTTTATTTTCTTCTGTGTCTCTCTGTCACCCACATTACCAGCTTCCTCTAAAACATAGGGCCTCTTCCAGCAGTAAATGTCAAGTCTTATAGGAACTTCATCATATTGTTTTAAATGTGAAATTGTATACACAAGGCATTTAAGCTAACCCTTCAAAATATGCTCCTGCTGTATATGTAAATTTATTTTAAAAATTCTGTTCAAAAAGCAGTCCCCATGCAATTCTTTCTACTCATCTACAACATCTTTGTCTGTATATAATGATAACCCCTAGGTGTCCAACTACGGCCTTCCAGCCAGAGGTAGGCACCTACATTGTTCATGGTGGACATCTACTGGACCTTCACAGATCTTGCCACAGACACTGATGTCCTTGTACGGACCTATCCCAGCTTTCAGGGCATTACAACTACCATCATTGTTTGTTGTTGGTGGATTCTGGGATGTGTAGTTCATCGGCAACTGCAGGACTACAGCTTGACTTCTAGGTCCTAATGTGTTGCTGAAAAAACATTACTTTAAACAGTAAAATAACATTTATATTTTTAATGTGACTAAATGGGAAGAACATATTGCAAGACTGCACAGTAAAAGCCCCTTGGTAACTGGATATTTGATTTTGTTTTAGCTAACAAGGATAATCTTGTTAGCTAAAAAAAAAAAAAAAAAACAATATGAAAAAATAGACATTATTGATAAATTTGGATAAAAACAGATTGAATGTGGGATGCAGTTCACAATATCAAACAATCTGGAAGTTATTCATGGCCAGTCATGCAATAGATTTATATAATGCTGAGCAACTTGTTTGCAAGTGTTTGATTCAAACACAATCTTAGCATGAGGTGCTGTTGAGAAGTGGAGAGCCAGAACCATTAATTTGCTTCAAAGTGTAGCCTTTGTACAATCTGTGACCCATGACTATTTTCCGTATTAGTCAAAAGAATGACAGTGGAGTGTTTTCCTGTGCTATACAGCATAATTTGCAGTAGGGTTGTAGCACAAGAGATTGAGTACTGATGAAATCAAGCTGTATTTACATACTGTTGAACTGCCTGCTTTGAGATTAATGCTGCCTGCACCACACCGAAGGGAAACGAGCTATCTGCAAGATACATAAAATGCAATTATTAAGAGTTATATTGGTTACAGATTGCGCTGAAATGTCCATTGGAGAGAGACAAAACTGAGCAAAAAATATGGATAAATGAATGTAGCCATCTTCCCCCTTTAAAACATCCTTAGTCAATGGGTAAAATGGGAGGATGCACAATAGTTTTCGAAGTGAAAAGTGTGGAATCCCGAGAGGATTCTCATATAATGATAATAATAATAATAATTAATTATAATTCCGATACAGTTAAGCATTTGACTGCCAATAGGGAAAACACAAACCAGTAGCAGCTGAAACAGTTAATTCCATAATAAGCTATGTAGGTCTTCCTAATTATTATATAGACACCTTAATTCTTAATGCACTCTGCACCATAGGAACTGTCAGGGGCTTAGTAAATCAAGTTAATATTAAGACAATATAATCCAAAATATAGAAATTCAATCATACCAGGTACATATTTTGTTTTGTAGCATTAGTGAGTGAAATTGTAAATAATAATAATAATAATAATAATCATAATAAAGAAGTAGTTAAAAAAAATAAGTAAAAGCAGGCTTTTGATTGGAGCAAGGGGTGGGGGGGATTCTGGTACACAAAAGGGATTGATCCTTCTCTCGTATTCTTTTTATATGCTATTTAAGGCTGAATTGATCAGTGTAACAGCCAGCTGGGTAGCTGCTGCTGCTGTCGTTACTGCCTACTGCTTAATACTGAGCAAGGGCTAAGGCTGGCAGGTAGCAGAGAGAAAGCTAGCAAGAGAGAGAGAGAGAGAGAGTGAGAGAGGGAGAGTGTGAGAGATGTGGGTGGAGAACAGAGCCTGGCACTTACACAAAGACCTAGCATAGCGACACACACACAATATATGGAAACATGCAGAAATACTGAAAGTTAACATAGCAGAGGAGAGTCATTATTACACCATAACAGGATACCAAATGCTGAATTTGCAGTCAGGATAATCACACAGTATCCCTTTCTTGTCAGCCCATTGCAAACACCGCTTACAAGAACTGCTACTGCTGCAACTGGACCCCCTTCCGTGCAATTTCCATCTATTTTAGAGGAAATAAAAAGGGACTGCATTTTATTGCTCAGTCTGAGGATCCATGCAATAGGAGAGGACTGTCTGTAGCATGGGAAGACTTTAGTCATGGGCTGCTAACGTAGGATAACTGGATCTGTCACTACATGCATGCAAGGGACCTGCACTGCTAACCATGGGTGACCAATGACAGCTGAATCTTGATTTGTCACTTAGCTTTGGGATTGTGATTGATTCTTCAAAGTAGGATTTTGCAGGATTCCACACTCTCTCACTGCTGACCATTTCTGGAGGAAGCATCAACCTTCCCACCACTATCCAGAGAGAGAGAGAGAGAAGAGATAGAGGCATTTAGATGGGTTTCTCCATGCTCCCTGTGGCTGATTCCTTTTAGAGGAGCCTGTCGGTAATCTGAGCTCTGGATGAAAGGGATTCATGTTTGCTGCTCCAGCCTGTATAGCTGCCAGTGCTGAGCTGGCTCTCCTGTGCCCTGGATACACACATATGGGAGACTGTGGACCTTATGGCGTGCTATTACCTTGTTATCAGCTCCACTCATCTTACCAATGGTCACTTCCGTAGCATTAAAGGAGTTTTCAGGGGCCCTCTCTGCAAGTCTGGCACCACCTTACCGGTAACATAACATTTTTCTCCTTACTATTTGGTGTATATGATCGTGATACTGCTGCACAGATGGTCCGTGTGTTGGGTATTGCCTCTGAGATGATGCTGCTGATCTCAGTTGGATAGTGGTCTGGACTCGTGTGTCAATTGTGCCTTCTTCAAAAGTTGTTAGTGACAGAGATGTAGTTATTATGAATGCTTAGCATGTCGTGCTGTTTGGCATCGATAGAAACTGCAAGGATCCAACTCGTTCTTTTATTTCCACCTTATGAGGACCATGTGGGTGGATTGTTGATTTTACTAAGCGGCATGATCTCTTGCAGATATCAGGGAACCAATACAGGCACTAGTGATTTGGATGCTGAGTGCTCTTCTCGGATTTTTGCACAACATAAATCTTATTTGTGTTCACTGTTTCCAGGTGAAATATATGAAACCATGTGAATAGCTGTAGTTAATTAAAAGTGTTAACACCTTGGGTGCTGTTGTGGTCACTAGCAGAGTTCACTGGTACCTAATGGGTTAATTCTTCTCTATGTAAGCTTGTACTGCTTATATATAAAAATAGTATAAAGAACAGTTTGGGGACAATGCTAAAAATGCAGCAGTCTGGTGAAAAAAAAATGTCATTGGTTGTCATGGTAATTGCCCCAGCTTCAGAACTTTGCACTGGATTTACTCTCTATACATTAAATACTGAATGAGTAACAAACAAACTTTCTGATGAAGTGGCCCTTGCACTATTTGATAAAGAATCAGTATCTCTTCAAACAAGCAAACATCAAATACTTTGGACATTGTCATTTATACAAAGAACAATTTGAGGGAAAAGTTATAAATGTTTTACATTGTGTCACCATGGAGACCAATGAACTGCTGATTGCTCCACTTTTAGAACTTTGCACCAAAATTGTTCTTTAGACATAACCCTATCTTTTGGTTTCTTCACCAGTGCTGCTTTAACAAACAAAAAAGGTCTACTCAGTAAAGAGAGAACTGCAGGGAAAAGAGACAGGGAATTTCAAACTTAAGACTAAAGTAGCTGAGTTGGAAAAATTCTCCCAACCAGCTGCACTGGAGACTGTTTCCAATCTTTTTCCAATCAGCTACTTTAGCCTAAAGTTTGAAAGTCTCATCTCAAGCCTTCAATTCTCTCTTTATTGAGTGGACCCTATAATGTCCAAACTTGGCGTACTTAATGCCACTCCAGAAGTTGTGAACTGCACTTCCCATTATGCCCAGTCAGCCAGTATATTAATGTGGCTATCTAAGCATCATTGTGCATATAGTCCACAACATCTGAAGTGCCAAAGGTAGTAACCAGTATATATTTAGTAGAATCTGAGCTTTTATTCCGGTAAAGGATGTCCCATGATGCTCATACAGGCATCTGTCTGGAGTGCCAACAGTTGGCAACCCTGTACAAAGTAGTAAACATTCATCAGCTCAAGTTAATACAGAACATACACTTGGAAAGAATCTCTGCCAGTTAACCCAAGATTAACCTAAATTCACAGATGTTCAATGAACTTGCCTAATCTCCTCCAAACACTGTCAAAATAAACAGTTTAAAGAAATCTTTCAGCACTGTAAGGTTGAAGAGGTGCTGTTGTACACCAAAGATTCATGTTATCTATTTGGAACAGCAGAGAGGGTGAAGCAGTTTGTTGGTGATCTCTTAGCAAAGTCTGCAAACATGATGTAACGGAATTATTCAGTTGATGTTATACCCAGGTGTGATATCAGTACAAGTATTACCTTATGTTTCCTTTTTAATAAATAGCATGGTATTTATTACTTGTTATAATGTATACATTGTGTGTTAGTTGTTGAATGTATTCAGAAGCAAATACTTTCTTCCTTTCTCATTTGCCAATGTGACAATTTTCTAAAATGGATCAAAAGAGTCAATAGTCTTAAAGGACAACTGTTTACATTTAGTTGAACGACTGCATCAAGTGTAGATATTGTAAACAAACATGCTTTGAATGAAAGAATACAAATAAAGTGCCGACTTGAACTCTGTTTTCTCCCTATAGCTCTATCAGGGGGCAGTGATTTAGAATGTTGGGTTCATTCTCCCTTCCTCTGACTCAAGATTCTAAATATGTCAGCCTACTGGAATAGCAATATGGAGCAAAGAGGGCTTAATAATGTACTTTGTATTTTTCCCCTAAATTATTTCTATTGAAAATGTCTACACCTAATGCACTACTCTTGATTAAACATATGTTACTATTTTGGCCTATAGTTGTCCTTTAAGTGACATGTTTAGTAGCTTGACCGCTCACAACACATTGTTTATTTTTAGATTATCTGACATGTGCACTTAGAATGTGCTGAAAACCCATACTGTAATGTCGATATGTCAACACATCAATAAGCCAATATCACACTACACACTTATACACATACACACCTTTACACACACACACACACACACACACACACACACACACACACACACACACACACACACACATATTTAATAAATACCTTGATAGTTATATTTACTGAATCATGCAAAGTAGCACACACTGCTCTTTTTTTCCATGATGCAAATTCCTGCTTATTTTTATTATTACCGCGTGATTATAATTGAAGATTGGATTGAAATGAAATAGTCTGATTAGGTTAGTCAGCTGATGGGAAATGGCGTTCTTCTGAGTTAAAGATTCTAATATTTTAATGTATGTTAATAGCTTGCTACAGTTCTGCTAGCCAGACTGCCTAAAGAAAAAAAGTACTTTGACACAGTGCCAGTGTGAATGGATTCTATTGACAGAGCAGGGGTTATTATATACTCATTTAATTCATTGTGTAGTGCAGAGATAGGAGAAATACCAAAGGTGAAAGGAACATACATAGACAATCTAATGAAGACAGCTGTCGTTGATATTAATGTAATGAGGCTTTTAGGATGCTCTGCTGGTCCCAAAAACAACAGGATTTCCAAGTCCAGAGGTATTGCAGCTTTTTTATGAACCTTAAAGTCCCATGATTCTCAGAGACCATTTACCTGGCTACATACTGGTTGAGACTTGGACAGCTGGAGATGCAGCAGTTAGACAATAATGGTCTACTTTCTATTAAAGAGGTTCCATACGATTGGCAATCCACAGCTGGATTCTATTTTCTCTCATCCAATCCATTTATATGTATAGGGGACATAGGGAATCGCCATTAGGAATAGTCAGATTAGCTGGTGTGTTATATGTTGACTGTCCGGAACTTTGATCAATCACTACAAAATATACACATAAACACACACACACACACATATCATCAGTGTTTACATCAAGAAAGATCCTTAAACAAAATGTAATTCACACTTCCATTAAAAAAAAAAGAAATTATATTATAATGTTACAAAATCAAATTACCACTCACCCAGTTTACTCTACACAATTTTAATAGTTTTGCAACCAGTACAAGTATGCAGGAGGTGCCAAGATACAAATAAAAGGTGCTATGCTATCAGATCCTTGGGGCTTCCCTTCTGAAAAAGCTCTGGTTACTTTTAACATAAATAAGTATCAAGATAGCACAGATGCAGTGTTAAAAAACCATTTGAATGTACAGAAACATGTCTCTGCATTCTGTAGGCTTGTATTTATTGTATCAAGGGAAATTACAGCAATCTTACCTTACAGTGCATCAAACATTGCCCGCTGGGTGAAAAGGTAGTAGCATGTAATGATAAATTTTGTTATATAGATAGCATAAGGCATTATAACTTGCATTGAAAACTCCAGCACACTGATAATCAAGTAAGAGATTACCACATTTAAAGTTTTACTTTTTTCACATCAGTATGAGAATAATAACAAATGGATTTATTCCATGAAAGTGATCTTGGAAAGTCTAAGTATGATTCAAGGCCATCGTTTGATAAAATAATATTTGGAAGGTATAGTAAACTAGGTTGATTGTTGTTCATCCTAAATTTCCATTATTCTGAGGCAGCCAATGGTCAGGTATAGATTCTGGGAGGTACAAAATGAACTGCAGGGCACAACTCACAACTTCACTGTTTCTCAAACGTGGTTTGCCACATAGCTTATCTTGCAGCTCTCCAGAAGCTCATTACATACGTGGCTTTTTCATTATCCCTGGTGGATATATTAATAAATGACAACAATAAAAGTGTCCATTTGATGAGATCAAGGAAATGTATTTTGCTTTCAAGTTCTGACTAGGCCGAGAAGCATGTCAGGACAGCAGTAAGAAACTGAATGACACTACACGTTATTCAGTGGAATACTAGCCTGGAAGTGGCATTATACACTTATTCACACAGATTTCACACAAATAATACAGGAACTAAAGATATCTGTTCCAATATTAACACAAAAAAATGAAACAACAACAACTGCTTGCCATTGGTTTGACTTAATTATATTGTACAGCCTAATTATACTTAAGTTAGAGGCCCTAAGACATTCTGTTTTATTCTTCATCTGAAGCAGAGTATTCAGAATGTAAACCTCCACAGCACTTAACTCTGCACAATTTAAAGGGGTAACGACACCTGACATAGTCTTCAAATGGAACATTAAAGGAAAACTGTCAGCAAAAAAAGTTATGTTTAATTGAAAGATAACATCAAGTGTAACCATTTAAAAATAAAAATGTTTTAATGAAAGGATATAAATAAAGTACCTCATTGAGCCTCCTGTGTTTGTAAAGCCCTATCAGGGTGTGGACATCTTGGGTCAGATGGGTCAGGTCATCCTTCATTTAAACCAGACTCACCCTTCACCTATCCAGGCTTTTGTTTGAGAGTTTTTCTGGGAAATACCCACCCTTCCTGAGTAGAATGCTCTCCTCAGGTGTTCCCACCTCCTATAACTTCCGCTTCAGTACCAGCATCTACTACATCACAATACAAAAAGAAAGTGGCTCAATCCTCATTTTCCTACAGAGCACCACAAATGTGGAATAACCTCACAGGCACCATCAAATCTTCCCCCATTGTAAAATCCCTTAAAAAATCTCCTACAATATACCTCAATAAAGCATGTACCTGTAGTCATGGTTCATTCTATTTCTTGTTCATGTTCTGTGTTATATTAGGTTATTTTGTATTTTAATATTATTTTGCATATGTAATATAATTGTTTAAGCTATCGTAACAATGCAATGCTCATACACCCCGTACATACTTGAAAACAAGAGAAATCTCAATGTATCTTTCCTAGTAAAATACTTTATAAGTCAATAAATACATAAAAAAATAAAATGGCTGCTCCCTGTTAGAGATATTCAAAGCAAAGAGGGTTCAATAAGGTACTATAGTTTTATTCTTTCATTAAAACATTTTTGTTTAAAATGCCTACATTTGATGCAATCGTTCAATTAAACATAACTTAATTTTTTTCAGACAGTTGGCCAAATAATTAGTATGGTGCAGTTTCTGTTCATTAAAAAGCACTATAAAGTGTTCTAATAAGACCTTAACCCACAGTCTCGCATTATATCACAGGTTCAGTTCATTAACCTTGTGAGTTAGAAACAATTATTGCATAAAGCCATCTGAGAAAGTCCACACGACTACAAATTCACAAGAATTAACATTGACCTTTAAAGTGACAGGAACAATTCAGAAAAAAAATAACCTTCCAATAAATATCATTGTGAACATGTAGGATTCTGTGTGCCTTAAAGTGACAGTAACAATTCAGAAAAAAATAACCTTCCAATAAATATCATTGTGAACATGTAGGATTCTGTGTGCCTTAAAGTGACAGTAACAATTCAGAAAAAAAATAACCTTCCAATAAATATCATTATGTACATGTAGGATTCTGTGTGCCTTAAAGTGACAGTAACAATTCAGAAAAAAATAACCTTCCAATAAATATCATTATGTACATGTAGGATTCTGTGTGCCTTAAAGTGACAGTAACAATTCAGAAAAAAAATAACCTTCCAAAAAATATCATTGAATACATGTAGGACTTACTGTGCACCTTCTTTCACTATTGGCCAGTGCTGCCAATGTTGTTTTTTTTTTTTTCATATGATGAAATATGTTGCATTACGCATACTACAGTGTTGCATACTGAAACAGCCATGTGCTGCCTTCTACCTAGGTTATTCCACATTTAACTGTATGCTCAGAATTTCACATTCTCAGCTGTTTTCCTATGGGAAATAATGAGGGCCTAGACTTACACTATCCTGAAATCAAAGAGAGCCACAATTTGTATCTTTCACATTGTAAACACAAAGATATGTGCTGAGCAGGTCTAACTTTTTTGTTGTTCTACATTTTCATCCAGTGGTATGAATGTAGAAGTGAGCAGCACAAGGTGTATTCAGATCCCTCTTCCTTTAGATTAGACATGTGCAAAACTAAAATTTTTGTTTCGTTTTTGTCCATTCGGATGAAAATGTTATTTATTTAGTCTAAAACGAATTTCGTTCATTACTGCATTCGTTTCAGACGAAATTCATTCATTATTTTCGTTTCGTTTTATTCGTTCGTTTTATAGAATACGTGTAATACTATTGGCTTTCTATAAACCGAACGAGAGCCCCATTCATAAGAAATTCTTATGAATGGGGCTCTCTTTCGGTTCATAGAAAGGCAATAGTACTACATGTTTTCTATAAGCCGAAAGTCTATAAACCGAACGTTCGGTTTATAGACTTTCGGCTTATGGAATACATGTAATCCTATTGCTATTCTATAAACCGAACGTTCGGTTTATAGAATAGCCATAGGATTACATGTATTACATAAGCCGACAGCCTATAAACCGAACGTTCGGTTTATAGGCTGTCGGCATTTCACTACATGGAGACAGAGTCTCCATTCATAAATTTATGAATGGAGACTTTGTCTCCGTGTAGTGAAATGCTATTGTATTCTATAAACCGACTCTATTTCGGCTTATAGAATGCAATAGTACTATGAATGGATGAATGAACGAATGATTTTCGTTTATTAACCATTCGTTCATTTGGCTTTCGTTAGCTTAGCATTTTCGTTATTCGTTTTCCGGACGAATGGACGAAAATGCTATTTTCGGACGAAAATGCATTAGTCCGAAAACGAATGCACATGTCTACTTTAGATATCCCTGTTAAATACATCTTTCTTTAGATATTACATTTAAATATACCACTTACGCTGGGAAGCCTACTTATGGTAAGCAGCAACAGGCAATTAGCATACTCAAGCATTGTGGAAAGAAGGGTATGAATATATATAGTAATACTTTTCTTGTGTCGAATATAGACCCCATAGAATGTTGCAGAATTCCATTATTGTTCAAACATGTGCTAGTATTTTATTTTTCTGATTTGGAACATAAATGTTAGCGGTAATAGCACATTTTTTCAAGTAACACCAAAGATTTTTTCTTTTTTTTTGCTTAACAAGCAAAATCACTTCCACTTTCATCGCCAGTGAGAATTTTTTATAAAGATAACTTCTTAGCATTTCTCTTCTCTTTTCCTTCATCGTGCTATTACAAGGGGGGTGCGGACCCCAGCGGGGGTGACACCTGTGCTGCTGAACTTTTGTTTTTTTTTGCCAAAATAAATTCTATGTGTGCAATTATAATTATGTCTTTTACAACTGGTTTTATACATTATTAAATTATGTTATATTCTATAAACTGCCGTGATCCAGCATATCCCTTTTAGCGACCATACCAATAATACACCTTCATATTATTGGTAAAACTGGCTGTGCCATATTAATGGCAAAATAACACTGGCATATTATTGGGAAAATTGACTGGAATATTAATGGGAAAATTGTGACTTATTAATGGCTAAATAATACTGGCATATTAATGGAAAAATAATGCTGGCATACTATTGAGCAAAATGGCTGTGGCTTTTTTAATGGCAAAATAATACTAGCTGTAACAGAATGGCTACCCAAGGCCGGTAGCACGTCTGTCCGTTGTGTGAAATCACCTCCTTAGTCCCCGATTAAAGCTCAGCATGTGTGTGGCACTATGTGCTCTTGTGTTTGGGCATAATTAATAGGGCTCCTGTGTGAGGCATATTTATGGGGCTCATGGGTGTGGCATAGTTATGGGCTCCTGTATGTAGCATAATTTGTGGGCTCCTGTATGTGGCATATTTTGTGGGGCTCCTGTATGTGGCATTATTTGATGAGCTCCTGTATGGCATATTTAATGGGCCACCTGACCAGGGGGGTGACACCCTGAGTTACCGCGCTGGGTGACACCAACCCTAGAGACGCCTCTGATTTCAGCAACGGAACTCAATGGGAGTGGGGCCCACTGTTGATCCATCTTACCTGGACCTCACAGGTCATTTTCTAAGTTTGTGAGTTCAGCCTCTTAAATGGGTAATTTATTAAATAAATCAGATGTTTATTATTGAATATAATCAGCATCCGAAGGATGCATTTAGTCTACTTTGGACCACACAAAGGAGACCCCTGAGGGAAATGTGTATGTCCAGCAATCAATCAAACAAAAAGGAAAATGTGGCCATTACACCCTCACAAATCAGACTTTGTCCCCTCATGTTTTGATAATACAGTATTGCACAACCAAAACTAAGGCATGGGAGTAGAGTGGGTCGATAAAATAAACCCCAAAACATGTCCATATTTACTGATTTGGTTTTCTTCTTATACCTCACCACACTGCTCTACTGAGTATTGATAGGAGAAGGTATGTCTGTCAGTCTGATTTAAAAGCTTGTACTTGTCAATACCTATTCACATAATGTGCTGGTCACTTATTAATGCTCAATGCAATTTCAATTTAAACCACTAATACTGATTAAGCCAGTTTCATATTGACAACGGTCGGTGTAGGGTAATAAACCTTAAATTATGTCATAAGTAAGTAATACAGCATGGCATGAGATGCAATTCCATTTCAATCTGGAGAATGTTCAGAATTCAGTCTATATAATTATATATATGTGGCTATATTTCTCTGTGTGTTTATATATATGCACACACACACAGACACACACATTATTTATAAATACATAACTCACAACATTTCCCCCTGGTGAATCGGGATGTCAGGGGCGGAGCTTGGAAGGTTGAGTATCAGCGCTACCACACATGCGCAGTGGCCCTTCTACTCACCTTTTCCAGTGTCCCAGACACCGGAGGAAGGTATCAAGGAATTATGATCCTGCTGTCCCACCAAACTCTACCTCTGTCCTGAAAACTGGGACATAAATAGAGCTTGGTGGGAACATGGGACAGACCTCCCAAATCCTGCAAAGCGGGACATTTGGGGGATATGTAAATAAATTGGAAAAATTGTGCGTTAGAGAAGCATTGTCAGGCTTTTTAATGTAGAGGGCCACATACTATAGATATGCTTAGGGTGGGGGGGTCAGATCATTGTTATTTTTTTGGAATGTAATACAGTAGAACCTATAAACATTTAAGCCAGGCTTGTGGTCACACCCTTGAAGCTCACAGCTCACAGACCACCACCATCAGTGTTTTAGAGCATACATTTAGGTGTTGATCTTTGCACATTGATTGTAGCATTCCTTTCTTGATTTTGCATTTCCCAAATAGTAATGTCTGTTTTCCATAGTTATTTTGTAGTCTATGTGGCAAAAGTTAATAATGCTTCACAAACAATCTACATTATCCGCATAACTGAGCACTCTAGTTGCTTAATAATTGGAATGAACCTTGAAGACTACTTTGTTAATATGCACAAACCCTCTCACAATGTTAACGTCTACCCTAACGTGACAAGTTTCCATTAGGAAGAGCACAGTTTTTGCTTTCATATCAAGCTAGCTGAATTACTCACAAAATGCTTTTGTACGCAGGTGCTGTGTTATAGTAAAAGGGCTCTCTGTCTGGTACAGTTAAATGTTAGTAGTGCATATAGGCAAATTAATCTACTTGTTTAGTTAAAATATAATTTGAGCTATACATTTACTAGTGCATTAATCTGCCACACATTTTTAGATTCCTTTTTGCACTCCATTGTATGCCCATCCCCTTTTAAATCAAGAAAAACATTAAAAAGACTGTAAAAGGCAAAAATCATCCATAATTTTTGTATATATATATATATATATATATATATATATATATATATATATATATATCGCTATATTAGATCTTATATCATAAAATATAATTAAAAATAATAGATAATAGCACTGGTTGACATTCTGCACTCTCCAAAAATTCGGACCAATAGAATCATTGCCTGGCCTGCTGATGTTCTTGACCCTGAGAAGATAAGTCGGTACAGAGGCTTATGAGCCCATAAATCCAAGCATCATACCATGAGACTCAATATTATCACCATCATTGGTCAAAATGTATATGCAACAAACCTGGGATCAGCATAATGAGACACTTTGGTGAAAAAAACGCATAGTTAGTGGCGTCTGAATTGGGAACTGATATGAGGGCACCAATGGTGTGTACCTCACAACTTGAATAAATATAGTCAAGCTGTCATGGTGTGGAGTACAGATACACTAATAGTCTGAAGCATGGGACTCACTTTAGTACTTAACTTTGTACTTAACTTTCAGTATAGATCATGCAGCAGTGGGTGATTCCACAGGGGCTTCTTCAGGATCTCTGAGGGTCTGAGCAACCTCTTCCTTTGGGGCTGCGGCTGCCACTGGAGCATAGGAAGTAGTGCCATCCAAATAGGACCTCCATATTGCGAGGACAGGCATGGATATTCGAAGTACTGTGCAAAAAGGAGGCACATCATCAGGGACTGGAGAGCGATGCCCACAGTGAAAAGGGGATGCTTGCCTTCTTGAGAAGGTCAATAAGTCATTTCAACATTTTCCGCAAATGCGTGGCCCCGGTAATGTCAGAAAGGATTTGCATCCATGGCATTCAATGAGTGAAACCTCATCCTTTCAGCGTTGTAGAAATACGTCTGTTTTTTGAAAGTGTGAGAATGGGCGCAGCAGATATATGTCCCTTGGGGTCGAATTTGGTTGCAATGCCCACAGCCACTGTTAACTCTCTGCGGACATGTGTGGTGAACACAGAGAAATCTTAGTGGCAATCTCCTTAAGCTGGGTACAAATGACATCTGATAATGGGTGATCTTACATGCTTTTTCCCACATTAAGGGCTACATGAACCATGGTGGGATTAACTGCTGACGTCAAGTCCCTTGGGACCAAATAAGAGAAAAGCAGTGAAAATGCTAAATTGTTAGTCACTTTTGGGTTCCTGAGTGTGGTTAAGGCAAATGTATGGTTCATATGTCTACTCACCTTCTCTTCATAGCCTGTAAGTCTACTCATTCCTAATGCCTGGGGATATCACTACACATTAAGTAAATACAGAGATGTCATAAAACCAATACAGTACTTGGCTACAAAATACCCAATACAGTTGGAGCAACCTGAGTGCTATTTATATACACACATTTTACCAGCTGTGTGATTTTGCCATATGAAATGACAGAAATTTCAATTAGCACTATTTCATAAATGCTATCCTGTATTATTAAACATGTCAAACTCAGAGCTTCCTGAATCTGACTGTGTGACATTTTTTTTTTTATATTTATTAATCGCGTTTTGTAAAAAATATGTGTTATTATTTAATAAATTCTTCTTTTAAAAAAAAGCATTCTTCAGCTAATGTATGTGAAACACTTGTGTCTGCACCTAGAGTGACAGGTACTTTGTCTACAGCTAATGCTTCAGAAGGAATAGATTTAAATGTATATTGTGACTAAAATAACATATTATTGTCCACCTCAATTGATGTGTTCGCATTAACATTTTGAATTCCTTCGTTTTAAAAATGGATGAAAATTGATCTTTGATGATGTAATTCAGAATTGCAAGGGAATGCATAAGATAAGAGCAATAGGTCTGTGGAGTCTCCTATTTCTAACATCCCCTTGTGGCTCGATATGCAAATTACACATTTCCCAGTGAAAAGTAGCTCATTTGCATACCAAGACACAAGGTGATGTCATAACCAGGAGACATTACAGACCCATTTAAAACACAGTTTTTTCCTAATACATGCATTTACTTGAAATTCGGCTAACACAATGTATAGCTCATTTTTCATTATTTGCAACATTCACAGTAAAAACAATGTCTAGGTTGACAAAGTCCCTTTAATGAGAAAAGCATGTGAAATAAAAACTCACAGTTCACCTAGGGGGAATATGAAATATTTTTAAATAGCCTTTTCAACACAAATGGAAGGGCAACACATTTACACTCCACAGCTTCAATTAGATTCCTTTTTTTATAAAACTGTTTATGGATTTTAGAAACTTTAATAGCTTCCAGTGTGCATTATTTCAGATAGATTTGTTACAAGGGTTGCCCAAATCACTTTCACCCTAGAATGAGTCACATTCTTTTTTTTTTAATGGTAGTTAAATTTACGGGGATTGAAGCACTTTAAACTGAAAGTTGTTTTTTGATGAATTGGAGAAGATCGGATAAGACAGAAAAAACTATGTCTATAACTGGATGCTGTGAATGTCTTTACCACATTGCTTTCAACTCCATTAGTTGACAAATTAATTATAGATCACATGGTGCTAATGTAGAGTTTAGCCACTTTAAAACCTCTAATTTGTATAATGTGCAGGGTGCATTACTGTATGTGTTGCTCGATTAAAAAAAAAAAAAAAATTCTAATAATAAGTGCAGTGCTGGAAAAGTGTTCCATATTATCCGAGCATAAAATGTCAGTAAACTGCAGGCTATGCTGTGTGAAACAAAAAAGAATAGGATGAATTTAGTCATCTCTCTCAAATGTCAGCCACACATGAGCAGATGTGGACGTCTATTTGTGTATTAACACCTCTGCTGACAGATACGGATGTTTGCATAAATGCATAGACAATGCTATCAGACTGAGATTTATTTCTACATCTGTGCATAATCGCTCTCATGATTGCCAAATATTCATTTGTTAATGATATATCAGGAATAACTTAACACCTAGAATGAAAAGGCATGTCATGAGAATGTAATACCAGCAGAGGGCGTGTGATCTAGGTTTATGCCACCATGTTCTGACAAAACACATATTGCTACGTTATCTGTTCCCGTTCTGGAAGACTGATGGCAGGCCGGCCCACTTATATCCTGCATTATTCTGCACCTCTTGTCTTCATTCGTTGTCTGTTCCATTGAATTGTTCAGGCATCTTTTTCTGTGCCATTTATGGATTATGTGTCACTTGTTTCTTTTTCCCTTTATCATTTACTTTCCATCTCCCTCTCCCTTCTCTTTCCCGTCCATTTCTGATTCTCTAATAACCCATAGCACCCAGACAGCGCTTTTTATATGTCTCTTGTTTCTATGCAAACTAGCGATGACTGAATTATTCTGTTCCTCGTTATGTGTCGTGCACACTGTCTAAGCCATGTTTAAACCCGCCAATCCCTCTTGTACTTTACTTCACTTGCCTGAAACCATCTCCATTAAATTACTGATAATTGCAATAATCTCTTAAATATTCTCGGTTAATACCATGTTTGCTAGTAATAATAATATTTAAAAAAAAAATGAGTGTGTGATACAGAATGTATAGATATCTAAAGTACTTGCCATATATTTGACAGGAAAACAAGAAAAAGTCCAGTATTTCCACAGTTAATATAAGGGTTGAATTTGGCAACTAACAATTTGGGCAACATAGCCAAATTTCAGAATTCGCCAAAATGTGGCTACTCAGTATCTCTGAATTCGGTTCCGAATCAGCTTCTCTGGCCATTCGGAATCCAAAGCATTCAGATTGTGAACATTTTAACATTTAAAACTATAGATTTCGGCTACCCAATTTGCACTGATCACCCCCGGACACACCCACATTTGGGTAACATAGGCAGACTTTGCTCAGATTTTAACTGGAGTATTAAATTGCAAAGTGTAGAAGAATTAAACTACACATATTTTAAACACAGACCTATTAATATGAAGTTATAATATATTAATGTTATATATTATAATAGTATATTTGCATGAATATAAGCATTTTTAAATGATAAATTAATTTACTTAATGAATATTATTTGTATTTTTATTGATTTTTATTATGTTTCGGGAGGCTATAGCCAAAGTCCTCCTTTTGACGTCTATGTAAGGACTTCAGTTATATTTAGAATAGCCAAAGTCCTTCCAAAAGAGCTCCAAAATAAGCCGCAGCTCTCCCATAGAAGTCTCTTTGGGGACCGATGCTACCACTTTGTTTCGGTGTATTTTGACTATATTCAATGTCCGGAAATATCAGCATGGAATCGACTTTGATGTCCGAATTGCAGACATATTCAGAGGCACATCGGAGTTACCTGAGTAGCTATAAATTCGGATACCGATGTGCAACCGTTGTGATCCGAATTTGTCCATAATTTGGAGGCACTATTTTGTGCCGAAAAACCGAACTACTTGAGTCAACCCTATGGTAATTGCGGTTAACTATGTTTTTGACAAAATCTGGTTATAATCTAGTTTACAATAGTCTGCTGTTTAAAGAAATGATCAAGCTCATCAAAGACAAGGAGTTGAGTGAGAGTAGAGATTGGACCTGTCAATTATTTGTATTCCAAATGTTCGTGAAACGGCCTCCTGATTTTTTATAGTGCTGGTGGGGACTTGTGTTTTGTGTGAAGTATATGAACTAGATCCATGAACATTGAATTAAATGGAAGAATGGGTGGATTCAGAGACCATCACACTTCCACCAAAAAGATGTCCAATTCCAGCCCGAAGAGCCAAGTAACATTCTTACCTGTGAAATTGCTAAGTTTGATCCATTGATTAGATGTATTGCACCATAGTGTTGGATCTCCAGGCCTAACCGGTATTCTGTGGGTATGGGAAGCAAGATTCAGCGCTGTCTACACCCAACTTGCAGCCACATTTGTTTTGGCTGGCCAACCCTCTTATGGATGGGGCCACCCATTTTAAGAATTCACACCTATTATGGATTGGGCCAGTTTCCTACAGCATGGGACTGTTTGTCTTCTAGTTAAAGGAGAGGAGACACGATAACACCTGTGTATAATAATAATAATCATAATGATAATAATAATGCTAATAAGATGTTATAGCAGAGCTTCCAGTGTGTTAGACCTAGAGCTATAGAAAGTGTGTACTGGGCAAGGAAGTTATAAAGGATTATATGTCAAAATGAAGCCCACTTTCCCTGATAGTGAATAGGACTGTGTCAGGCTTTAAATAAATAATACATATATTCCATATGTAAATAAGGTATGCAAGTAAGTGCATCGCTTCCATAACCAGTAGTATTTTACATTTGCTTAGTAATAACAACAGATTGAAAGAAATATAACTATATCTAAATTGTGGGCTCAAAGCTCGATAAAACATATTTTACAATATGAAGTTGTGACAATCGTTATATAAGTTGCAAATACTTTAAGGTCTACTTGTAGTAGCTATTTTGGGCCAACATAAGCATGTAAAAACATGAAGAAAAAATAAGATAAGGGTTAATTGGATGGTAGTAAAATAAAGCGTTCGTGATAGATGAGTCATAGCAGTAAAGTAAAGGGCTTCTCTGTTTTCACATTCACTCATGCCAGGACTGGACTTATATATTTTGAAGTCTGATCATGATCTGTAATTAAAGTTACAGTAATCCTGCTATCTTAAATTGCTTGGCAGATGGCAATTCTATGGCCAGATGGACCCAGCCAGGATTCTCATTCAGTGTTCACTTGTAACTGATATGCAGTCAGGGCATCAGGAAGCTGCAGAATGCGTGAGTCTGTCAATACGAGTTTAATTTCAAATTGGAATAAAAGAGAAAAGGAATGTGTAATGATTTTATTGATTAGTTCGAAGAAACCAAAGCAGCTATACATAAAAATAACCTGAATATTCAATCTGCTATGGTTCGAAGCAGCTCTAATATTTGACAATTTCAGATAATCTTTATAGTAATTGTAATATAATTAGAGTTGAGCGGACACCTGGATGTTCGGGTTCCGCGGGTGCGGCCGAACTTCGGAAAAAAGTCCGGGTTCGGGCTCGAACTTGACCCCGAACCCGAACCCCATTGAAGTCAATTGGGACCCAAACTTTTGGCCACTAAAATGCCTCTAAAAAAGTCCTGGAAAGGGCTAGAGGGCTGCAAAATGAAGTAAAATGTGGGTGAGTGTCCCCATTCATACGAATAGGTCAATTGACCTATTCGTATGAATGGGGACTCTATTTCGGTTTATAGAATAGCAATAGCATTACATGTATTCCATAAACCGAAAGTCTATAAACCGAACGATGTTCGGTTTATAGACTTTCGGTTTATAAAATAGCAATAGAATTACATGTATTCTATAAACCGAAAGTCTATAAACTGAACGACGTTTCGGCTTATGGAATGCATGTAATACTATTGGCTTTCTATAAACCGAACTAGAGTCCCCATTCATAAGAAATAGAATACATGTAATGCTATTGCTATTCTATAAACCGAAAGTCTATAAACCGAATGTCTTGCGGTTTATAGACTTTCGGTTTGTAGCCGAACCCCGAACTCCAACACGAACATACAGTGGAATGTCCGTGTTCGGGTCCGGGGTCCGAATACCGTAATGACGGATAGAAATAGAATACACTGCGCCTTTTATGTGAAAAGAGTAGCAGCACCGAAACACAACCAGTGCTTCACTCCTGGTAAAAATTTACAAACAATACACACAACGTGAACAGTGCGCTTCCCAAAAACACTACACACTCGTATTTACCCTATACGTGGAGGTAATCCTCTCCGTAGTATGCAAAGGGAAAAAGATAAAAAACTCTTATAGTGTAGTATATTAAAAAATATAAAGTGATATAAGTGCGTAAACATAGACACACTCACATTTTACTGAGCAGTATCCTGCTCAGTCTATAGGGTGTTTGGGAGCCCATCGTGAGGTCTTGGATAAAATAGGTAGGCCTTTTGGTCCCTGCTACTTCAGAATCCTATTTTATCCAAGACCTCACGAGGGGCTCCCAAACACCCTATAGACTGAGCAGGATACTGCTCAGTAAAATGTGAGTGTGTCTATGTTTACGCACTTATATCACTTTATATTTTTTAATATACTACACTATAAGAGTTTTTTATCTTTTTCCCTTTGCATACTACCGAATACCGTAATGTTCGGTACGAATCCGAACAGTGCGGTTTGGGTTCGCTCAGCACTAAATATAATGTATTGTAACATACACAAGAAAACTTGTAAAAGTATTGCTTTAGTTGATGTAATAGTAATATAAATTCCAGAAGAACATTTGGAATCTGGTTGCTTAAAGTGGAATTAAGTTTTGTTTATGGCTAGTAGAATGAGGGTATGCACACAGTTCTGCCTCTCAGCAGAGATGGTCTGGCTGCAGGCATACTCTGACAGTGTCTCCCAATCAGAACTGTTGCTTGCTGCTTGAGACTGTTTGGGTATGCATGGTGCCGACAACCTGTTTCTGTATTTAATAGAGGGGGCCTATTTAGAATATGATGAATGAAAAGAGATTTAAACTAAAAAAAAAAAATTGCCACAATTATGCCACATTTCCCTTCTCCTGTGGTTGCAGAGTGTGGGATATGGAGGAAGGAGGCAGTATTTCCTCTCTGTGCCCAGAGCACAGAATGCAGTTGAATTTCTGGATCTTATGCATGCTTCAAGTAATGGTATTTCATGTGGTCCCACTATGGCAAATGAACAAAATGACAGGTCACTCACAAAGTAATTTGTTTAAATCATTGCTAAAAAGCTCATTTACCCTCCGTGCCATAGGAAGGAAGGTGCGATGTTGTAATAGCTTTCCACCTCGTGAATCAGCCAAAAGTCATTTATTAAATTATAATGTAATGGTTCCAGTAAAGAGAACCCTTTAGTTAAGCTTCAGAGAATATAATACATGCCCGGTGGAGGGAAAGAGTAATAAGTACCAGAGGGAGGAACAAAACATGGAAAGATTTGGGATTACTATGCAATTTCTAAGTTACTTTATCAAGCTTTATCAAGGCTCTATTTTATTGGAACAATATTGGTGTAGTATGGAACTTGCCAGTATTCATATGAAGATTGCTGGCTGGCAGGTGTATACTGCTTCTCTATGAAAGAAGGGAAACATTTCCCACCAGCTCCAATTACTCCAACATCTGGGGCCTGTCTCTTTTTTTTACCCTGGCAAAAAGAGTGTTACATATAAACCCATTAAAAGTGATCTAAGTAAGTATGCAATACATAACACTTTAAGAACACGTGACAGACGTGTGGCACGTCTTGTATGTAAACATGTGGCATGACCAATTGATATATATATATATAAAATAGTTATTTATAAGGGTAAATTTGGCACCAAAATAAAGTCACACATTTCTGTAAAAAACAACAACATATAGTTTGTATAAGTACAAAAAAGCTCTTGTCCTGAAGGGGTTAAAGCGACTATATGACCTCAATATTGTTTTTACTTTGTCTGTAGAGCATAAAAAAATATTGAAAATTATCAACACATTGTGTTAGCAAATCTGCAAGTAAAAGCCTAAATTAGGATACAAATGTGTAATAAGCAGGAGACTCCACAGACACATTTAAAACAAATTTTCCTCCTAATTTAGGCATTTGCCGTTTTCCTAATACAGTGTATAGATCATTTTCAATCATGTTTTATGATCTACATGCAAAGTAAAAAAAACAATGTTCAGGTGATACTGTCCCTTTAATAAAAATAAACAACAATAACATTAAATCACACACACAACAAGAAACTGAAACACATAGAGAGACACAATGAAGTGAATAAGAAGGTTTAAATGCATGGTTTGCCTAGCTAATGAAAACCTATTTTTCTATGGTATAAATAGCCTATATATTTATACTATTTTTCATATAGTATAAATAGCATGTGTGATATCTGAAAGAGATTTCAGGAGCAGATTTGTTTTGTTTTAGGTGTATACACGGGTCCCATATGAGTTCCTCTGAGTGGCTAATAGGTCAGGTCTAAAGTACATATTATTACAAACAAAACTTGCAAATTGAAATGAATAGATTTTCTGCCATGCCATTCAGAGCCATTCAGAGCCATTCAGAGCCATTCAGAGCCATTCAGAGCCATTCAGATGTAGTGATTCACTTTAAAGCAACAAAGCCTCAATGAAAAGAAGCAGTGTAGTTGTTGTAGTGGTACTTTGTTACGACTATGACTCTTGTTGTGATAGCTTTTCTCTTTTTAATATACTCTCTTTCTTATTTTGTTTATTCACTTTAATGTATTTAAATGTTTCTATCATATCCCCTCTGTATGGCCTTTCTTCCAATATTTACATGTTAAGATCCTTTAACCTTTCCTGGTAAGTTGTATCCTGCAGTCCATGAACCAGTTTAGTAGCCCTGCTCTGAACCAACGTATCTATATCCTTCTGGAGATACGGTCTCCAGTACTGTTTACAATACTCCAAATGAGCTCTCACCAGTGCTCTGCACAATGGCATTCATTCATTCTTTTGTCCAGCTTTATATTTATTTTTGAACTAATGGACGATTTCTGTCCAAAAACACATTTGTAAAGAAACAACAGTCTAAAAAACACTATGCTGTCATGGCTAAAATTCAGAAACCTGGTTACAGTCTAGAACATCTGAATTCCGAACATTAGGTAGCTCTGAATAGGGTTAAAGAGGTACTATACCTTCCAATATTTAAATCACACAGAAGCAATGCTCTGTGTGGTGGGAGCCCACTAAGGAGAATATCTCAAAGCTGTAAACTACCGATCTCATGATGCTAAGTCAGTCACCTAGCTGTCACACATTAAGATGGAAATACACACAAAACTGGCAAACAACAGATTAGACAAACACAAAGAGACACATACACCAATACAAGAGAGAAATATATTAGACAGAAAGAGACATGCCCATACAAGAGCGAGACATATTAGACAGAAAACACGCAGAGAGAGAGACACACACACATACAAGAGAGAGGCATATTAGACAGCCACACATACATACAAGAGAGAGGCATATCAGACAGAAAGGCATATTAGACAGAAATAGACACACACACATACAAGAGAGGCATATTAGACAGAGACTCACATACATGAGAGAGTAATATTAGATAGACAGAGACAAACACAGTGGGAGAGTCAATCAAGAAAAAACAGACCTAAAACATATGGAAGTTCTGCCTTGTGCAGCTGAGCTAGGACTAGGGGTAGCCTATTCTGGGTGGGAGGGAAGTGACAAGGCAGGTCACTGGGGAATGGGAAGTTGAGCTGCTGTATTCTGCAGCCTTGCAGTCTTCTGATGGGTCGGACGTCAGTTGACAAACAGCAATTTAATTGAGCTATCCTCTACACTGCAGCCTCTATAGCATCCCTGGTGGTTTGTGCCATGAGGGAACGACACAGAATTTTCCTGTCATGGCACACTACCATGTGAAGGGTTGTGGGCGTGGATATGATTTCATATCCCCACTTTCCCTTCCCTATTTGTGGCAGAACAGGAACACCTGTTTCCTCCTGACCAATTACTGCTAACAACAGCCTACAGGGGAGGACTGCAGAAACAGCTTCACAGAACTCCCTGAACCAGCACCCTTGCCCAATGGTAGCACCATCCCTGTGTCCAGCAAGTTTACCACACTGTGGTGGCTAAGCATTGTTGGATGAAGACGTCACCAATTAGGGCAGACATATGGGCAATCATCTGTGTCAAACATCCTTCTGTTGGCAGCTGACCCATCCAGGTAACTATATCTCTTTCCTCTATATTTTTGCTGGAAATCTACAGGGCATGCCATAAGTCTGGAACCATAAAATAGCAGTGGATGTGATTACACGTGTTCTGAAGGAGTGGACGGATCATTTTCACATGTGTATGCTACACAAAAGGCGGACATTTTGAACAGATTGTCTTTTTTCCTATGGTTCCAGACTTATGGAACACCTATAGATCAAATACATATAACCAATTTTTGTGGATGGAAGGTTCACTCTGATTTCTATGGTTTGGACCCTTAATATTATTAACAGGCAGGATTTCATTTGTTTTTATTTTTTAAATTTAAAGCCAGATGGGGTTACCACCTTTTCTTGAAAAAATACGGGCCATGATATGACCTCCTTAGACTTAACATGAGCCTCAAGCTGATATTTTACTGCCACCCAGGCAACGTTAACCCCAACCACCATGCCATTACGGGAAATCCCACTATGGGTCTATTCGTGAAAAAACAAACGATGGGTGAGCTGAGTTGGAACTAGCATTAATGGGTTTCTGTTTTCTAACAGAGCAAGAAGGTAAAAATGGTAAATAAGCCCTACAGGTCTAAATAGATGGTCTAAATATAGTCTTTATGAACACATTGCTTGTCTGTATTCTCTGATTATGATGTTATCCCACACGTATTAAACATGACCAAATACGGACAGCTTTGTTTCTAGCGAATGGCTGAAGGTGTGGATATGGGTGTGCCTTAACTGGGAAGTTTTTAGTGACTTCGTGACACCCCAAAAATTCTGTGCTCCTAGAAATGAGCGATATCAGGGTTGAAAAGAGGGAGAAAGGGATTTTGGTCAAAATTAGGGACTGTTTATCTGATAAAGGAATACTTTGGAGCTATACCTACATAAACATTATACAATATCAATATAAAACACAAAGTGTAGACTGCTGCGCCTGTATGTGAACGGGTATGCAGCACTCTGGCACCGCTAGTGTCTCACTTCTAGCCAAGTAAATACAATACAAAGAAAAAACGTGACCAGTGCGCTTCAACCAACACTACACACACTGTATATTTACCCTTAAAGCAAGTATGTATCTGAATGAATGGTGCCAAATGGCCACTCACATTCGTCTGAGCAAGACTTGAAAAAGAGGAGAAACGCGTTGTGTGCTACAGGAGACAAGGGATGTGCAAACACTGGACTCTTTTTCAAGGATTTTACTGCTTTTACTGTTTTTATTGAAATTGAGGACTCTTCAGATTTTAAACTGTAAGAATTCTATGTTTTATTTTAATTATATATTAAACAGTGTTCATTAACATCCTTGCCTTCCTTCTTCCTCATGTGTTGATATATTTTATGGAGTCTTCATGGATGAAGTGACGGATCATCATTAACCCTTTCCCTGGGCTCCCCAATGCTGATATCCCTGAGCAAGTAGTTGCTCAGACGAATGTGAGTGGCCATTTGGCACCATTCATTCACTTTATTTCACTTTTTCTTTGATATATTACACTATTGCGTGTTTTATTCTTTTATTTTTCATATTCCCTTTGTACAACACTGCAAGATACATACTTGCTTTAAGGGTAAATATACAGTGTGTGTAGTGTTGGTTGAAGCGCACTGGTCACGTTTTTTTCTTTGTATTATACAATATCCAAATTACTTTTTTTTTTTTATAGAAAACATGTTAAGTCGCAAGGTTTAAAAAAAATATTACAAGAATAACAGTTAAAATGAATTCGAGTCCCATACTATGTACAAGATGTGGGACTCGAGTGGTTCTTGGTTTAATGCCAGTAATATTTTAATAATTTTCACATAAAGATACATCATCTCACATTAAATGATACTGCACTACAAGTACTTTATATTCGAAAGCTGTGGACTGGGACAGGTTTAAGTAAACCTTTAAATCAGGTCTCAATTAAGTAATTAAAGACAATATTTAATCAATAAATGCTTCTTAAAGTGGCAGCTTGCATGGAGATGTAATGATGTATAAAGATGAGATTTACTTCCAAGCAATGGGAAAACATCCTAGTGTAGCATATTACAGAAGGAATAGTAGCTGGCAATGATCAGGTATCCGCATTTTATATTCTTAGGATACATTTATATATAAAATATGCTTTATTATAGATTTCTAGATTTAAATCTTAAAAATATAAAAGCAAAAATATATGTATATTTAACAAATCAAAAGAATTCCACACACTACGTTTAATCAAAAGTAATCAATATATTATATTGGAAAATATATATTGATTACTTGGAGTGTGTGGAATTCTTTGTTGTATGGTAGGCAACACGGCACCCGGGTCCGAGATATAGTTGGAGTTTGCTGATTAGCTGTGCAAAAGTGAAAAATATTTGGACTGAAAAATAAAAAAAATAAAAAAAATATATATATATATACATATATATTAAAATCCTAAAAATATTTAAAAAAAATGTAAAATTAACAGATGAGAAAAAAATGTGATATAACGATTGTCTTTTTAAATGTTGATGTATAGCAAAGCAAAGAACACTATGGAAAAGATAATACTATATGGATTATTTATTATTATGTATGAATGTAAAGTAATTATTATCATGTAGCATTATTGTGAAACGTTTTTGATACTTTAATAAAAATAAAAACTATTTTAAAAACTATACACAGATTTTATTATTTCTGTATATTGTTACAATGAAATGTTTGCTACCTCTAAATAAGTATATGTATAATATACAGTATTATGCAAAACATGTTAGGCAGGTTTGATGATCTGCAAAACTTCAAACAATAAAGATTTCTACAGTGTTAACTGAACCCTAATGAACTAAAGCCTTTTAAACCATGTAATAATATATAAATATAATGTATAAACAGTATAGTAAAGTAGTACATTCACTAACATTTCAGTTACTGACATGAATGGCTGCAAACCCAGGCATTTTTTATTGGAATATTGTAGGTAAGTGGTAAAATGCAAAGTATTTTATACACAGAGTATCAGTTTAGCAGTTGATTCTCTGCTTAGCTGCAGATAAATCAAGAAGTCGAACAGTGTACGTGACAGCAAATGGGAAACTAATCCACATGTAATGCAGGATTAGTTTTTCAGTGTGAACATAACAGGTAGAAAAACCAGATGAGCTAATCTAGAATCCAATACTGGATTAACAGTTGGGAGACAGATAGGCAGTGTGTGTGAAAACAGACTCAAAAGCGTAAACAAAGGGTAGCTGGAGCGATAAATGTCTAGGTCAAAGCGCTACACATGTCTGTTTCACGCTAGCATTTATTACCTTGTACATCGCTGTGTGCCCACGTTAGCCATAGCTGCCATTAAGCAGGGCTTGACAAATTTATCTGAGTTTTAGGAGCCAGCTAAAAAATCTAGGAGCCACATAAACACACACAGTGCTCACACCATAGTGCGATATTAAAAGTGATAAACTGACTGATGCTTGCCACCAGGCACACTCTCCTTCTAGTGTGTTTAGTGCACTACTTAGCAGCAAATCTCACCCCTTTTTAGCTATTGCTCACTTGAAAAAGGAAGAAGGCTGAGGCGAGTTCTCTTCCAGTGAAAAAGTGAGAAAAGCACTCATTAACTCCATTAAACCACGTCGTTTTTTCACCGGATTCCATGAGTGCCGTATTTTCTGCGCTTTTCTCCACCTAGCTTGCTCAGTGCATAACCACTTCTCTGGAACGCTCCCCCCGTACCTGAGCGGCATGCTCGCTCTTACTCCCTGAACTTCCTGCGATCTCAGATCCTGCACCAACCCTTCACTAGCGATACCTCACTTCAAAAAGGAAGCGGGCCGAGGTGCGTTCTCTTTCAGAGCTCCTCATATGTGGAATCAGCCTTCCTGTTTCTGCCAAATCATTATCTAGTCTAAAATCCCTGAAAATAAGTGTCTCCCAAATCCTCAAAACAGATTGTACCTGTTATTAGTTTACAAACTCCTTCGTTTACTGTACATGTTGTTCCTTTTTTGTATCAATAATGATTTACCCTGTATGTTCTCCTTTCAACTTGTTAAATATATGTATGTATGTATCTATTTTTAATCTACTGTTAAATGTGTAACTGTGTAATTCCATTCTGGACTGGGTCCCCAGGTCATACTTGAAAACGAGAGAAATCTCAATGCATTCTTCCTGGTAAAACACTTTCTAAAGACTTTGGTAATTCATTAAAAAAAATAGATATTAACATATAAATACAATGAAAAATACATTATATGGGTGTGCTCCTGCGCCAGCGTCTAAGGACCAAAAATGCACTTAAAACACAATGCAGAAAAAAAGTGAGAAGAAAATATGTGGGGGGTGTCCAGCGCTACACGGATAAGTACAATGATGCTGCTTTTTACTGTTTTTCAAAAATATGTTATTTTGTAATTCTTTAAATGTAAACTTGAACAAAATAGATTACATTTTCAAATTTGCTCTGACAGATGTTAGTTCATTTTGTAAGCCTGCATTATAATGTTTTAATAGCATTCCTAGAATTCTCCCACGTGGCTGCTGTCCCAATATAAACCAATAATAGGACTGTTGACTGCAGTACAGATAGCTTTACTGCTGAAACAGTACAGTACAGTTGGCTGTACAGATATGTACAGCTGAAAACATATATATATATATATATATATGTGTTTATGTGTTTAAACAAGTAACAACATACACTGTGTATGAAGTGTGAGATCCATTTAATACACCTTTGTTTCTTTCATAGTCTTTCTTCTGTGGCATTCTAGTGCATGGATTGTGATCCAGTTCCCTTGGTATTCATATCTCACTTGTATTGCTATTGAGACATTTGAATGTCAGGGAACTAAAGAGAAATGATTAACTCAGTATCATCCCCCAGGATTCTATGAGTTCTGATAAGGTGCAGTGTCAATTTTGACTTTGGTGGCCTGTTTCTGATCTTCTCCGCAATCAGATTAATTCATTTCTTTTCATTTAAAAAAAAAAAATATCCAGGGTCTTCTCTTTGGTATCTGAGATTGTAATGGTGGTGATAACATGCAAATTCTCCACTTTATTGTAATTTCACAGCTCTTGATTTTCCTGCCGCGTTTACTATCTTAATCCTATACATTAATTGAAACTGACCGTGCCATTCGCAGACGGTTTATTGAGAAATGAGTCATGAAAAGGGTAGAGGATATATGAATCGTGTGGAGAAAGAGGTGGATATGGAATTAAGGCAAAACAAAAAGGATTTTTACTAAATCAAGTAAGCTTAATTACTATGTCGCTGATCATGCCATTCTGATTTCCAGAATAATATAAGTGTAAAATGCTGCCGCATAAATAAAAAATAAAATACTGGAGACAAAAAAGCATCCTGTGACATTATATCCAATATTGGCTCATTTATTTCACTGGCCAGGAAAACAGCGCTTTGTGTGCACATTATAAGCACAGCTGTCATGTCAAAAGGCCATGGTTGCTTATAAGATTTAAGCTATACGTTGTACTAGCCAACTTATTGGAAAATGCATATAAAAAAAGTGTCTTTTTATAAAATATTTCAGATTTTAACACTGTGGCACCTGCATAGAGGTATACAATACAACAACCAAAGTGCTATAGGCTGAGTATGTTTTTATAGGGACACACAATGCATAAGGTATAATCTCAGATTGGTAAGTATGAGCCCAAGGGGGCTTCTACAGCCCATAGAAAGTGAAGGCTATACATTTATCTACATATATAGATATATTTATAAATATATATATTTATCAATATATATTTATGTATTTATATATATATATATATATATATTTTTATAGTGATTTCACTAGCAAAGTTACATTTTATTTTTATTGCAGAATTAAAGATGACCTAGTGCAGGGAATTCTTCCACTGATTTCACTAGGGAACACAATGTCCATTTCCAGTTCAGAATAGTTTTATGCTCATAATTTGCAAAACAGTATCGGAGCCTATTTAGTGGTTATTTTTTTTTAATAAGGTTCATATAAGCACAGACATTTAAATTAGACATGCAAAAGCTAGAGCAACCTTACGGTCATATGCAAAAAAGCAAAACAAACATTGGGCTCAAATAACTCTTTAAACTTTTTCCGTCCTAATTTTCAGGGCCCAAAAGCTTATAGGACGGCATACAACGTCCAGAGTGGCCAGACACGATGAGCTGTGCTTTGGATTCTGCTGCAGGAACTTGCAGCGGGATCCCCACTGGCAGATGAGGCTCAGCGTTTTACTATATTTCACCATAACATTTTATATTTATAGTATATTTACTATAACATTTTATATTTATAGTATATTTACTATAACATTTTATATTCATAGTATATTTACTATAATATTTTACTCATTTTACTATAACATGCCGCGTCCCAACTTCCGTGTTCGGGTACACCTCAGCGACGTCACACAGAAAGTGTAAAGACCCTGATTGGGTCTCTTCCTATATGTCCCTGACTCCCAATCACTCTGGGATCTGGACCCGGAGCACAAACACACCGTTTAGGTCCTTAAGGTCAAAAGTACCATCCGGCATGAAGGGGTTAATTTAACTAGAAGCTGGGGCATCTTTTGCGAGTCTAATACATATTTGCACCATAGATGAATTACTTGTATGGTTTAATTCTCTTACCTTTTCTTGAACTCAAAGTCGCTTGTGTTTTTTCCCTGTAATATTAAAAAAAACAAGAACAAAGCTTTTAATGGTTTGTGTAATCGTTTTTCATGTTTGTTTCAAACTGGACACATGCCTTGAATGAAATTGCAAATGTCTGAAATTCTTGATTGAAATAAGCTGTAATGTGTGTGAACGTGTGAACACGGAATGGCAAAGACTTGAATGAACAATGACATCAGCCTGTAATGAGGCTGATAGGTTCCCGATACCAAAGGCTGGGGCATTTCATAGAGTCATCATTTGGAATGCACAATAGAGCTGTGATAACTTCAAACAAGTGACAAGCTTTGTTTTTTCTACCCCAACCTGATTCCATGTCCGAATGGCAGCCCAGTAAATTGTATCCAAATTAAGATTAAGAACATTAAACAGCTAAACAAAATACTTATTCAACAGATGGTGCTATACAAATTCAAATACAATCCACAGACATGTCCAACAGGTGGATATTACTAACATTGTCACAAAGACTACTTTGGATTGTTTATTTAAATAACTTACAACCCATAGGAAGTTGGGGAAAGGAGAAGCACAAGGTGTGAGTTATTAATATACACAGGTGACGATGGTGAGTTCATAGATAATGAGATGTAAGAATAATAATATCCCTTGTGGTAACTAGTAGAGTCTTCCATTTTAATGAAATTGAGGTCTACCAGTCCTTGATATTATACTTCAGGGAATGGACTTGTCACACAATCTTTGAGTCAGCAACTTGAACAATGATGGCCAGGGAGGACTGGGGGATGGGGGGGAGAGGCAAGTGGCTCCCGGGCTGTTTTTAACCTGACTCAATGGGTTGGGGCCGATTTTTCATCTCTAAATGCCAAGTGCATAGCAATTTAATTCTTTCTAGCCAATTAACTTGTAATCAGTTTGTCAACATATCTGTTTTGCATGTGTATTTATGTCTTTCTCTGATGAAATTGCACTATGGGCTATTTAATTTTTTTTCTCTCCAGGCCACAAGTTGACGATAGCCCACCCCTGACGATAGCTAAATTTGACATTGCAAATGCTCAGTCAGTAATATAGTTAGCCATCACTGAACTAGGTAGATTAAACAATGGATTCATTAACTATACATTGAACTGTGATGAAATGACATAGGTATAGGAAGAATCAGGCATTAATAGCTAAATTATAAACATTATCTAACTTCTCTACCTTTACAACCTAGCAAGCAATGAGTGCATTTCACACCTCATTTCGCACCCCATTTTACTCTAATTAAGGGTCTAATTAAAAAATAATGGTCTAATTAAAAAAAATTCTAGAATAGCTCGAGGAGGCCGACTTTCATTTTGAGACTAAGTCAAATTCGCCACCCAAAATTTGAATTAGAAAATAAAACCCAGGTTCGAATTTTCCCCACTGAAAGTAGTGGGAGGTGAAATCATCTAAGCTATTTTTGAGACTAAATCAAACTCATGTGCCGATTTTGGCTTAGTCTAAAAATTAAAGTCCACCTTTCGGAGACGACCTCCTCAACCCACACTCGAATTTTAGTGAATAGACCCGTCAATATTTTTAAACGACTACTACATGTAAAAGTAGAACAGGCCATCTAGTTATATTGTAGCCTCCCTTTAACGTTTTCACAACAAAGATTCATAGATCATTAGAATGAAGTTGAATAGAGAAATGTCGAACATCCAATAAAGTACACATTAACAATACTATATGTTTTTAAGGGGGTATGTTTAATGATAGAATACCACATGATGTTATAAATTAATTGTAAACAGTATTTACATATTTTCTTGTGATAGCAGATTGCCTGCTAGATTATTGATTTTTAGATATTGATTTTTGACCTTACTCATGTCACAAATTGTGTGTAATGTGACTTCATATCCATTGTTCTATGTGCAACAGTTGACTAATGAACAGCGCAGCATTTGTTAAAACTGCCTACACTGGCTTTGTTACATGGGCCATATGGCATGCGTCAGACACCCTAGCATTACTACTGGCATTATGGAAAGGTAATGGCTACATTTATTCGCATGTAATGTACAATTACCAGCTCCGTGAACAAGTTACTTTTTAACATGACGGCTTCTCTTTAGACCCTGGGATTAAAGTTAACCTGTAAAGTCTGACAGAACAGAGCAGTATTAGAAGCTGATTAGTGAGCCAGAGGAGTGTGCTAGCTGAATTCATTATGGATTGGAAAAGGGTCAGGAGGTTGAGGGGAAGACAAGTTAGAAGTAAGTTACATTAGTCAGGACAGGTAATCAATATTCTGTTATCAAATTTCTGTTTCAGGCTTGGTGTTCCTTCAATACAAGCATGCCATTGTACTTGGGTATATAGTTTTACTAATGCATTATCGTCTATACATTACAACCCTGGATAATTTTACATGTTTACTCTGTAGCATTGTAGATTTTTTTTTAACTGTATACATATTATGATTAAATCATAAAACATATTAATGAGTCACAATTAGGGTTGCCACCTTTTCTTCAAAAAAATACCAGCCTTGGTACTATCTCCATAGACATAACATTGGCATGATGCCAATTTTTTACTGGCCTGCCGGTAAAATACTGGTCAGGTGGCAACCCTAGTCACAATACGGGAGTCAGAAATGACCCTTTTTTATTTAAATTCTGTCCGCTGGAGCACTGTACAATAATTTATTATCTTCAACACAAATTAAATATCCTCTATATGCATGATCAGGTGAGTGTACATGGTTAGATTCACCCCTACATCAAATCTAACCAACTTTATTTACATGTGTAGATGGGCATTGCTTTCAATCCATTGGGGACAGTTCAAACATTCTCATATTACATCAAAAAGGAAAAGTAATTACATAAAAAATAATAAGCTTGAAAGATGAGCTTGTGTGCACTCCTCCTGTGTGTCAGAGGTTGGAAGGTTAAAGAAATTAAATAGTGCACCTACTTGTAGCCAGAAGGAAGTCTGCCCATGCTCCACTCCTCTAAGCAGAGATAGACAAAGTGCCCATGCCAGTGTCCATGTCAAAGTATGTAAAGGTCTATAGAACATCATCACAAAGTCCAGTAAATGTCCATGAAGAATATTGGTGCATGTCCGTACTCTTGAGGAGTATGTATTACTCCCCAAGCTGTGGAGGCCATTGGAATGTAATATGTACCAAGCAGGGGTCAACTCTCATTTCCGTTGGCTGGCTTTTTTATCTAGACATATTAACCACAGTGTACAGACTGGGGGCAGAGGACAGATTTCTTCTTGCCAGTTGCCCGTCGATACTTGTTTCCTGTCTTACAGCAACAACGGCGGATGTAAAAATCCTCTATTACTTTAAATGACTCTTTGTTCAGTTTTCACTGCAGAATTCATTGTAAATCTTGAGCTCATAATTAGCTGCTAACATAAACAGCAAGAATTGTATTTGTCATTGTATGTGTTTTTTGTTGTGTTTTAAGGAAGGCTGCCAGGTTTTAGAGCAATGTGTGTTGTTCCCCCCCCCCCTCCCCCAGCCCCTTCATTTTAAATAATTTGTTGTTTCAGAGAATCTTTGCTGCTAAAACAATAGTTGCACTTTTGCAGTACTAATGCAATACATTATAAGAAATACGTAGCAGCGATTATTTTCCTGGGAAAACACTATTTTGAATGGCTTTTGTTATTGTCTGCTCAAAAGAGGCAAAGATTTATATTCAGTGCAATCCAAATTTGGCAATTTAAAACAGCAGGCAGTTCAAACATTTCTACAACCCTGTAAAAATATTTCTGTATATATATATATATATATATATATATATATATATATATATATATCTGAACAAACTTGAAATGGGTAATTTTTCAAAATTTTCTGAAATATCACACTGATCCTAATGGTGATCCCATGAGAGACAGATAAACAATAGTGTTTAAATCAATAAGGGCCAAATGATTTACAGTGTATACTTGAATATAGGACTATTGATTGCAGTGGAGGTAAAATAAAAGATCTTTGGAAAAGTCAATTAAATGTATGATGGTATAAGATGATAATGTTCAATTATAGTGTATTGTCCCTACTAGACCCTGCTCAAATGTGATAATTGTCTCTGGTTAAGAAAGATAGATCTAAATAATGACACTTAGTGATAAGAAAAATAACAACTTTTTTTTTTATCAGATTCATTACAATATTGCATTGTATGAAATACAAACGATAATTTGGGGAGTAGAAAACATTTATTTATACCGTATTTGCTTGAATATAAGACGACCCTGATTATAAGACGACCCTGATTATAAGACGACCCTGATTATAAGACGACCCCCCAAACTTTGGATATTCCTTTAGGAAAAAAACTAAAAGCCTGAATATAAGACTACCCTATAGGAAAAAAGTTTAACTTGTATATATTCACATGTAAATTGCTTTTTCATATTTAATAAAAAATTATGATATAAAAAAAATGCATTTGTTATTTGTATTTCCTTTTATGTGCCAATGCTGCCCCTAACCCCCAGACTTGCCCAATGCTCCCCCTCCTTCCCCCCAACGGTTCTCTGTCTCTCGCCCCCCCCTCCAATGTTGTCTCTGTCTCTCTCCCCCTCCCTCATTGTCTGTCTCTCTCTTCCCCTCCCCCCAGCGTTGTCTGTCTCTCTCTCTCCAGCATTGTCTGTCTCTCTCTCTCCCCCCAGCGTTGTCTGTCTCTCTCTCTCCAGCATTGTCTGTCTCTCTCTCTCCCCCCAACGTTGTCTGTCTCTCTCTCTCCCCCCAACGTTGTCTGTCTCTCTCTCTCCTCCCTCCCTCCCAACACTGCCTGTCTCTCTCTCCCCCTCTCTCCCTCCCCCCAACGTTGTGTCTGTGTCCCCATTCCCTGGTGGCTAGTGGGGGCAGCCGGGGGATGTCTGCACGATATGTGCAGACATTCTCCATGCTGCCCGACACTTCCATCTATTATGACGGACAGCCGGTCGTGCAGACATCCCCTGGCTGCCCAAATCTCCTGGTGGCTATTGGGGGTAGCCGGAGGATGTCTGCATGATACGCGCAGACATCCTCTGCTGCTGCCCGGCACTTTCACTGTGACTTTTATGATGAAGCCGGCTTCATCATAGAAGTCCCGACGGACATGCTGGGCAGCAACGGAGGATGTCTGCGCACATTGCGCAGACATCCCCCGGCTGCTTAAGAGGGGGATCCAGGTCCCCTGCAGCTCTGCGGGGGACCTGGATCCCACTCTTATAGTCTGACCTCGATTTTAGGTCAGACAATAATACGACCTCGAATATAAGACGAGGGGACTTTTTCAGAGCATTTGCTCTGAAAAAAACCTTTTCTTATATTTGAGCAAATACTGTAAATCGTTTTATTTTTACAATTGTATAAAATATAGACAAACATGGCAAAAAATATAAGAAAGATAATGCTGTTTTACGACAATATATTATTAGACAAATACATTCAGAAAAAAAAACAGGCATTCTCTGCACTCTCAGTTTTTAGTTAATTCAACATTTACAATATTAACCATTCTAGGGGGCAGGAAAAACAATTGTGTGTCTGTGGAACAGCACCTGTATTATGCAAAGCTAGATTTTTCAACAAGCTGCACTTGACATTAGGATGGTATGTTTTGTGCTTCATATTTATTAGATTAATTGAAGAGTCCTAAATAACACTTTCATGCTCTTATAGCACAATCTGATAACATGCTGTATAAATAATAACCTCTTCATAAAGTGTCCACAATGCACAATTAAAAAATATAAATATACACTATGTGGACAAAAGTATTGGGACACCTGACATTACACCAACAGGGACTTTTTATGAAATTTCATTCTCAATACATAGACATTATTGTGTAGTTGGCCCCCTTTGCAGCTATAACAGCTTCTATTGTTCTGGGAAGTCTTTCCAGAAAATTAGAGTTCGGAGTGTTTCTGTGGGAATTTTCACCCGCCCCCATCCCCATTCATCCAGTAGAGCATTTGTGAGGTCAGTCACTGATGTTGGACGAGATGCCTGGTTCGCAATCTCTGTTCCACATCAGGGTTGAGGTCAGGGCTCTGTAGAGGCCAGTCAGGTTCTTCCACCCCAAATGTATCCGAAAGGACCTTCCCCAAATTGTTCCCACAAAGTTGGAAGCATAACATTGTCCAAAAATGTCTTGGTATGCTGAAGCATTAAGATTTCCCTTTACTGGAAGTGAGGGACCTAACCCAACCCCTGAAAAACAGCCCCATACCATTATACCTTCTCCACCAAACAGTATAATTTGCACAATGCAGTCAGGCAGGTAACGTTCTACCTGGCATCCGTCCAATCCAAACTCGCCGATCAGACTGCCAAACAGTGAAGTGTGATTCGTCACTCC
Organism: Pelodytes ibericus; assembly: GCA_036172795.1. NCBI lineage: Eukaryota > Metazoa > Chordata > Amphibia > Anura > Pelodytidae > Pelodytes > Pelodytes ibericus. The sequence continues at coordinate 197,969,629 of CM069859.1, forward strand.
ACAGAGCACATTTCACTGCTCCAGATTCCAGTGGCAGCATGTTTTACACCACACGATCTGACGTTTGGCATTATACTTGGTGATGTGATTGCATGAAACTCCCGACGTACAGTTTTTGTGCTGATAGTAATGCCAGTGGAAGTTTGGTATATTCAGTTATAGAATCAGCAGAGCATCAGCGACTTTTACACACCATGCACCTCAACACTCAGTGACCCTGCTCTGTAACTTTATGTGATCTTCTGCTCCGTGGCGGAGTTGCTGCTGTCCCTAAACACTTTCACTTTCCAATAATACCACTTACAGTTGACCGGGAAGAAGTCTAATGAACTGTCTTATTGCAAAGGTGGCATCCTATCACAGTCCCACAAAAATAGAAGTGTACCTCTTTGTCCATTTGAAATGTTGGGAGGTATGGGAACACAAGGTACATACATCTTCTGGGAGAGTTTTTCCTGGCAAATAAATTAATACATGTAAATGTATAATTTGTAAAAAGACACTTTAGAAAAAAAACCATATAATATATCTAATGAGCACACCATATAAATATGTATTGATCAACATATCAGAATAAAACTCGGCCATAGTTACCATCACATACTATTTCCAGGCCAACTGAAAACATTATATTAGTCGTGATTTTCTTATGTATTTTTGTTAAAGCTGTAAAAGTGCTAGCACGCAGAGATGAATTGGTATATTATTATATCTTTAACGGTCCAGTATGTGTCATTTGGAACTTAAATCACCAGTATATTGCAATGGCCACAAAATGTAGCAAGGTCCTTTCACTTAACAATAAATGTTTGTAAATTGGAAATTGATCCTAAATCGTCAGTTTGGAAAGAAAATGGTTTGGAGACTTTTTTTCAACTTGAAACGTTAGACTGGTTTAATCAATACAGCTCCACAAAAGTGCATTGTATTTAATATATACATGTATAATAAACAACAATACTGTACTGTATGGGTATATTAAGTGCATGTATGTTAGTATTTATTTTAAGATGTATATTCTTTAACCCCTTACGTACATCCTGTGGTTTTAATGCAATAAAAGCATACAGAAAATAATCAACAATCACCTCCAGTGAGCACTCAAAAAAACATCCGGCACACATATAATTACTTCTAGAAGCAAAAAGTATGAGCCATACTGGATTAGCACCGCCATACCGGAAATGGTGCTGCCCTGTTGTGGGCAAGAGCTTTGGAATCTGTAAATCACAGCTTCCATTGCTCTGTTATAGTTGTTGGATTGCCCCTAGCAACAGCCTGCAATATTATAACAAAAACAAGCAAACAATAGTTAGGGTTTAGATCTAGGGTTAGGGTTTACAGTAATAGTTAGGAAAAGGGTTAAAGTACGGGTAAGGGCTTGAGTAAAGTTAGTGTTAGGGTAATGGTTAGAGTTAGGATTAGGGTTTGGTTTAGGGTTAAGTTTATCATCTGGTTGGGTCAAAAGGTCACTATAGGGAAAAATTATTAGGGAAATAAACGCTACTTTAGGTTATTGCCCTATAATGTGCGAAAAAACAACACGAAAACATAGCATATTTCTAAACTCAGGACAACATTTTGAAACTAATACCATTTGGAATTGTGTAAAAGATTTTTCAGGTCAAAGTTAGAATAAGTCTATTTTTTCAATTATTCATCATATTTTAGGTTTTTTTTTTATGGTAACTTATAACATATGCTGAACATAATGGTAAGAAAGCCCTTCTCATCGTGATAAAAACATTACGTAATATGTGTGGGTACATTAAACAAGAAAAATTTAAAAATACAGTTATACACAAAAACTGCAGAAGTGAAAACACAGCCTATGTCACTAAGGGGTTAAACAAAATAAGATGTCTGGATTTTAACTTAATAGATGGAATTCTGTTTTCACATTTTCAATTCGATTTACCCTTGGGATAACCTTGAACATCTTTGTCCAGCATCAATGTTACATAACAACAGCATCATATAATATGTCTGAAATGTAAATGTTCATATTTGTGTCTGTTTAAGTTGTCTTGTTATAGATATAGTGACATTTATTCTTATCATTAGTATGTGAGTAGAGGACAGGTATGAGTGTCTATTCATCATGATAGAAGATATATGTCTGTGTTATTCTGAGACTAATTCATCTGCGTTCTTTGTATGTTATTACCGATGAATAAACGGCCTTTAATAACAGATACATCTCTTAAACCTAAACCCTTGATGAACTGAACCATTCATAATAAGAAATTAAGAAGAAACTACATCAAGTACATAAAACATGTTTTTTTTTTTAGCTATTTTATTGTAATTGTGTAACAGAGATGCATCATAGTAAATTAATAAAGATGGAGGAGATTCTTTACGCATTTGGAGTTCATTGTTTCGTCCTTATCCTTATGGTGAGAAAAGCTTAACTTTGTGTTGAAGTGGTTACAGAAATACGATAGAACATTTCTCTTGTTCTGTAAATCTGGAAGATCAGCTTTTTTTTTCATCTTGAGATCAAAAACTATATATTTCCTACCAGTTACACCCCTTTGGATGAGAGGGATGCGCCTGTGCTGAGCCTATTATATGATTCAATCACACCTGACTTTCTAACGCATTTTGCAATTGAGCTCACTCCATGCACAATCAATGATAACGTTTGGTTATTACCCTCAAGAAAAAAGCCCCTACTCATCTCCGGCTCAGATTTCTCTTCATAGTCTGTCCACCTCTTTTTTATTTTTGTGTGTAAAGGGGTATTTAGCTGACTGTATCTTCTCTGTAAATGGAGACAGAACCAGTATACCCATTTAGGTCAGTTCAGTATTGTCTCAATTGGATGTTGGTTTATTTAATGGCAGACTCAAAATTATTATTTTCCTAAACTTCTGTACTGGACATAAATTCCAAAACTTCAATAATTCATGAATATTTATTTAAAAAAAAAAAATCCATTTTGGTATTTTCATTTTAATAACCAACAGAAGAACATTTTTGAAGATTCTGTTCACTGACCATCAATATTACAAATATAATATTTTCATACAATGTTTTGGGTTTCAATGAATTTTCTGATACTTATGTCATCAAACATAAATATTAATAATATTAATTAATATTAGTATTATTGTGAAACTTTCATACAATATTTTTATGTTTCAATGCATTTTCTGATATTGATATAAGAAAACATTAATAATAGTAGTAATTCATATTTTTATTATTTTTGTGAAATTTAACTTTGCACTAAATTTAGTTCTCACAAGCAAAGTGGAGGCCAGCATTGTATTTACTATAACAATATATATTAATATGGTTGTTTCCTATTAAGCTACATCTATATCATGTGGTAATATCATTACTTCATTTTTGGATACTTTTGCTAGTGCTTTGGCACTAGCAAAAAATAAGCATCCATTTGAAAGTTTAATGGAAAATTAATAATTCTAGAGCAGCAATATTCTCCATATTGAGATCTTATAGCTATCATTACTACCATCAAATACATTATACTATCTACTGCCAATAGGAGTGTAACTTGTGTTGGAACACACATTAATTTGTTTCCATGTAAGATCATTGAATACAAATTAGCAAACACACACACACACACACACACACCACAACAATTATTTTTGTATGAAGTAGATTCAAATGTATACATATATCATATGAAATATGTATTAGAATAGTAGCTTCCATAGACTTACCAATATTGGCCGATATTTTACTGTTTGTGTTGGCATACTGTACTGGATGCCAACACTAAGTGCAGCCAACCAATGATGCACCCTTTCAAACAGTGAAAGTTTATTATAAAGAGTGAACATTTATTATTGGGCCAGGCCACTAAACACTGATATCGACCTTACCCCAATGGATGCCAAGACAAAACAATAGAAATACACTGCACCACAGTTACACTTAGTCTAACTGATCATACACAACTAGAATATTGCACCATGTTTGAGTATGTCTGATAAATACAATGAGACAATGTATAATGAGACAATGTGCAGTAAATACAATGTACAGGTGCTCTAATAGGTTGTTATTATGATAAAGGGAAAAAAACAATAATGTACATTTTTCAAATTATTTCTCCGTATTGAATTGCTACTGAGTTTTTTCTTTAGAAAGATCATAAATCTTCAAGGCATCTTTAGTCATACACAAGTTAACTTAGCTCTTATTGCATTCACAAGACACAAGGGGATTTTGTCAATGAGTCACCACCACTTAAAACACCAGCAGCCTTAAACTTAAAGCAGCAGATCTAGATTCTGAGAGCGTGATACAGGTTCACTATGCAGACAACAGTATTGGGACACTGCTCTTACTTATTTAATTCAGGTGTTTCAGTGTGCTAATGTGTGAATCCAGGTGTTTCTGTTGACACAGGGGTATAATACAGGGGCTTCTCGTGCCCCTGAGTGACAGGTGTGCTGCCAGCGCGGAGCACGTCTGGCACTCGGAGGCACGACGTCTCTTGTGTATTTCCGGGGGTTTATGTGCTGAGAATCTCCAGCACACAAACCCCCCGGAAATACCTGAGAGACGTCGTTACATCCGAAAGACGACACCGGGCTGAATTCGGCAACAGAGTCACTCACCCTGTTGCCAGTTCAACAAGCATGAAAAGGATATGAAAATTCGTACACTTTTCATGCCTGTTGAATTGGCTACACAGTGAGTGACTCTGTTGCCGAATTCAGCGCAGCATCGTCTTTCGGATGTATTTCTGAAATACACATGTATTTCAGAAATACACAGCGCGGGTGCTTCGTGTTAGGTGTGCGGCGCACACCTAGCACATAGGGAGCATCCGCCACTGGTATAATATCAAGCACCTAGCTAACAATTGTAAAACAATGAGTTGTTCTAAAGAGGTCAGTGAATTCCTGTGTGATACTGTGAAGAGTTCCAAACTTCCACAGACATTAATATCAGCACAAAAACTGTGTGGAGGGAGCATCATGGAATGGGTTTCCATGGCCATGCAGCTGCATGCAAGACACATCACCAAATACAATGCCAAGCGTCTGATCGAGTGGTGTAATGCACACCACCACTGGAGTCTGGAGTAGTGGAAACATGTTTGGTGGAGTGACAAATCTCTCTTTATTTAAAGGTAATTACAATAATATACAATGATCTATAGCCTCTCTTGAGCATTGCTTTCATCAGACAGAAGACTCAACAGGGATCATAGAACCCAACAAGTTCATTCACCCAAATGTTACTTGTTAATACAAATTTAAAATGATTTTCTATACTACTACTCTGTGTAGCTATAGCATCCATTTACAGGTAATTTAAAAGAATATAACACTGTGCATACACTCGCCTTTCAATGGCTTCCATGTGGCAATGGGGTGGCTTTATCAGAAACATGACCAATTTGTTTGTTCCCAAGCTTCTGAGATCACACCTCCATTTTAATTATCATCAAAGTCTCATGCCCCACATTTCAAGTCCTACTGATAGAGGAACTCAGCTACACTAGGAATTCCTGTTATCTCATTTCCCTGCATATTTCGTCGGTTTCTTTTTCAGCCTATTAATAGAACAATAAAGAATATCCAGACACTCTTCCTGAAGTAGTTAAATCCCCTCTTGTAGACATCACATGACCCCCAGGTCGGGAAGTACTGATATATATATATAGATTTTATAGATTACATTAAAATGATTTGCTATAAATTTGGATTTTGTAACTGTATCATCAACTTAAACATAATCAAAATAATATTAACTATACATATTCGTTAAGCTCTCCTTTTTTTAAAAAACATATGTTGAAGTGTTGGCGAGACTGCATGCTATTTTGGTGACTTCACTGATTTACAGTAAGTTTAAATCTCTATTAGTCATACAATGCGGCAAGTCGTATTACAATAAGACAGCCATAAAAAATAAAAAAAATGTTCTTGAAACTATATTTCCCACTTGAGACTATTTGGCATTGTGTAATTGTACATCCATTATAGTCTACAATTTATCAGAACAGTATAATACAGGACGCAGCCATTGGCAGTTGTATGGATAAAGGAAACATTCAAGCAATGAACAGAAATAGCTTTACTTTTTATATACACACCCATGTATGCTTTGAAATAAATGATATGTACCTAAATTGCAAATTTAGGTTGCAGTGTGCTCAAAAATAAATACAATCTTTTAATTTTACAGCATCTGCAAAAATGTTCTCTGTCGTTGACTTTGTGAATTAAAGACCATAAAAGATCTTTTTTTTTCTATAATTGAAAAGGCATAATTATTTTATTAATGCATGTTTTATTTTCTCTGTAATACGAGGGTAATTCCTCTGCATTATTTTATATGATTATGGCCATAAACTCGGAGAAACATGCTGTGCTGGGCCTACGATCAGGTAATTTTAAAATTAGGGTTCTGTATAGCAAAGTTAATAAAATCGTTAATGGAATTTAATTACCATCATACAGAGCGACTGGGGATAAATATGTTTGAAGAATACATGTAGGAGATTAGAAGATTAGTTTGCATGAATAAGCAGTCAAAATAGCAAATGTATAATTACTAGAAGCTGAGCATTCTCTATCAGTATTCTATGAGTCTGTAATATAATTTCTTACTTGTTAACAAGTACCTATTATACTGTTTTCTGTTTTGTTACATTGCTTTTTCTTTTTTATTTCCATTACTTTGGTCTAATATGCTTTTTGAGTTGTGGGCTGAAATAATTCGATGCTATTTGGCCAAATTATGCTCCCTTTGTCCAGGGCTTCCTGATCAAAGTAAAGTAGTCAATAATAAAATAGGGTAAATAGGGGATATTTGGGATAAAATACAAGTAGCAACTTTTGAAGATTTGAATAGCAAATTGTTAGGGAGAGATACGTATTAGGGATCAAGCCAGCCGTTCTGTAAAGTGTGCATTGACTTAGTGAGGATTGAAAAGCAATGAACTATGGTGAATTCACATGGCCTTTATACTTCTATTAGAAACATTATCCAACAACAGTTCACTGATTAGTGAATAGACCCTATTTACTGTTTCATGTATAGTGTTCTTTACCTATCCCAAATTTGAGAACTTCTTGCCGGGTCCTAGTAGCCCAGCACCTTTTCTGGGTACAATGTGTGACATTTACCACCATTCACTGCCTTGTTGCAATTTATCAGTCAGCTTGTCCCACTGATTAACCCCTTCCTACATGTAGGACATTCTATGCCGTCCTACTTTTTAGTTCCTAGAGACTTGAAGGATGCATTAAAATGTCCTGTATTAACCCCTTCCCGTCCTTATGACGAGTTAAATCGTCATAAGAGCCGCCGCGTTAGCGACCTTATGACGAGTTAACTCGTCATGCAGTCTAGCCGGCGGTGCGCTCCGTGGGCACCGCCAGCTAGTCTGCAACGGGTCCAGGACTAAGCCTCGCACCCGAGGCAAAGCTCCTGGACCCGATCGGTCGATTTCCGGGCATGTGATCGCGGTGATTGAGTCATCACCGCGATAACATGCAAATTAGATGGCAAAGTCAGTGTGTTCACACACTGACTTTGCCTCTAATTCACTCTCTGTGCTTCACAATCTTATAGTGAAGCACAGAGAGTGACCTGTAAGTAAAAATAAATTAATTAAATACAGAGGTAAAAAAATAAATTTAAAAAAATTAACCCTTTCATTGCTGATCACAGTTTTTAACTGTGATCAGTTTCCTTCCACTTTATGGCCCTCATTTAGTTTTTTTTTAACAGATTTTTTTATTTTTACAATTTATAAAGTTTTTTTAATAAATAAAGGTCATTTTAATATATTTATTTAATAAAATTTAACCCCTGCATGCCTGTTGCATGATTTTTATTGATCTGACATCGCACTCTTCAGAGTTTTTTTCTGTCTTTTTTGTTATGGGGGGTTTGGGAACCAATATTTTTCTTTTTTATTAGTTAGTTAATTAGCGGGGATAAGTGGGTTAGTGTTGCACTAGTTATGTAGGTTATTACTGGGAAAATAATGGGGAAAAACTTTTTTTTCCTCAAACATTTCCTCTTTTATATTTATTTTTTAATACTAAAATGTAAATCATTTTTATGTATAGGGTAACAAAAGAAAGCTCTAACTGTCCTTTAAAAAACAACATATAACTTGTATGTGTACGTTAAATGAGAGAGAGGAAAATTATGTTTCAAAAACCGCGTATTAAAAATTGAAAAACGCTCTGGTCCTTGGCCCAGGAAAATCCCTGGTCCTTAAAGGGTTAAACAGCTCATCACGGATCCCAGCGATGAGCCATGTGTGGATGTGCAGGGACTTGCAGCAGGGTTCCCACTGTCAGGTGGGGGCTAATTTGAGTTGTGTCACTCTGACACAGACCATGTAGCCGACGCTCAGTGATTGTTGGCTACATTTTACTGAAAAAACCTGGAGGACGACATAGACGTCCTGCATGTAACAGCTCATCGTGGCTCCCCGCGATGAGCTGTGCTGAGGATTCCGCTGCAGGGACGCTAGAGATCTGGTCCTAATCGTGTCCCTTCTTGTATGTTCCTGGCTCCCGATCACAAAGTGACCGTGGCCAGGAACACAAAGACGCTGGTTTGCTGCTTTCGTCTTCTTGGCCCAACCGGAGCGAAGGGGTTAATGAAATAATAAAAAAAAATTACTGCTTTTTTTTATTTTTTAGATTTTAAATATTTTGTTATTTTATTTACATGTGCCATTTCATCCTCTGGCATGTTATATCAATTTGTATAAACATGCAAGTTCACATCAAAATCCCATTATAAAGAGATAACCAATCTCTTTTATCTGTTCAATGCCATAGTGTAGAAATAATTCACTACTTAAAACGCATTAAATAAATGATTCATATTCTGTAGAACGTTAGCAACGGGGTGATGTGCAATAAACATGTCCTTGTCATACGAGCATTGTGAGGACACCTTGACATTGTTACTATTTATGTGTGTTAAATTAACTAAAAGTTCCTTGTTATGTCAGATACTTGAACATTTATGGTCGCCTTATTAAACTTTAGTAATAATTTACATTCTGAATAATTTTTATTCTGATAATTGTTTATCTGTCACATAAAAAATGAACAAGAATAATACATAGAGCTGTACTGTGCTTAGAATGACCTTTTACACCTCAATAATTACTCCCAAACATTCCAGTTTGACATTATAGCGTCGACTCAACTCGTCGACGAGTTTTAGACCTAATCGGATCAGTTCGGTGGTGTGGTTTATTTTTGTGCCAACATTTTGGAAGCCGAGCTCCTCTAGAGTTTGGCTGCTGAAATGGTAGCAGAAATGGTTTCGGCTAATTTCGGGGCCATATTGGGAGGACCTCGGCTATTGCAAAAATAGCCAAAGTCCTCCCGAAATAAAAAAAATTTATAAATACCTAACACATTATTAAATACATAAAAATAAATAAAATGAACATAACATAATATAATCTATGTTTTTATAAAAATGTAAAAATTATACCATATTAATGTAAATATAGTATTAGAATATATAACATTAACATAAAAGAAAAAAACTATTAACATAGTATAATCATATACAAATATTTCTATGATTCTAATTTGTTTACTTTAATTTGTCTACCAGATCGGGCTTTGTCGAGTCAAAGTCTAGTAATCCAAGGTTGACACATAACTGATTTAATGTTCAAATAATTAGCTGTCCCCAAAAATTGTTCAAAATAACCAAATACGTATTCCCTTAGTGAGGAAAAAGAGTGTATATTATGAATTATAACAAATAAATTGTTCACTGAGGTCCCTTTTATATCCCTGCTTAAAAACAATTTAGATTAAATCGTGCCCCCCAAGCTGTCCTTCCTTGCATGGCATAGTCCCAATTTGAGACCCGTATACAAATTGTGGGAGGTATATAAAAAACGTGCTAAATGAAGAACGATATGATACTGAAAAGTCCTGATTCTCTGGGACACCAGGAGGCAAAGCAAACGGAGCATTTAAAGAGTTATCCCAGCTGCATCCCAATGCATCAGCGTAGTAGAGCCATGCCCTCAGTATCATATGCTTCCTTTATAGAATCCTGGAAGATATGTAAAAGTGAGAAATTACTAATTAAGGAAAACTATGAGAGTGAAAATTCTTCACTTATTAAGTGAAATTTCGAAGACATGACCATGTAGACTAATACAGTTATTTTTATTCTTCAGTATGCCACTGCCTACTACATACTTCTATTTGTATCACCTGTGAAGTGTTTTAATTGCTTACCGGATAAATAGAAATTCAGATTGTAGAACATGATACAAGATGCTCTTACTGTATAATAAACATATCCGGGTGTTTTCGAAGTAGTAGCATTGTGGGTGTTTAAACTAGGTCTGTGACTAAGCATGAAACATGCCAGACATTTCTCCTAGTAAGATCTTTTTCATGTCCATTTTACTGTCACTGCCATATATGTCCACTATATTTATGACTGCTTTTTAATGCATATTAATATTCAATACATTTAGAAATGTATGCAATATGTAATAAAAATAGTGGGGGGAGGGGGTTTGCGTCGAGTGGACCTTTAATAAAAAGTGTATGTTATGTATAGGATGATAAATGGGCATCATCAATGAATAAATCCAACTGGTGCTACATTTGAAATTAGAAAAATGGGCTTTTACATACTGAGCCCGATTCAGTGACGCAAAATATCAATTAATGTATCAATTAACATTGTTAACTCTATTGCAGTCTATGGAAGTCAAAAACACGAGATCAATTAACTCAGATTATTGGATAGACTCCATTGTTGCTTAAGTGAAATACATTTTTATGAAGGGTACTATGATAATAATTTAGTTGCAGTACTTAAGAGGATTCTACATAAATAATGTGTAGATCCCCTCCACACAAAAAGTTTTTTGGCCATGTAATTAAAGTTTTAAAAGGGCAGGCACATGTAACTTCCCCTGAAATCATCTTATGATGGAATCTACTCACAATATGAACCTACATACCTACGTGGAATTCAGTAGTCTGTTATGATAACCTTCTTCAATTTCTATGAAACTTTGCTGATCTTCTCATACACATATGAAGATGTTACGAGGAGCAGTAGATAATATATATGCTCAACTATTTTATTATCTGGCATTCTTTAAATGGGTACTGATAGACTTTTACACCCACTTTCAATTGGACCAAACCCTGGGCCAACAGAGAAAGAAAAAGAAACATATAACTCTATTAAGGGCTTGACAAAGATTTGTAGACCTTAAGAGACAATCCGACTAATTCAGGGCCCACACATGGCTCTCTGGCTCTTGGGATTAGTCAAGCCTTGACTCAATGTATACGTTTAATTTACTGCCCCAATAAAGCTAGACTATTGTGATGACAAAAAAATATACCTTAGCTATGTTTTACCTTACGTAGACATACAGAACAGAAACGGAGACTGAGATGAAAAAGTAGCTGGGCAAAGAATGAAGAACAGGTGAAAAAATGGGCTCAACATTAAGAGTAAAAAGGCAAAAAAAAGAATGAGGTTTACCAAATGGTAGAGAGGGGAAGATAAAAGGAATAGGTTAGCAAACGGTATAAGTGAAAAATCCTACCCAAAAAAGGTCACTCCATCATATTACACTTGAAGTCTGGAAAAATGCCCTTTTCACCTCAGAATCAATTTTCTTTCACTGGATGCTCCTAAAGAACTATTGAACAAGAACAAAAAGAATAAAATATATAGTAAAGCTCGGAAAGATATAATCATTATTATTTCATAGCCCAATACAAAGACATTTGAAATTTTATTTAAAAAAATAATCCAAGACAATATGATGAGGATTGAAATGTTGAAATGTCTGGTAAATATATAACAGATGTACCGATCAGCCATAACATTATGACCAGAGGCAGGTATTGCCAAAAGCAATGTGCTTTGGCAATATTCTGCTGGGAATCCTCGGGTTCTGCCATTCATGGTGATGTTACTTTGACACATTCCACCTACTTAAGCATTGTTGTTGACTATGTACAACTTTTCATAGCAACAGTATTCCCTAATGGCACTGGCCTCTTTAATGGTTAAAAAATGGTTCAGGAACACAACAACGAATTTAAAGTGTCGACTTGGTCTCCAAATTTCCAAGATTTCAATCCAATCGAACATCTGTAGAATGTGCTAGACAAACAAGGGTGATCCATGGAGGCCCCTCCTCACAACTTATAGGACTTGAAGGATCTGCTGTTAACGGTTTGGTGCCAGAAAACACAGCACACCTTTAGCGTTCTAGTGAAGTCCATGCCTCAACGGGTCAGGGCTGTTTTGGCGTCTAAAGGGGATCTACACAATATTAGGCAGGTGGTCACAATTTTATGGCCGATCGGTGTATATCAATGCATGAAATATAAGGTACTTCACACATAATATACACTATTATTAGGGTGAGGGGGGGTAGGTAGGAATTTTTTTATTGCGGGGGGAAGTGACTAGGGGCTGGACACACCTAGTCACTTTATTTGTGGTCCCCACCCGCCGCTCATGGTTGGGGACCGGGGGGGGACACTAGGTCCCCCCCTCATTATTATTAGGGTCCCCATCCGCCGCTCATGGTTGGGGACCGGGGGGGGGGGGACACTAGGTCCCCCCCTTATTATTATTTGCTCAACTATTTTATTATCTGGCATTCTTTAAATTCTTTATTTGGGTCCCCACCCGCCGCTCATGGGTGGGGACCGGGGGGGCACTAGGTCCCCCCCTCATTATTATTATTAGGGTCCCCATCCACCGCTCATGGGTGGGGACTGGGGGGGGGGCAGTAGGTCCCCCCATTATTATTATTAGGGTCCCCATCCGCTGCTCATGGGTGGGGACCGGGGGGATGGACACTAGGTCCCCCCCTCATTAATATTATTACCTTGTTTCTGAGGTTTACATATAAATCTTCAAGGAACCCCAACAGTCCTAAATTCAGGGGGCACTTGTGTTCAAATAGGAGATATCTATAAAACATGGTTGAGGTTCCTTGAGGACTGGTTTGGTTACCCTATGACATAGACACTGATGGTATTTAGTATGTATAATGTGTATGATACAAATTTATAGAAAGTAGTCATGGATTTTTTTTTACGGCACAAGGACATAGGTAAGATGCACTTTATTGATAATTGCACATTTAAGTATATATTTGTATTCCTCAACTAGATTTAATAACTGCATGTATCCGCTCTTCTTCAGCCACCTGCTGGGTCTTGCCTCTGGCTACTGTTTGTTCAGAGTGATCATTCTTTGACACCACATATTCCTGTATTTTGGTTAATCTCCTGCATATCCAAGCTTCTGGCCTGAAGAAACCAAAGCGTTTTCCTTAGTTATATAAAAAAAAAAAAAAGGTAACTGTTTTTAAATAAAATCCTTGCTATCTTAAGGCTGGTGAATCATTGTGCTACAAAAGAGAAACAATTGTATATTTACTGTTTGCTGTTTTGCCATAAAGGATTTGGAGAGAAAGAAACATATTGAAGCAAAAAAGTCCAAAGACAAAAAAAAAAATGAAACAATTTCATAAAAATAACATGATAGAAGCCATAAAATATAATGAAATTTCTCCCACTCGTCTGAAGAGAAGGACATAATGCCTGAAGAAGTCATATCAATATCCTGCTTATCCTTTCATCATATCTAATGACAGAAATCCTTTGTTTGTTCGTTTTTTATTATTATTTTTATAGCTCAGCTCCCACATCCTGTTTGCTGCAATGCATATCTTTTGCTTTTTTTCCCCCTCACTTCCTCGACAATAGGCTGATGACAACTGATGTCAAGTCTTCTTCTATCAAACATCTGACAATTATGTAAAATGTTCTTGGTCTAACTCGATAAAAAGCCTCCTGTAAAGTGAGTGACCAATATCCTTCCCAGAGCTTGTGCTTTTATCACATATTGTTTATACAATGTCATTTTGCATATTTTTCTGTTGCATTTAATTAGTCATTAGTCATTATTCATATAAAACCGGCCACTGTTTTGCCTAAGCTATGCTCCCCGCTCCTTCAACTGTTGAAAGACTTCTTTGCATATAAAATCTATTCTGCAGGTTGCACCAGAAAACTGCTTGTACAGTGGCACAAAGCACTCTGTGGGGAGTATTCACTAAAAAGTGAGGTGAGGTGAACATTTAATCTCACCAATGTATCTATACATTGAGCAGGTACAAACCTGGAGAGATGTTCAGCTCACCTCAACTCACTTGCAACTCACCTTTAAGTGAATAGACGCCTATGAGTACAGATTTTAATTGTTACAATAAACATTATAGAGATACCTTTGGCTTTTTGTGTAACTTAAAACAGTCCCTGTCAACCTAGTCATTGCTTGTTCTGGGAATACAGAGAATAAAATATGTGAACAATGATATATACATTGTGTTAGCAAAATGACATTCACATGCATAAAATAACATATGTTTTAAAAGTGTCTGTGTTGTCTCTTGCTTATGACATCACCGGTGGTTTGGTATGCAAATGAACTCATTTTCTTTGGGAAAATGTGTCATTTGCTTAGCAAGCCATAAGGTTTGTCAGACTTAGAACATATTTTTCTCCTATTCTATGCATTTCAATGCAGTTTTGGTAATAGAATATTTAGATCATTTCCCCCCATTTTTATTTTCTATATTCACAAGATAAGCAACGTCTAGGCTGACAGAGACCTTTAGGAAGTAACTTTAGCATTCTTCCATCTTTTCTTTTCTTTCCTACCACATTAATGAATTTGCTCTGTTTCGAGTACTGCAAAAGTTTCACACCTTCTAACTGATTTTCCAAACATATATTTTATGCATCTATAATCTTTAATTAAGTTTATGAGGTGTAAGTGTTTGGTGATAGTGGAATGACACAGAAGTCTCTTTAGATAGATCAATGTAGGGAGAAGTTGTGATAGGGCAGGCATGGTAATCCGAATTAGAGACGAGGTAATTGGGCAAGATTATTTTTCGATACCTTTATTTTTATAATTAAAATGCTACATTCTTGACACATGATTCAATACAGCTATGTTCATCTTTGTTCAAACTATCAGCCTGTGTACAAACTCAGGTACTGGATTATTGACCTTCTCTGCCTCTTGACCTGTTATACATTGGTACAGCATTATATTTACAAAAAGCTGAGTGACAAATTGGCTCCAGAAAGATAAGAGTTTTATTTCCGGCTTGTTAACACAGTCTCTGGTCTCTCCCTGATGATGGGAGTGACAGTTAGAAAACTTGCACTGGTAGAGTATCAGACAGCTTCTAAGTCATATTGCTCTTCATCTGTTGCTCAGATGTAGTTTAAATGAATTGTGCCTCCAGTTACAAACTGAAGAGCAAGGTCACTCATGCATTGTTTAGAGGATTCTGCAGTAAAACCCTACTCTTAATGTGGGCTCTAGTAAACATCTCATAATGGACCAAGGTTGGCTAAAACAGCATAGCTACAACAACACATTTTGTTAAGATTGCAACATAATATCGAATTCCACATACAAAAGCACACATACAGATATACACATGTATACACACATACATTATAGATATATATGTATATAAATATAAAGACGCAAACACACACATGGATATTAATATGCTTTCAAAGTACTTCAAAATGCATGTCTTACATTTTGCATTACTTAACATATAAAATACAGCTAGATGAAATTGTGAAATTACAGCAGTTTACAAGAAACGAGGACTGCCCACATTAGCTGAGTAAAAGTCACTTCCTTTTTTTTTTTTGCTGCAGGAACTAATAAGAATAATGTCATTCAAATGAATGGAAGTTCCTGTCTCTCTAGTGATGTCATCAGACAATGTGTTGCACTGTTAAGAGATCCTACTGTGTACAAGAGCAAGGTCACTCATAGGCCACTCAATAGACTCAATTTGAGGAGGACAGGAAGTGACTGTATGAAATAAAACTTTATATCCTCAGTGTCTAAAGAATCAGTGCTGTCACACCTGCTGTAAACATGCAGAGTAATCACTGGGGAGGGCTTGAGTCAAATATTAAAAATATGATTTATATAGAATGCTTGCATCAAATCACACAGGGATAAAAGCCTGTGCATTATACAAGCAGTAATCTTCATCTCGCACCAAAGTGAGTTTGGGGACTAGACTGTCCCTTTAAGATTGTCACCATGAATTTCACCTTTGACTAGCATAAAGTACCAGGCAAGAGCTGAAGACTTTTAGCCCTTATGTGCAGTGATTTAATAAACCTGGTCATGGATCATCTGACATATAGTAACAAGTAACAGATCCCAAGTGGGTTGAGTGCCCAGGGAACTGTTATACGTTATTGTAAAGTGAGGAACAGGAAGAGAGCTACAAAGCATTTTAAAAAAGCAAGGTATGACTCCTGCAGTGCAGTTGAGTTATATGCTTTAAAAGGAATGAGATGACCAGCAGAGTTAGGGATAGAGACTTCCTGACTGCTTTGTTGCTGTATAAGGTTTTATAAAGTAGAGATATTGTGGAGATTGCTGAATTTCCAGGACAGTTATTAAGCTGTAAGGTACAGGGTCCGGATGGAAATAGAACCTGAGCGCCCAAGATCAGGAGCTATGTTGCAGGGTGGAGATACAAAATATGGTGCTGGGTAACTGCAATCCCTTGGAGGTTTGGGACCCCAAGTTTTTGCAGCCACAACCAGGCCCTGTGAAGCAGCTGCTGTATCCAGGTCCCAGGGCTGGAGAGGAAAGCCAAGGAGAGCTAAAACAGAAAAGTAAGAGGGACATAAGACATAAGATAAAGCAGAAACCAAACTATGGATAAATAATACAAGACACACGGTAAAGGGACACAAGAGACACATACAAAGGAACAAACATAAATACAGGAAATAGCCTAATACTAAAGGTGGGAGTGTAGTTCACCAATTGGCCAATTAGATGTTAGCTTGCCAACCACGACAAGGTACCCCACATTAGGAAAGTCCCTAACTAAGACATAATATAAGCAAAAGAATAAATAATAGAATCTAAGACACATACATGACATTGACACTTAAACACAGAAAATACCTGTAGACTGCACTACTAAGGACTGAACAGTAACGGGTGTGGTTTAAATAGAAGTAAACAGACAAGGCAGAAGGGATGAGAGAAAACCTGCGATGAAACATAAGGACAGGCAGAAAGAAAAACACAACAGGACTACAGAGCAAGGACAGGACTACAGGGCAAGGACAGGACTACAGTGCAAGAACAGAACTAAGCATAAATAATAAACAAGAAAGCAAAGCAAGAAGGATACAGAAAAGCCTGGATACAGCCTTGATGAGCCTGCACAAGGGTGCATGGTTACATATGCATTGTTGATGCTCAATTAGTTTTCATTGTATCTGGGGTTGCAAAGAACTATACCTGTACCTTCACTCACAAAGTATAGTGGCAGCAGAGTCAATTGGGGCTGGAATTTGAGATCCATTCTCCAAATTGAAAGAGACTATAGGAGTGGAATCTAGTAAGGACCAAAGGATTTTACCGTTCTAGTATTTATATTTGCATTACATGTATTTTTTATATGAAGTTATTTTTGTGAACACTCTTGATTTTTTGTTTGCGTATAACCCTTTTAAATTTTATGTAATCTAGAGAGATATTCCAAAATATGAGCCACTTAGTTGGGTCTATTCACAAAAATTCAAGAATAGCTCGAGGAGGTCGACTTTCATTTTGCACCCGAGCTTGACTTGGGGAAAAAAAGTTTGAATAGGTAAGGCCACAGTATGTAAGGCAGTATATCAAACTCAGGTGCCAAATTTGACTTCGTCTCAAAAAATAGCTTTGATCATGTTGACCTTCAAAGTCAACCCCCTCAAACTATTCTTGAATTTTAGTGAATAGACCCAGTGCTGTATTTACCGCGAGGCATCCTAGGCGGATGCCTATGGCGGAAAATTTTGGGGGGCGGCAGCGCCCCCCAGCACTGGAAAAAGAAAAAAAAAAAAAATCCGGCCCTTTAAATAAAAAAAAAAAACCCCACCGCGCTTGCAGGCAGAGACGGAGGTGAGAGGGGATCGGAAGATCCCCCCTCACCATCGCTCTGCCTGCCAGGCTGCATGGGGAGCCGAACAGGCAGCACAGAGAAACCTCCGTGCTGCCTGTTCGGCTCCCCGTGCAGTGTACCGACACGGAAGTGCCGACAGTCACGTGACGGGCGCGCTGACGTCATACGCGCGCCCGGTCACGTGACCTGTCGGCACAATCGCCGGGAAGCCGAAGGGACCATGCTGCCTGCCACTAACCACCAGGGAAAGGTAAGTGCTGATGGGAGACTGTGTGTGTGTGTGTGTGTGTGTGTGTGTGTGTGTGTGTGTGTGTGTGTGTGTGACTGAGTGTGATGGGAGTCAGAGTGTGTGTGATGGGAGTCAGAGTGTGTGTGATGGGAGACAGTGTGTGTGACTGAGTGTGATGGGAGTCAGAGTGTGTGTGATGGGAGTCAGAGTGTGTGTGATGGGAGACAGTGTGTGTGACTGAGTGTGATGGGAGTCAGAGTGTGTGTGATGGGAGTCAGAGTGTGTGTGATGGGAGACTGTGTGTGACTGAGTGTGATGGGAGTCAGAGTGTGTGATGGGAGACTGTGTGTGACTGAGTGTGATGGAAGTCAGAGTGTGTGTGATAGGAGACAGTGTGTGTGACTGAGTGTGATGGGAGTCAGAGTGTGTGTGATGGGAGACAGTGTGTGTGACTGAGTGTGATGGTAGTCAGAGTGTGCGTGATGGGAGTAGGAGTGTGTGACTGAGTGTGATGGGAGTAGGAGTGTGTGTGATGGGAGACAGTGTGTGTGACTGAGTGTGATGGGAGTCAGAGTGTGTGTGATGGGAGACTGTGTGTGACTGAGTGTGATGGGAGTCAGAGTGTGTGATGGGAGACTGTGTGTGACTGAGTGTGATGGGAGTCAGAGTGTGTGTGATGGGAGACTGTGTGTGACTGAGTGTGATGGAAGTCAGAGTGTGTGTGATAGGAGACAGTGTGTGTGACTGAGTGTGATGGGAGTCAGAGTGTGTGTGATGGGAGACAGTGTGTGTGACTGAGTGTGATGGGAGTCAGAGTGTGTGTGATAGGAGACAGTGTGTGTGACTGAGTGTGATGGGAGTCAGAGTGTGTGTGATGGGAGACAGTGTGTGTGACTGAGTGTGATGGGAGTCAGAGTGTGCGTGATGGGAGTCAGAGTGTGTGACTGAGTGTGATGGGAGTAGGAGTGTGTGACTGAGTGTGATGGGAGTATGAGCTTGATGTGAGTCTGAATGATGGGGCATGTCTTAGGTGTGTAACGTGGGTGTGCAGCTTGGGTAGGGGGGTGCCCGGATTTTGTCTGCCTAGGGCAGCACAAAATCAAGATACACCACTGAATAGACCCAAGAGTGTTTTCTAAAGCTTGCATTTGTGGCATAGTGGCCTGACTGTGTTATTTTACTTTGCTTTCATCAATAAAGGATAACAACATCGACTCTAAACATTTGATATTATTTTTTTATTTAAAGTAGTACATATTTTAACACCATGAATAGTTAAGTTTAAACTAGTAAAGTCAAAATATTCTACAAAAAAAATCTTAAATTATTATCTGAAAACACTAGTGTAATATACCTTTGTCTCAAGGATGGTTAAATTCATAGTAAAAAATGATATGTAGTGATAAGCGAGTATTTGCGACTTTATTGAACATGCTTCCTCAACTTCGAAACAAATCTCCATTAAAATATAAACCGGTTCTCTAGATAAGAAATAATTCATTTAGACATTAAAGTATGCTGACCTGTAAAGAGAAACAGATTTGTATTCAATTAAGGATATTGATTATTTGGCCTAGCTTCATATAGAATGTACAACAAGGTCACGAAAGACAAAAGATACAAGACGGGGTAAAGGGGAAAAAAAGAAAAATCAAGCAGAAGATCTTATTCTTTTATTGCTTTTTGATAGTAACTCTGGTGGACGGCAGGCTCCTTTTCCAGAATTACATTGAATTACTGAGAAGCTATGCCACTAGTTTCACATTTAACGTGTCCCAGGGGAATCCTAGGGCCAGCAGAGTATGAGGATAAATGCAATCATTTTTTTCTGTTGTGTAAGGGAAAAAGCGAACAACCACATTCCCATTTTCCACTTCTTCAGTCTAATTATGCCCTTGTCTTTCGCGTAGAAGAAGTAAGGGTTGATTTAAACCTAGGAGCTGCTGAAAAAGTCCATTACAGATTTATTTATATACTCTATGTTTAGTATTTATATTATGTGCGTGTATGCTTTTTATATATATATATATATATTTATTTATTTTTTGCTATATGTTTTGCAGCATTTGATAATAACCTGCACATCATTTCTGTGGCTCAGCCAAGTAATCACTCTAAAAATAGGAAACACTTTTCTTTATTATTTTATATTTTATAGGAGTAAAGTGTGAGATTCAGCAAATAGAAAGAACCAGATTACAGCTCAAGGTGCATTATATTTTGAAGCTGAACAGAACATTTCCTGAATGTTTTACAACTCCTGCATAACAATCCCAGATATCACAGAAACTGAATGGAAAAAAATAGTATTCGCAGTAGTTTGAAGAATCATCCATTCTCTTTAAATCAATCATTTTTTTTTCTGTGTAGGCAGATGACAATCTGCTACTAGTTGCCAGACTTTTTATATTCATGCTGCTGATTACACAGGGACATTTTTTTAATGTCTGTGAACTCTAATAATGCACTCGGAGGCATTGTTTATTCAACACTTTTTACATCCATTATTAATTTCATTTCTGTCCTCCCCATGCTGAGTTAGCTCAAATATCCGCACAGGCTAATGCATTCGCTTTTAAATTAAAATCTACAAGTTAGAGATCCCCAACGGGCAGCAGGTGGTGTGCTGTGTGGTTATTGCACAATAATAGCCAGCGATAATTTTAATCTGCCAAAATCAGCATATTGCACCAATTAATTATTGGTGGGGATCTTCCAAAATTAAGTAACAAAGCGTATCCATTGGAAAGCAAAACAGATTTAAACATTGAGATTTTATGTTTCGGTGGCCCAGTGTGATGGGGATAATTTGATTAGGTTTCTGTATTGGCAGGCTCTAACCCCTCATCCAAGCTCTGGTGCACCAAATCTTTAGGGCACAAAGAAAACAAAGCACCGCCACATGTGCAATTATAGGGCACATGCACAGCCAGGTTAGTCACTCTATACGCAGTTGGCTGGCATTCTACTTGCTGGCAGTCCTGTGTCCCAGTGGCGCTATGATGTGGCTTCATTGACATGTGCCTTTAGTGTGCCCATTCCCATTGGCTCACATAGAGATTGGAGATGGTAGGAACTGCCATAGTTTTATCCTGAGGTTATGTAAAACAGGAATCAGCCCTCTATTGCACAGATGTAAGCATTAGAGCTTTTTTTTGGAGGTATGCATTTGGTGAAGGACTTGTGATGTCACCTATCTTGTCTTAGGCGATCATGTACCATGACGCCATCTTTGGATATTAACTAAAGCAATGTTGAATATGTTTACTGAATTAAGTCAATCATTTCTGTTACTTAGGGAGTTACACATGTATAATACTGAAAACTGATCAGGTGAATACAGGAGTGGCAGGTGAAATAAAAGGCTGAATGCAAGAAACCAAAAATGTAGATTTTTGCCTGAGTCTCAACAATACAGGAGTAAAATGGGGTGCAAATGGTTGCAAAATGTCAAGGAAGAGCTTGTCATTGTAAAACACAATAAGCCTTTATTACGATTGTAATGTCAGCATAGAGAAAACAATACCGGTTGTTCCAAATTTAGCACTTTGCCACAATTCTATCAGTTTTCCCTGAAAAGAGCATATCATATAGCATGCCTTGCTGTGGTTAAAAAAATCCAGAAAAGAAAGACAGAATTCTGCTTGTAACAGAAATAGAATCATGCCCAAATTATATGAAAAATAAGAGATACATAAATGTGAAGATGTAATGTACTGGGTATATCCAGGCATGGACCCCTTATTAGTTGTGCCTAGAGAGGTGGTCATACTCTGTTGGCAGTGACATGGGAAGGGGTTGCAGAGAAGACTTGCCAATCATTTTTAGGTTAAGAACCAAATGTATACCATGCAAGCGTGCAGGCTAAAAAGGCCCACCCACTGTTCGTAGTGGAGCTGGTCTTTACGGTAAAAGAGAACATGCCACATTACCAAATTTAACTGAAGTTGAAATCAGTGTAGTATTTAATCGACCCATTTCGAGCAACCCAGCCTAAGTCTATGGCTTACAATTTGAACGGATTAATGTGGGTTAATGTCGGTTATTTTATGAGCTATTAAAAAAAAAGTGATAAATGTGGTTCAATGGTGGTTATTCACATTGTATTCCATAGAAGTTTTAATTTATCTAATATTGACAATTACATACCTGGTCAGCCATTTCACTATCAATTGTATGGACAACTGAATTACCTTGAAACCCCTTATCCACGGCTTCCTCACTCGTGGTTTCACGCAACCACGAGTGAAGTAAAGTATTTTAACCCATTAATTATAAACATAGAGTGGATGGGTGCCTAGCTAGGTAAAGCAAATAAGAGCCTTGATAGAAACGTAAGACAAAACTAAGAACTGAATTCGACATTAGATGGCCTGTATGCATCTGCTGTACAACGTCTTCAACTAGCTCTTTTGAACAAGGCAGTATATCAATTCTAGACTTAATTCTTATCCTGCTATCAAATCTAATCTTATTGTAATTTGTGGCCTCAGCACTTAATCCTGAGGGCAAAAGCTTCTGAATTACATGAAAAGCGTGTGAAATACAAGTAGCTGAAGCAAGCGAGGGGATTTTTATTGAAAGTCAACCCTCTTGGGTGGAAATGTAATTGGGGCATGTCCTACATATAATTCTTAATTGCTGGTACTAGAACTGTTTAGAAAACCTATAAAAGTAGAGTACAATAGGAAAAAGATATCCCAGGGCTATATTCAAGAGCTACAATGTTGTTGCTTTTTGAAGTTATTAGCTTTGTGGTCTCATATCTCAGTATGTAGTGGAATGAGTTTTTAATCTTCAACGGGGTATCTACTGACATATATTATGTCCCAAGAGATTGTATCATATGGGTTTACATGAAATTAAAAACAAAATTTTAAATGCAAGTTGACCATATATTTATGCTTTGACTTTCAAACCTATCATAGAGCAAAAATCGTGCAAGATTGCTCATTGTGGTAAAATGGCCACCTGAACCACAAAACGCGTTGGAGAACCAAACTATCTGGTTAGCAGGTCAGTACTATCCAGATCTCTTTTGCAAATGTGTCTTAGAATATAATTATGAGGTCATAAAAGCTTGCACTCTTATGCAGTTCAGTAAACCAATGATAGTGTTATATTTACTCTATACAAGTTATACAAATTATTACCAGATCCCTTCAAATTACTTTGTTTTTCTCTTTCTGGCAGTTAAGAAATTAATTTAGAAAAAGGATTAGTAAAATATTAGGATTCAAGACACAGTGTATTTGCTTTTGAACAAAGATATTAAACCGATGAGGTTGATGTTTAAAATAATGAGTTCAGAAAAAAGGGATAATACAATGAATTTCTTTTATTTCTCTTTCAGTCCAGATCTATTTTAAGGTGGTAAAAGTAAAATACAGCACTTATACTTATACTTGCTCCTTTTACAATGTACTAAACATTTAACACTTAAAAAGTAAATACGAGCAAATTGTGAATAAAAACAGACTTATTTGAGAATATATACAGGCATTTTTGTGAATATTTTTCTGTCTTTTTTATTAACACTGGTTACAAACTGGCATAATTTTCACACAGAGCATACAGATTTTTTTCCAGAAAATATATATTATATTGCTATTCAACAGTCAAGAAGGATTTTTTCCTAACTGAAAGTAGAATTTGAAAATGCTAAAAATACATTGTTTTTTTGTTGCTTTCTTTTGGATCAACAGCGGTAAACAAGGAATAGGAAAAGGGTTGACCTTAATGAATGTAAGTTTTTTTTTTTCAACCTCAACTACTATGTAACAGTACCACAACCGAAAAAATGCACAGGAAATAAAAAATACACAGTGGATATCGCAAAAAAAGAATAAAAAAATAGCTCCATACCCATATTGTACCGATTTTTTTTCTCACTGCACTTGCTTAGTACTCTTAGTGTGTAGTGTTATGGCCCATGTGTGAAAGCAGTCAGTATGAACTCCAAATTGTGTATTACCAGATGCTGAAAGAGACAAAAACAAATTTGTTCTATAGCGTTCCATGATATTATATTCAATATTTTTGGCATTCAGTGGAGACATCTAAACAAGTATATAGGGATCATGTATGGACCATGACGGGGATAAGGGTTTAAAAGATTTTAAAAAATATTAAATAGCTGAGAAACTTATGTTTAATAGAGACTGTCCCTTTTTAATTACGCATCCTGGTATATTTATTAGGCTGAGATTACACTTTTGGCAATCACAGGGTGCATTTTCGTTTTGCATGTATTTCTCACCATGGGTTGCAATGGGGCTAATGGCATGAAGTAACCTGGAATAGATGGGGATCATGTGTTGCTATTGCCCACTATTCCACTTTAGATATATATATATATATATATATATGGTCTGTTCACAAAACAGTGAACTGTAATTCAGACCAAAATATCTGAGAAAGATGAAAACTCCATCTCAATCTGGCCTACATTTTCAGCTCTATTTTGGTCAGAGTCAGTTGTTCAACACAGGGATTCACTCTGCTCAGTTTACCTGTTGTAATCCATTTATTTGCCTTTTTAGTGTGTTTTAATTTCTTCATATTTGGATACGACAAACAATACTTGGCTGCCCTTGTTTTCATTTGGTTAAAATATCACACAGATCCTGACACATGTTGCATGCTAGTTGGCATCAAATAATTTAGAAAGTAAATATTGTGTGTGGTGTGTGATGTATGAAAGCCAGGTGAGGGAAATTTTGGGTAACTTGGTTTGTCACACCTGCAGGGGTTTAGGAGGTAATGGGGGTTGGGAGATACTATTTAGGCTAGGAATGGCATCAGGAAACTGGTCCTGTGGGGTTATCATGGTTGGTGGGTATAAGCTGGCTTGTGGCTCACTACCCAGGTGGTATAGAGGAATCTCGGTATGCCTCTATAAAAGGTTAACTCAGGAATTGCACTTTATGTGTTAATATTATGTTATGTTTATGTATGGGGGTCATTGCCTTAGTATATTGTATAAATGGGGGGAAGGCATGTTATGTGTTGGCAATGACCGTTCTATGTTATTTATACATTTTTAAAAATATATTAAACAGCTATGGCCTTATTTTCCCACTTAAATCTGTTTCCGAGTTGTCATTAGTAAAGGTTATAACGTTTTTTATCTTGAAGGGGTCCCGAGAATACGACGATGCCCATGTCATGTTATTTCTCCTTCCGTCTCCCAACGCATTTTTATTTCTGTATAATTAAAGGTGAATTATCCATGCCAGTAGGCAGCTCCAAAAATATATCAGCTGCCTTTAATTGTACCTGACAGCTAGTCTGCAATTGTACAGTTCTAAAGAATGAAAGTAACCATCGAATAGATTTTCAGCCACTTTAGAACATTTGTATTGTTAAATTGAATGCCAGCTTGATCATGGGGAAACCTACAGGACTGTTCTTTTTAAAATGTCTATTTTTAAGTCCCTGAAAAAGAAAAAAAAAAAATTCATGCCCACTCAAGTAATACCCTTTGACCTGGAAAATGTTCAAAGAAAGTATAAAACACCTGCCAGTTCTCCTCAATTCACAGCAGAGAGACCATTGACTTTATCCAGACCAGCACAGCTATCTACCTTGAAATAATAATTTGGTGTTCTACTTGAATGAATAGAAAAACAACAACAAACAGTGTTAAAATAAAGACAAACATTGCTAATATAATATAAAAAAAAAACTTTAACAAAATTAGGTAGCAGTACTAATGAAAAAGAAATTAAACTTTATTTATGGAAGAATGAAATGCAGGGAATTGCCAAGTGAATTTCAAACGTAAGGCCAAATAAATTTTCTAAACAGGGTTTGTCTCGCTGCAGATATAAGATTAAAACGTAACTTTTATTAAATGTTTATTTCTCTGTGTGAAATGTGAATAAACATATATAACAACATTTTTTTATCCAGTCTGAATTTGGTATTTTTAGACAAATAATGTATGTGGCAAATCACCAGACTTTATTTAGTTATAGTGAGGGAAGGCTAAAATAATATAATACGTGGAAATCATTATATACGCGGGGGATAGGCTCCGAGCCACCACATAGATGGCCAAAATGTCAGATATTTGCGCACATTATATATATATGGGTATATAGTGATTGCATTATTAAGTAAAAGTAAGGTTACGTTAACACAAGTTCAAGTAATCCTTGTGAGTAAATGATAGTAAATGATAGAGTAAAACTAGTGTATCCTGTAAAACCTCATTAAGTAGACTTGATGATTATTAGTAAATAATGGGGGGGGGGAGGGGGGGGCAGCACTCCCACCATTATTTACCATTGATAGGTGACCATAGCTACCATAACCATAGAAGGTGTTAGGTAGCTGTTCACTGCTTTGGCACAGATTACAAACCAATTACACACTGGATAATTATTAGTCATATACTGGGTGAGAGCACACGTTTCCTGACTGGGTGTAAAGTGGTAGTAACTGCTAAATTCTAAATTCATTCTCAGAGCAAAAAAGTATTATTTCTTCATTGTTAACCTTTTGGTCAGAGAACCATTTGTTTGATGTCAACTGAAATACTGGGAGCTGTGTAGCGGAGTATATTTAAACCAGCAGAAATATTTAAAAATGTTAAAATAAGACGAATGAGAAAAAGGATTGCCCCCTATCTCATATTTCAGTGGCAGTCCGGGCACGAGTTGGCTTGAGGTCAATGTTAAGGAAATGGAAGCAATATAATGGGGGGGTATATTTTGAAGACTCTATATAGAATTCACCAACCATGGGATGCACATAATTTTTTCTAAGATACACACCTCAAAGACTAATCATACCTGTACTGGTTATACATTATGTGAGCAATTGCAAATTAAGGAATACGTTTTATTTTTTAACGTTCTGGAAAAGCTTACTTCGTGAGGGTTAAATGTCAGTTCTACATAATGAGTTGCTGCTGTCCCACATGCAACTACAACTTTTGTTGACTGTAGATTAACATAGCAATATTTGTTTGTTTTTCATTTTTATTTTTAAATATATCTGTACTGTACTGGACCTGGAGGCACAACACAGTCCTAAATGATGATGTCATACACAAGAGATTGAGCACAGTCATATCCAAAAATAAATTGTCCTCGTAATCTATGAATTTGCTTGCAATTCTGCTAACAGAAACCATAAAAACCATTTTCATCTTAAATAGCTAATTGCTTGCAAGCATCCACCCATACTTCAGGTTATTAACAAAGCAAGTGAGCTACATCTCAATCAATAGTACCGGCTTCACCATCCACCCCCCTGTAATGTCTCTTCATCATATCCTTTGCCTCACTCCTTTCACTAACATAAGTGTCTCCATTTCATCCCTTCCTATAAATTACCAGTTAACAATGGATCGCGTTGGATAAACTGCAATATGATAGACATTTTAAAACAACTGTGTGCCCAAGTTACACTGGTTGAGTGGTCAAAGGTAGATGGAATACAATAGAATAAAAGTATATATTATTGCCTCTACAATGTATACAGAAAAGACAAGTAATCTACTACCCAGCATTATATTTGTAATGATCTATTACTTTTATCAGAAAAATACAGCAATTAGTGGTCCTAACCTTAACTTGACAAAGGCATTTAGCATTACAAATCCCTTAATATCAGAAAAGGTACACTTTTAAACTGCTTAATTATACCATTACTATTGTTTAAAACTGTACACAGCTATACTTTTCACTTGTTCGCCATTTTCTTGATTCCTAATTGACTGGGGCTGTTTTTTGTTATTCTAATTTTTTTTATTTCATTTTTTTTTTTTTTGTTATTTAAATTTCTTATTCAATTTTTTAAAATGTTAACATTTATATATTTACCAAACGACAAATACATTAAATAAATATCTTATTTATTTAGCAGAGTCAACAAAAGAAAAATGTTGTGGTAATGTATAATATCTCAAAAATAAATAATACCTTTAAGAAACCAGCATTGCAATGGAAATTCAGGAATATAATTATTCATTTCAGAGAATGGAGACGCTATGGAAGCACAGAGTATATTATATTTATTTCTTAATTCTTTGTCCCATATGGTAATTGATGATAAAATAGTTAGCGGTACATGGCTGGTTTAGGTCTACATGACGG
Source organism: Pelodytes ibericus (assembly GCA_036172795.1). Lineage (NCBI taxonomy): Eukaryota > Metazoa > Chordata > Amphibia > Anura > Pelodytidae > Pelodytes > Pelodytes ibericus. The sequence goes on from CM069859.1 coordinate 197,997,983, forward strand.
AACAGTCCATAATAGTTGGCTAATGCTGTTAGGTGCAATCTTGGCATTTTCCATGTGTACCCATGAATTTTTATTATACTTTGCATGTGCCAGTATAAATTGAGCAATGTTGTTAGTTTTATAGTAGTTGATAAAGTTTGGAATACGGAAACTGCCTGATGTGATGGGAAGTTGAAGAATGTTAATCTCACTTTTTTTTGCCAAATAAAAGATGATATTTCTGATTGTACATTTTGTAAAATGTTTAAAAGAATTATAATAGGTGTGGTTCAAAGCTGACATACATTTTTTGAAAGAATGGTAATTTTTATCAGAGCTGTTCAGCCTTTTTATTTGGACCATGTATGCTAAAATAATTTATTATATTATTATTATTAGATGATATTATATCTACTGATTTAATGTAGAGAGATCCAAGTGAAAAAGGAACAAATGCATCTTGTGGAAGGGAGGCATTCCCCACACTATAATATGAACAGATTGTTTGCTTACAGTGAGAGACCATCCAGGCAGCAAAGCAAATTTCTCATATTTTTTAAATTTATGTTTATTTTTTGTTTCGCTTTATGTTTCAAATTATTAATAAAAAAACAAATTTGGAGACCATCATTAATACAAAACATATATGTAGAAGGTTTCTCAACACTGCCATCTACTGAGGAGGAATATTGCATGTGCGGCAGGGAATACATAGCAATGACATAAAAAAGATTAAAGGGAACTATAAGGTTTTATCATTTATTTACTATTTCAAAAGATACAGTACTGTTACATTGTGATGCATCAGTCATTGAAAACTTTTTTTGTTGGATCATTTTTCCAGAACTATAACTTGGAAAGTTACAATGACTCAGTACATATGAAAAATATGACAATAAATCTTAGCAAGATTTCAAATCTCTTTGAAACCTGTCTGGGTTTCTAATTTTTTTTTTTCTTCAGAACATTATCAGCACTACTTAAATCCAAATGTTCTATTATAGTTTATTGGAGAATTTCAAAATAGAACCAAGTATCACGGGTGGTGATATGTCGGTGATACTATCTTCTAACATGAAAGTGAATAATCAAACACAGTGAAGCACAACTGTTGTGCAAAACCTCATAATGGTGCCTTGTAATATTGCACAGCCCTGCATTGATTTGTTTGCCATGTGGTTACATACATTACTAATTGGTTAAGTGCATTTGCGTAAAAACAAATGTTTCTGTGAATTTCCTCTCCGTTAAGGAACAGATGTGCTCAATTTTTGCTGAATTAATTAACCAGTTATTGCAATTAACTGTTGGTTCTCTACCAGGCTGTAGTTATATTTACATACCTATGTAGCCTCCAAGGATTTTTGTGTTACACCTTTCCTGGTGAAAAATGTAATTGGTTCCATTGTATTAACCTCATGAAATTGAAAATGCCTGATCCCACAACCTGAACCTCTGCCTGGTATGCGGCCTTGACATTTAACAGTTGGACAACTCTGTGTTATACTATTATGTACATTGAAAGTGTCTCAAGTACATGGCATCACGTTCTGGCTTGGTATACCAATTACATTTCCCATTGAAAATAGTTAATTTGCATATTAAGTCACAGGTGATGCCATAAGCAGAACATACTACAGATGTATTTAGAACACATTGGTATTGTAATTTAGGCATCAGACTGAAATGTTTAATTTGTAATCCTGAAGGCATGGGTAATGCCAATAACCGCCTAGCCTTTCCTGAATATCCATTTTTGTCATATTAATGTAACATTCACCATTATGAACTCTGTTCACTTTCCAATTTTTTTCCCCCAGTGGCTTATAAAAACGGCCATGACACATTTATATTAAAATTTTACTCTAAAACTCTAATTTAAAGTGTAGAAGTTAATTGTTGACCCAATATATTCCCTTCTTAGTATAGTAAGAGGTGAAACTAATGTGATATGAGAGAAAGTACATTTTTAACAGAAACACCTGAAGCGTTCCACTTTCATTTTATAATATTTCCTTTAATTAACTTTTTTTTTAAAAATTTTTTAAATGACAAATGTAAATTGACTTAATTCAGTATAATTTACGCTATGGAGAGCCTCAGTGCAATACCTTAGCACTATTAATTTGGTTGATGTTACGCCAGTTTTAAATTGTAATGTCAAAAACAAGTCTGCATCATAATAAATAGTAGGAATATTTCCTGCCATATTTTGGTTTGTAGCGGTGACAATTTCCCCTTGTGATTAAGAAGACATAGGACCCACTATTTTTTTTATAATTTATTTGCAAAGGAGAGAATTTGGGTTCGACTGGCACTAGCTGTCCGCAGGTTGTATTTTTTTATTGGGCATCCTGCTGCGCTTGTGAACGTTTTTTGCCGGCAAGCCGCATCCGCTTGAAACGACGACCGGAAAAGAAAAAAAAAACTGACGCCGGATGTGACGTCACGTCACATCCGGTGACTGTTTCCCTCCTCTGTGCGGGAGGGAAGACTGCACGGAGGAGACATCCGGCCGGGGACACGGAGCAGAAGCATTCGGTAAGTACTGGGGGGGGGGGGGGGGGGAAGGAATTACAGATATCTGAGTGGCGCAATATTCCTGGTATCTGACTGGCACAATATTGCTGGTATCTGGCACATTATTACTGGGCTCTGACTGGCACAATATTACTGGGCTCTGAGTGGCACAATATTACTGGGCTCTGACTGGCACAATATTACTGGGCTCTGAGTGGCACAATATTACTGGGCTCTGAGTGGCACAATATTACTGGGCTCTGACTGGCACAATATTACTGGTATCTGACTGGCACAATATTACTGGTCTCTGAGTGGCACAATACTGGGCTCTGAGTGGCACAATATTACTGGGCTCTGACTGGCAAAATATTACTGGTCTCTGAGTGGCACAATATTACTGGGCTCTGACTGGCACAATATTGCTGGTATCTGACTGGCACAATATTACTGGGCTCTGAGTGGCCCAATATTAATGGGCTCTGACTGGCACAATATTCCTGTGCTCTGACTGGCACAATATTACTGGGCTCTGACTGGCACAATATTCCTGGGCTCTGAATGTCACAATATTACAGGCATCTGACTGGCACAATATTCCTGGGCTCTGACTGGCACAATATTCTAGACTAGGTTACATTGCGATGGATGGAGTGATTGCATGTAGGGGAGGGGGCAGGGTCCAGGGGGCCCAAGCAAATGCTTGCCCAGGGTCCAATCACTATTAAAGACGGCCCTGGGTACGCACAGTAGTAAGTAGGGTTGTTTTTCTGGACAATGTGCTTTATATGCATAAAAGTGGTTCTGCACGCATGACTCACAGAATGCACACATGGCTACAGAATGGACAGTGTTAGTTTTTTTTCCACTAAATAAAAAAAAAATGAATACTTCGAAAGGCAATTTTAATGCTGAATATAGAATCAAATCCATTAAGTGTAAAAATTACAATTGCGTTCATAAGATAAACACTTATAATGTGTGTGCATGATCTCATCCTGCCTGACAATCTTAGATATGGATATTGGCTTTTTTTCAGGACTAGGTGATTTTTATGAGGTTAGATTCTACAATTAGATTCTGCTTAGTTAAGCAAAGCCAAATCCAGAAACATGGGAGAATGAAAAGGAGCCCAGGTGGGCAAATGTCCACTAGACAACTTTCCTCAATAGTTCAGGGCTGCACCACTTTTCACTTCTACATGCACTCAACCCAAGTTTGGTAGGCTAGGCAGCCATCCTCCTCAAATGAGGCTGTGGCTGGGATAAATATGATTGAAGAATACCTACGCTCTATCTAACATTCCATCCAGTTGTTTTTTTAGTCTATCAATCTCTACTATTTTTGACAGCATAGCTATCTGCCACCCAGCGTATGTCCATTATTATTATTATTTTTTTAAAAAGATGACAACTCTATTCCTCTTTGTGTATGTCTATCCTTGATATCAGTTTGGCTGGTGAAGTTGCATCATGGACCACTAAATAGATTTTACCCCCAAAGCCAAAAGTTGTCTGCTATTTTTTCAAAACTATTGCGTATAGCCATGCCTCATCAAGCAATATCTTAAAATCAATGCATTTCATTTATGATTGCCAGGTTAGTGCACTGCGGTTAACTGCCAAGTGAAAAAAACAAGCACTAATAAAATGGAAAAATTCTGCAGCTTACCTATCTTTCCAACTCAAATATAATTTTATAAACCCAATTGTGGGCTACAGGTCAAATCATTTTTCATCAACCATTTAACTACATTTTAAAAATGGTTTTGCCACTCATGCCATGCAAAGGCAAGAGACTTGAAAATACTGGCACTGCAAAGGTAATAGGGCAGATAAAATCCTTACGGCCAAATTAAAGAATAAGACTGCCGCTCAAAGAATATTTAAGATTATATATAAAAACAAGACGATGTATGATCCCGACGAGATAGGTAAAGCCTTTGCAGATTTTTATCGATCCATGTACAATTTACAAACTGGAAATAAAGATCAACAAATACAAAGTTACTTGGACACGTGTCTCCTCTCCAAGATAACACAACAGCAAAGGGCTGGCTTAAATCAACCCTTCTCTGAAAAAGAAATAATCCAAGCAATTGATAAAATAAAGCCAAATAAGTCCCCAGGTCCAGACGGCTTTACAGGAAGTTTCTATAAAATCATGAAGCCTTACATTAGCAAATATATGACTGCCTGGTTTAATAACCTAGTGGACAAAGGTAATAATGATCCAGAAACATTTAAAGCAAATATTATCCCGATTCTAAAGCCAAACAAGAACCCAACTTTGATCGAGAACTATCGCCCAATATCGCTGATAAATGAAGATATTAAGATCCTCTCGGCGATATTGGCCAATAGGATTGGGGACTGTATTCCATCTATAATTCACGATCAACAAACTGGCTTTATCCCTGGGAGGAAAGCCGCAAATAATATAAGAACGTTAATTAATCTTATAGACTTGACCATTAGAAATAAAAATCCAACAATTATCTTATCCTTAGACGCAGAAAAAGCCTTTGACCGGGTTAACTGGAACTTTATGTTTAGTGTGTTAAGATCTCTGGGTCTAGGAAGTTGGATGGAAACAGCTATAAAAATATTATATACGGCCCCATCTGCCAACATAGTGGGGGGGGGATCAGGTCTGCCTGGTTTCCCATTGGTAATGGTACCAGGCAGGGCTGCCCTCTATCCCCACTTTTGTATGTTATGGCTTTAGAACCACTGGCCCAACAAATCCGAATAAATAAAGACATATCGGGGATTGAGAGTGGAGAGAAGGAATACAAACTAATGTTATATGCGGACGACACAACATTAACTATTACAAAACCAGTAAAATCTCTGGAAAGCTTAATGGAGGAGATAGACATATATGGACAACTCTCAAATTATAAACTAAATGTCTCCAAGTCTATCTGTATGGGAGTAAATTTGGGAAAAAATGATAAAGACCAAATAAGTAATAAATATGAATTTAAATGGGCAACAAAATCGATAGAACATCTAGGAATACAATTTCCACCGGAAATAAACAAAATAGCAGAAATTAATCTGGACAGATTGATGATACAGGCACGAGACCTTTTCAACTCTTGGGGAAAACTTGAAATCTCATGGTGGGGTCGTATAAATATAGTTAAATCTTACATTATGCCAAAATTAATGTATATTTTTGAATCCTTTCCATGTTACGCCACAAAGACACAATTGAGAGACCTCCAAAAATTATTTTTGGACTTTGTTTGGAAAATAAAAAGTAACAGGATTAGAAGGAAATTACTCTATCAGGATATAAATGAGGGAGGGGTGGCTCTACCTAACGTCAAAAAGTACCATGATGCTTTTCTTTTAAAACATCTAAGTAAGTGGCTAAATGGGATAAACAGCTCAGAAGGATGGTGGAATATTGAAAGTAATATGATCAAAATTAAAGACCTCACCTTATTACCATGGATAAAAAGGAAAACTAGGGGAAAAGAAACTAAGATTAAAGGAAATAAAATAGTAGAAGAATCTCTAGAATTTTGGGAGAAATTTAAAAGTGATTATAATTTAGACTGGGACAATATCTTGCGAATCGAGGGCCCAGTAAAGCTCTTAGAATATAACATGGAATATATGAATATAACAGATTGGGAGAAAAAGGGAATTCGAACATTCTCAGATCTGACAGACCAAAAACATATCATACCTTTCCCTGAACTCGCCCAAAGGTACAATCTAAATACGGCAGACATTTTTAAATATTTAAGAATCAAAAATTACATAATGGCCAAAATAAAGACTAGTAAAGTTGACGAGGAGATAACAGGATTGAATTTAATGTATACCCAAAATTGTAAAATAAGCACATATTTAAAAAATCCACTTTTCAGGGGCCCCAAACGAGAGTTATACGAGGACTTAAATCCAAACTTAAAAAGATGGGAGCGAGACCTAGCGGATAAAATCGAAATAGTTCAATGGCTAAAAATAATACCAAATATCAAAGAAAATGTACACTGTCTGAACCTCATCGAAATGCAATATAAACTAATGAATCAAACTTACTTGGTCCCATCAAAACTTAGCAGTATGTACCCCAATCAAGACCCATTTTGTTGGCGATGCAAAAACCATTTAGGTTCTTACTTACATATATGGTGGACATGTAATAAAATTCAAAAATTATGGAACTTAACCTTTGAAATTTTGAGGGATATGGTCAAAATTGACACAATCCCAACTGCAAAGATGGCTCTCCTGCACTTAGATCTGGTTGTGAAAGGGAAAGAAAACAGATATATAGTAACACATGTATTAATTGCTACTAAGATTCTAATTGCTAGAAATTGGAAAAAAATGGAAATCCCCAATTGGGAGCAACTGAAAAATCAGATAACATACCAACTTCAGATGGAAGATAGAGGGAAATCAATACAAAAAATGGCATGGGAGAATTGGAAAAATTATATAAATGGATAAACCAATGAAATAAAAAAAAAAATAATAATTAGACCCTGAATGACACAGAAGGACATAGACATAAGGCTATTACACGTCCCAGATTGAATAAAAAGGGAAAGAGAATAAAAGACGGACGTGAAGGAGATAGCAGATACGATTGAATCCTACCTCCCTCCCCCCCCCTTACTCCAAAAGATCCCTCCCGGCTATAGCGTATAGTGTATTGTGTAGTTTGTAAAATGTATTGTTTAATATGTAAGCTGTTTTCGGTTTTTGTGCTATAAGTTTCTCTCCCAACTGTAGAATGTTTATGTGTAACAACTTGGGAGACTGTCCGTGTTGATGTATACTGTTATATTTTTGGTTGTCTTACGTCTTATGTTGACCTTATTTGAGGTATTAAAAAAGAAAAAAGAAAAAAAAAAGAAAAATACTGGCACTGCAACAAATATAGTACATAACTCCCTGCATGCTCTGTCAGTGATAGCCTCACTGTGCATAATGTTGGATATCGTTCCATATTGATAGTCGAACCCACTAAACAGATCATGTCACTTTAATGTAAAACAATTGTTGACTTCCATGGCATTTGCATTGTTACATATTTTTGCTTTATCTATCATGTTAGTTTAAAACATGTCTATTTTTTCCCCTCCAATTCCATCGGCGTACATACAGCTCTCTTGTTTTTGTTCCCTCGAGTCAAGGTATGCCCACTGCAAACAGTCAAGATAATTAATTGATTGCCTACAGGTGCTCCTGAATTATTCAACAGAATCATTTGAGGTTTGAGACATTATGTTCAGTTATGTCTGTGATTTTCTTCTCCTCTATACAGTGGCAGTGTAGACACATCAAGTCGACATTTAACACTTCTTAAGGGTTTCTTCTCAATCTGCTGCACACGATTTACTTTATAAATATTTCAATTCACAATTACCCAAAACCTCTTAGTCTTAATCAATCGGATCAGGAAATACATCTTTTCTTCTCTTTTTTTTCTCTCCTGTCGAGGTACAAATAAAATCACTGGATTTTTTTTATTAATGTCATTAACTCATTCATACCTCGATTCCCTTTTTATCCTCAATTATACTCTCTTATTTTAAATGTAATAAAATAATGTTTAATTAAAAATCCATTATTGTTTATTGTTTGATAACTGGCAATAGGCTTGTTACATGTAAAAATAAATTACATTTTTATTATGCTTCTTATATTTATGTATTAAATCCTTATTGTCCTGTGCACATTATAGGACATGTGTAGGAAAATAAATACATTAGAAATACTGTAATGAGAAAATACAAACACAGCACCTTATTGAAATCTTAGCTCCATATAGCTCAATCAGTGCCAGACAAACTATATAGAATGTTGAGTTATATTCTGACCGAAGATTCCGAGCAACATGTCTGCCCCCAGATACAGGTATAGGGTTCTTTATTTGTATTCTTTCAATAATGCATTTTGATTTAAAACCTCTGCACTTGATGCAATATTTTAATTCAGTATAAGTCAAGTTCTTGTCTGCAGTAGTCCTTTAACTTAATCGAGGGCTTCATTTTCTTGGACTGTGTCAAGAGAGTGATTAGGGCAAATAGTAAAGTTAAATAAGAGAACATTATAATATTAGCACCTGCACATCACTGCTAGAAATAAAGCAAACTGATGGTTCTATTGATGCTTCACACATCACAGACATGCTATAGAGCCTGAGGAACACAGCTTGACGCATTTCGCACTAACCATGCTTAATTGTAAGCTTCAAAGACCGGCCCCAGTAAACACCTGTCAAAACCTGAAAGATCAGTTCCCAGGTATAATGCTCATTCTTATTTTTGGAAAAATGTTAAATGCTCTTAATAAGACACACTATTTATATAGTCTAAAAGTTATTTGAGGCAAACCCTTCCAGACTTCTCAGTTTTCATCTGTAAAGTAAGGCCTTAAAACTAAGTAATAATTCTTTAATAAATTCTCATAAATTATGAATAGTGGTTATTAAAAGTGATTGATAGCTTAATTTGCCTTGGCCAAATTAGTATAAAAATTTTGCCTTAAGCATTTTAGTAAATGGTAGAGAAAAGGGAAAAGTGGAATTTTTAAATAGACATTTTAAATTATAGCTAGCATCAGGATTTGCTCTGTACTGAAATTACAGATACTTGACATTTGGCAGACAGAAATATTTTTATGCATGTTGTGGAATAACTTTGTCAAAACAAGTCATTTACCAATATATGATGTTATTTGGATAGACATACTTTTTTTGTACAACATGGCCTTTTATATAATGTATATAGGGATTTGTTTCATTTTTTAATATTGTGACTAAGAAAGGCTTGTTGTTATTGGGATTTTACTTCAAAATTCTGTTTTGTTTTAAATAGTCTATTAGAGATTTTATTTAAGGTTTTATTTTGTTTTTGATAATTTGTGGTTAAGAAAGGACAATATAGTATTAAAGAATGGAAGAGTGCGGAATACTAAACACAGCAGTCAAACAAGATTCAAATGAAACACTTCTCTCTTGAGATGACAGAAAATTACAGCTTGCTTTTCAAAACCAATGATTTTTTTTATGTTTTGTTAGAAACGCAGCGGAATTATTTGAGCCTCTCATAGAGATTGTAGACTGGGATCACACAAATCACTTGTCGTGAGACATTTGTACATGTAGTTCCTCGTGCACCACACAGTGTAGCTCTGTGGTGGCCGTGAAACTTTGTTTGTGAGTAAAATTAGTTAGCTGGGGAAATTGGTTATTATGAAATCTGTCAAGTCAGATTATCGGGTATGGTAAAAATCAACACAAATAATGAAAGGTGACATTCCATGCCAGGGATAGACACGCTTTATGTTCACACTTAAAGAATGAAAAGTGTAGAGAATAATATTAACTTCACTCAAGTACATGGTGAAACTTCTAAGTGATGAGCACAAGCAAAGCATGTGATGCATCATGGGAAAAAGAGAGAACTTTAGAGCGAGTGGCAAGGTCTATCCTTCTACAGAATCAACCTGTGTTGGCTGTGCTACATCCATAACTTTACAGATGTGCTAAATAAATGGTAAGGGCTTTAGAAATGGGGTATAGAAGTAATTGAGTGCTGGAGAGTAGACTTTCACACAATGCAGAGTTCTCAGGGCACAAAACAGTCTTCAGATATATCCGGATCAGAGCTGGCAAATAAATCAAAATGACTGAACCACTGATTAATTCATGATTAAAGATTTTGTACTCATGCCAAGACATGCCGCATGGACCAAATATTGGTTAACACTGCTGTGACTAAACTAGCTATTGTCTCATTGATGAAATAAACTAAGATTATAATACAGCCAGTCAGTCATTAGTGAAACATATATTATTATTTTTCAAAAATAACTAAAACACCTTTTTTTTCCCACTAGTAGTATTTAAAGGGGAAGTTCCACTTAAAGTATTTGGATTACATACAGCATCATGCAAACAAAAATAAACAAATCAGTCTGATTCGTCTATATATGTATGTATATATATATATATATATATATATATATATATATATATATATATATATATATATATATATATATATATATATATATATATATATTACTGTTGCTATAGCAACAGTGCTGTCTATCTCTCAAAGCTTTGGAGGCACCAGTGAAATTATTTTTAATGTAAAAATACAGATGAAGTGTGAATTGTAAAAATAAGTGAATTTTAATATTGCACTCGTACAGCATACAGAAAATACACTCGGTGCAACTACCAACTATAGATCCCTACATGCATTTTCTTTTGCTTGCCTTTTTAATGATTGAACTGTGCTAACAACATTTTTGTAAAAATAATGCTTATTTTTCCATTGTGGGTCATATTTTTTTTAAAGTGCTAATGTAAAATATCTTTTAGAAATGGATTCTAGGATCAGTGCAGACACTGCGGCTATATGGGAATTATCAGAACATGTATTAGAAAAACAGCACACGCGTAGGCGTATTAAGGTATATTCGATATTGTAGTACTTATATTTTCCTCCTAGTTGAATTAGTACTGTGTAAGTTATTCAATGCAAAATAAACAATTTTTTTTTCAACTGTTACATGAAAAATAACAGAAATTAACTAATTGTGTTTCTTTTCAACAGCCTGCTGTTGAATATATTGCACTTATTCCAACAATGTACTGCAAGAGTGTACTATTTATAACAGTGTGAAGAAGAAATGTAATGTAAATAAAGGAAAGCTTCCAACGTTTACTCACTATATTGCGGTAATTTCATTTGTGAACCTGTAAAAATGTAGAGGTTTGAGGTGTTAAGCAGTTATTGTGACTGGATGCATTTATTATTGGCAAGTGAATTTATACAATATTTGGATAAACTTTAGTGTGACGTCTTATCCATGCCTGGAGTGATTTGTGAAATGACTTGCTTATTTTCATGTTATTTTTTTTCATAGAATATTTTTCCTAGTCCCAAATCACCTGCTTTGCAACCAATGTTGTATTTCTGCCTAGGCTGACTAGTACGGTTGCCACCTTTTCTTCAGAAAAATACCGGCCTTGCACCTGTCTCCATAGACTTAACATTGGCCTGATGCCAATTTTTTACCGGCCTGCCGGTAAAATACCGGCCAGGTGCCAACCCTACTGACTAGGCCTTGGTCTAGGGTGGAAAGACAGGAGGGGGGTGATGCAGCAAAGCCGTTGATGGTACATCCTTTCTCACTGCCTTGCACTGCCTGCACATCTGCAAATGGTGCAGTGGACAGGGATGTGATTGAGCAATCTGTCTCTGCTGACAGGGATGTCCAAATACACTCCAGTTTGCAGCATCTTCTACCTAACGATCATCCGTTGACACAACAAGTATTACTGAAACTATAACTTAATGCAGCAGACAAGCATATTATTTCATGTAAATTCAGTTTTCGTTACATATTCGGATATTAAAGAATAATGGAATTTGTTGAGTGAGCTAGGTACTATTTTACAACAACAAAAAAGAAAATAGCAGAGAGGTCACATTGTATTATAAATAAACAAGAACTAAAATCAAACTGGATCAACAACATTATATTAGTGCACCCTGTCCCCTCTCATCTTGTCCCCGCTAAAATGTACCTTTCCAGATATCTGTTTGGCTATAACAATACAGAAACGTATATGTTTAGCCTACAAGAGCTATGATTATACCATTAGAATGTATAGTAAGTTAGTAGATATGCTGTCCACTTGGTGTCTACAATCAGGTACTTTCTGGAGTAGACAGTCCTAATCCACAGGCTGGCTTTGCTAAACTGCAATTGAGATATGTGCAGGGAAGTTGATTATCTTGTCTATAGGAAAGAAGTCACTGCAGATTTGCAAGCTGAAACTCATAAAGGACAAGGTATTCTACATGTTTGTGTTTTCACATGCAGTAGCCATGGTCCTACCGTATTTGCTCGAATATTAGACAAGGTTTTTTTCAGAGCAAATGCTCCGAAAAAGACCCCTCGTCTTATATTCGAGGTCGTCTTATAGTTTGACCTCAAATCGAGGTAAGGCTATACGACTGCGATACCCCTGGCTAACAGCCGGTGGATGTCTGCCTGATGCGCGCAGACATACTCCGCTGCTGCCCGGCACGTCCGTCGTGACTTCTATGAGAGAAACAAAGCTGGGGGAGAGAGAGGCAGCATTGGCACATAAAAGGAAATAAAAATAATAAATGCATTTTTTTTATATCATAATTTTTATTAAATATTAAAAAGCAATTTACATGTCAATATATACAAGTTCAACTTTTTTCCTATAGGGTAGTCTTATATTCAGGCTTTTAGTTTTTTTCCTAAAGGAATATCCAAAGTATGGGGGGTCGTCTTATAATCAGGGTCGTCTTATATTCGAGTAAATACGGTATATAAAACAGGATTTAAAAATGAAACATTCACCAGTTTATTTATTTAGTTAAAATTCTATTTTAAATGTACCACATTGATGCACTTTTGCGCTGTATTTCTTGTAGATTTGGTGATTCTTTAAGGTAATACTTTACAAACTATGGATGAGCAATTTGCAGCGGTATGCAATGCAGTGCAAGCATGAAAAAATGACAAGTTAAACTAAAAGACATGTAATTTACAGAGTTCCCAACAAAGTATAGTTAGCTTACTGCAAGGAAATTGAAGGAGATAAGTTAAAATAAGAGATTGGCTGTAGAGATAAGGTAGGAATGCTTTAATGTCATTGTAGATAGAATCGAATGACAGCAGTGGTTCTGAATTATTGAAGTCATTTGAGTGTGAATAGAGTGACTTGGATAATTACACAATCTGCTGCATGTACAATAAGAAGAAAAGGGTAGAGTGTGTTTAGCAAGTTTCCAGAAAGTAGACTGTAGATTGAAATTGAGTTTTTGATGCCCTGTAAGCACCCTTCAGTGGCTGCGCCAAGTGCATGTTAACCCTATGTAAATAAACATTAATACAATATCATCTTTAACTCTAGGGATACCAATAAAGACATGACAAGCTTAAATTGAAAGAACTTGGTGTAGCATTACTCCTATGATAACATATTATTCAATTATATATATATATATATATATACGCTGATGTTGGCTTATGCTATAGTTTCAACAAAGTAACAACAAGACTCTTATGTTATGCGGCAAAGCAGATGATATTTTGGCTCATGTTGCGATCCCGCTCCTGGATCCCGAGCTATGCGTTATATGCCTTTTATATTTCTAAGAGCCAATAGTGATAATTACAACTTCATCATATATATGTATATGTAATCCTGACCTGAAGTGCGTTCCAGCCAAGAGATGACAAGGCTTTCATGTTGTGTTTAAATGAAGATCTGGAACCAAAATTAGTGCACGCTAAAAGCAATAAGATGCAATCTGAAGACGCTGCTTTTAAGTACACATAAGTACACTTTCCCTTAAATTATAGTGATTCATATTTGAAACTGGTGATGTGAACTGAAATCACTTATAAATGGGCAAGTGAAAATGTTAAATATAAAATTGTAGCACAATTGTCAAACATTGTCATGGATGGATCATTGAAACCACTATTAAAGCATCATTGCTGCTCATGAGAGGTAATACATAAATTGAACTAAAGATATAATCCTGTTATTGCGGGTACATTGTGACCACAAAACCATATTGCCCCATTCTCTATGGTGGACTCAAGAGAACACAGAATTAAACATCTTGGAACTAATTTAAGGCACAGACACAGAATACTGAACTGAGACCTGTGGGTGGCGTAGGTGTTACTGATGTTCCTTAAAATTCATAGCTAGACTGAAAGAATAATTTTACTAAACTATTTTTAAATTAAACATGTATGCAGAAGTGCACACTCCCCCCCTTTGAATATATATATATATATATATATTTATTTGCTCTAGTTTTACAGTTAGTTCAATCCACGCATTGCATTCGCCTGGTTTCCTGCAGTTTTTGTGGCATGTTTCAGCTAAGGGTATTGCCTTATTTCTGTGGTTAAATATTTTGTCCAAAAGCAGCACTTTTTCATTTAAGTGCACTTACCTGAATATTATATACACCAGGACCTGAATGTTTAGCTTTCTCGGCAGATAACTGAGCGTCTGGATTTCTAACACTTTTTACATTTAATGTGTTATATTTTTCTTGTTATCCTTTAGTGCCGATATGCTCTGTTCTTTCTGACATTGGAACTGCCAATGCCTTTTGTTATCACTGGTGGTTGAGGGAGGAGCAGCCACCTTTTATCCCTGAGGCATTACATTTGTACATCAAAAAGCCAACTCTCTCTTTCATCATGCTCCCACCCCAACCATGCTTCTACTGTAAACTATAGGACCAGATATGATCATATATCTAGCACCTAAATGGCACATTACCTTGAAAAGAACCCAGATCCTTCAGCTTAAGAAATGTAATGTCATTACCAGGAGAGCAATGACCAATGCATGACGAAACATGGTGGGCATTCTTATATATAATCAATTGTATTCTTATTTTTGTTTCTACCCTTGGAAATGGATATTGCCTTGTCAAACACTGTTCCAACAGTTTCTACATATATATCCATTCCTAATTATTTCCCCCAGTTCCAGTAACACACGTATTGTTTTTGTGTCTTATCCTGCTTTTGTATTTATTTTTTTGTAAAAGTTTAGACTTTAATAATTTCAGCCAACTTCTGGGATATTCGTCAGCGTTTTTTCACTGTGTGCTTTTACTAATCTGTCTGACACAAGTATCTGTTGCTTTTACAATCACATCTCTTAGTTTTATCCACTACTCAAGAATGTCACTCAAACACCTTGAAAGAATCCATTATCTAAAAGTAGCAAGTCTAATATCGCTTTCCTGTAAATGGGCTCTCTCTCACCACCAGCTGCTTGAAAGATTCAACTTGTAAGTAATCCAAGGTGTCATTGATTCTAGGTGAACCTGCGTCAGACCCTGGCAGACATATCAAATATCAGGCGGTCTAGAATTTCCAATAATTATTACTAATTAGCAATCCTAATATTTATTAATGTTCTTCTTTTATTTTTCCTTTCTTCCCATATCTACATTCATTAAAATTCGAACCTACTTGATTGTGTTTTGACAGTACTTTTATGTTACCGATCTGCTAACTGTATTTTAAGAAAGAAATTGATTTTAGAATTCTTTATAATTGTATATTATGTAACTTTTTTGGGGCAGGAATGATTTATTTATTAATTTCCCCTGATGAAGCCTAATGCAAACATGTGTCAGGTGTACTTAGTTTGCATATATACATACAAATATCTTTATAAACACCGATCAGCCATAACATTGTCACCACTGACAGGTGGCAAGCCGGCGGAGGCAGTGTAATGTTTTGGGTAATGTTCTGCTGGTAAACCTTGGGTCCTGCCATTAATGTGGATGTTACATTGACACGTACCACCTACCTAAGCATTATTGGAGACAGTGTACAAAGTAAGAATGGTTCACAGATGGTTTGAGGAACAACAACATTGAGCTCAGGGTGTTGACTTGACCTCTAAATTCCCCATATCCCAATCTAATGTGTGGGATGTGCTGGACAAACAAGACCAATCCATGGAGGCTCCACCTCGCAACTTACAAGACTTATAGGGTCTGCTGCTAATGTCTTGGTGCCAGAGACCACAGCACACCTTCAGAGGACTAGTAGAGTTCATGCCTATATGCTAGCCTACACAATGTCTTTGTAGTTGCAATGTTAAAATAATGGACAATAAAAAATACGAATACACTGCGCCTTTTATGTGAAAAGAGTAGCAGCACCGAAACACAACCAGTGCTTCACTCCTGGTAAAAAATGTGTATCTACATTTGCACATATATATATATATATATATATATATATATATATATATATATATATATATATATATATATATATTTACACGAGCATACTACACTATAATAGTTTTGTGTTGTTTATCTTCCCTTTTGCATATCACGAAGAGGATTACCTCCACGCATAGGGTAGACACTAGTTTGTAGTGTTTTTTGGAAGTGCACTATTCACATTGTTTGTATTAAAATAATGGACATGTCTGTCAATGTAAAAAGCATTACAGTTGTAGTTGTATCTTTAATACTGATTATATCTCCTTTTACCTGTCAGATGGACCTACGGTGTACGTGCTTGTCACAGAATGTGTCAGATACATATGCATGTACGTCCTGTATGTCCAGTGCCTAGGGCTGCCACCTTTACTTCCAAAAAATCCAGACCATTCTATTACTTCCATACATTTCACATTGGCCTTAAGCCAACTCTATCCTTGTAGTCAACATGCTCATTAAGTTGTATGTTCCAATATACAACTGTGCATATTGAAGCATGTACCATAAAGTGCACATATATAATGCAAAATGCTCCATTATAAGCATAAAAAACCATTTCTTTGCTCTTGTCTTACAACTGTGGCGTATCATCCCCACAAACCTTATATAGCAGAATATTACTTAAATAAAATGGACCTTTAATTATATATAAAGAATTTTTCTGTTTATCGTATTACCAAAAAATTTCAAGATAGCAGCAAGGGAAGAAAGAATGGTTTTGTTGGTTTAAACAGGTTTAGGCACATATTTATCAATACAAGTCAAAGTGCATAACTACATGTATACAGACGTGCAAACAAATCTCAATATATTTTTATTGCTAAACATTCTCTTTCTTCTTTATCGACTGAAAGATCATGATCTTTTGGAAGTTCATGTTTAAGAAAGTCACCATCAGTTACATAATAGTCTTGTTGCTCTGTACTGTGAAATAATATGAAGTCAATAGCTTATTAGCCTACCACATATCATTTCACAAACCCTATGTAAATGGTAACAAACAGCTTTAGAAAAATAAAAATATTAGCTTTTCTATTAGAGTATTGTTCGTTGTACTGAAGACCGTAACTCCAGAAGACTATAAATAGAGTGGAGATAGCTTAGACAAGGGAGGGCTACTAAACTAGTTCATGGATTGCGGGAGAAAACTGACATCGAAAGTTTAAAGAAAGATATTAACACGTAAAGCTTGGAAGAAGGATGAAACAGGGGGGATATGAGAGAAACATTTAAAT
Source organism: Pelodytes ibericus (assembly GCA_036172795.1). Lineage (NCBI taxonomy): Eukaryota > Metazoa > Chordata > Amphibia > Anura > Pelodytidae > Pelodytes > Pelodytes ibericus. Next base: position 198,015,533 of record CM069859.1, read on the forward strand.
GCATAAAGAAAATAAACACAGTAAAGGAGGAGAGTATATTTAAAAGAAGAAAAACGACCAGAAAAAGTGCATATAGTCTTAAATTAGAGGTTTAAAATAAATATCAGGAAGTATTGGAAGAAGTAGATGCATGGAATAGCCTTCCAGCAGAAGTGGTAGAGGTTCACACTGTGAAGGAGTTTAAGCATGCATGGGATAGGGATAAGGCTATTCTAAATATGGGATAAAACAAGAGGCTAATCATAATATTTAGAAAACCGGGCAGACTAGATAGGCCAAATGTTTTTTTGGTTTTTTTCAATCTGCCGATACATTCTATGTTTCTATGTAACTTGATATACCATACCATGCAATTAAGTGCGAGGCAAGTTACATTTTTATCAAGGTTCCTGTATTTTATGCAAGGTTAACAGATTGATTTATACACAGGGAAAAAAATGCTTTTGGTTAGGAAAGTGGCATGTGTATTTTATATCCTGGCCTAAGCAGGAACTGATTCAAATCTGGTTCCATTCGCCTGACACCTTGCCACTAAGAAATGAATGTTGAAAATACTGTAACCTTCTTGATGTATTTGCCATAATTTGTTTTTGATTTATAGACCTCAGGGTCTTTCAATCTGTACGATATGTGATGCACAAGGGATGACCAGAAAGCCTGACTCTGAAAAAAGCTCTTCTAAATAACAGTAGCTCTAAATCTGACAACACAATACCCATACTCAATATGCAAACGTATTACACAATGCATGTACATATGACATAAAGGTATACTGTATTTTCAATACAGTATACTGTTATCTAGGACATCTTTTTTTTTTTTAGAATGATGACATGGAATGAGCAGTTGTGGAATTTTTATAATTCCAACCGGTGTCTCACAATAAAGGTTTCGACCAGAAACCTACAGATCCATTGCTTTTCAGGCAGGCCGGTAAAAAATTGGCTTAAGCCCAATGTTAAGGCAATGGCACGGCCAGTATTTTTTTTTTTTTTTTGAAGAAAAGGTGGCAACCCTAGGCGAAACAGACATATATTCATGCATTTTAAAATGTTATATTAATAACTGTTTGTAATCACATAATCCAACGTGCATGAAATAAAAGGGGACAAACATGGTGAGTTTACCTTGCTAAGCAAACTAACCAGGTTTGTCCCTTCACAATGTGTAGCTAAATTGGTGAGATTAAATGTTCATCTCACCTCAACTCACCTTTTAGTGAATAGCCTCTAAATGTCAGGTGAGCTGATTCTAGTGACCCTCCCACCCAGCTCTCATCATTGGCAACATGTAATGTGTTTCAGAAATGCAACCCATAAGATATCCCAAATGATCGAACCTATCAGGGGAAGGGAAAGTTTTAGTTCTAAAGAAAGGCTGGAAAAGTTAAATCTGGACACGCTAGAGAAACGGTGGCTTAGAGGGGATATGATAATCCTCTATAATAAAGTAGAAGTGTCTCTGCGTCCAGTCCTGTGTCCGTGGGATTGTACTACTGCGCATGTGCCCCACGGACAGCCGTTGGGACTTGGAGCGCAGAGACTTCGGTCAGAACAGGTGTTCTGACAGATTTCTCGAGCAAATTCTCCTGCGCAATCGCAGGAGAATTTACTCATTGCGCATGCGCACAAAGTTACAGCTGATCACTCAGCTGTAACTTTGTAAAGACTGCGCATGCGCGAGCGACGCTACCCACCTCCCGCCCCCTTCACACCACGCTAAGGTGGTAAGTAACACGGGGGGGGGACATAAGGGGGCAACATAGGGGCAAGCACCCTGGCGAGGGGGGAGCCATGAGGGCTGCCTCATCTTGATGGGAGTTGTGATCCCCCTGCTGCATCAATAATACAGCAGGAGGATCACAACTCCCATCAAGATGAGGCAGCCCTCAAGGCTCCCCCCCTCACCAGGGTGCTTGCCCCTATGTTGCCCCCTTATGTCCCCCCCCCTCCCCCATCACACATATGTTCTAGCGCCTGTTAATTTAACGGGTTTAATGTCTAGTGTTATATAAATATATACAGGGCCCATGCAAAGGGCTTTCTAAAGACGTGTTCATTAACAGAACAGTACAAAGGACAAGAGGTCACCCCTAGGACTTGAAGAAAGGAGATTTAGTCTACAGTGGAAGGGATGTTTTACAGTAAGGACAATAAAGATCTGGAATTCACTGCCCGAAGAAGTGGTTCTAGCGAATAAAATGCCTGTGTGTCCAAAGGGACTCAATTAATTATTTAAGAAGGGGATCCCTTTGGAACTATGTTTCATTAACTGATTTACACCTGAATGTATATGTATTATAAATTGTGCAGAGCAGCATATAAAAAGTATGTGACAGCTAAATAATTGGCGGATATGTGCTTGGATACAGACTGTAAGTGTTAGTAAGGTATGATCTATTCAGGGGCGTATCGTGCCCCTGAGTGACCGGCGTGCTGCCAGTCCGGAGCACACGTGTCACTTGGAGACACAATGTATCTCGTGTATTTCTGGGGGTTTGTGTGCTGCGAACAGCCACCACACAAACCCCGGGAAATTCACGAGTTACATCCGAGGGGCCGACGGCAGCTGTGAATTCAGCAACAGAGTTACTCACTCTGTTGCCAATTCGACAAGCACTAAAAGTATACACATTTTCCTATATTTTTAGTGCTTGTTGAATTTGCAACAGAGTCAGTCCGTCTGATGCTGAATTCACAGCTGCCGCCTGCCCCTCAGATGTATTACTGGGGTTTGTGTGCTCTCTGTTTAGAGCACACAAACCCCAGAAATACACAGCCCTGCTGCTCCGTGCTAGGTGTGCGGCACACACCTAGCACATATGGAGCATCCGTTACTGCATCTATTGAGCTTAATACTTTCAAATACCAGTCATAAGCAATACAATTAGTGAGGGAATTAAATATAGAAATTCCAAAACAACATAAATCAATGTGCCTAAAGTTTGCAAAGAGCAATTATCGCACAAACGAATGTTTAAAGTATTGCTGGTAATTGAGAATTAGCAGAATAATGTATTTAACTCCACTGAAATCCAGTCTGTATTTTGCAGCATGTGTTTCTTAAACAATTATTCAATTTATGTAGCTACCCACCTTAGAAGCAGGACTGAATTAACTGTAGTCATATAAAATTAAAGTCCCACTACAATATCCTTGATTACATCTATTTTTTATGACGTTATGAGTGAAAACACATAATATATTGATTTTTGAGGTTGCTATATCCTTCTCGAGTGCTGTTATTATCATGTGTCTGTTATTCGTTGTATATGTTGCAGAGTTAAGGAGTATCTCATATTTAACTGCTGCCTGTCTATCTTTTATTTATCTAGGATGTCTTTTACCAGAAGGAATACATGTATCATGTTCATGTCATGGAGAATCTTTTCAGAATTACACAATGAAAGGTCTACCAGGACTTTTAATGTATTTTGATTTCCATGCTCAAATGTGCATAGTTTTTGCTCAGAATGGCACAAACCCAGACATTTCTCCACTGAAAATAATGTGGGCAAACAGCAATAGAGATGCTATGGCAAAAGTGCCAGATGTCAAACGAATGCAAATAGAGCATCTCTAGGTATTCTCATGGGTGCTATGTGATTGGCTCATAGAGATGCCCAGACCAGGATATGTGATCATGGGTTCAACTCCTTTAAGTATAAATATGAACAAGAAAAAAAAAAAGAAACAGTAAAGGGGATTTTATGTTTTAGAAAGAGACAGATATTTGCAGGGATTGGAAAGCAATGGACATGTTTTAGGAATAGTTGCAGTTGTAAATAATGTGATTTAATATCTAATTAAGTGGTTGAAAGATTTGTGATTACGCAGACAGTATTTATTTTGTAGCAGGTAAAGACTTACATAACGATGCTCCTTTATTACATTTGTGTACTCGCAGCAGTTTGACTAGTATGTTATTCCCTAAGGCCTGATGTTACACATTTACCATTCCTAAGTGCTCTCAAGCCAGATAAACAGGGATTTTGGTTGTAGGCTGTGAACACAGGTAGAGTGAGACGGCATGTTTCACATAACTGGAAGAGCTGTTTTTCACACAAGTACCACTTTACTATGAAAATATCTATTTTAAACTTAACGGCGCATTATCTGTACTGCAACAAGTACAGTATAGCAGAAAATGATCAAGAAAATGCAAAGATTGAGAAAATAAGTGTTTTAATTGTCTGTACTCTGTCATTGAGATTCCCTGAAAATGATAGAAAACATGCACAAGAAGGACGCAAATTGCCAGTATTTTAGACTAAACGACGGTTCGCCAAAGCCCCTTTTCACCTTTTGTACAAGTTCCTCTTCTTTTTGTTTAGCTCATTGCACAACACTGTAAAATATGATGTCACTTTACAAATAAAATAATAATATCATTCTACTGATCATTTTAAATTTGTTTTTTAAACATAAAATGCTTCCGTGGTACAGAGCTAAATGTGTACTAAAAGAAGTGTGAAACTCTGCGCAAACAATACATACAGCACTGTGATAGTATCAAACAGTGGCAATACACGCAACAACGGTCTGAAATAAAATATATTAATAAGGCTACTTTTTAAGTATGCATTCAGAACAGAAGCTGTGGAGCAGTCGACAGCTCTAGTACAAGAGGACGTTATATTCAGGACTGCAGGTATCTCTGGTGTGAATTTAAATACAAGAGCTTTTATTTGATGTTTTAATAAATCTGTATTCTGCTGATATTGTCTGTTCCGATGCTTTTTGCCTAAGTGGATGGAGGTTAAGATTCCTAGTGATTACAGATACTATAAAGGACTGATGAATATACATCTATAGAGCAGTATACTGCTCTTGGAAGAGTGAGTTTGTTTCTCTCTATTCTATTCATAGACTACACTATACATTTTTTTTTGTTTGGTTTTATTTTTTATGCATGGAGTCCCTGAATTTGTATGTTAAGTTACATTTTGGCATTGTTTGGTAAAATCACAGTGTGGTGTGTATTATAATATTGTAGTCGGTTTAATAGTCGCAAAGATTAATTAAGCCTCGTCCAACACAATTGAAAGGGTTTTGGTAGCAGAAAGTCAGTATAATTCCATTAGATGGTAGTGGGAGGTAAGCTTAAAAATCACTTAACCAAAGCTTCTCATTTATGTTATATTTACACACTTGCTACTAGCTTAATCAGGGCAAGAAACCGCCGGTTATGGTTTTATACTGTTTGATAGCCAACTCTACTTTCTTTATGTGGATGCCTGTTTAGGTTGCATCTTATGATATATGTAGCATTGGAGCCTGTTACAAGCTTCTTTTCCCCACTTGCGTTTGAATATTTTCATATTTTCAGTAAGAAATCTTTAATGAAAAGACCCATATTTGTATAGTGAGTTTACTCACACGCACACGCACACACCTTTGTTATCCTTTGAAAATATACTTTTCCCCGATTTAAGTGATTTTATTCAATTGATTATTTTCCATTTGTATGGAAAACAGAAATATTTGCCTGTGGTTTGAAACTAAAGGAACTCAAGATAATATTACAGGTATTTATATATAATTCATTCTACGGCAAAAGGTTATATTGTATCTGTAAATAAAATACTACATTACATTTAATTTCATATGTGAAAATATAAATCAAAATGGGAAAAAATGACTTTGATTCCATGAACTATCAATATAATATACAGCTTAAGGGCTTCTTTTATAAAACTATTCTATGTATTTAAATAACATATTTTTCAGCTCATCTTTCAGCTGTGCTAGACATATTTTTGTTCTAAAGAGAGCTCAGAAGTGAATTGTGTAAGTTAATCCCTAACAGAAATGTCTTGGATAAAGAGACAGTCTTTGTTAAGTAGGCAGGACTCCAGCTGTTAGTTTGATAGGGTGATTTTCCTGATAGATGCTAAATATATTAAGTTCCAAAAAAAAGTCTTTCAATAAAGTTGTGTCATTCAAGAGATGGTCTTAATCCAACTAAAGACACACATTGGAGATAAATAAAAGAGGGGCACAGACTGCAGAGGAGCAAATAAGCAGGCATTGAGTGAGTTGAGATAAACTTAGTTGCAGTTACTGCACGTCAGATGGTTAGTCTTTATTCCCATCTGTCTGACCACATAAGCATGCATTTATATATAAAGTATTTTTACCATGAAGGCACTTGTATATTTTTTATTGTTTTGATATAATAAATATTTTGGATTTTTAATGCAATATCCATTGATGTAGTAGTCTGGACTTTTGTTTCTTCACCTGTATAGGCCATTTTTCTTGGTCCCCAGGGAGGTCACTCCAAACCAAATGAAGGGCTTTATTCTTTCCTTGGTTTTGCCATGTGGAGCCTCTGTTTATTTGGACCTTGCATCTTGCAGGTACAAGCCTAATGAGATTCTCCTGCTAGAAGAGGTGACTTGGCCTTGGATAAAGCATCGTTAAATCTTAATCTCACCTCAGCTGAGCTACACCTCATTTTTTCCTCCTTTAGTTCTCTGCCAATTATATGATTCAAAGAAGAAAATTTATCTGAAATGATCTGGCCTATAAAAAATTGAAGTCTTTAAATTGGTCAATTTTAAGGTAAATTACATACTTGATCACACATTAGTTCAAAACACCCCATTCCTCACATCTCACTTCTCAGTGTACCTGATGTTTGCTGGTATGTTTGTGAACACAAGGTTCTATGTTTGTATGTTGGGTTTGTTTTTTGTATTTTTTTGTGTAGAATATGTCAAGACCAAGAGAGTGGTACATAAAATGTTATATGTATAGAATGTAATAAGGTAATTGCCCTATGTATCTTTGTAATTGTAAAAATGTGTAATAAATAATTATAAAACAACAAATAAATAAAATTAAGCACAGGACATATTTAAAAAAAAAATCTATCCATGCTTTATATTTTCCATTTGTTGCCCATGTTTATGATTTTAGGAACTGAGACTGGTGTTTTGCCACTTCTTAATCTTATAAAATGCTTAAATGTGGTGGGGCGTGCCCAGCAGGCGATGTGAGCAGACGTGTCTCTAGGGAGCTCCTGCCCGCCAAGTGCCGAAACAGCGTATAACACAGGACTTTACTCACCTAAACAGCTGAAACGACATGGGGAAACAAAAGAAACAAACCCCGCTACCCCACAAACGCAAACCAGCACCAATAACCCCACTTGCCCAGTATTTGATGCCACGCGACCAGTCCCTGGCGGCCTCACCTGTCATGGCGCCGTCCAGCCCGTCGGCGGGAAGCGGCTCTCAATCTGAGGGAGAACAAGACACAGAGAGGGTGAGTGACATAACAGACACCCTGCACTCCCAACTCAAAAACATGCCAACGAAAATGGACTTAATGGACCTAACAACACAAGTCAGAAAAGACTTTACAACAGCAGTGGACCAGATCAGGGCAGCCATTAGAGACGAAATGGCGGAGATCAAAGACGATATCAGACAACAAGGACAGAGGATTACCACAATAGAACAAGACCACTCTATTATCCAAACTTCAATGAGTGGACTGGCAAGACAACTAAGAGACCAAAAGCAATTAACCACACAGCTCTCCCGCCAACTGGTTGACCTGGACAACCGTGGGAGAAGAAACAACCTGAGAATAAGGGGAGTCCCTGAACCAGAAGACAAATAAGACACCATACAGGTTGTAACGGACATTTTCAACTCTATTCTTGAAAGAGACCCAACCTCAACCATTGTCTTGGATAGGGCCCACAGGGCACTCAGACCCAAACTAATACATGCGCGTACGCCTAGAGACATCATATGCTGCGTCCACTCCTTCACACTTAAAGAAGAGGTACTACGCAAGGCGAGACAGAAACGAAATATATCGTTCCACGACGCACCGATCCAAATTTTGCCAGATGTGGCCTGGATGACGCTACAACAGAGGAAGTTACTAAAACCAATGACGGAATTATTAAAAGAACGTAACATTCCCTTTCCATGGGGATATCCACTGTCGATCACAGTCCGCAATGACAAAGGAACTCAGATCCTACGTGGTACTGAGGACCTCACCCCATTCTGTGAGGCACTACAAATACCAACGCCGGACCTTCAAGACTGGCTGAAATATGCAAACGATGAATCACTGCCACCGTTCATGCCGCAACCAGGATGGCAACCTAGGCCCCAAAGGAGGCGACGCATACGGCCGGGACCAAGCCCAAGGCGTAGAATCCCAGAAGACGCACTAAACGCAGGAGAGCAATGAAACCATACCACCATCGTGCATATAGCACATGGAGATCCGAACACTGAACATTAAAACCATGCGAGAAACATACCTCATTGATCTCATCCTGGGACTCAACAAACGAAGGGACTTTACCTGAGTAACGTATTCCCCGGTTCAGATAATATATTTTACACCTTAACAAGAAAAATACCCCCCTCTTATTATGATCCCCTGTTATGTTCAAGTGAATTAATGTTGAATATATGCTGTAATATGTTCGCTGTTTCGGGCTACTGGGCTAGGCAGACCCATGTACCTAGTAGTCCATTTGTTGTTAAGTGTTTATGTTCTTGACATCACTGCTGACCCCCCCCACTGCAGAAGTGTATTTGTATAATAGGATGCATCCCAGCCCTCCAAGGAGGATTAGGGATGTCTCCCAACACAAGTCTGTATACCCAGCTGACCAGCCGAGTAGCACCATAGGTGCGATAATATTTGTAATATATGTTTCTACTCAGAATAGTCAAACAGTTAAGCGTATAGATACGCGATTGTTACCCCATGTTCGTGACACCCATCCCCCCATACAGGCAAGGCACCACCTTACTAAAAGACACCTCAAAACACACACCCACCTATACAATGGCAGTTGATAATACAAACGCCAACCCCTATACAAATAATTCTTGTCCCAAACCAGTGATCAATAACCGGCCACTCCAACTTAAAGTAGTCTCCATCAATGCAAAAGGCCTCAACTCCCCCGGGAAGAGAGCAAGAATGTTCAGGGAACTGAAGGCCCTGAAAGCAGACATTGCTTTGATACAAGAGACACATTTCTGCAGAAACAGGTTACCTATTCTCTATGACTATTATTACTCGAAAGGATATTTCTCACACTCGCCTTTTAAGAAGACAAAGGGAGTGGCCATATACCTTGCCAAAACACTCCCGTTAAATAACATCTCAATATGGAAAGATAATGATGGGAGGGCAATCTTTATTAAGGGCTCGTTAGGACCAGAATGGATAACCATCGCTAATGTTTACACACCAAATGTCAAACAACCTGTATTTTTGCGTTCCATCATAGGGGAACTCGAGGCCTTCGCAGAAGGCATCACTATACTGGGAGGAGATATCAATATGATCCAGGATCCCTCCCTAGACTCCTCCACCGGCGCCGCCACTCTCTCTGGGACAAAGACGCGTAAGTTGAAACAAATCCTGAATGGAGCAAGACTAATCGACACATGGCGAGCCCAGAACCCTCAAACAAAAGATTACACATTTTATTCCCCCCCACATAACCGGTATTCGAGGATAGATGCTATTTTTATATCACATAGACACATGCAATTAGTCCAAGATACAAGCATAGAATCAATTACGTGGAGTGACCACGCTCCGGTCACATTGTCTATACTCATACACACATTGAGGAGTAGACAATGCAACTGGAGGTTAAATGAGACAATACTGAAAGACCCATCCAGCATGGAAAAACTGAGGGACACACTGACCTCTTATTTTCACATCAATAACATACCAGAAACATCTTCACAGATGATCTGGGAAGCCCATAAATCGGTCATTAGAGGCCAATTTATTAGCATTGGAGCGTATCTCAAAAAACAGAGAGGGGCGGCCATAGTGGAGACATTAAACAAAATCACAGGTCTAGAAAGCACCCACAAGACCACGTTATCCCCGCTAATTTACCAAGAATTAACACAACTTAAGGCCCAACTTGCTACCTTGTGCAATCAACGACTACACAACTCCACCCTTAGAACACGTAGCCTCTTCTACGCTCAAAGAAACAAACCAGGCAAAATGCTGGCTAACGCGCTACGGGCAAAACAAACACAAAATTATATCCCATTGATCAGAGACCCCCAAAAGGGCAATGTACCGACATACCAAGCCGAAAAAATAGCCTCGGTGTTCCAGCACTACTATCAGGGCCTATACAACATACGCACACAAAAAGAAGATGCCTCAAATATAAACACAACCGAGGCATACCTGAACCATTACATGGGTTCTAAACTGACCACTGAATATACTGAGATACTAGACGCACCCATTACAGTAGAAGAATTGAAAGAGGCCATTAAACAAACCCCATTAGGAAAAAGCCCAGGACCTGACGGACTGACGCTAATATACTATAAATCCTTCCAAGATCTCCTATTACCCCATCTATGTGAGTCACTCAATAAACTATCCACTGGTGAACTACTACCACAACAAGCCCAAGAGGCCCACATCACGGTGATTCCCAAACCAGGAAAGGACATTGAGTACTGCTCAGGGTTCCGACCCATATCCTTACTGAATACAGACGTGAAACTGTTTGCAAAAGTACTTAGCACACGTTTTAGACAGGCCCTCCCCGATTTCATCCACAGGGACCAAACAGGATTCATACCCGGAAGAGAGGCCAGAGACAACACCACTAAACTTATAAGCCTCATACACCGAGCAAAGAGCAACAACATACCGACTTTCCTGTTGTCTACAGACGCAGAGAAAGCATTTGACAGGGTGAGCTGGTCCTTTCTTAAACAATTGCTCCGGCACATTGGAGTTGGAACCTCCATGATGAATTGGATTAACGCCCTATATAACACCCCCCAAGCTCGCATACGGATCAATGGGCAGTTATCGGAACCAGTCACCCTGTCAAATGGGACACGACAGGGATGTCCACTGTCACCCCTCCTCTTTGTGCTATCCATAGAACCTCTGATTAGCGCCATAAGGGCTAATCCTGATATCTCAGGCATACAAGTAGGCCCCCATCATCATAAAGTAACAGCTTACGCAGATGACCTACTGTTCACACTCACTAACCCGCTAATCACCTTACCGAATCTCATGCGAGAATTAGATACATATGGGGCCCTCTCCAGTTTTAAAGTAAATATGGAGAAATCGGTGGCGCTAAATATCAATTTCCCACAGGATACAGTTGACTCCTTAGCATCTTCCTTCCCATTTAAATGGGCCGCCACTTCATTCACATACCTAGGGATCACAGTGACTGCAGATCTACAACATCTATACACAAAAAATTACATCAGAATACTAAACGTCATCAAAACAGATTTAGCCAAATGGACGACTAAACACCTTTCCTGGTTTGGGAAGGCATCCGTCATTAAAATGAACATACTACCTAGACTGCTGTACATAATACAGACCCTACCGATTCTAGTACCAAGGACATTCTTCATAAACGTAAAACGAATGATCACAAAGTTCATTTGGAACTCAAAAGGGCCCAGACTGGGATACCAGTATTTGGTCCGTAATAAAGACAGAGGCGGACTGGGTCTCCCAGACGTTGAGTCATACTACAAAGCCACCCTGCTATCGAGAATAGTGGAATGGTCTATCCCTGCGAAGAAACTCTGGGTATCTCTTGAGCAGAGATCCCTTAATGTTCCTATACCTATAGCAGCATGGGTCCCTGACAATCAAAAGGTAGTGGCAGACCACACACACCCAACAGTACCGGGCACAATTAAATTATGGAAAAATTTGAAATGTATACCCGACCTAATAAATCACCTAACCCCACTTTTATCTATAATAGAAAACGTAAACTTCCAGCGCGGAGCCAGCTCCTCGACGTTCCGTGATTTTTTCCACAGCCATACACCATACCCTAGACTAGGACATTTTGTACAGAACGGACAGATCAAAGATATAACGACTCTCACAGGTGTCGCTACCAATACACCACTGAACAGGCTTTTATATGCACAAGTAAGACAATATATCCAGTCCCTTCCCGGGAATGACAACCCGGTAGTATCCCTCACCACAATGGAATCACTCTGCCTAGAATCCGAACCCCAGCGCAGGCTGATATCGACGCTACACTCACTACTTGTAAATATCAAATATACCACCAAGCCATATTTCATAAGAGAATGGGAAGCGGACTGTAAAGTCAACTTCACAGACTCACAATGGAAGAAAATTGCCACTGTAGCGCATAAATGTTCGGCATCTGCCAACATTCAAGAAAATGCTTACAAAATAATGACGAGATGGTATAAAACACCATCTAAAATACACAACATTTTCCCCAATGTCTCTGACAGATGCTGGAGATGCGCAAACAATAAAGGAGACTTCTTACACATATGGTGGACATGTAGCAAAATCCAACCTTTTTGGAAAGCGATAGCGGACATACTAACAGAAGTAGCAGGGGCCGAAATTCCCTTCGAACCCTGCGCTTACTTACTACACCATAACACACAGCCTATATCTAAATACAAAAAATCTTTGACCATACACCTCCTAAACGCAGCCAAGCTCCTTATACCCAGATTGTGGAAAACGTCCCGTACACCATCCTTCAGAGAGTGGCTGGCGCAGGTGGAGGACATCCGATCCGCTGAGGACCTCATGCTCACCTCTCAAGGTAGACACTCTCAACACGTATCCCAATGGTTTCACTGGACAGAATTTTTGTATAGTGATAAATATATAACTGCATTACAAAAATATCTATTTTAAACAAATTATACGGTCTAAATATGTGAATTAGGTGTTAGCCAAACCTGTACCCCAACAGCTTTTCTCCCTTCCCTACATTCCCTTCCAAACCTCAATGTACCTCAATCCCCTTTTTTTCTCCTTTCCCCCCCCCCCCCTTTTTTTTTTTTTTTTTTTTTTTTTATTTTTTATTTTTTTATATCATATATACATTATTTCAAAATTAGGAGAAGAATGTTATTAGTGAAATGTTTATATATATTGTGACGCCAAAGAACTACGAAATACTAAATATATTATCAAAGATTTGCTACACACAATATTAAGATGTAAAATGTAAACTTACATATATACTTTCCCCACTGTGTCTCCTTTTTATCATATGTAAACCCCCCCCCCCAACCTCTATTACTTGAATAAAGAAATATTGAACTAAAATGCTTAAATGTTATTTAGAAAACTCCTCCTGCATTCTCATTGGTTCTTAAAACTGGTTTTTATAACAGACCAAAGCACCATACCGGCGTCTTTGTGTTCTTGGCCTTCATGATCGGCAGCCAGGAACATACAAGCAGGGATCCAATCAGGGTCTCTATACTCCCTGACATCACATGTGATGTCTCATGGAGGAATGCCCGAACCCGGAAGTTCAGGCACATAGGGATGCCGGAGATGTAGCGGATGCTCGGTTTGAGTGTTCACTACATTTCCTTTGTCAGACTGAGGCCACTCAAAGTGGCCTCATCTGACACTGGGGATCCCGCTGCAAGTCCCTGCAGCGGGATCCACAGCTCATCGCAGGGAGCTGTTCCTGTCAGGATGGTCTATGCCAGGGCCGTCCAACATGCGGCCCGCGGGAGATTGGATGCGGTAACCGCACCTCCGTTCAGTGCCAACATCGTCTGAATAGGGGAGAGCGCAGCGCGAGGGCTGCATGTTCAGCCCCCATGCTCCCTGATACGTCCGGAGCACCTGGCGTCAGGTAACATCCAGGCGCTCAGAAGATGTTGACTTCCGGATTGGAGGGAGACAACCTCGACAATGGGTTATCATCTGTGTGCATGTGTGGCAAGGAGTCTGTGTGCATGTGTGGCAAGGAGTCTGTGTGCATGTGTGGCAAGGAGTCTGTGTGCATGTGTGGAAAGGAGTCTGTGTGCATGTGTGGAAAGGAGTCTGTGTGCATGTGTGGAAAGGAGTCTGTGTGCATGTGTGGCAAGGAGTCTGTGTGCATGTGTGGCAAGGAGTCTGTGTGCATGTGTGGCAAGGAGTCTGTGTGCATGTGTGGCAAGGAGTCTGTGTGCATGTGTGGAAAGGAGTCTGTGTGCATGTGTGGAAAGGAGTCTGTGTGCATGTGTGGCAAGGAGTCTGTGCATGTGTGGAAAGGAGTCTGTGTGCATGTGTGGAAGGGAGTCTGTGTGCATGTGTGGAAGGGAGTCTGTGTGCATGTGTGTAGGTATCTGTGTAAGGGAGTGTGTGTGTGTAGGTATCTGTGTAAGGGAGTGTGTGTGTGTGTGTAGGTATCTGTGTAAGGGAGTGTGTGTGTGTGTAGGTATCTGTGTAAGGGAGTGTATGTGTATTTATCTGTGTAAGGGAGTGTGTGTGTGTAGCTATCTGTGTAAGGGAGTGTGTGTGTGGGTATCTGTGTAAGGGAGTGTGTGTGTGTGTGGGTATCTGTGTAAGGGAGTGTGTGTGTAGGAATCTGTGTAAGGGAGTGTGTGTGGGTGGGGGTATCTGTGTAAGGGAGTGTGTGTGTGTCTGTAGGTATCTGTGTATGGGTGTGTGTGTGTAGGTATCTGTAATTAATGTGAGCTTTGCTGTGTGTTTTATTGTGTACTGTGATACAGTTATGTGCAGCGTGAGTGCCTTTTATTGCTGTCAAGTCTGTGATACACTCACACACTGCACATTAATGTGAATTTTATTTATATTTATATATATATATATATATATATATATAAATAAAAATAATGAATATGATATATTATATATAATTTTATCTCAATGAAAAATGAATGTGGCCCATGCACACATACATTTCTTGTGAAGTGGCCCACTGAAAAAAAAAACTTGGACACCCCTGGTCTATACCGTCCTGCAGGTTTTTGAAGTAACATTTTCTGTGTCAGAGTGAGGCTACTCAAAGGGGGCCACGATGAGCTGTTAAATACAGGACATTCTATGTCGTCCTACAAGCTCTAGGCACAAAAAAGTAGGACGACCTACAATTGGGAAGGGGTTAAAGGAACACTCCATCCAAAAAAGGAAAAGGTTTAATTTTTTTTACAATGTTGTTTTAAGATATGTCTCTTATACATGTGTTTATTTTAAATGCACAGGTCATCTAGTAACATCTTATGCAAGGGGTAGGGTACCTACACGTAACACGTAAAATATATGTGTTCTGAATAAACAACATTCTCAGCCTTACTGCGAGTCCTTCATCAAAGAGTAAGTTACTCTTATCTGAAGCTATAGTAAAGATGGACTGCCCACCCCCTAATGATGAGGCCACATTCTACAATGTCACATTTTGGGATTGTGACACCCTTATTTAGGTGCAGCTAATTTTGTGAAGGCTAGGTAAATCACAGTCCCATAGTCCATTCCGCATACCTGTGATTGTTCAGACTCAAATATATGTTTTATACCTTTTCATATAGTGTTATTACATTAAACTACTACTAAAGAATCATTCATTTTTTTTAATGTTTCAGAGGAATTTTGATATATGAGAAATATGAAACATGGAATAGTTAAGTTAATTATCCATTGCGTCTCTGCACAAACACACAGTACATTTCATTGTATATCCTAAAATGTGAAGCAAATATGATCCTTTAAAAAAATATGGCATATTTATTCAATGAGTTATTTAATAAAATGCTTAACATCTTTAAAAAAAAATAAAAGCAAATATTTTTCTTTTATAAAATAGACTCAACGGAAAACGGTTACTGGATATTAAAGTATAAAAGATCTGCCGATTTTTGCTTGTTTTATTTTTTACAAAAGATATTGTTTTAGCTTAATCTTAGCTGTAATGTATAGCAGAATGGTATAGCACTGTCAAACAAGATATATTTTTAAAAGCATTTCCAATGCACGAGTAATTCTTTTTGTCAGGCAATTATCTTATGAACAACTCACATTAGAAACAACATAAATTGACTGACTCCGAAGTGGACCTCATCCAAGAAACTCTTTAATATATGACAATTCAATCAATGTTTCTTATTCCAGTCAAACCGCTGATATTCCTCTACAATAAATGGAAACGCCAGACATTTGCAATCATGTAACTGTCACGCAATCCAAAGGATTCCGCAGCAAGGCTGCATTATAACATATTATATTATTCGCTACTTTTGGGAACGTAATAAATGGAGGCTGAATCCCCCAAAGCACACAGAGCGCGGTGCTGTTAATTTAAATAATATCTTGGTTTAGTCGAAAAATACCCAGGACAATGTAATTTCATAGATCATGTCACTAGTGCTGTGTAATGGTTTTAGAACTTTAGCATTTAAAAAAAGTTAGTTTATTCAAACAAGTATTCACTGTGTACGATCCATGCAATATTCCTTCATAACAGGCAGGGGGAACAAAGGGGGTCATTTAATATAAATGGAATAACAGTTTGTAATAGAACGGCATGCAAACAATGGATAACATTTCCAGCATCATTAAAATACAATCAAAAGAGAAATCATTTTGTACAAGAATACATTTAATGAAAAATTTTACATACTAATATTAAAGTAATTCAGGCCCTTAAAAGATTTTGTATAGCTTGGAGGAAAGACGTAACAGGGGGGATATGATAGAAACATTTAAATACATAAATGGAATCAACACAGTAAAGGAAAAGAGTATATTTAAAAGAAGAAAAACTACCACAACTAGAGGACATAGACTTAAATTAGAGGGGCAACGATTAAAAAGTAATATCAGGAAGTATTACTTTACTGAGAGGGTAGTGGATGTATGGAATAGCCTTCCAGCAGAAGTGGTAGAGGTAAACACAGTCAAGGATTTCAAGCATGCGTGGGATAGACACAAGGCTATCCTAGCTATAAGACCGGGAAAGGGGGACTAATAAAAGTACTCAAAAAAAATTGGGCAGACTAGATGGACCGAATGGTTCTTATCTGCCGACACATTCTATGTTTCTATGTTTCTATAATGTCGGTTTCATATGATATTGTTTATTAATTAAAGGGTACTTTTATTTTAATTGTTAAATATTTTTTCCCCTTTTGTTCTCCCTGTTGAGCATGTCTGCAAGAAGAGGGAATTTACATTTTATACCCACATTGGTAGGATTATTACTGACTCGACTGATGGTAGCTGGAGCCCAGCACACTGGCATTGTGCATATGCTCTTAGCAGATGCACAGTGAAACATTTGATACCGGCAATGCCCTTACTGTGAGAGCTTCAGCTGGCGTGCACAACATTAAACATCACCACTGCATGTGTGCTAAGGGTGGATTACATTGTACCATATGTCAAATTTGGCAAGTATCAAAGGCTCTATCTATTCTAAGATCAGGATTTTTTTTAAAAGGCTAATGTACTATGACTAACATGAAAAATTCAATATTGAATCCAAAATTTAAAATTGTATATTTACATACAGATACGCCAGGGACTTCTATTTATAAATGTATGTGTAAATTGTCTGAATTCAATGGTTTGCAGATATAAGGGTCTACTCAATAAAGAGAAAGAATTGCAGTAAATTGTAAACTTAAGAATTGGGAGAAATCCCCCCCATTAAACTGCATTGGAGATTCTATGTAACAATTCTGGCATTAGAGAAAGTGCAGTTCTTGGGTGAAATAAACATACAACAGAAAGATGCTTCATTCCAACAGTTATATTCAATACATGTCAATCCTTAATTAGTCATTGATTCTTTTTCTGCATAGTCAATCCGGAGCTAGCCCTAAAATGAGTCAGGCAGGGGTCGTTGTCCCAGGAAGCACTTTAAGGTGGTTGGCAAACTGCTACTGTCCAGTTTTTATTAAATCTATATTTTCCTCTAGTAAGAATCCCCTAGTGATTACTAGGGGACCGAACGCCATCTACATCTCCAGGAAGCGCAGCATGATGGGTTCTCCTCCCCCTCGTGCTCACGCTCGTTGGAGCACCGGGTGACGCACTACATCACTGTGCTCAAAAATGGGATGTGCTGGTGCAGGGAGCACAGTTCCAGGGCTGAGCTCCCACACACATCCGAGCGTCGAGAGTCATGTGACCTCCCGACACTCAAGTTTTACAGAGGTGCGTGAGGAGACCACAAAGAGATTTAGTGCTGTGGGTGAGTCCTCCGTGCAAATTTGGGTGCTATTTTATCATTATATACATAATATTTAGGTAGGTGGGCAGCATTTCATCCGGGCAGTATAAAGTCCTGGGCCAGCCCAGAGTCAATCTTGAATTAGAAATAGTTAGGAAGTGAAACAAAACAGAATTATCAGAAAATCGAAGAAACGTATATACAGAATTATGATATAAATGTGCATCTCAACAAATCGTATTAGAAGATGAGAACACACCTTCATATCTGATAGGTCAGATATTGTCAGATCTGATATTGTCACTCCGTCTGCGTAACAAACCCAGGGAACAACAACATTTATGCAAGATGAATCTAATGTTTGAAAGTTCTTGATTGTTACAATTAAAATGCTCCAAATGGACTCCCAATTACATAAATAAAACATTGGAACCAACGTATGCTTATAACATTATTTTATTACAAGAATATGTAGTCTTTGCCTGCTGTTATATTCACTCAAGAGCCCAGCATGAAGTCAAAATTAGTTAATTGCAAAGCCATCTGCTGATACATTGTGATGAGTGCTAGTTATTAGAGCGTTCATCTCAAACATCTACATTATGAATATTTCATCCCAAGAAGTGAAATATGGAAATGTAGGAGGGGGTTACCCTACATGACTTCTAAAAAGATCATAGTGATAGAACAAAACAGAAGAAGCAAAAAGCATGGCAGGCTATTGTTTGGAGTGTATAAATGATTGCTATAGACGAGCCATCCAACGTAGGAGTGGTATAAGTTAGTCTTGTGTAAATGAAAAGACTGATTCTGTATATCCAAATTTTCTAACATACAAATGATACTAAAGATATTGATAAAAATGCATTGAAATACAAGTAAATAAGGTTGTACAATATATATTAAAATCTATCCAATAAACACAAACCCATGTTTGTGTGCTTGTGTGTGTAATGTAATCCTAATGCTTCAATCCCTCCTACTTCCTTGGGATAATGTCCAAGAGCCAAGTACATTTACTCCCTTTGGATTAAGACCATGTACATATATTCACACAGGGATTTCTCTCCAAGGATCACATTCGCTATAGATATTGATCTACTCTACTTTGGTATGGAAACAAGTTACACACCAGAACCACTAGAGTGGAATGGCAGATTCCCCAGCGTATGGTCTAATTTTACAAATGTGGATATATAGGAAGTTAAAAGAACCATGCAAACATTGCGCCCCACTATGTGAGGCTTAGACTCTGCCCCGACTCATCTTATCTGCATGCATTAAAACCCCCGCACCAGCCTTCACAAAAATACGGCATTATTCACGCGAAAAATAAGCAGTGGTAAAACCCCTCATAAAGATAGCTTCACTAGACTCATTACAAACCAGTATCCAAACTTCTGTGTCTGGGGAAAAGCAGTGAAAACGTAAGGGAAACTCAACTGGATGATCATCTGTCACCAATAACATCTTTGCTTCTTTCCAGTCAGGTTTCATATGCCACCACTGCACTGACACAGCCATAATCCAAGTGCCAAATGATCTTTATATGGCGAGAGACAAAGGTGATTAACCTATAACATTCCTCTTGGATCTCACTCAATGGCATTTGACATCATTAACCATGGGGTTTTAATACAGCACTTATAGCACATCTGTGGTCTAGGAGGCACAGTTCTAAACTGTTTTCAATATTTCCTCACTAATAGATCACAGAGACTTACAGCAGCATCATGTTCCAGTAGAAGAAAAATAGACCAATCACTCAGGTAAGTTTAAAGTAGAAACTTCCACTTTGAATGCAGTACAAACAGCGGATCCATGTGACACTGATGTTTTTGGGCAACAGAGTGAAACACCCTCAGGATCATAGTCATCGGCACTAACAGAATTGCCTGTGATGTTCCACAAGGATCTATATTTTCTCCCATGCTATTCGCAACTGACTTGCTACCACTAGGCAACATATTCAGGCAACATAGCCATAACATTGGTTGCAAAGTATGAACATTCATCACTGTTGGTCTACAGGGCTGATGATAGATTACATTTACATGCCCCCATAAGAGAATACTGTTGCAGGTGGTCTTCCAAGTCTCATTTGCTTAGTGTCATCATTTCAGTCTCCTGAGAAAAAGGAAAGGAAACCAATTTCTTTCCAGTTCCAGTCCGTGACAAATACATTCACGGTTGCAATACAATATCAGGACTCAGCTTCTCCGCTAACCTAATTTGTATTGTTATTGATATTCCATAATAATGGAGGATGGCAAAACAAAGAGATTGAGACTAGCCCTATCAAATGGTTTGACTATGTATCTTTTGGAATTAGTACCTAGATCAGGGGCATCCAAAATGCGGCCCGCCTGAGATGGAGGTGCGGCCCGCCTGAGATATCCATGGCCTGCCTGCATCGGGCGAATATGATGGGCCCCCTAGCTCTCTGTTGCTGGTTGGAGCTCTGGATGCATTCCGGAGCTCAGCATTTGAAGTATGCCTGAGCACAGAGCAAGGAGTGCATGCTCCGCCCCCTTGTGCTCTGATACTGGAAGGAGCTCCGGATGTACTTCTGAGCTCAGAAGATCAGAGTACCTGGTTCCTGAACCATCCCCCTTACTGCAAATAAAAGGTGCGTGAGCGGAGGGGGGGGGGAGTGACAAATGGCCCATGCAAAAAAGAAAATAAATGTGTATGAGGGTGTCTGTGTGTGTGTAAGGGTGTGTGTGTGTGTGTGTGTGTAAGGGAGTCTATGTTTGTGTGTGTGTGTGTAAGCATGGCTGTGTGTCTATTTGTGTATGTGTGTATGTGAATTTGTGTTAGTGTAAGTGTGTACATGTGGCTGTGAATGTATGTTTATAAGTGTGACTCTGTTTGTAATTCATATAAGGGTTTTTGTTTGCTGTGAGTTTTATTGTGTATTGTATTACAGTAATGTGTAGTGTGAGTTTTATTGCTGTGGAGTCTGTGATACACACAAAGTGCACATTAATGTGAATTTTATATATAAATATATATGCACATCATATACAATTTTCTCTATATGAAAAATGAATGTGGCCCACACACATTTCTGGTGAAGTGACCCACCGAAAAAAAAAAAAGGACACTCCTGACCTAGATCTTAAGAACAGGTTTTTTGTGTTTGTTTGCCTGTTGTATGCTGTTTGTGACCAGTTCGACTATACAATGCTTTTATTTGCGGTTTCATGACATGTGGGTGTCATCCTACGTAAAAATAGGTCACAGAAAGAGGCTATCTTGCATGAATGATGGCAGACAGGTGGCAAAGGAAAAGACTAGATAACCCTTCAGGGCAAAGAAACATCAATCATGCAGGCAACAATTCTATTTTCTGTCAGGAAGTTCAGCGGATGGTGTATACACATACACATTTCACAGTAAATGATGGAACATATAACGATCACAGGCAGAAAAACTAGAATAAACTGGAAATAACCTAAAACGGATGTAAAGAAAACCTCTAAAAAAAAAAAGCCAATTAGAAGAGTAATACAATATACAACAAACATTCAGTGATATAAACGGATTATAAAGGCCTGTTTTCATGATGAAAAATGGCCTTCCACCAAGGTAAAAATTGTAATTTAATCGTACAACTGTCACTGCTTTACTTAAAGCTAGCGCTTTAAAATTGTCAAAAGTGATTGGTTTCAATCCTGTAAGTAATGTTCTAGGGATACGTGTGTAAAAAAAATAATATCAGAGATGAAATATTTCCTCATCTTTCTATGATGCTTAAACATTTGCTTAAAAGAAATCATGTAAATGATTCCTAGAGACAAGAATGGGTAAGCACCCACAACAACAAAAATGAAATAAATATCTCAATAAGAAAGTACCTGATTCAAATAGAAACCAGAACCAGCCTAAGGGGACATTGCCATGATATTTTAAATTGTCCAGATTAGATTTAAGGATAGTTTGTTACATTAGATTAGATTAACATTTATTTACATTGGTACATAGCGTAGAAGGCAACTACATACCACGTTAGAGGAACAGACACAAACTAGGGTAAAGAGGTAAAGATCAAGCATACAATATAGATTGAGTGTTGTAAAGCTTTGCATAATGAAGTCCATAAAGAAATATGGTGGTTTATGTAGTTAAAGAGATCTAAACACAGCGTGTGGACTATTCTTGGATAAGGGTATTTAATTATTTTTGTTGTTGCTTTGTTTGTTTTTATTAAATCTGATGTCTGCAGCGCTTAAATTATATTAGCAACATTTAGACTATACTTTAAATAAAACTTTTCATGGTTGTGTCTCTTTTAGGATTTTAGTCTTGCTTGTGCTTTAGAAAAACAAATGCTAATTTAGTGTAGATCAGTGTGCAACCCGCAACCCATAGCATAACAATATAATACTTAACCTTCTGCGATGTAGTCAATGGGCGTGGTCTAGTATCTTAGGTCATCCATTAAAATTGCTTTGGAAATAATAGAGAAATCAAAAGCCATATGTGGCTGGGAGCCCAAACTGGACCATTGCCAGTCCAATTGTCCTTTTAGCAAACGTCTTTGTATTACATCTTTTTTTTTTTGTCTTAGGAAGAAATTTCACATAATTTAGCAAGAAAGCATTCCAAACTATGGACAGATGCTATTTGCACCTGGTTGATCACAGGCAAGAGGGTTTAAAAAAAAAAAAGAAGCTTCCTTGATTTTGTGCAAAACAGAAGTTGAATCATGAAGGCCATCTTATAATCAAACCGTATACATTTGAAGATGCAATTGACTCCTAGACACATGACCATTGCCAGTGGATGTTAACTAATGCCTGAGTATAGTATGTATGTGTATAGCAGTACGACTTAAAAGAAAAGCAGAGAAGCAGATATTATATATGATCATATATATATATATATATATATATATATATATATATATATATATATATATATATAGTTAAACATATACATTACCATGAAACGGTTTGAGGTCACATATAAATTGCCTTAGAAAATCTAATTTTGTACATAAAAATAACATCATATATATCAGAAAGTGTAGCCATTATTAATGTTATAAATGACTTCTGTTGCTGGAAACACCTGATTTGTAATGGGATATTTGCATTGGCATACGGAGACTAATTATCAGCAGCCATCACTTATGTATACCAATGGCATGTTGTGTTAGCTAATCCAAGTTTGTCTTTTAAAAAGGCTAATTGACCATTAGAAAAACCTGTGCAATTATGTTAGCATAGCTGAAAACTGTTGGGCTGATTATAGGTACAGAATGGCCAGAACCATAACTTTCCTCTAAAACAAAGTTAAATAGTAGTTAAGGTGGAAAAATTACTTGGGTCCATCAAGTTAACCCCTTTTCCTACTCCTTGTTTATTGCTGTTGATCCAAGGGGGGCATCAGTCTATTGTTATTGTTAAGAAATTAAGGTTATTATATGCAAGAATTTGGCAAGAAACTGAAGATCACATACAATGCTGTGTACTCCCTTCACAGAATAGTGCAAAATGACTCTAACCAAAATAGTAAGATGAGTGGAAAGCCACATTGCACACATGTGCAAGAGGTATAAGATCATTAGCGTGTCTAGTCTGAGAAACAGATGCATCTGGTCTTCTAAGCAGAGTTGCAAAGAAAAAAATCATATTCCAGACTAGCAAAAAAAGATTAAGATGGCCAAGACAACCCAAAGATTGAACAGAAGAAAATTGGGAAAAAGTGTACAGACAAATCTCTGTCTGAATCACAAAGAAGAACATTTATGAGATGCAGACCAAATGAAAAGATGCTGGAGTAGTGATGGGAGGGGCATGGGTACAGTATTCGTCAGTGAGTGGTTTATGGCATACTAGGTCTCAGTAGGGGGAGGGACAGTGTTTCTCTGTGTATTATGAGATGCACATGGTGCATAGCCTTCTTTGTTAGTTCTATTGTTCTAGGGTTGTGTCATGCGGACTAAGTAGAGCTCCTCAAAGTGTCCTGAACTGGAACAGACCCACAATGTATGCATTACCACAATATCATTATGTTTAATTGTTATGTTTAATGGGAAAGTGAATGTGCCGATGGTGTGCAGAGTGGCATTTGTACCTTGTACTGCCACCTTGGAGAAGTAAACATTCTGACAAGCTATTAATTTTTAATACAGGGCACACCTATGATGCTGCTCGGACCTACATCTTATGCCCATTATAGTGCATGCCATGGGCTATACTGTGTTGCCTCCATTACCCACTCCCAAACAAAACAAATAATGTTTGAAGCAGGGTACACTTGAGAAAATCATTGTTTCCTCAACCTGGTAATATTGCTTGCCAGCACATAGAAGTGGAAAACCAACAACCTATCTCTGCCCTGGATGTTTTCCTCCCAGAAATATGGCTGCTCACATGCTTCTACATAATTTATGTATGTCTTGTCTTTTACTTCTTGCACTTTACTACCTATGTATATATCTATATTTGCATATATTACAACAGATAGATATTTTCTTGTGCAACGTTCCAATGAAGACAGAGTCCCTTTAACTGTAGCTAAAAAAATAATCATGAAAAAAAAAAACAACAACCCATAAACGGACCTTAAATGACAACTGGGAAGAAAACTGGCAAGAAAATGGACTTACGTTTAATTGAAATATTGCATAAATTATAGACATTTTACCACAGCTGTACTGCAATTTCAACTCCCCACATGCTTGAATGTATTGAGGATGATAGGATTTATTATACAGCCACACTTAAAAGAGCGTCGTCCTAACCATGCGGTCATGGTGATTGTCTTTTTCAAATATTAGAAATCCCTTTGTTACCTTCTCGCCAATCAATAGAGTTATTTTCGTCAACATGTTTTCTGGTATTATTGTGGATGTGTCATATCTGTTTCTGAAAGCAGAACAAGAGCAGCATATTGTTATTATGTTGCTTGTTTAGAAGGTAACCTAAGGATAGAGTTTGAGTGCCTTTCCAAAAGACCCTTCTCTATTGATCGCCTGAAGCACTTCCACACACATTTCTTCAAATGCTTGGTTTGTGATCCTGTCCTTTATTACCACCTCTAGCACGAGTTTGGTTTGAAATGAATGACATATTGTAAGCCTGTGCCTCTCCTAAAACTACTTCACACATATAACTGCAATTTCATTGATTCCTGACTGGCTCAGAGTTTCTGCCAAGATGACTAATTTATAGCTTTCACCGAGACTGTGTTTTATTATGGAGCTTCTGTGATTTATGAGGGATGACTTTTTGTTTCAAAACATAACATTTTTGTTATTGTATACTATAGTATATCAAAGGCTGCAGCCAAAATACAGATTGCACCGTAAAACAAAAACAAAAACAAAAAAAAACAGTTTCAATCCTTCAAAAGAATCATATTTATACACTGTGGAAAATACTGGGGACGATACAAATAAATAATAGATTTCTTGAAGCTTTGCGATTGACACCGATAAAGAAATAGGTTTTGACCATGATAAAAAAAATCTCCCCATGTTTTTCTCCTAAGTCCTTTGTTTCAAATTATCTGGTACCGGGAATGTGAACTATTAGTATAATTGTTTTAAAGCCAAGTAAGTCTTTATATTAGACACTATATAAGTAGACATACAATACAACATTACATGATGTACGGATAAATATATACTGATAGAGAAGGGTTAGCGGCCCTGCTCTTGTGAGCTTATAGTGTTTCAGAACAGCTAGATACAGATGATACGAAAAAAAGACAGCTAAGATGTCTGTTCACTAAAAAGTGAAAAGTGGTGAATTGACAGGTGAATGCCAAGTGAACTGAAAGATCAGGCATTAATAACGTGGCCCTTGGTACACAGAATGAAAGGAAATTCAAATCTACATTAGATGAACAGAACTGATTTATTTTTTATATTTTATTCCCAGTGCGGTATCACACAGGAGGGAGGGTACGTAGTGATAAGTGTTTGTATTATATGAGTATATTTAAATACACTATATATTTTTTACTAAATACATAAACTTAAATAACTTTAATAAAATAATATGTATATTTAAACCCTCACTGTGTAATATTGTTTAACGTTTTACAGGTAAAATATACCTTTTATATTACAAAGCCATAAAGATATGTCCAGAAGTTCCCTATATAACTCTGCTCATAGTAGTCAACATTCCAGATTATACAGTGCATTCTTAAACCACAAAAATACATATACATGCTCCTTGTTTTCGGCTTATTTGATATCCTAGCATTTGCTCTATATTTCAATGTTTTCTTCACTATATTACTTTTGTTTTCTCTGAATAATGATGAATAATAAAAATGACAAAAATAGTGCATGCAATCAAGCCAACCCTTCGATTGTGGTTTATTATTTCACTGTAAATCCATTATGAGACCCTTCCCATTCTTTAACCTAATAACAAAGGGTGCAACATGATAAGCCAGATTGTATCAATGGGTCAACCATCAAAGGTCAAAGACGTATCCAGGTTCCATTGAGATTGATGAGTAAGTTAGTGGCACTAGAGTTTCAAGCTAGTTGTGCGATGCTGAGGGAGCAATGTATTCATTCAGATCTGCTTTAAAATTGGTTTCCCTTCAAGTAATTAAAAAAAAAAGCCAAGTGCTAAATTAAACCATCCAACTCCAGTGCCCAAACGGCCATTATTTAGTTTATGTACTGTCCCATGTCTCTATTTAACTTTTATTAACATTGTGCATCTTTGAATTGCTCAACTCTAAATGGTACATTAATCAGCACTGGGGATCCTTTTCTGAGATGATTAGTATGTGAGTAAACAAAATATTTTACATTTAATGCATTGTTTTTAGTCTTCAGAAATGTTTCATTAATGTAAATAATTAAAGTGGTTAAATGTGCTTGGAACATTTGTCTGATCGCACTTTTATTGTAATGTTCAAACTTTATTGCGTTATTTCTTTGTTTATCTCTGATTTATTATCTGCCGCTTAATGAATAAAATATCTTACTAGTATAATTGAGGCCTTGTAAGTAGAATTTTGTGTTGCTTCGTGTTACAAGTTTAGAAGCATAGAATGTGGCTCTATTTATGTAACGCACAGGGTCCAGGTGGTAAAGGACCCTGAGCGCCCGAGATCAGGAGCTATGTTGCAGGGTGGAGACACAGGACCTGGTGCTGGGTAACTGCAATCCCTTGAAGGTTTGGGACCCCAAGTTTATGCAGCCACATCCCAGGCCTTGTGAAGCAGCTACTGTATCCAGATCAGAGGGTGAGGATGAAATGAAGAAGTGACAGCCAAGCAGAGCTAAAACAGAAAAGCAACTGTGGGAGAATAGAACAGAAATACAGAGTGCAGGGCTACAGGACAGAGGAAAAACATAAGCAAGATAAAGCAGAAACCAAACTAAGGATAAACAATAAATACTAAGGGCACATAAGGAGCATAAACAGACAGAAGCATATATAACTAAGGCTACATATAGAGGACAGGGTTAAGGAACACAAGAGAAACATACAAAGGATAAGACATCAATACAGGAACTAGCCAAACACTAAATATGGTAAAATGGTGGGGTTTGGTTCACCTAATGGCCAATTCGATGTTAGCTTGCCAACCACATCAATGTAACCACAATTAGGCAAGTCCCTAACGAATATTAGCAAAGAATAACATACTTTAAACAATAGCATTGCACATGCATACAAACAGAGAATACCTGTTGAAGCTAAACTGCACAGGACAGAAGACTGCAAATACTGAACAGAAACAGGTGTGGTTTTTATAGAAGAGATCTAACAAGGTAGAAGGTCTCGGACAAAACCTGGAATGGAACATAATCACAGACAAAAGAAAACCAGAAATGGATCAGATCAGAGAACAGAGAAAACATAGAAACTGGGTACAAGAGCGAGGTATATTTTAGACAGGGAACAGGGCTGGAAAGGCAGAAAGGAAACTGAAAAGCCTGGATACAGCCTTGATAAGCTTGAATGCGGGTTGACTCATGACAATTTATTTCTCAACCCTCGATCAGATTTACTTTTTAAGGTCACTGAAATATTTATAAACTTTCCCATTCTCCTTCCAAACCTTAGCACTCCTAAATCCTTTGCCACATGCCTTTGCCCTCATTTTCCCCACTCATATTTCTCCCCTAGGGTTTCTCTTAACTTGTCCGATAACTCTTTTCCACTACCAACCCTGTGTGTGGTAAAAGTAAGCTGGAAGGCAGAAGACCTTTGTCCCTGGTGATCTAGTAGAGACAGTGTGGTTTTTTTCTCCTGCATCCACCACAATGATAGAATTGTCTGCACCTTACCTTGTCAATAGGATACATGCAAAAGGAAGCACAGATCTCTGTTTTCTCACTTCTCAGTTTTTCTGTGAGAAAATATGGCGTGAGCTCCATTTACTGCTGCCCAGGGCCTATCTCTATTGCTTGTACCCAATGCACTGCACCAGCTGCACTAGCAGTAATTCCACCCCCGAGTCCATACTAATCAAGTTTTAATTTTCAGCATTTCACAGTGATCCCAGATTTTAAATGTTTCAACATCTTTATTTTCCAGGCACTGAAAAGGCTGTGAATAGAAAGTTTAAAAAAAAAATGCAAATGTTAAGATATCAGGCGGAACAAAAGCCATGACTACTGAAATACAAACAATTTTACTCCTGTCATCAACTTTTTCTTACACAAATGTGAGAATATAGACAAGAACAAAAATAATTTAAAAAAATCTTTCTGTTATAAATAATTTTCCTGAAAACATTTGCTCTTTAACACTAGTCGGTGAGAGTTTTTATATCTTTCATTTTGTATTGTATCTTCATTTTTTCATGAGTGCATAATATAATTTATTATATTATAATTCAATATTATCTGTCAGAGTGAAGGTTTGATAGACCAGTGGGTGTATCAGTCAGTGACAGGAATCCAGGAATCTATAAACCTTTGGGAGGGATGTACTAAACTAGTGTAATGTGCTAAAAGCTGTTTTAATGGCAACAATTGTAGTTAAAATATTACTTAATTTGAAAAAATGTGTTATCTTTCATTTTTACTCGTCTTTAATCTAAAAAATGAACATGCGATTATTTTTATGTCTGTACTTTTTTTGTGGTTTATAGTAATCTTATTAATTAAATTTGCGTTCATTTTTACGATAGTAATAGCAATAAAATAAAAAGGTAGCGAATAAATATAGCGGGTGCTCTCAAGGCGTACAACTGTTATTTTACCTAATTTTTTATTTAATTTAGCCACTATTTTTCTGGATAACAGTCTATTGTTTAATGATGTGCAAACAGGTTAATAAATGCAGTGGTGCATTATTTAAATTTTGAGATTTTTTTTAACCAATGATACATTTTTAAATGAAACAAGATAGAAACATACTTTCAAAAGTGACTAAATCAGCAGAATATGACCAATGTATGCACACATTATGTAGATGCATACATTTTATATTAGATTTTCAATCTGTCCCTAAACCAGCATCCTTCTCCTTCTATGTGTGTCTCTTTTTCCCTATCTATTTAAGTGTCTTTCTTATCTGTCCCTCCAGTCTGTTGCTATGTTTGGACTTGCTCTCCGTGTCTGATGATGCCAAACCAATATTGTATTTTCGTCAGCATCATACTGGCCCATCAACCTCATTGGAATGCCAGTTAAGCAACTGCTTAATGATATCTCTTGGTTGAACCTTGATAAGCATAATTATTGATATATCACATGAACTGTGATAAATGTGCGATTTATTTGAAGATCAAATTCTCCAACAGACTAAAGTCGAACAATCCTAAGATAAAACCCACTGATCACACGAGCAGATAATGAAATCCAGATTAATATCACCCTTTCCATGTTATGGTTACATGAAAAGAAGGTTCTATTTATCTTTTATAATAAATTACTCAATTGTTGGATACTTATAACTGAACATCAGCGAGGGTGAAACAGGTCAGAATTTCCAATAAGCAAGAGAATATTTACAAAGGGATTATAAAGGTTTTAGTAATAACCCGACGGCAGGCAAATAGAAAACTGTGATTACAATACAGTATTTGTCCCTGATTAAAATAAGTATATAAGATTAATTTAGATAATCTGAAACACAATTTTTTCATCATTCTTAATCTGGCGTCATGTTGGTTGCTTGGCCTATTTTCGTACTTCAGTAGAGTTTGTTGATTCACAGCAGAATAAAAAAGGATTAAAAATATCATGTTTTCACAGTAAGAATTGGTGCAACAAACATTAAACTAACTTTGAACAGTTACTGTGGATTGCGCCTTTCATTCAGCCCTCTGTTGTGACATAACGGTTAACAGTAATTGTAAATATTCATTAATGGAAGGCATTGGGATTGGAGTGTACCACCACTTGCAAAATAGGTGGGAGTCTCGGCCCAAGGCCTAATAGGCTCTTGAAAGAAGTACCATAGGTCCAGTGCAAGATAAAAAAGAAAAGAGGCAATCTGGAAACATAGGCCAAAGATCAAAGAGGCGGACATCAGTACTAGAACAGATCAGGAACGGGTACATCTGGTAGGCACAACACGGTCAAAGCGGCAACAGGCACAGTATATAACTAGTGCATACAGAACAACTGAGCACTGGCAAGTTAGCTCACAGGCTACTTACAGGGTTAGTGGGTCAAGTTCAGATGGTCTCAATAATGCTTCTATCTCATAAAGCAATAATTGTCCCATCTTTCATAGGTATACCGCTAATGAGAGTGTCGTGATTTCTTTAATGAGCTAAAATAATAACCACCTCGCTAACGTTTCATAATAACAATGCTATAAATATCCAATTGGATAAAGAACATGCCATTCTATTGTTACCACCACACAACATTTCAGAAATACAAAACAAATTTGATTTCCAAAGCTAAAATGTTCAACATTAAAATGAATACTAGAAAAAAAAAAATACAATATAACTAGTACATAAAGCATGCAAGTGAAGTATTGGAATTTGACCCCCTATTGCTACTGACTCAAATAGCAAATACCACTACCATTACATAGCTAATTAGGTTGAAAAATGTGCATTGAGTTCAGGCTTTCTAAGTAACTGCATTTCTTGTTTCAGACAAAAAAACGTTATGTCTCATTTTACCTCTAAATTATAACAAAAAAAACCTACTAGCCGCATTTCTTGTTTCATACAAAAAGATTTAAAAAAAAAACATTATGTCTCATTTTACCTCAAAAATGTCTTTAAAAAAAAACCTCCTACTTCACTCTAAACAAAATCAAAATGTCCCTGGAGCGATTACTTCTAGATTCAATACACTATGGTTTGCAGTAGGATGGGATACAACTCCAGCAAAGACTTACAGTTGTCATATGCATTAAAATACCATAGAAAGCAGAGTTGAAAGCTAACTCCCGTTGAGTAAGAAACTGAGGATATTTAAGGAATCTTATGGTGTGGGATCACCTTTTGTGGTTTGAAGAGTGTGTTGTATAATCTGCCAGAAGCCTTTTATTTTGTAGGAGAGCAGTGGTTTATTTTTTTCTAATACACTGATGTTACTTTCAATTTCATTATTGTAGTCCAGTATCAGGGCCGATCCTGGGCGGGTGCACGGGGTGCACCGCGCCCAGGCGCACGGGAGGAGAGGCGCTGAAGCAGGGAGCTCTCTCCCTGCCGTCCTCCTCCTTGTTAAAGCAAGCACAGCGCGATGGGTGTAAGCTCCGCCCCCGTCGCGTTCTGTGATTGGCTGCTGCCGGGAGGAGGACGTTCTCTAGAGTAGCTGCCAAGACACCATAGAGAACATCCTCCTCCCTGCAGCCAATCACAGAACGTGACGGGGGCGGAGCTTTCCCCCGTTGCTCTGTGCTTGGACTAACAAGAAGGAGGAGGTAATAACAGTTGGGGGGGTCGGGGGGGTGTTAAAATATAAAATAAAAAAAACAAAGAAAGTGTGGAAGTGTATGTGAATGTGTATAAGTGTGTCAATGTGTATAACTGTGTGTGTTACTGTCTGTGTAAGTGTTTGTGTATGTGTGTGTCAATGTGTATAACTATGTGTGTGTTACTGTCTGTGTAAATGTTTGTGTATGTGTATAAGTGTGTATGTGTGTGTCAATGTGTATAACTATGTGTGTGTTACTGTCTGTGTAAGTGTGTGTGTATGTGTATAAGTGTGTATGTGTGTGTCAATGTGTATAACTATGTGTGTGTTACTGTCTGTGTAAGTGTGTGTACATGAGTGTCTGTGCAAGTGTATCCTATGTCTAAGTGTGTAAAGGTGGCTGTGTTTGTATTTATGTATGTGTGACAGTGTGTATTAGGGTGTCTGTGTAAATGTATGTCTGTGAGGGTGACTAAGTGTGTAATTGTGTTTGTGTGACTGCGTGTATTTATGTATGACTGTGTGTATTTATGTATGTGTGTATAAGGGTGTCTGTAAATGTATGTCTGTGAGGGTGACTAAGTGTGTAATTGTGTTTGTGTGACTGTGTGTATTTATGTATGACGGTGTGTATTTATGTATGTGTGTGACAGTGTGTATAAGGGTGTTTGTGTAAATGTATGTCTGTGAGGGTGACTAAATGTGTAACTGTGTTTGTGTGACTGTGTGTATTTATGTATGACTGTGTGTATTTATGTATGTGTGTATAAGGGTGTCTGTGTAAATGTATGTCTGTGAGGGTGACTAAATGTGTAACTGTGTTTGTGTGACTGTGTGTATTTATGTATGACTGTGTGTATATATGTATGTGTGTGACAGTGTGTATAAGGGTGTTTGTGTAAATGTATGTCTGTGAGGGTGACTAAGTGTGTAACTGTGTTTGTGTGACTGTGTATTTATGTATGACTGTGTGTATTTATGTATGTGTGTGAGGGAATAGGGAGAGAGAGACAGACATGGGGTATGAGTGGAGAGAGAGAGAGACAGACATGGGGTATGAGTGGAGAGAGAGAGAGACAGACATGGGGTATGAGTGGAGAGAGAGAGAGACAGACATGGGGTATGAGTGGAGAGAGAGAGAGACAGACATGGGGTATGAGTGGAGAGAGAGAGAGACAGACATGGGGTATGAGTGGAGAGAGAGAGAGACAGACATGGGGTATGAGTGGAGAGAGAGACAGACATGGGGTATGAGTGGAGAGAGAGAGAGACAGACATGGGGTATGAGTGGCGTGAGAGACAGACACGGGGTATGAGTGGAGAGAGACAGACTGACATGGAGCATGAATGGAGAGAGAGACAGAGACATGGAGCATGAGTGGAGAGAGAGACAGACATGAGGGAATAGGGAGAGAGAGACAGACATGGGGTATGAGTGGAGAGAGAGAGAGACAGACATGGGGTATGAGTGGAGAGAGAGAGAGACAGACATGGGGTATGAGTGGAGAGAGAGAGAGACAGACATGGGGTATGAGTGGAGAGAGAGAGAGACAGACATGGGGTATGAGTGGAGAGAGAGAGACAGACATGGGGTATGAGTGGCGAGAGAGAGACAGACATGGGGTATGAGTGGCGAGAGAGAGACAGACATGGGGTATGAGTGGCGAGAGACAGACTGACATGGAGCATGAATGGAGAGAGAGACAGAGACATGGAGCATGAGTGGAGAGAGAGACAGACATGAGGGAATAGGGAGAGAGAGACAGACATGAGGGTACGGGGAGAGAGAGACAGACATGAGGGAATGGGGAGAAAGAGACAGACATGAGGGTATGGGGAAGAGACAGACAGACACAAGGGTATGGGGAGAGATAGACATGAGGGTACGGGGAGAGACAGACAGACATGAGGGTATGGGGAGAGACAGACAGACATGAGGCTATGTGGAGAGAGAGAGACACGTGAGTGACTAACTTGGTGGAATATTATTTATCACTCCTTATGTACTTCTTTTCCAATGATGCTCAGCCAGACTAATGAGAGACTTTGGCTGGTTGGGAATCATTGGAACGGTAGTTAAAACTCATTTTGCTAGCCAGCAAAAAGTCTCCCATGTTGCTGGCTGAGCATCATAGAAATAAATAAAACCACTACACAGTATTATGGCAAAATATATATCTTTATTTAAAATAAACGTTGGTCCTTTACATTAAAATACAGTTTTCTCCCTCCCCCTCTCCCCAATATTGAAATGGGCATGTCTGGAACAGAAATGTCTAAAGGGGAGGAGTTCATAATATAGCCACGCCCACCCTTGGGCGCCAAAGGAAAACCTGCACCCAGGCGCCCGTGACCCTAGGATCGGCCCTGTCCAGTATAGCAACTTTTCAGTTCTGTAACCACATATTGGGGATGCTATATTAAAATAACCACCACAGGTATTTGTCTGTGTTCCTTATATTAACATATGGGATATCCTGCATCCTTCCTGTGCTTCAGAGTTGATGCAGACACTGGGACAAGATAACATAAGATAAGAGTGACTGCACCTTTTTAAAAACTGACATTTATTGCATTGGTGTTTATAATAAAAAAAACAAACAAACATTATGCTGGCCATGACAGCTTGCATGCAACACTGAAATGGAAACACCCTCTGTTCCCACCAGTGTTGCCACCTGTCCTGACCATGAGAGCCCCGCAATAGAGAGTATTGTCCTTTTTTTACTTCCTTTGTCACCAGCAACTCAAACGTCTCTCCCTTGTGTGGTGCAGGGTGCAGCAGGAAGGTGTGTCTCCACATGCACAGACATCATGTCCTGCTGCTCACACTCCCAAATGCCATAGTACATGCTGCCCTTCTTGAATTCTAACTGGTAGATTATTTTCAGGCCTTTTCTTCTTTTTTCCATTTATTAAGACCCACAATTTAGTGAAGTGAGTTAGGTTATAATCAGGGTTACCGTATACTTGAGAAAATACAGTACTTATGGGAGCCATTCTATGACAAGTCATCATCTGTACCATGTGTACCATAATGCATATCATCTGTACCATTATTTACAATAATGCATATCAAAAAATGACAAAATGAAACATCTTAGCAGTCACTGATAAAGCCACATCCGTAGCCACACACCCCATGATTTGCCCTCTTAAAAAATATTTGCAACATCGGATATATTGCATTGCTCTTCAATGTATTGAGTATAACAGTGAAAAGCACTGATGCCAGCTAAGTCTATATCTCATTACAAGAAGCAACCAGTTTGTTACAAAATAACATGTCCTGAATACATTTGCTTTTTAAGGAGTGAGGAAACCCAAAATATTTTTTGTAATGAGGCAGAAGGCCTATTCTGCTTCATTAAAAGTATCAATTGCATGGTGTGCTAATTGTGTGCCATTCAATATATATTTCCCCCTATTATTTGCAGAAGCAAGGTTTAAGGGGCTTCCACCTTAAGGAGTGTTGATCTTTGTCTGCAAAGTGAAGCCGTCCGGTGGCTGTAGCTCTCCATTATTAGTGTGTGCACGCATCAAACCAGCTGGAGGTGTGTTTGATGGCCTCATAGACGCCCCACACCAATAAGTGCTTTTGAACGATGCTTTTTGTGTGATGAAAAGACTGCGTGATGGATTTAGTCTCTGTTTAGCATGAGACCAAATCATTTTGTTTTTCATGAGACACAAGGAGCCAGTAACTTACTACCAGTTTCTCAGACCCATACTCCTTTATACGGATTTGGCTATGACAGATTGGCTGATGATTCTGGAAATTGCAGTTCTATAACAGCTGTTGAGGTACGAGTTGCAGATCCCTGAGTATCTAAGCCTTCTGGATGGATGATCCATACAACATTCTAATCACTATCTTTTAATCCTTGACCAGACTGTATGTCTGATCCACACTGTTATTTAACATTTTTCTTTTTTCATCTCATCTTTTTTTCATAACCAGTAGATCACCGGTAGAAAGCAGAACTCTCCCCTGTTGACAATGTCTTTAGACTTGCATTGTGGCCAATTTTCCTATTTTTCATCTACCTATCTCACAGTACAGCTGAATAAGTAAACTCTTTATCAATAAGTAATATCATGCTGAGTCAGCCTGCAGCATTGTGACCCTTCTCCCTGTTAAGTATTGCATACCCGTATATGTGCTTACACAAGAATATGAAGGAACATAGCAACACAGAAGCTACAACAGATAAAGCGAACCACTTAGCCCATTTGAAGTGCATTTAAAAAAAAAAAAAAGATTTACCCTTTGGGTGTTGGACTGGTGAGCCAAGCATTGTATTCCAGTGTCGTTCAGTCTTTCAGCACCGATTGAGTTAAACACGTTAACTACACATCATTTCTGTACAATGTGGAATTTATTGAGCATTTTCATACCGGCTAACTTTCTGGCAACAAGTCCAGGGACATGAAGGTGGCAGAGCCTTCAGTGGATGGCGTTACACCATGTGATGTTGCGGGACTCCGCCATACTGAGTTCCCGCAAAGCACAGTATAGGTAGTAATAGAAAAGGAATAGGTAGTAGAAAGGAATGTTGGCATTTGAATGAATTTTAACCGTTTAAATGCTATGTGTCAACACAACACATTTTAAGCAGTCCAGGTGCCTTCTGGGTTAAAAATGAAGATCTACAGGATCTACTCAATAAAGAGAGAATTGCAGGAAACTAAGAAGGGAATTTCAAAAATAAAGGCCAAAGTAGCCGAGTTGGAACAATTCTCCCATTAAGCAGCACTGGAGAATTTTTCCAGCTCGGCTACTTTGGTCTAAAGTTTGAAATTCCCATCTCAATTCCCTGCCAATCTCTCTCTACTGAGCAGACCTTTAAACATCAGTTTTCTGTTTAAAAGATACCAACAAGGAATTGTTTGAATTCGACTTCTTTGTGTTTTCATATCTGCTCCTTCGCTTGCCAGTTTCTAGCGCAGGTTTGATAAGATTGTGTTTGCCGTACATGAAAAAATAAATTACATTTTATTTGCAAATACATTTGTTAAGAGTGTTTGCTTTCTCTGTTATCATACTGTATGTGCTGGAATGGAAATCCGCTTTGCGAATTATTGTTATTTTTTTATTTTCTTAAAGTAGGTTCAATTAAAGGATTGAAGAGAAAATGCGAATCCTTTTTACTTTCTTGTGTTTTATTTGCTAGTCTGTTCTTGTACAAATCCAGCAAAGTGGATCAGTAAAAATGCAATATTAACTTTCAAGTGGAAAAAGTCTGCTGTATATAGTTCCCAGCCATATTAATGCTGTCTAATGAGGTTAATGTTTTTACTGGAAAATGAAAGGGTACTGGGAATCTATAACATTGTTGCTTTAAATAAAGATGTGCTTTTATCTTTTTAATGTGTTTCGTATAAAAAGGAACTTTAATAGTGCCAGTTTTATATTTCATATTTTAACACCTTTGCCCAAAATGTCTTTATATCAGTGGCACAGGCAGCTAAACGTTCTTTATTGTGTTCCTAAACATAGGGTTTTTTTTTATTGAATTCAGGAAAATACTGAAAATTTACAGCCAGATTGGGGCAAGGAAGCTCAGCCAAATGGACTAAGGGCAAAAAGAAAGAAATTGGCACAAATATCACATTATATTGGATAAACAGAGCTTCAGAATTAAAGGAATATCCACTGGGCTAACCCAAAAAAATGATACCATTTCGGAACAAAAGATTGGTGATGGTGCCAACTATATAGATAACATATAACCTTTACTAGAATGTTTGTTAAAAAAAAAGTAATGTTTACAATTATACACACAAAGCAATGTGAAACAAATTGTGAACTTAATGTGTGCATTGCTGCTGCAATATGTAATAAAATAAAATTGTAAAACTAAGACAGGTCCTATTTTTGTATATTTATGATACCATTATATCTTAAACGCAGTCTGGGAGAACTACATTATTATTTGTTTTAATACTACAGAAATACAGAGGTGTTAATCTGCAGACTGGATGTTGACTGGATGTTGCCCTCCGTGGATTAATTAGTTATATATAAGGTGGGGTAGGTCTACAATATACGTATCCAAATGTCTTTAACAGGTACTGTTGGTACATTGAAGGGGTACAATGTATGTAATCTAATAGCCTTTATTTTAAAATGTGCGCTCCGTGGTTATACTACTACCAGTAGATATACATCTAGTATTTATTGCAACCATTTAATTTAAGGTTATCCATAAATGAAGGCTCAGATGTACACCATTGTGATACAGGACAATCTTGATCCATTTATGTCCACACTAGACAGAAAGAGATAGTTTGTATCTATATGAACTCAGGCTGCTATTCCTAGGACTATATACACGTTGGTGTTCAGGGAATTTATGTAAGTAGTGTATTCCAAATAAAAATGTGTGTCCCTAATGGGAGGAAAACATACATACGGCTGCACCTCAACATTAAAGCACTATTATATATATACTGCCTGGCCCAAAAAAAGTCGCCACCTGGATTTAACTAAGCAAATAGGTCTGGGGTTGCTGCAGTTGGTCAGGTCTAGGTTCAGTAACATTATGTGCCCAAACAGCTGACTACCTGGACATACAGAATGAGGTCAGCTGACTACCTGAATATATTGAATGAGGTCAGCTGACTACCTGAATATACTGAATGAGGTCCGCTGACTCCCTGGATATACTGAATGAGGTCAGCTGACTACCTGGATATACTGAATGAGGTCAGCTGACTACCTGAATATACTGAATGAGGTCAGCTGACTACCTGAATATACTGAATGACGTCAGCTGACTACCTGAATATACTGAATGAGGTCAGCTGACTACCTGAATATACTGAATGAGGTCAGCTGACTACCTGAATATAATGAATGACCAGGTTATTCCATCCATGGATTTATTCTTCCCTGATGGCACGGGCATATTCCAAGATGACAATGCCAGGATTCATCGGGCTCAGATTGTGAAAGAGTGGTTCAGGGAGCATGAGACATCATCTTCACACATGGATTGGCCACCACAGAGTCCAGATCTTAACCCCATGTAGAATCTTTGGGATGTGCTGGAGAAGGCTTTGCTTTACAAGATCTTGGGGAAAAATGAATGCAACACTGGACGGAAAGTGGTGGTGACTTTTTTTTGACCAGGCAGTGTATGTATGTGTATATATATATATATATATATATATATATATATATATATATATATACATATCGCTTTAAATTATTTGTCTGTACTGACCACTGTGCTGCTAATGTCTGGAGCATGATATTAGCTTATCATTTTGTTTACAGATGCTATGTACACAAAGACATTTAGTTTATTTTTTATCCTATATACTATTATTATTATTAAAATGCATGGGGGGTTACGTGCCTGTTAATTATCTGATTAGAATCCCTATTTTCAAGCATGGGATAGTTATATAAGTAACATCCATACATCCAGATTTGTCTCTGTTATGCTCTATTTTGCAGGTTTTGTCATCATCCACTAAAATGCCCTCAACCCTTTCAGTGTTATTAAGACATGGTTATTCAATGGTAACAGTCACTATGCCACTATCACCTTAAGTAGGTTCTTTCTGTTGATGCCATGTAAAAATGAGCGTTTCTCCCCAGCCATATGTGAGAGACAAGCCCCTGATTAGCTCAACTGTAAACCAATATCTAGCTCTTCTTCTAAGAAAGCAAGGGTTAAAGAAAGTTTAGTGTCCCTTTAAACTAATGGATCAAATCATTCTTCTATACAGCAGTGTATACAGCAAACCTTCCCTGCCAAATCTCAAGTCTTAATTTCCCTCTGTATGAGAAACTATCATACCTAGTTTTCCATCCCCTTCCAAATAACACCTTGCTCAGTCAATCTATCAGCAGGGGTTATGTTCTTCCTCCATCTTTTTCTGTGTTTTGTCCTTATCACACCATTTAGTACTAACCACACGTTTGAGTCTAATGACACACAAATCTACCTCTCAATTCCAGGATGATCAATGTTTTTGATTGTCTTTCAGTAAAAACAATTGTTTGGGCCCTACACTAACTTATACATAGCCCATGAAGGAAAGTGTTACTCGTGCCCTTTCCCAAGGTTTTTTTTATTTTTTTATAATTCTATTTTGTTTTTCTTCTTTGCCAGCAGAAGTACTTGTGCCTATTAAAACAGACACCCAGTCTTGGTGTCACATTTCTTTACTTATTCGTTACATTCTATTCTTGCTTTCTTAGCTAAAAACCTGATTTTTATTCTTCTGTAGCAGTGCTAATGTATGCCCTTCTGTCATTCTACTCCTCAGAGTTCCCTCATTTTCTCCTTTTAGAACTTTTCTTACTCTCCTTTATCCCTGCCCTCACTACCCCACACATTTACCCCTCACAAACCTCTCCTAAACACTTCTGATAGACTTGCTGCACTCCTTTAAACCTCTCTATACTATTATTCTTCTAACATACCTGCAGTGGATGTTCACACATTCTTTGGAATATTTGATTTTGAAGTAGTGTCACTGCTTATAATCAGCAAACTGAGCCATAAAAAGTATCATTTTTGCACAGGGACAGCCAACCCACAAGGACACTCTTGTTTGTGGCAAAGTCTCTGAAGGTCCTTAGAACATTATTTAAGAAAAACTGTCAGCAAAAAAATGTAGTACTGTTTAATTTAAAAATGGCATCAAGTGTGGACATTTTAAATAGAAATGTTTATGAATGAAAGAATATAAATAAAGTACCTTGTTGAGCCCAATTTCTTTGTATAGCCCTATCAGGGGGCGGACATCTTCTTTACAATCTTGGGTCAGATGAAGGAAGATCTTACCCATCTGACCCAAGATGTCTGCTCCCTGATAAACTATAAAAGCAAGGTGCTTTATTTATATTCTTTCAATACACTATTTCTATTTAAAATACTTACAGTTGGTGCAATCTTTCAAATAAACAGCACTTATTTTTTTTTTTTACAAACAGTTATTCCTTTAAATTGTCCTTCACAAAGTTTAAAGTGTGCTGAATATATGCATGCTGGTGAAATATACAGTTCTGCTATAAGTGGCTACTCGCTGTTATGTCCATTGATGCCAATGTACATTACTTATGTATGTGAGATTATTTATAAATGTATTACAAGATGGTTTTGCTGTACTGATAAACAGTCACCTTAGCACTATTGTCCCTTTTCATGATAAATTCTCAGGTCTGTGTCCAAAATTGTGTTCCCCAATCCAAAACATGGATTTAAGATGTATTAAACCTGAATCCAAGAACTGATGCATTGTGAAACTTTATTTGACACTGGTAAAATATTGAGGATGGCCAATCTGTGTCTTTACAAATATATAGCTAGACTAGCAATATGTTTCTTCTCTTAGTTTGTTCCTATTTTTTTTTTCTTTAGATTTATATCTTATTGGGATTTTTAGGGATACAGAACAGAAATGGGGATGGGGAAACATATACAACTATATTAATTAATAAAACTATACTATACTAAATAATACAATTAACTATTCTATTATGTAATCACACTAAATAAACAAAATTGTGTGTGTGTGTGTGTGTGTGTGTGTATATATATATATATATATATATATATATATATATATATATATATATATATATATATATATATATATATACATCAAATGCTTCAATACGCAAAGTGTTCCCAGTCTCTCATTCATTTCAGATAATATTTTGGATGCAAACACTTTTTCAATTTTTCTATTGTTCTACAGTTTTTTATTTTTACAATAGTAAACAAATTCACAACTCAATTAGCACAAGACATGATTTGCCCTTGTTTGCCCATGCTTATTGCTTTGGCATTAAAAACTAATTGGTCTGCAGCTGCTAAAATATCAATTAAGATTCTTCAAACTATTTCTTTAATAATTTATATTTGTAGCTGACATTTTGTTTAACATGTTTTTTAAATCATATTACCATGCTTTATTATTATTTTGTTCAGGTATCTTATTGAATGTTTATTATTGGTTTAATATGTTTCATATCAGATACATACGTAGTTTTCAAAAATAGATTTGTTCATTAATATATTAAATAAAGGATATATTATAATTATACATGCTTAACTGAACTTGTACATCCAAAATCTAAAATGTCATTGTCATAAAATAACATAAAAATATCTGTTTTTGCTAAAAAGTTCAAAGCTTATACAAAGATACATATACATTTTACTATTAAAGGGACACTACCACTTACATAAGATGTAACTAGATAAACTGGTCATTTAAAACAAAAACATTTATAAATCATATGCCACTGTTTTTTTTTATATGATTAAATTAATTGCATATAAAAGGAAAAATAAAATTAGGTGTTTATCTCCTGGCGCCATTTTGTGATTATTTCCCAAGATGCAACATCGTCCAAAATCTTCCAGCAAGTCTCACTTTACAACTGTGGTCCAAACCTGCATGATGATGTCATAAGATACTCCCCTGCTCTCTACAGGTCAAACAGGATCATACTCTGCCCCCTTGTGATGTAATAGTTAAATTACCCTCTCATTCAATGCAAGTCTATGGACAGAATTCAGACTTATAGCATGCATTCTGTGTCTCCAGCCCAAAGTGAGAAATCTGTGCTGTAAAGTCACTAGGGGGTGGCACCCCAAAACACTACATTTCACAAAATGGCAGCGCCCAGTCATACTTGTTACATATTTTATTAAATACAGTCAAATAACAAAAACAAAAGACACATCTGAAATCAACAATACAAAATAAAAAAAATAAAACCTTTTAATTTTTTTTGGTGGGAGTGTCCCATTAAATTATTAATCCAAATAACTTAATAAAATAATGGTCATATGAATGTATCTGCAATCGTTTATCCTAATTTAGACTTAAGGCCGAGTAGCCGAGTTGGAAAAATTCTCCAATATAGCTGAATTTGTCCAATTTTTCTTTGGCTTTAAGTTTCAGATTCCCATCTCAATTCAGTGCAATTCTCTCTTTATTGAGTAGACCCTGTGTGTAAAACATGTTGCCAAATATTTGTAATAAATAGGTTATAAAGTGGCATGTTTCCAAAACTGAAGTTGCTAACATTGTTACATATTATAATAAGCAAAACTTATTCAACAAAAAGCAATATGTTTTTTTTTTATAAAAAGCTATATGAAAGTATGTGGGATATATCGATTTCCTTCTTATGTAGATTTGAGTAACATATTGCAAGCAGTGCAAACATTCGCAAAACAAATTGTGCTGTTGTAGATGCAGGAGAAAAATACCTTAAATCTATTTATTTTTTCATATTGGTACAAAGACCCAATTATAAAAAAAAATGTAAAAAAATAATATAATATTAAACCTAAGATTAATTACACGGGGACTTATATTTATGCTAATGTTCCCCATAATTATTTTAATTGCTTTTGTTACTGCATCTAAAGAAAGTTTACATAATTACAAGTATTATTTTTGTATATTCATCTAAGATCTCTTGGGCACTGAACTATGAATACAAACTCTGCAGTAGCTGTATTGCTCATGCATTCCTCTTATGTTCATTCTA
The DNA here is from genome assembly GCA_036172795.1 of Pelodytes ibericus. Classification (NCBI taxonomy): domain Eukaryota; kingdom Metazoa; phylum Chordata; class Amphibia; order Anura; family Pelodytidae; genus Pelodytes; species Pelodytes ibericus. The sequence continues at coordinate 198,058,894 of CM069859.1, forward strand.
AAAAGTCTATTTAAAGGAATACTATGCATCCTACAATCTAAGTCATTGGTAACGTATAAAAACACAGATGGATTTTTTACTGGTGTATGCATATTTTCAGCTCTGGATTGTCTTCCTGTAAGATGCTATACTTTCCGCATCCTATGTGGTTATGATATTTGTTTATTTTTTTTTTGTCTGAGTGTAAAAGTGTGATATATACCCCTATATGTGTCATAACTTGGGAAACTTACAGACACTACCCAATGACTTACTCTAATCCTATAGCCCATAGGCATTCAACTGTGGCCCTCCGGTTGTTTCTGTACTACAAGTACCATAATCCCCTGCCATTCTAGAATGCTGGTGGATAATTATGGAGTTTATAGTTCTGCAGCAGCTGGAGGGCTGCAGTTGGACACCTATAGCCCCCTTTTTTAAAGTCTATTTTCATCCCTGATCATTTTCGATTGAAACATTTAACTAAGCATAACTCCATTTTATTAATGTTGTATGAATAGGGTTGCCACCTCGGTCTCTTTTTTCCAGCCAGAAACAATGTATCCTGGGCTTTCTTCTTTAAATGTACATTGTAAATGACCAGACTCTTTCCCATGCTGCCTTGCAGTGTATAGTACTCATATGTGACCTGAAGGAAAACGATTAATGAGATCCCCTCCTTGAGTGAGTTCCATCTGATCACATATGACTTCTACATTCTGCAAGGCCTCATGCAACCCTCTGTATGCATTATATTTATTTACAACACATTTCTTTCATTTTATCAGTAGCCCAGGATTCAAGAAATAGCTCATTTTGTCTCCATGGATATCTCTCTATAAAAAAATGGTGTTCCTTAAGGACTGGTTTGGGCTAACACTGCATTAGATTTTACCTATAGATTGGAAATGTTCTCAAACTTTATGTTCTGCATTCCTTAGCCATTCCATAGTGATCCAAAAACGACAATTATTTTTCGGGAATAACATAAAACGCCAGCGAAGATCTGTTTATCGCAACACAGTTAGAAGGTCTACATTTCTCTAGATAGACAAAGATATAAACATTTGAGGAAAAAAAAAGCAAAATCAATTTCAAAGTTACAAGATTAGCACAGAATTGCTTTAGGGTTATTGCTGGAGATTTCTGTGTGATTCGGTTTGTGAATCTGATACATGACTTTGATGAGAACACTAATGCAGCTTAAATTCACTTAATTTAAAATACAGAATGGATTAAGAGTCATGCAGCACAAAGTTTTGACAGTGGATACTCTTAGCCAAGGTCAACAGAATTCATTATTAAAACAAACTGTACCTGGGCTTTCGATGAAATAATTATTAGTTGTTAGCTCTTGATAATTACTGCTGGATTCTTGCATTATTTATTGGTACAAAGTAAGTTAGATCATCAACAGAATTCTGCAGTGCTCCAATAGAACTTTTAAATTGCTAAATTCTAAAATGATCTAGAAAACAATTTTGTTGGGGTTATCTGCTAAAAATAGTTTAAAGGTACACTTGACACATATATAAATGTTAATACATGAAAGACACTTCTTCATTTTTTTTTTTTTAAACTAGATAAGGACACAAGGTTCAAAATGTTAGAATTAATAAGACATGCTGCAGTGCCCTTGAAACTAGTCTTTCTGTTAACATGTCAGAGGTGATCTACATGGCCATTTGTTCACATGATGTAAAGTTCGTTAGTTGTAACGCAGGGCATCAGCACAAATTCATACTGACATTCTCTAGAATAATCTCAATTAACCATAATAATATCGTCTCAGGAAACTATCAGTGTATATAGGCTACTTTTATAAAGTGTTAAAATCGAGTTTTATGGTTCACTGGCTCTACAAACCATAAATTCTGCAAATGGTATAAATTATAATATGAATGTTACCCATTCAAAATGATTTTATAATGCAATTCTATTTTGCCCTTACAGTATTGTGCATAAAAAGCTTACCTTGTTAGAATGAAGAGAATATTATAATGTATCAGAACAGTCCTAACAGCGTAAAAGTGGAAAATGGAAAAAAGTTAACTAATAACGATTTTCAAGTATGTCTGAGGTCAGTTACGCAATTCTCCTTTGAATGTTGCACTAAAACTAGCAGACCTGTATAGTGTCTTCTGTAAAGGGAAATTTATACCTAATAAATAGGCAAGGAATGTATAATTGGCTCTATAAATCATGCAATGTCTGATGCTGCCAGTTTATGATTGTGTGATAGCTCTGTTAGTAACTGGGCCAACTGCAGTACCTGTTTAAACCTCAGGGCCTAGCAGACTCTACTCTAGTCATATTTCGGAGGTCAATACAATGAGTGTCATTATGCTAAGTAAAATATATGTCATCATTATTTATTACTTTACAAACATTTCGCCAATACTGCACATCAATGGAGCCAAGCGCATCTGGCCCAAATGTATTATAATTGAACACCTTAATGGCTTTATACATTAGACAGAATTGCTCTTATATTGAGAGGAGACTTTTTTCCAACTCAGCTACTTTGGTCTTAAGCTTGCCTTCTGAATCACCTTTAATTGCTTCTTTCATGGACAAAGCTCTAAATATATGCATATGTCAATAAGAATCTTTTTGATGATTTTGTTTGACTGCATAAACCAACACTAGTGTGAGATCATAACCGAGCTAGTATGGTTACCTATTGAGGGTTGACCTAGGTAGCTCAGGTTTTTGATCTAGCTCCTCCAGTAGAAGGCATTTAGCCGAAACATAGCGGGGCTTTTTCGTCTTGGTATACTCACCTGCCTGGTCTCAGCTGTTTTTGAAAATGTTTATAATTTTTAGTCTTTTTGCTCCCGTGATCTGTAAATTGTCTATTTTTCTGTATTTCAAATGGTATGTTTGTTGTACACATTCTATTATGGCTTGGATTTTGCCTGAATACCAATGGTGTTGTATCAATTTTATGTATACATTGTGTATTTTAATTGATGTATTAAAAGTTACTTTTTATATTGGCCTAACTTGGTGTGCAGCTTTTTTGTATCTATTGATTTGTTTTGGGTAGTTTTGGGCTACCTTTTCGCTTGCACCCTGCTATATTAGATATCCATTAACTTCTCTATCTATATGCACTGCCATTTTGCTTTATTTCCAGTTGTTCTACTTTACTTTTTTTTTTTAGCTCAAGTATTTGACACTGAAATGGTGCCTCCACATTGCGGATGTATTCGGATAACACCAGTAGCACATTAGTACCCAAATTTGGAGCTACTCAGGTAGCCTTAATGTGCCTCTGAATATCTTCTACAATTCGGACATCATGGCCGATTCCATGCCAATATCCTACACCACCAAAATCAGCTGAAATGCACCGAAACTAAGATAGCCTTAGACCTCCCCATAGACTTATGTGAAGGCCAGTTTGTGAGAACCTCGACTTTTACAAATATTCCTCCCATAGAAGTCGATAAGAGGGCTTTGGCTATAGTTGAAAAAAGCCAAAGTAAATAAGCATAAAATAATATAAACATTGTTTGTTAAAATGTACAAATGCTTATATTAATGTAAATATACTATTATAATATGTAACATTAAAATATTATAGTTCTTTATACATAGTTTTGTGTTTAAAATACACCTATCACAGGTGTATGGTATCTGGCCTCAGGATGTTAGCAGAAGATCCTTTGAGCCATGTAATTTGACTTGTTTTTCCAGCACATTCCATAGATATCAACACCTTGAATTCATCGTTGTGTTCCTCAAACCATTCCTGAACCATTTTTGCATTGTGGCTGATCGGTGTATGTTACGTTGTAGGTTACTTTAATTCTTCTTTACTTTTCATATTCAATTCTCCAGCTGAAATTTGGAGAATTGAAATGGAAAAAAATTTGCTTACGTTACCCGAATTCCGGGCATGTTCTTGGGTGATCAGTGAATACTAGGTAGCCAAAAATTTTGCAGCGAAATTGTCACTATCTAAAATGTTTCCGATGCTTCAGTTTCCGAAATGCCCAAACAGCCAATTTGGACCCGAATTCAGGGATACTGAGAAGCCACATTTCAGCGATTTGTGAAATTCCGCAAAAGTGCTCAATCCAAATCCTTTTTGGACCAGAATGTTGTATATTGAGTCGACACTTATGTAAAATTCATTGCCCAATTAGCTGTTAAGTTAAACTAAACTTGTTCATGAAATAACAGCTTTCAGAGATCATGAAATAAAACTTTTTGACCTAACTAAGCACAGTTACAGTTTGCATTAGTTGAAGAACTCGCAAGGGAAATTATGTGCTTCTTGAATCGTGCATCCTTTTCTACTGCCATGTTCATTGGAAAGGCCCACCAGAGAGTCTTATTCCACTCACAATGGCTCCTTGGTGTAAAGTACAGTTCCTGCTATAGCTCTAACATCTGTTTTAGAATGCTCTTTCCTGTTTATTTTAATTATAAAAAAATTGTTCAATACAGCAATAATCAGCTCTACATTAAGTGTATGTGAAAACATTAAAGCAAAAAATAAACATTATTTTACAGATGATTAGTTGACATGAGATGAGTCCACGAATTTCACATTTGGAAAAAATATATATTTTCACAGTGTTTTAAACTGACTTTTGTTTTAATAAATCTAAACAGCAAATCCAAAAACACATATTTATTTGTTTCTTTCCCTTGCAATCTTTAAAAAGTGTTATTCTAACCTAGAAACACAGTTTTGATTAAAAATGAACTAACTGTAAAGATGCTGTTCGTTAAAGCCAATGAACCTTTGTTTAAAACAGTGTGAACAAGGCTTGGTGTACAGAAGAAGAGCTGAGTTAAATCCTGGTACCCTGTAAATGAAAAGCTGTTGTTTTTTTCCCAAATAAACAATGCTAAATTATAATAATAAAAATTTATAAACAATGAAGTTCATTGGAAATCCTCAATGAAATGGTGCACTAAATTATATTTGCAGACAGAGTTTGTATATCTAAAGACAGCCTTGGTATTTGAAGCAAGAACATGTAGTGTGTTGTGCAGCTCAATAGTTGACTGTGGATGTGTCTCATATGTCTGTCTTTCCACTCGTAGGACAGTGTATCCCAACCAAAAAATCTGGGCCCAGATGCCCATAGAATTTCCTGTATTTAGCAGCTCATTGCAGAGTCCATGATAAACTCTACTGAGGATCCTACTACAGGGGTGTAAAGCAGATTCCCAGCTGAGGCCACTATAAAACCAACGTCATGAATGATGTTGTGCGGTGTCGCAAGATTTCGGCAGGGTCTCACAGTAAACATTTCAAATATAATGTGTGACTACAATTCACAAACATATTTAATACCAGTACAAAAATCTCAAATTGGAAACCTTGGTCCATTTTCAATATGTTTTGTTCTATTTGAGAGATTTCCATTTTTTTGCTTGTGAACTAGGAAGGTGTGAAAGACACTGACACATGGTCAGGCTACTGCATTTAGTAAAGATGCTCTTTCATCATCGTTGGCAAATCAGTCTATCACTCAGTGACCTTTGCCGGAACTCATTTACCAAGCACTCAATCCTATGTAGTTTGGTCTGTGGAACAGATATTACTCTGCTGTGACATTTGGGACTATTTTCTCTGTATTAAACACACACTGAATAACACATGCAAGAGCTTTGTCTTATCAATTACTCCCTGTAACACAAATCATAAAAGGACTGCGCCAGATTATTAAGTGATCTTTTCCTTTTTCGTAATACTTAAAAGGAGTGTATCACCTAAGCATTACTCATACTGCGAATGTAGAGAATAAAACATGATTGAAAATGATCTACATTGTGTTAGCAGAATTGCAAGTAAATGTCTAAATTAGGAGAAAAATGTGTATTAAATGTGTCTGTGGAGTCTCCTGCTTATGACATCATCTGTGGCACGGTATGCAAATGACACATTTCCCATCGAAAATGAGTTCATACAAGCCACAGGTGATGTCATAAGCAGATGACACCACAGACACGTTTACAACACATTTCATTGTAGTTTTGCTAACACAATGTATAAATCATTTTGAATCATTTGTTTACTCTCTAATTTCACAGTAAAAACAATGTTTAATTAATACAGTCGTTTTAACTTACAAATGTATCTCTTGGAGACTTTCGTCTCAACATCTCCCTCAGCTCTTAATTGTAAGTGTGGCTGGGATTGTGAGGTGAGGGGGTCACTCATGAAATCTCTTTCCAGGGCCCACCACTGCCTTACAACATCACTAGTGGCGGCCATACATATGTATGGGGAAGCCCAATGAGCACGTGGGCAAGGCACATGCGGCAACGACTTCCCACATACATGGGACATCACAGTTGCACATGTCAATGCTTCCCTCATGTTAAACATCTTAATATACTCTGAAGAATTGAGTTAATAAAGATTAAAAACAACCACCAGTATTATAATATTGATGATCAAAAATTAGTTCATGCAGTGATTATATGAAAAGTTACAGTCGTGTGATGAAGCTTACCAAACTAAGCCCTATCGTAATGGATGCAGTTTGTGTACAAACCTACCAAGTTGGTTTTTGTCACCTTGAGAATGTCTCTTGGTCATTCATTTTTATGTTTCACAATCCTATTCAGACTGACCTAAAGCCATATCAAATTATAAAACCTTTTATCTTCAGTTTTAAAACAGGCCACCAACTGAGGACTAAATAGAACCGAAGGAACCGATAAAGTGGTAAAGTGCCTTAGGTACAGTCGAACCTCACTCTTGGCTGAAACATCAGTGCCGGCTTCATGTCGCTCAAAAAAATCTCTGTTTGAAAAGTAATTTGCAGTCAACAAAGATAAGATTCCCAATCTCTTCTAATATTTTTATCATAAAACAAGGGCATAACATGCTGTGCTCGGAGTATAGCAGAACTTTTTTTCTGTAAATAGTTTGTTTGTTTAACACTCCAAAGGAAAAAAAAGGTTACATATATAGTTTTTAGTTTATTTACATGTAACCATTTAAAAAAAAACAAAAAAAAACCATTATAATCGGTAAAGCAAATACAACTATTTTACATACATGCCGTATTTTGGAATTCCACATGACCTTAACTTTGTTCACATATTGTTGAATTTAGAATGAGATCACAAATTGAGTTCAAACATCATGCATCCCAGATATATTGTAAATATATTAATTAAGCCTTGCAGACAAAATTTAATAATGCCTTATGTGTGTTGTAGAGAGACTGATATCTTGAATATGCGGTTGCTGGCAGTTGTACACCCAGGCTCATTTGGCAACTATCTGGACTCAGTGATATTGGCCAAGAATTTATGGTAAACATTCCTGGCGACTACTGACTTTTTGAACAATCCAGGGCAGTCAATTAACACTATACTTTCTTAAATTTAATTTAATTTAGATTTTGTTGACATTTTTAGGGATACAGAACAGAAAGGGGTATGGGGAAACATATAAAGTATATCAAATAATAATGCTTTATTCAAAAATTAACTACTCTATTATATAATGATACTAAATACAAAATTGAGAAAATAAATAAAAAAGCAAGTATGGGATGGATATTTAGAAAATGTGAGATATATTTTGATCAACACCTTAATTTCAATGTAAGGGCAAGGAGCTCAAGATATGGTGGACTTTCTCAACAGTTAGACAATTGGTATACACCTTGTCTTCAAGCAGGCTCTGTCTATTGTGGACTTTCTGACCAGTGAAAAACAAACATTACCCTATAGTAGCATTAAATAACCAACAGGAAGAAAGATTGGAACCCGCAGTAGCATGGCAACTCAGCTGTGGTCAAGGAACCTGTGTGAACAAATGCATGTGTGAACTGATACTCAGTGGCGAGTGACCAGGAGGATGATCCCAGGCCTGGCAAGCATGAGACAATACCAATAATCATGCTACTGCTTGTAAGGATAGGATAAATACTAAGTTAAGATACAAGCAACTTAAAGGACACCATAGAAACTAAGCCACTGATAGAGGAACTCTTTTGGTGAAAACCATTTTGTAATGGAGATTCATGGATTAAACTGCTGGTGGAATGATAAAGCTGTGTGATGAGTATCCCTTAGACATTGGTCCACTTAGCCTTGCAACATGATAAGGGTTCACTGAGATAGCCTGTCTCATAGAATTTGTATTTATTGTTGTATAATACACTTATAAAATACATATTGTTGTGTGGAAGTTTTCTTTATCACCTGTTTACAAGAGTAGGGTAATATCATTTCTTACATAAGTTTGAAAAACATCACAGAAATACATAAACAATATGGAATAATTTCATACAAAAACATTGACAACTCTAAAGCTGAAAAAAGCACTGAGCTTAGTGTTTACTTCACAGTTACATTCTCGTACTGTACTCACATATTTAATGTATCTATTTCTCTCCCTCTCTCTCTCTCTCTCTCTATATATATATATCTGTCAATCTATATCTCTCTATCTCTTTATCTCTATCTATCTATCTATCTATCTATCTATCTATCTATCTATCTATATATCCGTCTATCTCTATTTATCTCTATCTATGTATCTCTTCTTCTACATCAATCTAGCCATCTTATATTTTACTAGTTAAATAAATAATCTGCAGAGTGTCTAATAGGCCCTGGTTTCAGATTTACATGATAGAAGCCCCCAGGTCCAAATATTACTTTGTGGTTGAGTGAAGGCTATTAGGGTGATCTAGGTGTGACTTGAATGTAGCTGTGCTCACATTGTATAGTTTTATATTTGATGGCCCAGAACCTTAAACCTTCTCGCATTCCAAACTAAAATCTCCTATTGATGTAACTCCAACTTTGAACATGTTACCTCATCCTGTATGCTGTACTCATGCTTGACTTTCAGATCAGTACATATTTATATAGCTCCAGCAAGATACACAGCACTTGGTATAGATTATATAGGGGAGCTGCAGACAAGGTTACACAAACAGGCACAGGCTGATACATGAAGTAGAGAAAAAATAAACTCACATCTTTAAAGTGCATAAAATAAAGGAAGGACTGGTGACATGAATCCTTCACAGTCCCAGACAGTTCAGAATTGCAAATCAATATGTGCAAAATTTATTGATGACTCAAATATACAGCATGATTTCCTGTTTAATTAAACATTAAAACATTTTCCAATTCTTTTTACTTTTTTTCCCTCAGCCCTCCATGTAGAAATGCAGTTTTTTCTTCTTCTTTTTTTTAATCAATGCAAGTGACATCACTTCCTGTAGGAGGGGTTGTACAGCACATTAGTATATCATGCCACACTATACTATTGGTAGCCACAGTTATGCAAACGTGTAACATCATCTCATTTATAATGTTGCATATAAATAGCTTACTTACAGTATTTGTATCAGTGTTAGAAGGACAGAGACCTTCAAAACATTAGCTATTTATGGCAAACAAACTGAAAAGCACCTGCTGGTCTAATTCAGGAGCCTGTGTGAATTTGGTACGTGGGAGCACACAGCTTCATGTGACCCTGTGCTATGTTGGCCACATGTTTGTCACTTCCTATTAACAGGCATGTCGTACAGGACAAACATGTGTATACATTGTTAACACAACTGCAAGCAAATGCTATAAATGAATGTAAAAGTACAGTATGTGTAACAAGATAATATATCCATGTAGCATATATAACTGGCCATTACAGATGTTCCTCTGGTTTTGTAATTTACCAAAATTGTGAGCTAAAAATTGGATTTATTATATTGTCAGGCTAGCCAATGTGTTGTGAAATGTATTGGCATGTTGTTGGTGAGCTGTTGTCTTAAGAGTGTGTTCACTACTCTACTACTCTATTTTTCTATTGACCTAGCATGTGTGATAGCAACTATCATCATGACAGGTGCATGAGGAGTGCGCAAACAGCTCTAAACTGTGATAGATGAAAGTTCAAGTAAAAACTGCCTGAATAAGATGACTGTGCCGGAATTAAATGTAAGAAAACAGAGGGAGACGATGACAGCAATGACTAAGCAGGGGAGGGCTGGCGACTGTTGACTCGGGGGGGGGGGAGGGCGGGGCAAAAACAAATTAATTACAAAGATTATGAAAGATGGACATACATAAGGGTCTACTAAATAAAGGGAATTGTAAGGAATTGAGATGGGAATTGCAAACTTTAGGCCAATGTAGCCGAGGTGGAAAAATTATCCAATGCAGCGGAATGCGAGAAGTTTTCCAACTCCGCTACTTTTATCTTATGTTTGAAAATCCCTGCAATTCTCTCTTTAGACCTTCTAAACATGAAATACAGATTTGCTGACAGATAAGGTATAGAGATTGGTAGGCAGACCAGTCTATTCGGTAACAAAAGTGTTACTGAAGGGCATTTAAAAGTGAAGAGTGATACAATCCCAACTCACTGAGAGAGTCCAAACTGCCCACTTACCAGCTATCCCATGACATGATGGTGTTTTTTAATACAGTAAATATGCGGAGGGCAGGATTTTTACAAGGAAAATGCTTTTAAAACTACAACATGCTCGTGCTATGTATGAAAATGCCTCTCTCTGTCTAAATAAACATATAGTGATACAGTGTCCAGATCTCTTATTTCAATTTAAACTGTGCTTCTATAATAATGAAAAAACAAATGCTGCATAGATGCCAAATATTTGGAGGGATATGCCAAGTTTCTGAACTTCAGATGATGAAGATCATCCCTCTATAGTTTTTATTATTAGGATTTCTATTATATTGCAAATTGGTTTGTTGGATTTGAGATTATACTGACTCCAACTGTTTTTGTAGAGAAAATCTATTTGATTTGAATTGGAAGCATAACTTAGAAGACTAAAGCTATCAATCACTGAACCCTGCATTGTCTCTGCTTTCTCTCTACCCTTTGCGTTAACTATATGTCTGATATGTGTATAGGGCTACAATTGGTCTAGCATATTACAACTATTGATGCTACTAACTGATGCTACTAATACTTCTTTTTTGATGGCACAACAGTACCGCTGAAAGGAAACACGGTATATGATGTCAAGGCCGGACAACCCTTATAATGCTAAGGGGCTCGGCTGTCCTAGGAAGCCAGCCAGGTCTCTCTCCATTTAAATACAACAGTACTTGAATTACTACAGAGTGTGTTTCAGGATCCCAGCAGGGATATAAAAATGACAATGCCCAACATGCTTTGCTACAAAGCAAGACTTCCTGTGTACTCTTTAGTGGCAGAAGCAGTAGGGAGATCTGTGCTATCACAGCTCTCCCTGCATCCTTACAACAGGCAATTAAGAAAAGGGTATTGTGGGGGAGGAGTTAGGCGTTACACTGTGTGGTTATACAAAAATTAATTATCCCTTCATTATATAAATGTGTGTAAGTCTCTTAACATTTATTTTCCTTTTATTATTCTTGTCGCTTCCGAAGAATCATTGGCCACCAATGGTGCTCGGCTGTTACAATAATTTCCCAGTGGTGCTGCACTCACTCCTTAATGTTAAACATTAATGGCAATGGTGTGGAACACCCTGCTCATAGATGCCATGAACAGGATGCATACCATATAAAACAGCAAGGGAGAGGTGTAGTTTAAAACCTTACAGATCCAGTCTAAAAAACAATACTAGTTTATACAACAGAGCATGTATAAAAATATAAACCAGCAAGAGAAATGTGTAGTCTAAACCCTTTTAACTCTGGTCTGAAAAACAAGGTACACATAAAGAATATGTACAGAGGATGTATTGAAAATAAAACCAAATGATGTAGTTTATACCATTATCGGTCCAGATTAAAAAAAATATAGTTGATCATTTTGTATATTTTTGTATTCTATTATGTATATGTAGAGTCACTATTTGCCTTTAGACCAAGTTAAATATGTGTTGCTTCAAAAACTCTAGAATAAAAATGTTTTACTCAATGAGTTATGTAGAGTAAAAAGAGTTCTGTGGTTATTCTTTAAACTAATTCATAAGCATACATTTTTGCATAGATAGAGGTATGTCTAGTGGTTTCGTCATTTAAAAAGCAGGGTTTGACAGGTTTACAACACAGGTTGACCTACTCACCATTTAAGTGTCGGCACCGCCAGTTGCCAATATATGCAGAGAAGATGAGCATCCCATCCCAGCTTAGCGTGTGCCAGAACACCAGCATCCCCCCCTCCGTCCCGCAGACGCTTACACTTTTAGCTTTAAGTGGGACACTCCCTGGTGGTTCACGTTACTGTGGGGACAGTGCTGCTTTGTTAGAACACCAATCGTTGCCAGTTGTAGGATATGGCAGCATGTAAGTCTAACTTAGAATTCCAAAATAAACAGTCTCGAGCCCAGAGACACAGTGATAATATGCCCGGAGAGCGAAGATCAGCATCCCAGATTACCAGTGAGCATGAAGGCGCATGTTGCTCTTTTACATTGGTGATATACGTCCTAATGGTCGGATGTGTATATACATCCAATGGCAGGGAGGGGCTAAAGGGGCATATATTCCATCATTTATATTTAGATTATTATTATAGTATTTTAGGATTTATTTAATCAAGCCACGTCTTTAGAAAAAGTGAATGAAATGAGCATCAGGAATACATAGAAAAAACCTCTAGCTTTTGAAGTCAAAGCTATATTATAAATAAATGTTTAGTATATTCAACAAATAAAAGCAACATAACATTAACATTTAATTATATAGCACGGGCAATTTCCAGAGAGTTTGGTACAGACTGTAAAGGAGAACTACATACATCAAGAGAGACAGACTGGTCCAGCCTTGCTCGCAAGCTTACAATCTAGGGGAAAATTCAGTGTTAGCGACCACAAAATCATGGATAAAAATGAACTCAATGGCATTTACTTTAAAGACTTACTTTAAAGATATCATGCTACAGATGATGTCATAAACTGGAAACAATACAGGCACATAAAAAAACAACAACATTTTTTTAATATGCACCTGCTTCTAAGTCTGCTAACAAAACATAGTGATTATTATTTTTTTATTCTCTTAATTTACAGTGTAAACTAGAGTTTTTCAAACCTGTCCTCAGGACCCCCCAACGGTCCAGGATTTAGGGATTACCCCAAAACAGATACACAATGGCATTCACTTCTGTTGAATAATTGACAATGAAACCAAAATGGTCCTTTTAAGTGTTATGAATACATAGGTAACCCTTACAATTATTCACTACTGTGCTCATTTGATATACAGGGAATAAAAAATGTTAACCTCTGTTTTAAGATAGAATTTTCTCTTCATACCTGCACTGTACAGTGAAAGATAAATTGTAGTTAGGACAAATTACAGTGCTTGTACAATCCTTTATGTCTTTTTACTGCACTTCAAAACGTGTTCAATACAACAGATGCCTTTTGTCTTCTTCGTGTTTAAAAAAAGAATTGCAGTCTAGCTGTCATTTGCCATTATTTTTAGAGTGAGAGTTTCCCCATTTTTTACTTCAAAAGAGTAAAGTATGTAAAAAATCATTGTTTGGTTACTTTTAAAAAAAAAAAAGGTATTAATATCAATAATAATGTGAAACTCCTCTGGTATCATTTGAATGCCTAGGATAACTATTGTCTTTGATAGATGGCACTGAAGTGTAGGCCAAATCTTGTGACAAATAAAAAAAAGTATTATCCATACACAATACACCAGGGAATCTATGTTGGACACTGTAAAAATTTACAGTTATGGAGATTATACAGGGAAAAAAATATCAAAACAGACCCTTGAACCCAAATGGAACTCGTGTAGATGTATAACTCAATCTTACAGAACAAAACTAGGGGAGCATAGAATAGAGTGAGCACAAAACTAGGGGAGCATACTATGGTATGCTCTCAAATCTTATTGTGAGATGGAGTAAAATCTGCATGAGTCATGTATGTTTCCACATGCAGGATGGGAGGAGGTCCTTGAGAAGTAGATCGCTCCCACTATCATTGTGAAGTATTGCATATTAGTCACATTATGAAGTTACATATCATGCTTAATGTTGATTACGTAGAAATACCATTTTGGAAAAGAATTGACTTATTGCGGGCCTAAACACATTCATTGAGTTACATATGCTAGTGTGCCTATCAGCCACAACATTTACAGATGAATTTTTTTTTCATATAGGTATAAACCATGGCTTGACAAATCCCGGGACCTAGAAGCCTATTTTTCTAGCCAAAATAAAAGCCCAAATAAAGGACATATTATTTTTTCAATACGTTTCTTAACTGGAAAAAGTGTTATTATTTCTAATGTGTCCTTTTTTTTCCAAGACGGGTACTCTTTAAAGGCGTACCTTACACAAGCCCTTTTTGAGTTAAACATGTTGTATTTTAATTAATTTAACTATCACAGACTGGTCATTACTTACAGAGTAAGATTTCATGTTATACTGTACTGTGCTTTTTTTTTATCAACTTCATAATGAGGCTTCAGTAAAGCAAGTTTTTACTCTTTTTATCTTAAAAAAAATATATACTCAGAAAGGTTTCTCATTAGATTGTGGTGGTCATGAAAGTATCCGAAAATATAAGTTGATGCTTGATCATATATTTGTGTGAAACAGATATTTATACACATGATCTAAATCTGAAAAACAACATCTTTCATCTTAGCAAACTATATTGTATACACGATAAAGTGTGTAGGTGAAATGTGTATAAACTCAAAAATCATACAACTAATTGTTCTATATATAATATTTGTGAACAGCACATTACTGAATAACGTTTTTTATTTACTTATACAGATGTGCAACAGTTTTGTACATTAATCGCATTTGAATTTATCAGACTGAATTCATGTAAAACTGGGTGCTGTGCATTTTCAATCATAGTCCTGTGTCTATCTTCCTTACAATTTTATTTTCATATATATTTACTAATTTTCAGGATACAAGTATACAACAGGGGGTTATATAAAAAATATACAAAGAATCAAACAAAAATACAAACACAGTGAATCAGAAAAATACAAGTTCCTAAAGTTGGGAAGGGGACAAATAAAACCAGAAAGGGGACTAAGGGGGGCAACAGAATGAGGCTCAAACATAAAATATAAGCATCCAGCACATTTTATATAAAATCAGCTAACATTTTTCACGGTTAAGTAAATGTAGCCTTAAAGTATATTTTGATTTTTGCGTGTCCATTAAAAATGATGTATTTGGATAATAATCAAAAATAATAATTTTAATCAAGCAGTCCCTTTAGCAGTGAATGTATGCAGTATTTTCAATATCTTTCCAAGAGCCCATTGTTTAAGGAACAACTCGATTGAGATTCCCATTAAATTCTTCATTTTATGTTTAATTGAAAGATTGCACCAAGCATAATCATAATTAATAAAAACAAGTTGTAATGCTAAAATACAAATAAAGTACCTTATTAAGCCCACTTTGCTCATTATAGCTCTATAGCAACAGACATGTTTTTTTTATAGAATCGTGGGTCAGAGGGGTTAGTTCTTCCTTTACCTGACCCAAGATGTCAGCCCCCGTGATTAGGCTATAGAATCAATCAGGGCTGAATACATTTTTTATATTCTTTATTTAAAATGTCTACATTTGATGCAATCTTTCAACTTAACGTAACTTAATTTTTAGTAAAAAGTTAAAAAAAAGATAAACGTAGCTAGATAACAAGTAGCATGCAATGGTAATTCCAATGGTTCGCTGATCTTTAAGATGTGTGGTATCCAGTATATTTCTGAAATAAGAAACATTGACAACATTTCATTTTATATTTAATTTACAAATAAAAATCTATATCAGTCCAGCAAACTTTTGAGATATTACTGACGAGTAGAAAAGACAAACAAATTATGATGAGAGACGACCAACCATGAAATGTGTATATTGCGTAGCTTTTTCTTGTATTTTCTTGCTGACAGCCTCCAGTGACTCATCACAGAGATAAAAAAAAAATCTCGGTGTTCAAACACCGATACTAATATAAGAACATTCAAAATATATTTCTAACCCCTCTATCCACTGAAGCGTAAAAGCCATTATTATGCATTTGCTGTCACTCAAACACATTTTGGTGCCCCCCTCCTCTGACCCGCCATGCCTCCCACACCATTAACCCTCCATACATTATATATATATATAAAAGTATATTGTATAGTGTAAAAAAATAAATACATCTAAATATTCAACTCGCATGCTCTAAATGTGTCACACGTTGAAACCCTTAAACACAAAGACACCCTTGCAGTCACACACAGAGACACACTTACACACACCCTTACACAGACACAGTGACACAATTACACACACCCTTACACAGTGACACACTTACACACACCCTTACCACTTACACACACACACACACACACACACACAGTGACACCAATACACACATAACCGGAGGCACACTATTTTGCCACTCAATATTCCAGTATTTAGCCTCTCAATATGCCAGTATTTTGCCCCTCAGTATGCCATTTAATATTCCAGTATTTTCCCCTCAATATGCCATTTAATATGCCAGTATTTTCCCCTCAATATGCCATTCTTTTGCCATTTAATATGCCAATATTTTGCCCCTCAATATGCCATTTAATATGCCAGAATTTTGCCCCTCAATATGCCAGGATTTTGCCCCTCCAATACGCCATTTAATATGCCAGAATTTTGCCCCTCCAATATGCCATTTAATATGCCAGGATTTTGCCCCTCAATGTGCCAGGATTTTGCCCCGCCAATATGCCATGATTTTGCCCCTCCAATATGCCCCTCAATATGCCATTTAATATGCCAGCATTTTGCCCCTCAATATGCCATTTCATATGCCAGAATTTTTCCCCTCAATATGCCAGGATTTTGCCCCTCCAATATGCCATTTAATATGCCAGGATTTTGCCCCTCCAATATGCCCGTCAATATGCCATTTAATATGCCAGGATTTTGCCACTCAATATGCCAGGATTTTGCCCCTCAATATGCCATTTAATATCCTAGGATCTTGCCCATCCAATATGCCATTTAATATGCCACTATTTTGCCACTCAATATGCCAGGATTTTGCCCCTCACTAGGCCAGGATTTTGCCCCTCCAATTTCATATACATGAAATAGCTATCCCAGGATTTTGTCCCCCAATATGCCATTTAATATGCAAGGATTTTGCCCCTCCAATATGCCATTTAATATGCCCGGATTTTGCCCCCTCCAATATGCCTGGATTTTGCCACCCAATAAGCCATTTAATATGCCCGGATTTTGCCCCCCCAATATGCCATTTAATATGCCCGGATTTTGACCCTCCAATATGCCCATATTTTGCCCCTCCAATATGCCCAGATTTTGCCCCCTCCAATATGCCTGGATTTTGCACCTCCAATATGGCAGAATTTTTCCCCCCTCCTCCCCAGTACTTAACTCCGTCCTGCTCTGTCTCCCAGTGTTCTGTTGTGCAGGCCTGTGCTGCCTTACGGTAGCACCGGCCCTGTTGCTCAGTCAGTCTTACTACAGACCGGGCATTGTGGCATATGCAGATTCCACACATCTGCAGTACCAAGGTTAGCCATCACTAAGATAAATACTATAGTTCAGGGGTCCTCAAACTACGGCCCGCGGGCCACATGCGGCCCGCCGAGGACATTTATGTGGCCCGCGGGGGGTGCTGCCGGCACCCACCCCGTTTCTTTTTTTTTTCTTTCTGGCAGCCGCAAAGGATGCGGCTGCAGGAAGAAAAAAAAAAAAAAATTCACCGCGACCGGATGTGACGTTACGTCACATCCGGATCCGGTAACTGTTTCCCTCCTCCACAGGAGGACACCGCGCGAGACGTCCGGGGACACAGCAGCTGGAGGTAAGTGATGGGGAAGCGGGGGAGGAGGGAGGGATAACGAGCACTATTCCTGGGCTCTGACTGGCATAATATTCCTGGGCTATGACTGGCATCATATTTCTGGGCTCTGACTGGCAAAATATTCCTGGGCATCTGAATGGCAAAATATTCCTGGGCATCTGACTGGCACAATATTCCTGGGCATCTGACTGGCACAATATTCCTGGGCATCTGACTGGCACAATATTCCTGGGCATCTGACTGGCAAAATATTCCTGGGCTTCTGAATGGCATCATATTCCTGGGCATCTGACTGGCATAATATTCCTGGGCATCTGACTGGCATCATATTCCTGGGCATCTGACTGGCATCATATTCCTGGGCATCTGACTGGCATATTATTCCTGGGCATCTGACTGGCATATTATTCCTGGGCATCTGACTGGCATAATATTCCTGGGAATCTGACTGGCATAATATTCCTGGGCATCTGACTGGCATAATATTCCTGGGCATCTGAATGGCATCATATTCCTGGGCATCTGAATGGCATAATATTCCTGGCCATCTGACTGGTACAATATTCCTGGCCATCTGACTGGCATCATATTCCTGGGCATCTGAATGGCATAATATTCCTGGGCATCTGAATGGCATAATATTCCTGGCCATCTGACTGGCATAATATTCCTGGGCATCTGACTGGCATCATATTCCTGGGCATCTGACTGGCATCATATTCCTGGGCATCTGACTGGCATCATATTCCTGGGCATCTGACTGGCATCATATTCCTGGGCATCTGACTGGCATCATATTCCTGGGCATCTGAATGGCATAATATTCCTGGCCATCTGAATGGCATAATATTCCTGGCCATCTGACTGGCATCATATTCCTGGGCATCTGAATGGCATAATATTCCTGGGCATCTGAATGGCATAATATTCCTGGCCATCTGACTGGCATCATATTCCTGGCCATCTGACTGGCATAATATTCCTGGGCATCTGAATGGCATAATATTCCTGGGCATCTGAATGGCATAATATTCCTGGGCATCTGACTGGCATAATATTCCTGGGCATCTGACTGGCATCATATTCCTGGGCATCTGACTGGCATCATATTCCTGGGCATCTGACTAGCATCATATTCCTGGGCATCTGACTAGCATCATATTCCTGGGCATCTGACTAGCATCATATTCCTGGGCATCTGACTGGCATCATATTCCTGGGCATCTGACTGGCATAATATTCCTGGGCATCTGAATGGCATAATATTCCTGGGCATCTGAATGGCATAATATTCCTGGCCATCTGACTGGCATCATATTCCTGGGCATCTGACTGGCATCATATTCCTGGGCATCTGACTGGCATAATATTCCTGGGCATCTGAATGGCATAATATTCCTGGCCATCTGACTGGCATCATATTCCTGGGCATCTGACTGGCATCATATTCCTGGGCATCTGACTGGCATAATATTCCTGGGCATCTGAATGGCATAATATTCCTGGCCATCTGACTGGCATCATATTCCTGGCCATCTGACTGGCATCATATTCCTGGGCATCTGACTGGCATCATATTCCTGGGCATCTGACTGGCATAATATTCCTGGGCATCTGAATGGCATAATATTCCTGGCCATCTGACTGGCATCATATTCCTGGGCATCTGACTGGCATAATATTCCTGGGCATCTGACTGGCATAATATTCCTGGGCTCTGACTGGCACACTATTCCCATTGAAATACTGGTAAGTTTGTTGATTTAACTTTACTTTAAATATTGTATTTGTTCTCGTTTTGTTCAAAATAAGATATATGCAGTGTGCATAGGAATTTCTTCATAGTTTTTATTTTTACTATAGTCCGGCCCTTCAACGGTCTGAGGGACAGTGAACTGGCCCCCTGTTTAAAAAGTTTGAGGACCCCTGCTATAGTTCATTAAATCTAGCTTAGTAATGACACTGGAAAAGGATATTTTGCAAGAAATCTGTAATGTGTGTATAACATGTATAACTTGGAAGAAAGATGAGACAGAGGGGATTCAAATACACAAAGGGAATCAACACAGTAAAGGAGTAGAGTATATTTAAAAGAAGAAAAGCTATACCAACAAGAGGTCATAGTGGAAGTGTAAAAGTTTAAAAGTAATATCAGCAATTGTTACTTTACTGAGATGGTAGTATATACATGAAATAGCTTTCCAGCAGAAGTGGTAGAGATTAAGAAAGTGAAGGAGATAAGCAGGCATGGGATAGGCTATCCTAGATAGAAGAGAAGGCTAGGGACTAGTATTCAGAAAATACCGATTGGTCTAATCTGCCAAAATATTATACATTTCTATGTAAAAATGCAACAATATTTTAGATTGCTACAAAATAAAAACCTGGCTTTAGGTCCATGTTATGTCTATATAGGTAATATTATAGCCGGTGACATGTTCCTATATCATGGGGACTACAATTCACCAACTGTCAATTCTGTTGAATTCCTGGTGGGGACAACTCTGCCTTTCATCCTTCAGTGGTAAGTAAAATAAGTACCATTACATTAAAGTCCCTTCCTCTCAATGTTGGGAAAAAAATGACATCTGCAGGATATATTTGAAACTGAAAGATTATCTCCTGGTTTAGCATTCTGTTGTACTTTGGAACACTAAACTCTATATTTCACTTGTGTTTCTAATATGAAAGCACAAGTGAAATTTTAGTTGTTCCTATTGTGAGGATAAACTGACATGTACTTTTGATAGTACACGCCAGTGTATCCTCTGACTGACAGCTGCCATGCTTCCATAGGAAGCAGGCAGCCATCTGGTAGGCTAGCACAGAGAGAGACCCTCATTTTTGCATGGGATCAGCAGGGGGACCTTAACTAGTTCCCCCTGCTGATCCCATGCATAAATGAGGGTCTCTTTCTGTGCTAGCAATGAGAGATCCTCACATTCAGCAGTCTGAGTGGGGCGAGCCCCCGCTCTGATTGGCTGTACGCGTGCTGCCGTTGTCAACGCGTGAGAACCAGGAACTGCTGTGCCTCAGATGTGAGACATGACAGATAGTAAACCTGTGTGTATCTATTAAGATACACGTCGGGTTTACTTGAAATGCCGGGACATGCTTTTTTTAACCCTTGCTTCCTTCGAGGTAGCAAGGGTTAAAAAAAAGGTGTAATGTTCCTTTAAGAAAGTAATATATTAAATGTACCATTTATACTTTGTTCTATGAAGCATGTATTTTGTATCATCTAACTACTCATTGAGGGTTTGTATATGTTAAAATAAGGTCAATATTAATATCTATAATACTCCATAAAGAATTTATTTTGTATTGTCTCATTATCCATTGAAGATGTGTAAACAGGGAATTATGTGAAAACAGACAATGTCCAAGGCTGTACTTATTAATTCCTTCAAAACAAGAGAACATGTTTAGCAATACAGACAAAAGTTCAAGATCAGGTTTGTTTATAGTTAAAATAAATATGAGATATCCACAGGTGGAAGCAGATATCCTTCATAAATTTAGGAATCTTTAGTAACTGATTTTTTTTTACCTACTATTTATTACAGAAACAAATAGATATTTAGATTTTTTTTTTTTTATTATTTTGTTTTTCAATGTCATTTTTACTTTGTGTTGTTTGTTTGAACATTGTTTTTTTATTCAAGAAATCTGTGTGCTTCAAGGCTTATTATGTAAGAAACCTAATAGATCCAGAGCAGGAGATTATCTTAGGATGTCACCCCAATATATGTCTCAAACATAACTACAAAGCATTATGTCTTGAACAATTTTTTTTTATAGTTTCTTGTTTGATCTACAGTAAATTCTATACATATTGAATGCTGCTGGTAAAATACACCACTTAATCGTATCACAATAGAAAAATGTAACCTTTCTTTCACCTAATGAATTATTTATAGTTTTTCTTTCCTTCTTTTCATTAACTCTTAAAGGAGCATTTATTGCTGTTAGCATTAGCTAAATACCCAAAGATGGTATGGCAATATAAAAGGCCTTATTGTTAAGTATAGATATATATATATATATATATATATATATATATATATATATATATATATATATATATATATATATATATATATATATATAAATATATATATATAAATATGTTGAGATGGTTCAGTCTGCAGGTGTCTGCAGTCCTGTCAATGTGAACTCTGTTGTTTATGCCACTGAGGTCAATAAAATAAATACCATTAAGTTTAATAACTGTAACTTTCACTAACATTCAACTGGATTCAACGTTTTTTTATTAATATTCTGTGCGTGGATTCATTTGGAATTCAGGGAAAGTAAAAATCAGTAAAGATTATTGTATGTAGACAAAAAAAATATGTATATTGCTTCCCATATAATATCTTTTAATGTCTACTTTTAAGCTCTATTGCGTTACTGCCTCTGTTTCATGTGCTTTATTTTATTTATTTATATTTTATTGCAATTTTTAGGGATACAGAACAGAAATGAGGAAGTGGAAACATATACATTATGTGCCACAACTATAAAAATAATACTTAATATTCACATATTAAATACTCTATTATATAATCACACTAAATAAACAAAATTGGGGAATAATTAATTTAGTTTTTCCTTTCTCAAATACCTTTTTTTTTTTTTTTTACATTTTTCAGCCTCTTCATTTCCTGTACCCCACTGGTCAATGATCATAAATATACACAGCTCCAAGGGGTTTAGGAGCTATACGATTTACATTAGAACTACTCAGTTATTACAACATTTTAATCTCTTTTATAGTAAAGGTATATTAAAATAACAACCAAATAAATGGAAAATGCAATAGTAATAATCTACATTCTTATTATATATTAAGTTCTATCAATCTTCACTATTGTGGTTGTCATTACTTTTGTCTCTTCACACACTCCGTATTATATATATATTTATTATGTAGAAGATCTAGAAAGTTTAGAAAGGGTAAATCATACCTGCAGTAAAATTAGTTGGGGTGAGATGCTGTTAGTTGCTTGGGCGACAAAGCCAAATAAGTTAGAAAGAAAGGCAGAAGATAATTTATTCAGGTAATAATCGTACCCCGTAGAGTCTCTATGGGAAGATGAGTTCAAGTGAACATTCTCACCATCAGTGATAATGTGGCTTTTATATGCATTGTGCAGGGCTAAACTTGAGACGTCCTCCTGCAAGAGAAACATAGTTGACCCCTGAAAAGGTTGCCATCTGTCATTGGGCAGGGGGAAGGCAGCAGTGTGTGTGTAGGGTGCAAAGCCAAGCACTGCTACCTCATCCCAAAGACTAATGTTAGCACCCAGAGGCCTGAAAATGGCCTCTGGGTGAGAATGTTCCCTTCAACTCATCTTTCCATCGAAACTCTATGGGGTACGATTACTACCTGACTAAATTAGCTTTTGCCTTTCTTTGTAACTAATTTGACTTGCTAAACACAGGACCCATGGGTAAAATTAAGTTTCCATCCAATTGTGGATTCGGGTTTGACCTGTTTCTTTGTGTCCGTCACAGCTGTTTGCATGTTCCTTGCCTTAACATAGATAACTCTAGAAGTAAAATTAGCCAATGCAGTTCTTTTAAATGTATAATGCCTCTGTGTTTTTATCAAGCAGTTCATAGTTTCTCCTTTAGTTCCTGGTAGTCAACTCATGGAAAAAAGGATCTATCTGTAGTTGGTTTTCTTTTAATTAAAAGTCTTTCAAACACAAGTATCGTGAACTGACAAATGAACTGCAAAAATCAGGCATTAAAAGGATTCTCTAACACACCGTGCACTCCTCCAGGACTATGTTAACCTGTGTAGCCTGCTGTTTACCATCAGTACATACTGTATTTTATCTGTTGCCATACGGAGAATATAAGACACTTTAATGCATGCTTAAATTAAATAACATAACTTGAGTGGGGCCTTTATAGTTGGTAGAAGAATATAAAATAAAAATAAATAGCAACATTTATAAAAAAAAAAAGGGGGGAAATACAAATGCTCCAAAAGAGAATCAATAAACTACTTACAGGATTTTCTCTTGAAATATAAAGCATATTTAAGTGTGTATTTACTATTGATCAAGCTGGGTTTTAGTGCAAATATCTGCTGCTGGTCTCTTTTGTAAAATTAATAGGCCATAAGCACAGGCATGCTGGATTTTTCTCATTGACATCCTAAAATGATTTGTTTGACTAGCAAAAAAATGATCGAGTCAATTTTTATTGCCTTCGCTGCATCTGCAAAATAAAATAATAAATGACAGAGCCGATTCGATGTCGACGTTTAAAACAGATTTGTATACAGTTTTGTGGCCTTAACCCCTTCATGACGTTAGGACGTACTATGCCGTCCTGACTTTAAGTGCCTTAAAGTCGTTAGGACGGCATAGTACGTCCTTTGTTAAACAGCTCATCGCGGCTCCCCTCGATGAGCTGTTTTCGGAACCCGCTGCAGGCACTTGCAACGGGATCACACCCGTCAGTCCGACAGGGAAAATGTAGCCGGTGCTCAAAGCGAGCACCGGCTACATTTCTCTAAATCGCGCCGTGCCCGAACTTCCGGGTTCGGGCACGCCTCCGTGACGTCACACGTGACGTCCGGAGGTCTCGCGATATTTTGGCAGGGACCCACAGGGTCTATTAAGACCCTGATCGGGTCTCTGCCAGAGTGTTCCTGGCTACCGATCACCTTGTGATCGGTGGCCAGGAACAATTTGTGACGTTTTGGTGCTCGCGTCGTTTGGGACGCAAGCACCTAGCGTCATGAAGGGGTTAAAAATTGAAATTAATTCTAAGGCTTGTACAAACATTTGGATATTCTGTGACCTTGAAAGGCTTTGGAGAGATGTAATGGGATATTCACATTAAATAAATATCACCTGGGTTCCAAAATCAATGACATTGCATGTCTTATGTCTAAAACATCTTAAAAAAAACCCATATCAGATTATGTGTAGCTTTCAGAAAGTCTTGCGCTCTTCCTGGCATAAAATTGTATTTATGTCCTGTGCGAATATAATATAATAATTTAGAAGATATGTGCAAAGTTATTCCCCAAGACTTCATCTCGTAGGGTTGAGCAAAAAACATTGACTAACAAATAATATCCCAAATGTATAGATTTCACAGCATTTCAATATTCTACACAACAAGCCATCTGCTCAATGCATTTGAATGACAAGGAACAAGAAAGTTCATAAGATAGAAAAAGCACACAGAGGACAAGCAAGTGACCAGTAGGAAGAGATCAGGTTGGACTCATATTGGATTATGCTGTCAGTGATTCTTTTTAACCTTTGTTGTTCACATAGCATTGTGTTTCACCACATATAAAGGGTTATGAATAAAAGGGTGATGGGAGTTTTTTTTTTTTAAAAAGGTGCAGTCACTCTAAGTTATCTATATCAGTGACTGTGCCTCTTTTATACATATGGACACTTTTGGTATGGGGGCTATTTGCAAAAACTGAACTGAAAAGTAAACTGCAAAAAACAGGTATTAATAGGGGAATTGGAAAAATGTCTGTCTGTATATCTATATATTTTTTGTTATTGACAACATCACACTGTCTATATAGCTGTCTGTCAATCTATATATATAGTAATCATTATTGAGACAATATGCACTCAAGCTATCTATCTGTCTTTCTGTTTGTCTGTCTGTCTGTCTATCTATCTATCTGACTGTCTGTTTATATATATAGAAAGTGTCTGCAAATAAGAACCATTCAGCCCATCTAGTCTGCTCAAGTTCTGCCTAATTTAAAATAAATACAATTTAAAAACAAATCTGAATACTTTCATTAGACAGACAGAAATATTCAATAACTATCTACTTTGATACACAGTATGCCGTTCACTGTTGACACACACTGATAGTTGTATGAAATAACATACATATATGTATACGCATGTAACCCACACTATGCTGGACATCATTTTTAAAATAAAGCATATAGTATAGCAACAGTTACTAAGCATGCTAGCTAGGCAGACATAGCTGAAGTTACCCATGATGCAAAGGATACAAATAAACAAAGTGTTAGTTGAAAGGCTACACTATGTCTGGTAGTAAACATGCCAGTACTGTACCAGAGGCTCAGCTGTGCAGAGCATTTTGGATAAAGCCTTAGGCAGTGTCGGAAATTTCCAAATGCACTGGGAATGGGCATTGATGAGGAAGAGGTACAGATGCTCCATTCGAGCTTGTATTTTTTAAAGATAAAAATCAATACATAAATGCTCTATGCTGATGAGATATAAGAACAGCTGGCTCAGTGAATTCTATTTTATAAATTAGATCAGACTATGTCAGGAAATGCCCAGGTAGAGGTAACAATTTACTATGATTGATCCAGCTGCGTTTAAATGAAAATGTCGAGCAATACAAGGCTGGCATTTGAATATTACTTCTGTAGCTCTCAACAATTCATGTTAGCGGAGAAAAGCTATAAAAGCACAGGCTGATTTTGTGATGTCTGATAATAGACACTGATATAACGTGGTGAGACTATTTAATTTTTTTTTTTTTGTAAACATTTCAGTGGTATTATGTTCCTCTTATAGTATGTGCTATTAAAGAAATGTGTGGCTGTTTATTTGGATAGTGTTTAATGCTTAAAAACAACATTGTTTATTTTATTTTAGTTTGTTCAGCCAGTCAAACAATATACAGTGGCAGCTGCAAAAAACCACCATCCAGCAAAACCATAGAGGTTGTATCCTGAACGAATTATAGATGTATGCAAGCGATAGGTACAAATCTTTCCAGCACGGAAGACACGACCAAGGACCCAATGGGGATCAGAAAGTGCCGTACACAATAGTATCGGGAAGGTACGGAGCAGGCACAATAATCATTAGCTTTATACATTGGCACACACAGCAGAGTGACCCATTTTGGTGCAATTTATGTGTGCAGTGGTTTTATACATAACCCCCAATATGTTATGTGAAACTAGAACACTCAGTACATGAAATATGCTGAATGTTTTTTTTTTAATCTGACATCACATTCAACGTTTTGACATTAAGTATCTTCCCTTTTCCCCACGAAAATGTTTGCACTAAAAGTGATGGCAGTACCCATATTTTAATAATATATGAAACAATATGATAAATACCGTATTTTCCGGCGTATAAGACGACTTTTTAACCCCTGAAAATCTTCTCAAAAGTTGGGGGGTCGTCTTATACGTCGGGTACTGGGATTTACTCACCTATTTTCTGCTCTGTCTCCGCTCGCGCTGTAAAGCCGGTCCATGGCTGTGAGGGAAGCGTTGTGAGCTCCCCTCAGGCCGCGCGGCTTCAATAAAGTCTGTTTAAACTTTTTTTTTAAACAAAACTTTATTGACCGCGCGGCCTGAGGGGAGCTCACAACGCTTCCCTCACATCCACGGACCGGCTTAACAGCGGGAGACAGAGCAGAAAATAGGTAAGTACTGGGGATTGAGGAAAGGGGGAACCTAAAAGGTTAAAATATAGATGCGATTTTTCCGGCTTATAAGATGACTTAGTTGGGGGGTCGTCTTATACGCCCAGTCGTCTTATATTCTAAATAATAACAAGTGATTGTTTGGGTTTACACCTGAGGGGGCTGGCATATGGTTGGCTTGTTGGTGAATATTAGTTTATCCTAACTAGACTGTCAGTTGTGCAGTGATCGAGTTGGGACTGTGTATATACCAAACATTACCGGTATAATTGACTAAGCTTAAAGTCACTGGCCTGCCCATACATAAACCTTAATATTTTCTATGAAATCGGAAATTCTGAAGAGTTTGCCACAGCCATTCTGTAATAGGATTAGATGCTTTCCTTAACTCATAATGACATCCATGAAATTTAAAATGGCTTGCTCGTCACAATTTCAAAACTATCTCTCAACAGCGAATATACACACGCAACTACTTTTCGGAAATGCTGGCAGAATGAAATAAATATTTAATAGAGGCCTTACAGTTAAAGTGACGGTGTTAGTGAATATACTTCCGCATGCAGTATATTGCTGAGTTGGAAAAGAGGCTTTTGAAAAATGTACTGCCTGTTATTCCCTGAGTGACTGTGAAGTCCCTTTTTTTTTTTCATTTTTCAGAAAAGATTTATGAAATGTAGCAGACAACATCAAGGTCTCACAACCATTAATTTACAATGACTTTCCCTTTCATTCTCTTGAGTAAATTGCTGAGCAATCATCATTTCTCTCTATACATTCTGCTCCTGGTAAAATAGCTTATGTTGTGCTACGATCACAGTTCTCCAGCATTAATTATACACAAACCGAGATCTACTCTTTATTCCGTGTAAAGCAAAACCCCACATAATCCCAGTCAATTCATTTTTTGTTATCTTCCTGTGCCCTAGAAATCTCCACATCAAGCATAAGACAAAGGTAGCAAGTGTATTATCATTTATTTTCTGCGACAATAAACCACTGCAAATGCATTTTTATATTGCTGCCATCTTGTTTTATGAACGGAAGCAGAGGGATTTCAATTAATATGAATTGGAGTAAAGGTGGAGTAAATAGGCCACCCTAACTTGAGTAAAACCATTTTTGAATTAGATTCCTATAATTTATGATTGCTGAGATAATAACTGTTATTTGCAGACATTTCTTCTACTTGGAGGCAAAAGATCTGATAGGTCTCACCGCTGTGCTGTGTGGAGAAATTCTGTTTATTGACATGTGCTTCTCTTTCAGATGAGAAACTAACAGATCAATTGGTTGGTATGTCCATTGTTAATAGACCACACCCACAAACAGAGACTGAAGGAAAAAAGTGTCCTAGTGCTTACATTTATCTCTACTCAGTGATATTTTCTAAACGAAAATTAATAGAATTATCATTAATCAAATGAAAGAAAAAAAACCCAGTAACTTTATTTTAAGATGTAAAATGCTGATAATGCCCTCTATTGCGTTAGTAAAAATGTAACCCACAGTTACACTATTTCACAAAATAAATACATATCACTCACATACATCAACGTTAACATTTATTGACTACAAGTTATTGGATATTAGATGTTTTACATGGAATAGTGTAAATTATGTTAAAAGTCACATCACCTCTGGGGCTGTATTTATCAAGACTAAAATAGCAGTAGTAACCATGGAAACCAATGGAAAGTTATGGCAGTTTGCTCCAAATTTAGCACTTTAAAAAAAAAAAAACATTTGCCTTGATAAATTTGGCCCTTAGTCTCTTATTATTTAAAAACTTGTGGATCATAGATTTGCTACCTGGTCTAATTGGATCAACAGTGAAATTTAAAACATGCAAGTAAATAGGACGCTTGTTTGAGAGGTCTGTTAGCTGAAATCCTTTTGATACTATGTAGAGTTCGGCCTTGGAGAGGAGGGTTATATATACCAAATGCAACAGACTGAAGCTTTGAAATTCTGTCAGACAATACAGAAGTTAAAATGAAGTTCACCTTCTGTCAGATGTGTATTGCAGTAAACTTCTTCATGCCGGAGGCTTGTAGCTCAAAGAGATCTTCTGTAAAACATTTACGGTCTTGGACACATCTTTACACTGTGCTATTTTATACGTTGGAGTATTCTAACCTGTGATGTAATTAGTCATGGCAGCTGCATAAATATGGTTGCCTGAATACTTGGCGTAGACCCAGAAATATCCACACATGAATGGTTCTTGGGTCAAAAGTTCTCAGTCATAATGCTGCTCATTTTTACACAATTATCAATGATCCATCAAACATAATTATGGGCAATTAAAACTGCAAATTATAAAATTAATCATCTGTGGCTTGTAATCTTGAAATAACGATTTGAGAATATCTTGCTGATATTAGAAGAAAATATTTTTTTAACCCCTTTATGATGGATGTATTCAAATTAGCAGCGGAAGCGATCAGTGATACCTTCCACCCCTCAGCTGGCGTTGCTGCAAATCTTCGCTGTTAAGGCAAAACAGCAAAATTGTAAAATCCCCTCCCAATGCACTACAGTTGCTCCACAATATGCCCTGTTGTGGGCAAGCGCCTTGCAAATGATCAGTGATCGCTTCCGTCGCTCTTTGCCTCTAGAAGCAGTCAGCAACATTACACTGACAGAAAATTGGCTTAGAATTAGCAATTAGAGTTAGAGTTATGTTAGGGTTAGCGTTAGATTAGGTTTAGTGCTAGGGTTAGGGTGATTATTAGAGTTGGAGTCAAAAGGTCACTTTAAGAGAAAATGATTTGAAAAAAAAATGCTACTTTCAGTTATTGCTGTAAAATTTGCAAAATAAACTACAGAAAAACAATAGATATTTCTAAACTCAGGGCAAATATAAGACACTACTAATAAGCAAGTTTTTTTTACAAGCGTTGCAGATGTGTAAAAGATTTTTCATGTAAAAGTTTTTTTTCATTTTTTCATCATATTTTTATAGTAAATTATATGATATGAGGAAAGTAATGGTATCTAACGAAAGTCCTTCTTATAGTGATAAAAACATTACATAATATGTGTAGGTACATTAAATGAGAAAGAGTGGCTATCGTTGTTGCAGCATCTGTTCAGCTTATAATTAGATACCAATTCCTAGGTCCTGAGGGCCGTTATATGATAGTGGTTTGCGATTTGGATGAAGTAACCTATACATTGACAAACATTTACCTCCCAAACGTTGCTCCTATTGGCCTGTTGAATAACATGTTAGATAAAATCGAACAGGTCAAGACGGGCCGCAGTTTGGGCGCAGGAGATTTCAGTTGTGTACTAGATACTAAGGTCGATTAAAAAAATGCTAAAAAACGGACAAGTAAATAAAATGCTACTAAAACAGGCCAAAGCATTAACTAACAGACTGAATATTTTCGAAATATATGATATTTTGAGGGTATTCTGGGGTAATAAGGTATTCTGACATAATCTGGGGTAGTAAGGACTCCATAAATGTAGTAATTGATTCGAAAACAGTTGATAATATCTGGTCAGACCATATTATTATTATGGTTAAAATCAAAAACAAAATGGAGAGAAAGACTGGACCTGACTAGAGAATTAACTACACTATTATACAAAATAAGGACAGTATAGAACAACTAAAGCAATTAATTGAAAATTATCTGGCTCACACTTCATATGAAACAAATTGGTGTCAATTTAAATCTGTGACAATAGGATACGAAAAGAAAAAAGAGGCCCCGATCTTGCCATGCTATATATATAAATCATAATACACTTTCATAAGAAAATAAATTAAATCCAACAGAGGACAGAGTTACAAAATTGGGAAATAGAATAGACAAAATGTTGACTAACAAACTGAGGAAGAAAAAGGCCGCAAATACAGTTACAAAACTAGTAGAGGGCAATAAAATATACATGACACCTGACAAAATCAGTAAATATTTCAATGAGTTCTATGAAAAACTCTGTAATATAAACGCAAATAATAATATGCATTTGATCGATTCATATCTTAATATCCCTGAAATACTTAAAATATCTAATATCCAAAGGGAAAAAATGAATAGCCAAATTTCGGAACAAGAAGTAGAAACTCAGATTAGCAAAATATAAAACTCCAGGTTCGGACGGTTTTGGCAATCTTTTTTATAAGACCTTCAAATAACTACTTTCTAAACACATGGCGCCCACATTCAACAGTATAGCAGAAAAAGGTATATTTCCAGAAGAAACTAAAGCATATCATACCCATCCTAAAACCTGGAAAGGAACTTACAGATGTAAAAAGCTATAGACCTATAAAATGTACTGGAGATTCTAATACACCCCGACCAGATCGGGTTTGTGCCAGGAAGACAGGCAAGTAATAATCAACATTATAGATCCAACTAGTAGACATAATATCCCAACATTAATCCTATCTGTCGACGCTGAGAAGAGTGAGCTGGTGTTATCTAGGGAAAACTCTCCAGAAGTTTGGGATTTCAGGAATGGATGTTCTACTTTTATGTCTCTATACAAAAAACCCTCAGCAAGAACAATAGTACAAATATCAGTTCAGAATGGTTTAAACTGGCTAATGGCACCCGTCAAGGATGCCCATTGTTGCCTACATTATATATGATGTCTATAGAACCTCTCGCCATAAACATCAGGAAAAACGTGTCCATTTTGGAATTTAAGACTGTCAAACAAGATTAAAAGTTTGGACTATATGCAGATGATATTATTATTTCTATTACCCAACCAATGACTTCACTGCACTTGCTATTGGAAGAATTCAATGAATGTAGCAAAGTGTCAAATTATAAGATGTACATAACCAAGTCCAAGCTTTTAGACTTAAATTTAAGTACAGAGCTGCTATAAAAACAATATGGGTTTATCTGGGCCAAACAAGATTTTAATTATTTGGGTCTAAGATTAACAAGATATTTTCTTACACTAATGCAGCTTAATTTTATGGATTTATTAAAAACTAACCAAACATTAAAAAGTTGGAAACAAGTAATAATATCATAGTGGGGCAGGATACATGTGGTAATTTCATATATGATAACCCGTTGGAACTATCTGTTTTACATGATACCTCTGAATGTCCCGGATCGCTGGTTAGATATGCTTCAAACAAGCATTTCCTCCTTCATATGGAAGGGGAAAAACCAAGTATAAACCAACATCTCTTATCTCAAAAAACGTCAAAAGGTGGACTATCTTTTCCTATTATTAAAAATATCTTTATGGCCAATACTATTTGCCATGTGCATAAGATGCATATTTCCAAATTTCAGGATGAAGGCTCGTATAGGATAAAGATAGAGAGCAGTACAGGATCTTTCGGTTCTTCTAGAGGAGACGGATGGTTCTAGATCACATTTTTGTTTAAAAAAGACCCAGACAACATCATTCTTAGCCAAGTATTAAAAATATGGGCCCAAATAAAAAAAAAAATTCTCGGACTGAGCAATAAAGCTTTTAATTTTCTGCAAATAAATAGTTTAGATTAGAATATGAAAGATCTTAACCTAAATGTATTGAAATAAAAGGGTATATCCCATATAGCACAACTTCTCTCAATGGGATCAATCAAACCCTTTCCACAATTTGTACAGGAGTTTCATTTATGAAGCTCAGAGATATTTAAATACTTAAGAATCGAAAGCTATTTAAACAGACATATTATGGCTATAAAATCTGAAATCCATGAAAAGGCTGACACCTTATATAAATCTGAACAATCTGAAAAAGTACTCACAAAGGCAATAGATTTACTAAAAATAATAATAATAATAATGTAAGAACGTAAAAGAACTATCGTCCATATAATTTGAAATGATAGAAACATTAAACAACCTGACATTGCGCTACTACATATGAATTGGTCCAAGATAAATAAGCGGCAGGCTTGTTACGCATAGTTTATGTTCTGTATGTTGTAAATGCTTTTATCATGTGTGAAAATAATTATGTTGTAATTAAAAAAAAAAAAAAATACAATTTCATACCTCTTACCAGTACTACCAGAACTACTACCTCTGTCCGCTACTGGTACTACCGTTTTTCGGGCAAGGCAGGTCTGGGACACCAGAGGAGAATCACAGTGCTATCAGTTTGAGATTCAGCACTAATGACCTATCAAGCTCCACCACTACGGAAATGTTGGGAGGTATGCCATTTCCTGTACACCGAAAAGTATTTAACAGAGATCTCTAAATTCACTGACATCAGTGATAGGGAATAAAGAGACTGTGTTGTCATTTATCATTATTATGGAATCAGATTTTCACTGTAGAACTCTAGTGTTTAGAATGCAGGGGAGGTGAGATTTCAACCAGCTTTATGTGTTCTGTAATGGAACACAAGAAGGAGGGCATGGAGAGAGAGGCAGAATTGAAGCTGTAGCAACACAAATAGCTCTATTACACTTTATATGCAGTTTTTAGCAGATAGAAAGAGGAAAAAAGGAAAAGACATGTATGTTTATTTTCATTTTTTCAGGCACTGTAGGTGGAACTGTTTTTTTTAAAACATGACAAATCATAAAGAAAAGCAACCACATGGTTTAAAATGCTAACCTTAACTATAATATGTTTAAGTGATGACTAGATTATTTAATATATGGCAAGTATATTTAATTTGCTTTTGTATTGAGGTAATGTTCCAAATCTGTAGAGATGCTTAACTCTGTAATTAGAATTTATTTCTGTGGCATCAGCCTCTTCATTTGAAATGTTCCTCTCTGTCAATAGAGAAGAGTAATCTGGAAATGTGATTGAAACAATATAATTGTAAATGTAGTGTCTGTGTTTCCAGTCTAACAGATTCTGTGCATCCAATCTGAAATGACAATTAAGGACGTTTCTAGACAAATCCATGGGAAAAAACCTGTGGTAAAAAAAAGTTCTGCTAGATTTATAGAAATGAGTATAAAAAACAAACTAAGTTTTAAAGGTCCATACGAATAATACATGCATATCAAAGCTAACTTTCTATAACCTGACTTAATGGGCTGGGAATGCACCAATTTCCTTTCTAAATGCCTTATCTGTAAACAAATCTGTCCTACCTGTCTGTGATTCTCTGATAATAACAGGAGGGCTGATGAAGTTGTCCATTGGCCACTATTGTTCTTGCCCACTGGGCCAAACATTTCCAGACTTACCCTAACAGTACTTTACCTACTTCTGCAGGCTTTCTCCTGGTAATTAATCCAACACCGATGACATTGCAAGCATCTCACCTGAGCCATTTACTTTATAGAAAGCCATGGGGACTCACTTTGCATGATTTCACCATCATGTTTTGACCAAGATTCCATTGTAATTTGTGGAGGATGCTCACATATGCAAAAAATATGTATATTTGAGCATGAATACAATTGCCACTATGGGGACATTACCCCTTCACTCCAGATGGTGCTTTGGTCCGTAAGGACTGAAGTGCCAAAACTGTGTCTTTGTGCTCCTGTCCCCGATGAGACAAGGACACATGTGCAAGCGTCTTCCTCGCCTAGCGCACAGGAACACTTTGTGTTTATTAGACCCTGTGAGGCCCTGCCTAAATACTTCTATACTTGACATGTGACGTCACAGATGCGTGCCCAAACACAGAATTTCAGCGTACTCAAACATGTCGGAGCACAAGGGGTGACGATTGTGCAGGCTGAATTGGCACAGAAGTGCTCCACTTCCTCCTGCTCTGCTCTTTATTTAAAGATTTGAGTGCTGGATGTTTTGGGGACAGGTATGACACCAACAAGTTGGAGAAATAGATGACATAAATGGCGCCTAAAGAGGGAGGGGTGAGACCTAATGAGGAAGGGTTGGCCGACTGTGGGGGGTGGATGAGTTTATTCAGGCCTAGGTCAGTACCAATACACCACTATTTGGTCCATCATTTTTAAATTATTAATGTTTTATTTTATTTCATAAATATATAAAAAGAAAAGAAAAGTTAATTCATTCCATATTAAAATTACAATAAGTAACAAGCCCCCCCCCCCCCCCAAACTGTTACAAACATGAATACAAACTTTATTTCTATATACCCTAAATTTTCCTGGCACATTAAGTCGTACATTCTAGTCACAAGACTCACAAATACCATTAAGTAAGTTCAGGGCCAGGATGAATCATAATCAATAAAAAGTTGTCTTACCATTTGGAGACCCACTTGAGTGTACTTTGTTGCCTTCAACTCCCAATCTATGAAATCTTACCTACCTTTAAGCCGTATCCTCTGGCTGTGAGAGAACCCACTCATACCTGGTTGTCCGACTCTAACAATATAATCCATTTATTCCAATCTGGGGATGTTTTTCTTGAGTTTGTATGGCTGCCCTGATTCACTGATCCTCTCTCCTTTTTAAATTGGTTGTGTAATTGTTGCCCAGGTTAAAATAGATGTCGTCCTCCATTTTCTGGCAATAATAATCTTAATTATTAATGGGCATGATACCAAATCAGTAAAATCAATGTATTAGTTTTACTTAGCTTGGTGACGAAGCTGGCTCATTAACGAAGCAGGCTGGCCATCTATTGGTTCTCTGTTTTCACTAGTAGTTGGTGCAGTCCCGGATATGGGGGAAGCCCTGCTGCCAACAGTCTTAGGAGTAGTTCTCCCCGATGACCCCAGACGGGATCTGCTGTAAAGCCTGTCCAAGTTCAGTAATCGCTGCCGGACCACAATCACTGCATCGCCACCGGTAGCGCATCTCTCCCCCTATGCTCGCTAGAAAGCACGGCTCTCGTTCAGGGATCAGCGTAGCGGTGTGCTACGTCATCCTTCAACTCCCCCCACCTAAACTTTACTAGAGAAGTCTTGGTCCATCATTTTAGGACCTTGTATGTACATTAGAGAACATACAATTACACAAAATAATGTATTTTAACACATTAACATAATGTGAACATAACGAATGAAGTAAATGAACTAAATACATATTATCTGATGTGCATTTCTCTTCCTTGGAAAGCTTAGCAACTGATTATCTGCCTACAGAGTCTCAATCAACCTAACATAGTTACATGATATAAGGGATGTGTGATCAAAGGTGATGTTCTTGATGCTTGACTTTGGCATGCTTTCCAATCCAGTGGGGGAAAAAAGAATACAAAGTTACAAACATCACTGGAATTGTCCATAAAATTGTATGTTAATAAAATCAGATGGGTTGCTCAAGTTCCTTTACAAGAATACTGTAGTGAATGATGGATTTTAGTATGTTGAACTTGCACGACTTCAGAAACAGGTTTTGTCCTTTTAACAATGAACGATACAATAAATGATTTATAGAGAGAGCTTTGTAAAACCTACCTACATTTCTCAACAGAAATCTCTGTAAAAGTGTCCACATTTTCAGTGAGACCGTTATTGGAACCCAAGAGTCAACCCATAATTTGTAGCTATATTGTGAGTGCTGTCTATTCGAGGTATTGTCTGGGATATAGAGGTTTATTAACCACAACCCGCCTGTTGGACGTTCTATGCTGTCTGATCGGGTCTCTGACTCTGTGTCCCTGGCTCCCTATCACTCTTTGATCGGTGCCAGGAACAAAAAGTTGCCGCAGTCGTCCTTTTGGACCAAAGAACCATTGTTGTGAAGGGTTTTAATAACTGAATTAAGCAATAACAAAATAAATGATAATCTTCAGTTACAATTACATTGCCAATATGTGTACAGATGGATAGAAAGATAGATAGATTTCACTAGGAGCTATATATGTTTACCATTTTTCAATCTTAGGTTTATTCCATATATATATTATGGGTTGTTTATTGTACATTTTATGTATTCTTTGTTATGTAGTGTCATTGCAAACATACATATGTATTATTTTGGCCACTAGCTGATGTTATTTTGTTTTTTTACACTTTTAAACACTTTTATTTCCTGGACTTTGTTTTTTCCATAATGATAACATGATATGAAACAAAAGGTAAAAATCCTGTTTCTGTGCAGAATAATCAAGGACATTCATAAGGTCATGGCTTAGTTTACAGAATGTTAAGCATCTAAAGCATAAACAATGTTCTTGTTCTTCAATATGCAAGGTATGTATATGAAATAATTATCATAACACTTTAAAAAACTCAGGATTCTCAGAATTCTAAATGAGATGATCTCGCATTAGTCGTTTCATCATTCATCTCTATTTTATTACATGTCGGTAGAGCTATTTTTAATCTGTAACTATTTTTAGGACTTTTCATTCAATCCTATATTCAGTCCATATGTTTTCAAGAATGATTATAACAGTAATTTGCAGGACTCTAATTATATCCATATAATATGTCACTAATGTGACTTGATAATAACTAGGAATACACATTTCACACACTTCTCAGTAAAAATCATTAGTTCAATTCAAGCATAGATATATAAAATATATGGTTACACATATATAATGGAAACCAGTGGTTGCTCTGCTTTTTATACACTTTGCCCTACAATTGCTACTTATACATAACTTCCTGAGCATACCTACCAACGTCCTGGGACTGGGATCCAAGAATGTTTGAAGTCAAAATTTGTACCTCTCTGGTGCAGTTTTTCAATATAGCTATTGATGCACAATGTCTGCAGTTCAGTTGTTAGCTCATCTCATTTTAGTGAATAGCCCCCTCCTGTCTGATTTTTGCATGAGAAGTGCAGCTTACCTTTGTCAGGAGTCTGCTATATATGCATAGGCACACATGCCGATAGTGCAACTATTTGGCGAAATCTGCATGTGCACCATGTTTATACAGGACCTCCATTGTGTTGTTGAAGAAATTAAATCAAATAACAGAACCTACCTTCATTGTATTGAATCCTTTGTGACTCTGCTGAGATAATGGTATATTCTTGGAGTTTAGAAACCTGTACATAAAGGTGTTTTTATGAAATCTCACTTAGCAAGACTGTAAGAATCTAAATTTGCTTGTATAGGAAATCTTCCATTTGAGTTTGTGCTGTTTGGTTTAGTGTAAAAATGGAGCTAAAATTACATTTACTTTTTAACTTTATGCCAAAGGCACATTGTGCCTTTGATGTGCCCTGAGGACCAGACAAAGTATGTGAGGCGATACTATTGGTGATCACAGCGATCATATAGCTGGAAGAAGAAGAACGACTTGGTGCACAGAGGGATTGACTTGGTTGCAAGACAGAAGTGTCTACTCAATAAAGAATAATTGCAGGGAACTGAGACTGGCCCACCTGTAAGCCTGCATGGTCTGGAAAGATCATACATGTCCAGTCACTCATAGAGTTTGAGGTACATGTCTTTTAAACCTCTCACTTGAAGCATTGATGCTTCATTGGGAAGATATCTGCTGGTTGCACTTTTTAGTAAATAAACTGCATTAGACATTATAATCTAGTGAATCTGCTATGCATTATATGTTTATAATGTTTATTAATCAAAGCTTGATATATGAAACATACAAAAGCAGAGGCACAACAATCCAACCATCAAGATATAAACACAATTGTAAATTATAATAAACCGAAACATTAGTTTTCATCAAATTGGAATGTAACAAATTGCTCTCCCTCCCTTCCTACCTCTTTGTGCACAGCTTTCATTTTGTTAGAATGAAACATTTGATATAATTTAATGCAAACAATGTAAATGATTACACCACTGGCTGTGCTCAGTTATTTACTTTTTAGTTAAACAAGTTCTCTATTTTCAACCTAAAAAAAAAAAGTAAAAAAAATAAAAGTACTGAGAATGATACTAGTGTAACTATGCAGCATGACCTAAATATTCTACTTTCTGCTTAGTTGGATACTAAGCCATAAAATACAGTAATTATGCATTTTTATAATTTCTCCACCATATGTCTGTAATTTCTGCATGGGCGCTCCTTTCCACCTATTCATTTGTAACATCTGTGACATCAAGAATTACCATAACGATGATTTTAATGTCAACAGAGATTAAAGTAAAATAATAATAATAGTAATAATGTTTGAAATATGAACTCGTTATTTCAGGTCAGGTCACAATTGTATGCATTAATTAACAATTTAATTGCAAAGCAAGGTTTTTTTTTTGGATTAGGATGATACAGAAATATTTCATTACAGCATGACATTGACATATTTAACCCCTTAATGGCCTGTAGAGTAATTTGTTTCCCTCCGACTGATCACAGAGATATCATATCTCATGGACCTGGTAACAGAGACCCAATCAGGGTCAGTAAAGACCTTGTGGGTTTGTGCCTCAAAACTTTATTGTCCCTTGATGTCATTAGTCTAGAAGTCCGGGTGTGCAGCGAATACATTAAATGTGAGGATTGGTTACATGTAACATGACAAGATAAGGCTGCGTTCTGTGATCAGAGAGGTTCCCGTTGTAGCCATGCGTTTGAGGAAGGCATGATATATCCTTCTTCAGGATAAGGATACTTTTTAAAATTACATTTAAACAACAACTGTCAGCATAAAATGAATTTATGTTTAAATGAAAAGCTGCATTAAGTGCAGGCAATTTATATAGACATGCTTCTAATTTAAGACAGTTGAGAAAAATATTTTGCCTATACAAATGGTTGGAGGCAACTTTAGATTCTCTTA
The DNA here is from genome assembly GCA_036172795.1 of Pelodytes ibericus. Classification (NCBI taxonomy): domain Eukaryota; kingdom Metazoa; phylum Chordata; class Amphibia; order Anura; family Pelodytidae; genus Pelodytes; species Pelodytes ibericus. Next base: position 198,098,635 of record CM069859.1, read on the forward strand.
TGTCTATTCAATAAAATCTGAATGTTGGAGGTTGACTTTCATTTTGAGACTAAATCAAATTTGACACCCGAGTCTGATGTTGAGAAAGCAACATTGATAGTGTATTATTATGGGAATAGTAGCTAACTGTAGGTGAAGGGAAGCAAACATTAAGTCCAGAGTCCAGACCTCACAACTGGGCCCACTTTACACAAGGCTGTCCCAATTCTGCAGCCCTATCCCGCGGTCCCAATTTTATTCTAGCTGAACACCATAGGAATTGTAGACTGGGGGTAGTTGTGGCTATTCTTTCCCATCTAGCTATTGTAAACTAAAGATCCCATGTTGCACAGGTACATGCTAGTCTGTTAGCTACTACTACAATGGTCATATTTTTTTTTACTATTAATAGGTAATTAACATTTGCCTCTCACCAGGAAACCCCTCTCCTGCTGCCACCAAAGGTTGGACATGGGTAGAGGGTAAGTAGGTATTGGGGTGAGAGAGTGGAAACGTGGAAAACAAATCCCCTGGATTTTTTGAAAATCACAAGAAGCTTTTCTTTATAAATATATTTGAAATAATAATACAAAAGTCAATGTGTATGGGCCAGCTTATAGGGACAGCTGTATCTACATGAATCTCTAAGTGAAAAATATTCAACTTTTAAAGAAAAAATGTGCTTAAATAAATGTTGTGTCCATCTTTCAAATGTTCTTTACCGTATCACATGATCTCACTGAGGCAAAAACCCAAACTTATTGCAGTCTAGTATATTATTTTTCCATCGCATTATGTATGTGACATGTAAAAATGTTTACTGCCCCGTATACATGATGTGTATTTCAAGGGCTGTTAATACATCAATACAAAAGTAGATGACTGATGTAGTTTATAGTTTATATTGCTACAATAAAAGCAGCATGACCCCTCATTAAATAAAGCTGTACCATAGCGCAGTTCTTGTTTTAGCTACAGAATGTCCAAACGAAGCTGTCGCAGACTCAAGAAGGATTCACCTGATGAAGCCATTTATCATTTTTGATTGGTTTGCTTCGTAGTATTTGTAAGAAGAAACTGTCAGAGAAATGGATACGTATGGGTATCAGTGTCCAAGGGGCATTTAATAAGGTCCAACTATGATCTCTGTTCATTTTTTAAACTGGTAATGAACGCAACAACAACAAAAAATGCAAAAATTCGTAAATCACAAAGATGATCTTGTTATCAATAGTATGAGTCTCCATTGCATCTAGTTAACCCTGTCTGCAAAGCATGCTAGATTTGATTACATGAACCATATTTTTTTCTCTGCCCATAAACTATACTGTGTGAGGTGCGGCTGATCATTCGCTTTGCTTTCAACCTTCTGTCTATTTATATATCTGACACTTATAACACAGCTTCAAACACAAGCTTTAAAATGAGAAAGCTTTTGAATTATTACACAAGTTTTCAGTGAGACCAGATGGTTGCAGTTCTACTACAGTATTGGTATGAAATAGAAAAATGAAACCAGAAGGGACATGAAAGGCGTAATTAGAAATGGTTAAGAATATAATGATAAACATATCTGAAGATGAAATACTTCACTCCGTATCCACTGGAAAGCTTATGGGACTATCAATTCTTTCAAAATATGATTGTGTTAGGTAGATGAACGATATTTTAGAAAATATCAAACAATTATAAAAAATAATACTGCAATCAATCTAATTATATTATTTAATAGTCTATTACAGCCAAGGTATGCCCTGGAACGATCAGCTAACTAAGGGTATCCTATGCTGAATTAAGCTTCTGAGTCATATCTGGTTGAAGCCACTGACCATTCATATTTTTTCATGACATTTTGGAGCTGCACCAATTTTAAGGTGCCAAGGTTAATAACTACAACAGTGAATAGAGCTCATAAAGGTAAGTTAAGAATGAGACAATAGACAAAATCCAGTAAGAAAACTTTTTATTTGGTTTTGCTTAGGCAGATTTAGTACAGGGACTGGTCACACTTAATCTGGGGTTATGAAATGGGCACAACCAATGCAATACTTCACTAAAAGGGTGACAAAGAAGGTGTATTGGAGCTGAGAACTGGGCACCACCATTGTGCATGGAAGGAAGAAGAACAGACCCCCATTCAGATGTATATATCATCTAACCCAGTGATGGCTAACCATGGCACTGCAGTTTTCCAGAACCTACAAATTCAATTATTGTTTGTCAGCATAAAGGCTGACTGAGAATCATGTGATATGTAGTTCCCAAATATTTGCAGGGCCAAGAGAAAAGAGGAGGAGTGATTGCCAGCTCTCCTTGGTTTATAAAACATCCCGCAGACCAGATTGATTCATTTATTTAAACTGTACACTCTGTACTTCCAGTGGGATTTTTTTTTAGATAGGGCACAATACAATTAGGGCATATTGTGTCTTTTTATAATACATAAAGATTGTGTCTTTTTATAATACATAAAGATTGTGTCTTTTTATAATACATAAAGATTGTGTCTTTTTATAATACATAAAGATTGTGTCTTTTTATAATACATGTCAGTATAATGTCAATTTCCGTTATCCAGCAGCTTCTGCCAGACATGAAGTACCTCACACACATTCCTGAGGCACTTCAGATCATGCCACTCCAAGTGCTTTATCTGGAATTGCATGGATAACACAATTGATTTCCATTTTCTAATTTAGTCTGATACAGCACTCCTTGCCTCAACTTGCAGGTCTCTGATGCTGTGCTCACGAGACATTAGAAGTCACAAATAATAATGATTAATTTCAGCTGTTGGCAATGAATACAACAGTGCTTTGATGAGTAGGGCATGCTTAGATGGACGTATACAGGGACTGTATACGTCCCTGTATACGTATGCATATATATATATATATATATATATATATATATATATATATATATATATATAGATGTTAGTTAGTGGGTGACATACCTGCTTTAGTATAAATACAAATAACTTGCAGAATTACCACTGACATGATTCATCAGTGAAAACAAACACACAACAGTCAGTTGCAAAATACATAAGATCATTAAGATTCCGTTTCCACTTTTTCATCAACTAAATGGCAACATTAACATATTACTAGAATAGTAATGAACAAATATGAATGATTACGCTATATAAAAAAAGGATGACTAGAATGCAACATGTTTTTTAATAAGGATACACATTTTGTACAAAAAAATCAAGTAAATATACAGAATTATGAGAAGCAGCTGTAAGGAATAAGACCAAGCCAGGGCCAGCCTTAAGTGTCCCAGCGCCCTGTGCGAGCTTCCCCCGTGGCGCCCCCCATCTCTTTCACCCCCTATATATGTGTCTCTTTCCTCTTCATTGCCACGTCTGTCTCTCTCTAACTCCCCCATACCTGTTTTCGCTCTCTCTCCCTCTGTTCTGTCTCTCTCCTCCTGTTCCTTTGTTCTGTCTCTCTCCCCCTCCCCTGTTCTCTCTCTTCCCCCTCTGTTCTGTGTCCCCCCGTTCTGTCTCTCCCCCCTCCCCCTGTTCTGTCTCTCTCTCCCCCCTCCCGTCTCTCTCTCCCCCCTCCCGTCTCTCTCTCTCCCCCTCCCCCTGTTCTGTCTCTCTCTCTCCCCCCTCCCCCTGTTCTGTCTCTCTCTCCCCCTGTTCTGTCTCTCCCCCCCCCCCACTGTTCTGTTTCTCTCTCTCCCCCTGTTCTGTCTCTCCCCCCCCCTGTTCTGTCTCTCTCCCCCCCTGTTCTGTCTCTCTTTCCTTCCCCTGTTCTGTCTCTCTTTCCTCCCCATGTTATGTCTCTCTCTCCCCCTGTTCTGTTTCTCTCTCCTCCCCCTGTTCTGTCTCTCCCCCTCCCCCTGTTCTGTCTCCCCCCCCCCCCCCAGGATCCAGCAGAGCTCCTCCCCCTCCCAGGATCCAGCAGAGCTTGCCGAGCAGAGGGCTGGTGAGGAGGGAACTTTTGATCTCCCACATCCAGTGCCTCTACCGGCTTTTTTTTTGAGCGGCCGGGCAGGCGCCCCCTGGGGTGTTGTGCCCTGTGCGCTCTCACAGGTCACACACCCCTAAGGCAGGCCCTGGACCGAGCAGACGGACATCTTGGGTCACATAAATGAAGATCTTCTGACCCAACATGTCCTCCCTCAGATAGATTTAATTTTGTCATTAAAATATAACTTTTTTGGTGACAGTTTAATAAACTTATTTAAATTATTTAAATATATGGTTAACTAAATGATTAGGGGAAAAAAGTCTATAAATATAAAGATGCTGTTCTTAGAGTTGGCAATCCAAGATAAAAGTCTGGCGAAGATATAACCATGAAGTATCAAACAAGAGGAATCTTTCATTATTGATGTCTCTTCAGGAAGAGGTATACAATTGAGAGAAAGATAAGAGAGATACAAGACCACTAATCGTGAATTAACCTCTTGACTGGGCTATTTTCAGTGTCTTACCATATGTGACAGTGTTCTGGGGTGTTTGTGTTTAGCTGTTATTTTCCTCTTTTTCATTGAATGTACCTACACATATTATATAATGTTTTTATCAGCATAAGAAGGGCTTTCTTAAGATACTATTATTTTATTCATATAATATAATTTACTATAAAAAAAAATGCTAAATACATTCAAATATTTGCCCTGAGTTTAAAAATATCCAATATTTACATTTGTTCTGATTTTTTTCAAGTTATAGGGCAATAACTGTGTGTGTTTTTTTCTTAACCATTTTCTCCTACTGTGACCTTTTTGCCCCAGCCCTAAACCTAACCCTACAACTAACCCTTACCTAACTCTAACTCTGACCATAACGCGCTAACCCCAACCCTAACCCTAGGTCCAAGGCTAACTTAGCCTATATTTTTGTATTTTAATGTTGCTGACCGCCTGTTGAGGAAGTCTAGCACCACTAACAAAGTGACAAAAGTGATCACCGATCACTTCTGAAGCTCTTGCCCACAATAGGGCAGCACACTATTGCATACAGCCTTCCAATAGGATGCCCACGATTGCTCTGGGGAGCGATTACGGGTCAATTCAGAATTTTGGTATTGCTGGATGCCTTGACATTGAAGCAACCCCAGCTGAGCAAAAGGAAGTGATCACTGATTTTTAACATGGGACGTATATATATATATATATATATATATATATATATATATATATATATAAAATCTAAATACCAACTGCAGGCAGACACAGGATGTACGATGTGTTAACATAAGATAAGTCTGATATGTAAAAAATTACAAAACCCACTCACAAGATACTACTGTACATTGAACTACAGGTAATGGTAAAGAATCCCAAATAAACTTGGAGCCAGGACAAAGAGTTTGCTTAAATAGATTAATTCATTATTGTATTTATATGGGTTCTCATCGGCACCTTCTCAACAAAATAGTCTACATCAATGTCAATAATATGTCAAATCCTCAGTTTAACTTCATCTGACAGAAGGATCTTAGAACATGTATAAATGAAACTGTTTTGTGTCTAATCATAAAGGGAGCAAGGGTTTAAAAAATGTATCCCTTCCCTCAAGTAAACATAACATGTAGATTTATAGATGAAGGTTTACTTTCGGCTCTGCGTCAGAGGCAGATCCAGTCAGGAGGCTGACGCGGTCACAGTGTTGCTCTTCTGATCGGGTCTGCTTTCAGTGGGGTCTCTCTCTGCTTTGGCCAAGAGAGATGCTCTATTTCAAAGTGGATCAAGGGTGCATTGACCTTGCGGGTCTCTCGAAAGGGGTCGACTGAGGTGACTTAGTTTAGGTATCCTCTGTTGATCCTCTTTGAAAACAAGGTTTTCTCTATGCACTAACAGAGAGTGACCATCACCAACCTGACCAGGCTACCTGCTTCCATCTTTCAAAAGTACATGCCAGTTTATCTTCACACTAGGGACAATGCATTTTGCACTTCTGATCTATGTTAAAAACACAAGTTTTCCTTTAAAATCTTATGTTTTATTCAAAACTGGGTTCAATTACTTTATCCTTTCAGATAAGGGGGAGCAAGCCTGAGGTGATTATATCCATGCTGTGAGGCACCACTGCCATAAATCTGTTAGGACAGGAGCCTTCAATTAAAGAGACCTGGAACACATCAAGGAACAAACAACTAATAAAAATAACAATATCCAATTAACCCGACGTTTCAACTGCAATCATCTCAAAGTACATCTGATGCTATGCCAATCATTGGCTTGTATTTCACACCTGCACTGTGTTACAGTAATTGTGATAGCTCAGGCAATGCTGCTAACCAATAGACCTGGTTGTCAATCAGTGCTTGGTCAGACGTCTTTTGATTTAAAGTGATAGTGATACATACAGGATCCACAGGTTATCATGATGCAGAAAATGACTGTGGGGTATTTAGTAGATCAAACTGCTCTGTTTTTGTGTAATAATTATTTGTAGGTTTTGCATTATTCACCGTGCTATTGAATAGACATACTGGGGATCGAAATTGCAACCGGATCCCTCGCTCCAGGGGTCAGTTCCTGCTGAGAGGGGCACCGCACACACCCTCTTCCTGCCTGTCAGCAATGAGACCACCAGGTCACTTGAGCACAGGGCACTCACTAATGGGGGTGCAGTGCAAAGCAGAGACTGAGCTTATTACAGGAAGAGGGCCACTTCCAGTGCACGGAGGGCTGTAGTGTGATTATCCTTGTGCTCATCATAAGACACAACTGATTGCTGGTCCTTTTTACCACGCCCTGTTCCTTGACCAACAGGGACATGATATGGGGCTATTTCATGCCCCCTAACATGGTTCATCTCATATGCCCTGGCATGGTTAATCTCATACCCCCTGACATGGTTCATCTCATGCTCATACAGTATATTTGTTGTTATACCACTCTTTAATACACTAATACACATAGGGGGATATTCACTAAAAGATGAGGTGAGGTGAGATTTGAAAATAATATGAGAACCTCCACATACAGTGATGTCATGTGACAATGATGTCATGTGACAATGATGCCATGTGACAATGATGCAATGTGAAAGTAATGTCACATGGATTTGGAATTAATTCACAATGGAAATGCCTACTTGAGTCTCTGAGCAGAGGTGCATTGGGAAATCCCCATGGTTGTCTATATCGACCGCTGATTGGTTCCAAAAAGGTGCCGGAGCTGCCCATTTGTTAACAATAAGAGGACGGAGTACTGGGGATCCTTTAAAGTTAAGTATAAAAATTTAAAAAAACCACAAAGTACCTAATTGCTTTAAAAATAAGATCTTTAGTACCCTTTAATTAGTTTGTTGATGTAATTACTTTGAGATGAAATAGTCCTTTCAAAACAACATTTTGTAATATAATTTGCCTTCTTGATTTACAAACCAAAAACACTTTTAGGAATAAACCAAAGGAACACAGGTTAGGCTTACTCAAGACGCGTTTTAATATAGAGACAATGAGAGCCATGTTTCACTGGTATGCTATCATCTTACTAACAATCAATATCTTCATTGGCAGGCAATACCCCCTGTGGGACAGTGACAATATAGACCCAGATTCATCAATATTCTGTGTTACACAGCTGCAATGCTAGGTCTGTCTGTAACTCCTATACAGTCCCAAATGTGAAAGCGATAATAAGAAGATAAGGAGCAATATCACAAGTGATCTCACCTGTTATTTTAATAATTTGTAGATAAAATTAAAGTATGTAATATGTTTTTTTTTCCCATGGAAGCATGGCAGCTGCCGGTCAGAAGTGATAATGGCATGTAGTCTTAATAAAAAATAAAGTTTAGACAATAATCACATATAACAGACAATATTGAGTGTGGTAAGGGATTGGTGGGAAGGAAGCTTTTGTTGTCCTCACACTAAATGAAGTGGCTGAATGGAGGACAGTATTGCCATCCCTTATATTACTTTCCACTAGGCTCCTCCCCTACTGCTGTCATTCAGTATACACACTGCTGACACTCCCACATTCAGGGCCGTCTTTAATGCGGTATAAACGGGGCAGCTGCCCCGGGCCCACTTACTCCTGGGGGCCCAACGCAGCTGCCCGGTTGGCTCGTTGCCCATGCACTTCTGTTACTGCTAATACCTGATGGCACTGATTGCATAGTACAGGTGCCACCACGTGCAGTCCTCCGGACACAGAGGTGCACTCTGCTTGAGATTACCAGTGGTAGCCGCACCTCTTAGCCACCCTGACATTGGGCACATCTGTCTGTGTCGCATGAGGGGTGAAAGCTCCGCCCCCTCCCATGCTGAGCATGTTAGAGCACCAGATGTCTGTGACATCCCGGTGTTCGAAAGACATGGAGCCACGCACAGATGAAACAACCCCCTCCCTGCAAATTCAAGGTAAATGTTCAGGGAGGGGGACAAACAACCTAGAGTACACAGAGTAATCTGTGTGTAAGTGTGTGTATGTAAGGTTGTCTGTGTAAGTCTGACTGTGTGTCTATGTGAGTGTGTAAGTTTTTCTATCTGACTGTGTGTAAGGTTGTCTCTCTGTGTGCAATTGCACAGCCCCACCCCCCAAGCCAGCTATCCAGCTATATTATATAAATATTAAATGAGCTTGAGCTATATGTATATATATATTTTTTTTAAATGTTAGATCAATCATATGGCTTCTTTATATAATATTTATATGATATGTACATATATATATATATATATATATATATATATATATATATAGATGATTTTATATAATAGTTTTATAAAATGTACATACTAAATATACTACAAATCATATGGCTGGTTTATATATTATTTTATATAAATCTGTTATATATATATATATATATATATATATATATATATATATATTTATATATATATATATATACATATATAATATATATAATATAAACATTATTATTTTATTATATAAACCACCCATTAATAATTATATAAACCTGAGCCATATGTTATATCAATTATATGGCTGGTTTTATATAATATTTCATATAAATCCATTATATATATATATATATATATATATATATATATATATATATATATATACACACACACACATTATATGTACCACCAATTTATATGTATATATAAATAAATATTATATACAATGTCTCTCTCACATTTAATATACTGCAATTGAAGTACAAGTGTGTGTGTGTGTGTGTTTATTTTTTATCGGAAGGTATTAGGGTGTGATTGCATGTCGGGGATGAGGGGCGGTATCCAGGGGGCCCAAGAAAATGCTTGCCCAGGGTCCAATGAATGTTAAAGACAACTCTGCCCACATTAAATCTAGCACAACCCTCCAACCAAAGATCCTTGGCTAAAAAAGAGACTATGCAACATTGTGTGACCCTGAGAGATTGAAATCCAGCCTCCCTGGCACAATTCTGCTCATTCAGGGAGTAAATGCCTGAAAAAACATACACAATTTAAAAGCAATGCTGCAGGGGCAGGCACGGAATTGACGGGACAGGCCAGCAAAAGACTGGAATGTCCAGACAAATTTGGTACTGTTGCCAACTATGGTATTACCCATATATCCAACAAAAAAGTGAATTTGTGTTTCATTTTTCTTTTTTTACCAGCCAATGTCTGAGGACTTTATACCCTTTAGCGACAAACAGAGAAAAGACCATGTTAAATGTTAATACAAAATAATAAAAAACTAAATCAATGTCTAATGTTTATAGGAGGGGGTGCATCCAGGTCAACTTTAAGCTACAGAACAAAAATAATTAACTAAAAGCAGCTGTAAACCTGCAGAGTACAATTCATTAAGCCTCCCGACACCTTAATGTATAGATCTACATACAGTTTGCACTGGGACGGTTGCAGTCACCATGCAAAAAAAGAACATAGAAATGTTCTTTGACAGTCAATTATCCCAATTGAAATGAATTGATCTGTATGGATGGATCAGCTAATCACCATTGCTCATAGAGATAGAGTGCTCCACTAGCGGATAATGTCACAGCACGTCCTTCCGCTGGGCTGCTGACAAAGCAGTATATAATGTATACTGACGTCCATTGCTAAAAACGACAATGGATGAGTAATTTACTCTTGGCGCTGTCACGAATTATGACTGACCCTCAGAAATACGATGCAGACGTGTTCGTTGTGTACTGTTTTTAAATGTACAATTAAAGGGGTAAAACAAACGTCTCTATCTGGGACATGTTTGAATACTGACAAGGTCTGCTGTTTGGTATGTTTTTGCTAGTTCTTGTAAATTCATTTCCTACCAGAAGCTTTAAAAGGGAAGCTGGGAATCAGCCACTGTGTCAATTAGTTGGATCGTGTGCCAATGTAGGAGAAATTTACTGCCAAGAGCTGAAGCGTGTTCATTCACAACACCATGCTAATTAAATGAAGGCAAAAAAAATAATCCAGTTTCTAAGTTATAAAGAAATGCAATAAATACCATTAATAATGCAAGTCATCATTTCATTAGCAATCTTTTATAAGGAAAATTGATAATTATATAATTACATATTTGTAGAGAATAATACATTAGGTCACCTAATTGGTGCCATATTTTAATTATGCAAATATTACCCATGGGGGATAACACTGGAAAAATACCACTGATGTTTGAAATTATGTGGATGGGACAAACAAAAAAAGCTTTAAACTTGTTACACCATCTAGAACACCATCTAGAACCCTGAGCTATGGCTGCACAATACAGATAATTAAATTAGTCACAAAGGATACCGTTGCTCTTACAGCTCTGAAAGAAATCGAATAATGACAGGCTAGACTAATATTAAACCTTGGGTCTGTGCTATAAATAAAGCCTTGTGTTTGGCACAAGAAGTGTAGAAAATTTTGAAAATAGGAGGGGAATATGGAAGAAATTGACTATGATGTATTAAAGTGGCACCAAAGGTTCTTTTTTAACCTTAGCAACCTTAATGGAAGCAAAAGTTAAAAAAAGTCAGTCTTCCAGAGATACGTTAGAGTTTAGATGCAGATCTGCTTCTCATATGAAGTAGAGCTGATCTTGCTCCAGCAGTAAAAGTGTCAGCACTAGCTCAGTCAATCAAATAGGGGGCTCAACTATTGTATCTGTCAGGGTCTGACAAAAACCTAACTGTCTATCATTGCAGAGAGTGCATTTACTAATGATTACATGCAAAAATAAGGGTCTGTGACTGGGCTAGTAGTGAGTGAAAGCCAATGACTAGATCAGCTTACATGCTTCATAGTAAAGTGAATTATGGGGACTGCCGGTCAGACGATAAAATGGCATTGCCTAATGCTAGGCCACTGAAATCTTCATGTGTGCTACCATAATAAAATAAATAAACACCAGGTAGACTTGGCCATGTGGATCTTCCCAGCTGAGCATAGAAGTATATAAATAGTACATATAAAGTATAAATATAATAAATATATAAATATATATATAAATATAAATATAAATAGTACATAGAAGTATATAATAGTATATAATAATACATAAATAGTATACACATTTGATATAAAGTCTTGGGTCCAGCAAGGTGTAAGTGGAATAATATAACCAGTCAAAAGTGATGTAAAATAACAAAGATCTTCTTTATTACTGCATCTGGATAAATATAGACCAAAAACGGGTGGGGATGTGTTGGAGCAACTTTAAAATCCACAATATGTGTAAGCAGTACTTTTAATTGTGATATAATTATAACTTGTTTTTCAATTCTAGTACTGAAAGTTAACCTCTATAATGTAAATTAGAAAATTAGAGGGTTTTTAAAAAATAAATTCTATATTTTATCACACCTCCCAATATTTCAAATGGCCAATGAGGGACACTTGACACTTGCTTTGAAAGTCAAGAAGTGGCTGAATGTATGCTGTGTAAGTCAAGGAGTGGCTGAATGTATGCTGTGTAAGTCAAGGAGTGGCTGAATGTATGATATGTAAGTCAAGGAGTGGCTGAATGTATGCTGTGTAAGTCAATGAGTGGCTGAATGTATGCTGTGTAAGTCAAGGAGTGGCTGAATGTATGCTTTGTAAGTCAAGGAGTGGCTGAATGTATGCTGTGTAAGTCAAGAAGTGGCTGAATGTATGCTGTGTAAGTCAAGGAGTGGCTGAATGTATGCTGTGTAAGTCAAGGAGTGGCTGAATGTATGATATGTAAGTCAAGGAGTGGCTGAATGTATGCTGTGTAAGTCAAGGAGTGGCTGAATGTATGCTGTGTAAGTCAAGGAGTGGCTGAATGTATGCTGTGTAAGTCAAGGAGTGGCTGAATGTATGCTTTGTAAGTCAAGGAGTGGCTGAATGTCAGATATGTAAGTCAAGGAGTGGCTGAATGTATGCTGTGTAAGTCAAGGAGTGGCTGAATGTATGCTGTGTAAGTCAAGGAGTGGCTGAATGTATGCTGTGTAAGTCAAGGAGTGGCTGAATGTATGCTGTGTAAGTCAAGGAGTGGCTGAATGTATGCTGTGTAAGTCAAGGAGTGGCTGAATGTATGCTGTGTAAGTCAAGGAGTGGCTGAATGTATGCTGTGTAAGTCAAGGAGTGGCTGAATGTATGCTGTGTAAGTCAAGGAGTGGCTGAATGTATGCTGTGTAAGTCAAGGAGTGGCTGAATGTATGCTGTGTAAGTCAAGGAGTGGCTGAATGTATGCTGTGTAAGTCAAGGAGTGGCTGAATGTATGCTGTGTAAGTCAAGGAGTGGCTGAATGTATGCTTTGTAAGTCAAGGAGTGGCTGAATGTATGCTGTGTAAGTCAAGGAGTGGCTGAATGTATGCTGTGTAAGTCAAGGAGTGGCTGAATGTATGCTGTGTAAGTCAAGGAGTGGCTGAATGTATGCTGTGTAAGTCAAGGAGTGGCTGAATGTATGCTGTGTAAGTCAAGGAGTGGCTGAATGTATGATATGTAAGTCAAGGAGTGGCTGAATGTATGCTTTGTAAGTCAAGGAGTGGCTGAATGTATGCTGTGTAAGTCAAGGAGTGGCTGAATGTATGCTGTGTAAGTCAAGGAGTGGCTGAATGTATGCTGTGTAAGTCAAGGAGTGGCTGAATGTATGCTGTGTAAGTCAAGGAGTGGCTGAATGTATGCTGTGTAAGTCAAGGAGTGGCTGAATGTATGCTTTGTAAGTCAAGGAGTGGCTGAATGTATGCTGTGTAAGTCAAGGAGTGGCTGAATGTATGCTGTGTAAGTCAAGGAGTGGCTGAATGTATGCTGTGTAAGTCAAGGAGTGGCTGAATGTATGCTGTGTAAGTCAAGGAGTGGCTGAATGTATGCTGTGTAAGTCAAGGAGTGGCTGAATGTATGCTGTGTAAGTCAAGGAGTGGCTGAATGTATGCTATGTAAGTCAAGGAGTGGCTGAATGTATGCTATGTAAGTCAAGGAGTGGCTGAATGTATGCTATGTAAGTCAAGGAGTGGCTGAATGTATGCTATGTAAGTCAAGAAGTGGCTGAATGTATGCTGTGTAAGTCAAGGAGAGGCTGAATGTATGCTGTGTAAGTCAAGGAGTGGCTGAATGTATGATATGTAAGTCAAGGAGTGGCTGAATGTATGCTGTGTAAGTCAAGGAGTGGCTGAATGTATGCTTTGTAAGTCAAGGAGTGGCTGAATGTATGAGTGGGGATGGGGCATTACTGGGATGTTTTAAATTACTTTACAACTAAGGTTGCCACCTGGCCGGTATTTTACTGGCAGACCGGTAAAAAATTGGCATCGGGCCAATGTTAAGTCTATGGAGACAGTACCAAGGCCGGTATTTTTTTGAAGAAAAGGTGGCAACCCTATTTACAACTAATCTATAGCCATTGATGTTTTTTTGTGAAGCCATTAAGAATACGATTAAAGTATATAATTTATAAAACACACTGGGCCCGATTCAATGACACAAGTTTGTAACTCAGATTTTTCTATTGCTGTCTATTAGATTCAGTGACATGAAAAGACAGACAGAGAGAGATATAGGTCCTCAATAGGGACTGTCCCTCCTAAATAGGGACAATTGGGAAGTATGTTTTATATATAAAGTCTTTACACCTAGAAATACCATAACGCTGATACCGCAGGTATCAGTCTGTTCGTGTTTGTCTAACTTAGTATGTAGTCCCCCTCTATGCTCTGTACCTAGCGCTACGTAAATTGTTGGCGCTATATAAATAAATGTTAATGTTATGTAACATAGCTGGAACTGCATGCATTAACCCCTTAACGCATGTGGACGTATATATACGTCCTGAAAAGCATGGTCCTTAAGGACCATGAGGACGTATATATACGTCCTCCGCTTTTATGTAGTGTTGCGCTCATTAGCGCAACACTACATGCCTGCAGCTACTCTCAGAGGCTGCTTCGGATCCGAAGCAGCCTCTGAGAGGGCTTTCAGCCCCCCCTCGACCCCCCCGCGCGCAAACGATCACAGCGAATGTGATCGTATGCGCGCAAACACACATAGGCAGTGAAAGCTCATCACTGCCTATGTGTGTTAAATTGTTGCATGATGCCTCTATCGAGGCATCATGCAACACAATCTGTGCCCCCCTGGGCACCGCGATCACCCGGTGATCGCGGGTGTGTGCTGTATCGGAGGAGCCAGAGGAGAGCGACGTAAGAGAGAAAAAAAAATCTCTTCCGTCGCTCTGAAACCGCTACTTGACTGCCCCTACAGGCAGTTAGGCGGTATTACAGTTAAAAATAGAAAATTAATTAAATAAATAAATTAAATAAATAAATAAATGGAAAAAGCTAACCCTTGATCTACTGAACCTAGATCTAGGGTTAGGGTCCAAATAGGGTAATAATTAGGGTTAAATGGGGGTTCGGATGATTACAAGGGTTAGATTAAGGGGTGGGGGTCAATTTAGGGTTAGATTAAATTTAGAGTTGGGGTAAATTTAGGGTTCGGGTTAAAAAAATCACTGTAGAAGAAAATGGTTAGAAAACAAAAAAAAACACTAATATTGTTTATTGCCCTATTACGTGAAATAAAACATAGACAAACAAGGAAACATTGATATTACTAAACTCAGGACAAATAGTAGAAATATATAGACGGGGTCTTTTTTACCATTTGTAATTGTGTAAAAAAAAAAATCAGGTCAAAGTTGGAAAAAGTGTTTTTTATGGCATATTTTCATCATATTTTCTATTTTTTAAATAGTAAATGATATCATATGATGAAAATAATAGTATCAAATGAAAGCCCTATCTGTCCTTTAAAAAATGATATATAATTTGTGTGGGTGGACTGAACACAAAGAAAGAAATTCACAGTTCAGTAAACGTATGACAAAAATAATGGAATTCTGGTCTTCAAGGCACGTCAAATGCAACATAGCACTCGGTCTCTAAGGGGTTAATATTCAGAATGTAGAAGAAAAGCAATGTTTAACTCATCTTGCTTGTAACAACAGTTTCTGAATTCTATATAACTTCTGAAAATGAAAAAGATCGGGAAGTTAGACACACAAAGAAGTAGTTCTTCCTATAGACTGATAAGAAGAAAATACCTTGACATTGTGTGAAATAACTAAACCGTCCATGAACTAGTGTAACTTGTTTCCTGTTCAGTTGAAGAATGCAGCAATTGGCCCATTTGCGTTATTACATTTTTTTTTTTATTATAAAAAAAGCTTAGATCTAAAAAATAAACACTTTAGTTCTGTACTTATTGGGATAAGAGAAGTAAAATGTCTTATTCTTGTACATTACACCATAGTTACCTGAACACATTCTGACAGAATAACATTTCTCTTCTGTTCACTGTGAAAGTTGTCTCTCCACTCCTGCTCAAGTGGAGCATTTTTTTTTTAGAAAGAACCTTTGATTATAACATATTGATTGTCTGGAGCACCTACAAATGTTGTCTGTTATTTCTGAATGGTGAATGGAACCAAGATGTAGAATTTTAGTCATTATGAACCTAACGAGATAGCTGAGTAGACTTTATTTGGCAAGATTAGAGTAATGTTAGTAAACTAACCCATATAGGTAAAAAAGAAAAGGAAGGTAAAAGCACTATTTTATAAAGAGGTTACGTATTAAGAATTAAGGATTAATATTAAGAATTTGAGGTAAAGGGAGCCAGCTATTCATTGAATGTGAAATTCTGGTATGTTGAGGTGAGGTTTCCTATTATTGAGTCAGCATTTTGCAGGGATACAGTTGGTGATTTTTTTCTGCTCGGACAGCCAATTAGACACTCATGAATTAATTGTTAAAAGCTGATGCTAATCACCTAAACCTATTTATTCTACGGGCATTACACATTGGAACATTTTTAAAAGTGCATTCTTCTGTTTCTTTTAATTTTCTTTTCTTTTTTTTAATTGATTCATTTTTTAGACTTTTTTTCAAATTGTCAGGTGACTTCTATGGGACAGACGTCTAATAGGGGAAGACAAACTCCCATAGCTGCCTGAGGGGCTACATATAGTTCTGTTAAAAACAGTGACAAGCTTGAAGACACTTCATTTTGTTCACAATCGCCTATTGTTTTCCTCATGAATTAGATATCAAATAATGAATACAATCCCTTACATATTTGTTTTTGGTGAGATAAGAATTAGTAGTATTAGTATACTAATTATTTGTATTATTATTGCAACCTTGTCGTTTTCTGTACCATTACGTCATAACTAAGACATTTTCTCAAACCATCCAGTTTCTTTGTACACAGGCTTTCCAGTCAATCGTTTTAACAGCTAGGGAGTTATGTTTTACGAAAGTAATAGTGATCTGGCTGGTTACAGCCTTTTAGTCTATGCTAGATTTTCGGTTTTAAATTCCCTATGGTTCTTAAAGACTTTTCACATTTCCATCAAGTCAAGAAAAATACATTTACGAACATCCCCAGGGAACAAAAAACATGACAACTGGGGGAAATGTGTGAAATTCAGGGGAAAATTGTTGCTATTTCCAGACTTTGCTTTTTTGTAAATGCATTTGATATGCTCCTTCAAAAAGTGTTAGACTCTAACTACCTCTTTTATAGCAGACTAACAGAGCTCTTGAATAGCTCTCTTTATGTATGTTTGTAGCTTGCTTATCTTTATCTTACTCCAGATGTGTCCACATTTATTTTAGACATTTAAATTTATATCAGATTTTATAGATAGCATTATCTTGCAAAAAAAAAAACCCCCAAAAAAACATTGTGTGATATCTTCACAACTCTGCCTTGTAAATGGATTTTTCGAAACATTAAGATGTCCTTTCTGTGGAAGTACATAAAAGAAAAAGAAGTGAGTGCATATATAGTGAATGCATTTATGGTGCTAAACAAAACTGTGACTTGTATCCTGTGGTTTTAGATTGACAAAGTAGGTTTTTATGGACAGGAAAGGATGGTGGTATTCGGTAATCTTGGTAAAGGGATGATTATTACACTCAGTGGTGTATCTTGATTGGTGTTTCCCTAGGCAGTAGACATGTACAAAACTAAAATTTTCGTTTCGTTTTCGTCCATTCGGACGAAAATGTTATTTATTTCGTCTAAAACGAATTTCGTTCATTATTGCATTCGTTTCAGAAGAAATTCGTTCATTATTTTCGTTTCGTTCATTTTTATTTGTTCGTTTTATAGAATACAATGTAATACTATTGGCTTTCTATAAACCGAACGAGAGCCCCATTCATAAGAAATTCTTATGAATGGGGCTCTCGTTCGGTTCATAGAAAGGCAATAGTACTACATGTTTTCTATAAGCCGAAAGTCTATAAACCGAACATTCGGTTTATAGACTTTCGGCTTATGGAATACATGTAATCCTATTGCTATTCTATAAACCGAACGTTCGGTTTATATAATAGCCATAGGATTACATGTATTACATAAGCCGAAAGTCTATAAACCGAACGTTCGGTTTATAGGCTGTCGGCATTTAACTATACAGAGACAGAGTCTCCATTCATAAAATTATGAATGGAGACTTTGTCTTCGTGTAGTAAAATGCTGACAGCCTATAAACCGAACGTTCGGTTTATAGGCTGTCGGCTTTTAACTATACGGAGACAAAGTCTCCATTCATAATTTTATGAATGGAGACTCTGTCTCCGTATAGTTAAATGCTATTGTATTCTATAAACCGACTCTATTTCGGCTTATAGAATGCAATAGTACTACGAATGGACGAATGAACGAATGATTTTTGTTTATTAACCATTCGTTCATTCGGCTTTCGTTAGCTTAGCATTTTCGTTCTTCGTTTTTCGGACGAATGGACGAAAATGCTTTTTTCGGACGAAAATGCATTCGTCCGAAAACGAATGCACATGTCTACTAGGCAGACAAAATCCGGGCACCCCCCTACCCAAGCTGCACACCCACGTTACACACCTAAGACATGCCCCATCACCTCCATTTCATGACCCCACATCACACATAACATTCAGACTCACATCAAGCTCATACTCCCATCACACACACACTCCTACTCCCATCACACTCAGTCACACACTCCTTCTCCCATCACACTCAGTCACACACACTGACTCCCATCACATACACTGTCTCCCATCACACACACTCTGACTCCCATCACACACACTCTGACTCCCATCACACTCAGTCACACACACTGTCTCCCATCACACACACTCTGACTCCCATCACACTCAGTCACACACACTGTCTCCCATCACACACACTGTCTCCCATCACACACACTCTGACTCCCATCACACTCAGTCACACACACTGTCTCCCATCACACACACACTGTCTCCCATCACACACACTCTGACTCCCATCACACTCAGTCACACACACTGTCTCCCATCACACACACTGTCTCCCATCACACACACTCTGACTCCCATCACACTCAGTCACACACACACTGTCTCCCATCACACACACTCTGACTCCCATCACACTCAGTCACACACACTGTCTCCCATCACGCACACTCTGACTCCCATCACCACTTACCTTTCCCTGGTGGCTAGTGGCATGCAGCATGGTCCCTCCATGCTGCCTGTTCGGCTTCCCGGCGATTGTGCCGACAGGTCACGTGACCGTGCGCGCGTATGACGTCAGCGCGCCCGTCACGTGACTGTCGGCACTTCCGTGTCACACTGCACGGGGAGCCGAACAGGCAGCACGGAGGTTTCTCTGTGCTGCCTGTTCGGCTCCCCGTGCAGCCTGGCAGGCAGAGCGATGGTGAGGGGGGATCTTCCGATCCCCTCTCACCTCCGTCTCTGCCTGCAAGCGCGGTCTTTTTTTTATTTTTAAAGGGCAGTTTTTTTTTTATTATTATTATTTTTTTTGCAGTGCTGGGGGGCGCTGCCGACCCCCAAAATTTGCCGCCCTACAGCACTGATTACACTCCCCCAAATTTTGCTGAAACATAAATTGGAAAAGAAGCATAAACTTTGTAAATAAAGAAATGTCTTTATTATCTTTACCCTAGAGATTATGTGCTAACTGAAATGTTTATAAACTGGTCTTTAATTAGTCAAATGTATACATTTCATGCACTTTTATTGTTGTTTTAAACCTGTGTGTTTACTAATGCTCAACAATGGCTATATATACTTTTTCTTGAAAATCCCAACATTTTGTATAATAATACTTTCATGTACAGGGGCAGTTGCACCTAATTTATTTCCTATATATTTCACATGTTTTCAGTATATGTAAAGTGCACATATTTTGCACTACTTCTGTAACGCTATATTGAAAATAATTTCACAGGGACCTCGAAATTCAGAGGCATTAGTGAGAGGGAGTACACAGGAGGCGGACTTTCTTCCTCTGCAGCAGTTTTCATGCTCCCCTTCGAAAAAAAGTATGTCATTTGCCATTACTGTGGAATCAGATGCTCTCTTTTGAACTTTTGAGATGTTTCAAGTGCTTATGTGGTTTTAAGTTAGTAAAACAAGAAGCTGAGGGAGATAGGCAGGACTGTGGCTATTGACTAACTTTGAGTCATTTTCATTCTTGTTATTGTCTAATAAAAAGTAGTTTTCTATGATATATGCATATTATATTATTGTGTTTTTTCACAATCACCACATATTATTATTGTGTTTTAATGATCATTAGGGGTGTCAAATGGCTCTAGGTTGCTGTAGTCTTCCTGACACTTAAACTAATTATGATCTATTTCAAAATAAAATACCATTTATATGACTCTGGAAGATACCATGCAGTCTATTCCCTTCTGATTCCAGTAACAGTGCCAGCATATTATTTTATATATTATATTATTATATAACATATCACTATGTTATAACCTTGTTCCTATTTTGTTAATGAATTGAGGTGTTTGGCCCACTACTAGATTTATAGAGATGTTTTTTATTTACCCCTGCTGGACCTCTGCACCAATGAAATGCTTCCTGAGTGGTATTGTTGCTCCTGTTTACATTGGCCGGATCAGCAAAGAGGTTTGAGCTCTATTAACCCCTTAGTGACATGACTTTTTTGGCTTGTCCGACGCTTGGTGACATGGGCTGTTTTAACATTTCTGAGGTGTTTGTGTTTTGCTGTAATTTATTTCTGTCTCATTTAGTGTACCCGCACAAACTATATATCGTTTTTATCGTTATAAGAAGGGCTTTCTTTTGATACCATTATTTTGACAATAGCATATAATTTGATGTAAAAAAAAAAATAAAATATGGCAAAAAAATTGAAAAAATAATTTTTTTATGACTTTTATTTGAAAAATCGTATACTCATGTACAAGAGACAACAAAAAAACACTGCTAAAAAGTTTCTAATATATGTCCTGAGTTCAGAAATAGCCAATGTTTTGATGTTTTTGTGCTTTTTTATTCATGTTACAGGGCCAGAACTATAAGTGGTGCAAAGCTATTTTAAAATCCTTTCTTTCAAAATTAGCGATAGTGACATTGTAACACTGATTTCTGTACTAAATCCATGAATGACCCCCAACATGTACATATTTTTGAAAACTAGACAACTCAGGGCATTTTACTTGGGGTATTTTGACACATTTCATGTAGCCATTTTACCACCAATCTATGCCAAAGTTTGCTGCAAAAAATCTTTTTTTAAAATTTTTCACATATATTGCAATTTAGGTAAACATTACCTTAAAATGTGAAGGGGTATTTCCAAATAACACCTCAATATGTGTTCAGCAACATCTCCTGAGTACAGGGATACCACCCATGCATAGGTTTGTTGGTTTGTTTTGTGGCTAAAAGGCCACATTTAGGGGGTGCGCATTTTGGTTTTCCAACTTGGAATTCTGACATGCAGAAAACTTGTGCCCATGTCCCATTTGGGACATTTTTGAAGCCAGAAAGTGTATTTTATCCCACAAAACCATATTTTTGAAAACTAGACACCCTAGGGTATTTCAAATGGTAGTATTTTAACACTTTCCATGCACTAATTATACTACCAGCCTATGTCAATGTTATGGATAGTAATTTTTTTTCACATACATAGTACTTTGGGCATGAATTCACAGATCCTGTTATATGTCAGGGCCAAACAACACCTCAATATGTGTTCAGCAACATCTCCTGAGTACAGGGATACCACCCATGTATAGGTTGGTTAGGTTATTTGGGGGTTAAAAGGCCACATTTGAGAGGTGCGCTTTTTGGTTTTCCAACTTGGAATTCTGACGTGCAGAAAACCTGCGCCCATGTCCCATTTGGGACATTTTTGAAGCCAAAAAGTGTATTCTACCCCACAAAACCATATATTTTTGAAAACTAGACACCCTAGGGTATTTCAAATGGTAGTATTTTAACACTTTTCATGCACTAATTCTACCACCAGCCTATGTCAATGTTATGGATAGTAATTTGTTTTTCACATTCATTGTACATCGGGCATGAATTCACAGATCCTATTATGTGTCAGTGCCAAACAACACCTTAATATGTGTTCAGCAACATCTTCTGAGTACAGGGATAGCACCCATGTGTAGGTTAGTTAGATTATTTGGGGGCTAAAAGGCCACGTTTAGGGGGGGTGCATTTCCAACTTGGAATTTTGACATGTAGGCAGCCTGCGCCCATGTTCCATTTGGGACACTTTTGAAGCCTGTCAAAGTATTTTACCCCATAAAACCATATATTTTGGAAAACTAGACATCCTAGGGTATTTAAAATTGTGGTATTTTAACACTTTCCAAGTGCTAATTCTACCACCAACCTATGTCAAAGGGTTGGGATGTCATTTTTTCCCCACACACATTGTAGTTCAGGCAGGAATTTTCAGATTCTGGTATTTGCCACTGCCAACCAACACCTCAATATGTGTTCAGCAACATCTCCTGAGTACAGGGATACCCCCCATGCATAGGTTTGTTGGTTTGTATTGGGTCTAAAATTCCACATTTAAGGGGTGCGCAATTCCAACCTGGAATTTTGACATGTAGTCAGCCTGCGCCCATGTTCCATTTGGAACATTTTTGAAGCCGTCCAATGAATTTTACCCCATCAAACCATATATTTTTGGAAAATAGACATCCTAAGGTATTTCAAATGGTGGTATTTTAATACTGTATAGGTACTAATTCTACCACCAGCCTTTATAAAAGTTTGTGGTAGTACTTTTTTGGGAGTTTTTTTTCCACATGCATTGTACTTCAGGCATGAATTCACAGATTCTGGTATATGTCACTGCCAAACAACAACCCAATATGTGTTAAGCAACATCTCCCGAGTACAGGGATAGCACCCATGCATAGGTTTGTTGGTTTGTTTTTGGCTAGAAGGCAATATTTGTGAGATGCGCATCTCAAAATTCCAACTTGGAATTTTGACATGTAGTCAACCTGCGTCCGTGTCCTTTATGGGATATATCTTTGAAGCCAGCCAATGTAATTTACCCCCACCAAACCATATATTTTTTTATCGGTAGACCCCCATCACTACTTGTGGCAAGGGCTCAGCAGCCACCGATACATCGCTAGATGATGTATCAGAAAGCTGAATAGGGTCAAAATCGAACCCTGAGTCCGCGGCCTCAGAATCAGTTCGTAAGCAGTGATCTCGAGCAAAGAAGGGGTTAATAGCTCTTAGAAGAGCCTATCTAGTACTGTAATACATTACAGTACAAAGAAATGAATCCATAAAATAGTGCCAACAGCAAAACATACTGTTGCTGTGCAAGATTACTGCTTACACAGTGATGAATGTCAGGGAAGGGGTTAATACACAGTGAAAGACTTTCATAAAACTTGCCAATTTTATAAAATGTTATTTTATATCACTAATACTGATCTGTCTCTTTCCGTCACAAAAATGTAAGTGAGGAGAGGGAGGCAGATCAATATTTGTGAATATTGATCCGACTAATTTTGATCTGACCAGGGCGAATGGTGAGCTTAATTGAGAAATCACCAAACCGCCTTTGCCACTAATTCGCTATTACTGATCGATATGTGCTCAGGCAGCTTAAAAAAAAAAAATCTCAAATATTTTTACTTTACATGTAATCCCCTATTGTAAAAATGTATGTGTAAAAAAAAATAATAAAAAAAAAATATGCAGACAGATAAAAATTGCTTTGGCGTCAATATCATTGCGTAAGCAGTGATCGACGGCAAATAAGGGGTTAATATCTCTTAGAAGAGCCTTTTTAGTACTGTAATAAATTACAGTACAAAAAAATTAACCCCTAAAAAATGCACAAACAGCAAAAATAAATGTGCTGATGTGCACGATCACTGCTTATGCAAGATCAGTGGCAGGGAAGGGGTTAAACGCAGGGAATTGCTTTAATACATTTTTTTTATTGTTTTATTATTTGTGTGTTGTGTATTTATTGTTTTTTTTTTACTTTTACTTACTTTTAGAACTTTGATCTGTCTCTCTCCCTCACTAAAAAAAAATGTGAGGAGAGGGAGACAGATCATAACTGGTCAGATCAATATAGGGTTAATATTGATCTGACCAGTCAGTGGGGATGTTCAGCAGAACATTTCCACTGCTTGTCAGTGTGCCTGGCAGTCACTGATTGCCTCTGTGAAGAGGCAATCGTGTGACAGCCAGAGAGCACAGGAAGCAGGTACTTCATGCCTCCTGTGCTCTTGCCCTTAGAAGGGCAGCGCCATCTTGGTCACTCAGTGACCAAGATCGTGTTTTTTTTTTTTGTGTTTCTGATTGCCTCGACTTGCGAGGCAATCAGGAACACTTTCTGAGCATAGGAAGCGAAAATTTAGCTTCCTATGCTCGTTTTTTAATGCACGTGTTTTAAAGGCTCTGTGCCTTTAAAACCGGCATTTCGATCGCTCTCCGGAGCGATCGAAATGCCGACGGGCATTTTTTTTAGCATTGTACGATGCTTCCACATGGAAGCATCGTTACAATGCCGCTTGAGCACTGAAAGCGGAAAAACTCCGCTTTCAGTGGTCGTTTTGACACAGGACAGACTAGATGTACAACAATTATGAACTATTGTGTTTAAGTCTATTTTAATGCCTACCTATTTATTTTTTGGGAACATATTTCTATATATTTAATAAAACTGTTTTTATAATAACCTTTTTTTGATGCACCTATTTTTAAGCACTGTCTATTTTACTGATCCATATTTTATCTTTACAGTGGGGAACCACTTGATTCTAAAAATTTGCAGTGTCTCCATGTTTACAATTGGGAGGAGGTTTGGAATAGTCTTACCATGCCAGTCTCTGATACTGAAGCCAAATTGTGGTTTGTATCAGCATATAGTTATTTCTGTTGGAGGTTAATCAAATTTTTTGTTGAGACCCTTGCGTTTAAATTTATTGTGTCTCTCGGGAATAACATGCCTACCAACTCTCCTGCTTTGTTCGTAACATTCCAGTTTTGTGAGGCCATCCCACTGCCAAGCACTACTTTTATCCTGATTTTCACGACAGCACTATAGCGCATTGGAATAGCAAAACTTATGATCGCAAGGCTTGCAAAAAATGGAATTGTCCGGAGGGTAAATTGAGTGGCTAAATACTGGCATTATTAATGGCTAATTACTGGCATATTGAATGGATAATTCTCCAGAGTGTAGGATCCCTACAGTAGCGATGACACTCAACTTTTAAAGCTGTACCTCCCAATTGAGCCAACTTTGGGAGGTATGAGATAGACACATCCTTTGTGCTATATACATTAAGGGTATATTACTTATTGTGTATTTCTTGGCAAGAAATAATGACGAGGGCATATATTTTGTTTAGCTAGGTATCAATAACAAATACAAACGTGAATCCTTTTAAATTTAAACCATGTTTGATTGAGGATTAGGTTCCGATTCACAGTCAATTTTTATTCTTGGTAAAGTAATTTATCCTATGATTATAATTTGTTTACTGATTTAAAGTAAGTCATCTCACAATTTATGACGCCAGTATTCATTGACATCTTCCAGTATATTACTATGCATTTACAAAGCCACTCAGAGCAGTAATGCATTTTGCAAGCCATAATGGAAAAAAAATGTAATATATGAGATGTGAAATGTAATGGAGGAAATCACTTATGCCACTATATCAAACACAAGCAAAAGGGATTCTCTGATATATATATGGCTTATTGTGTTATTCAAGTGAAAATATTAATACAAATAATACAAAAATATCATGTTATTGTTTGAAGCCAATCCTTTATGTAGGAGGACTATCACTAATTATGAAAAAAAAAATTGATAAGTACTATTTTACATTATTATGACAAAGTTTTTCATTATGTTAGGATTTATATTTAAGAACAGAACACCTAAATGTTTTCATGTATGGGCATATAACAAAACTGTTTAAATATACTAATACCAATATGTTCTCTGGTTGTTTAAGTACATTGTGGTACTCACAACCTTGATAACTAGGATCAAGTTCTGAGTTGACCTTGTCAGGAATTGAACTTTCAACTCTGCGGGTTGGATACAGTCTTCAGATGGTGCATCAGGATCAAAAAGAATGACAACCACATGTACTAGTAATGAAATAACGCTCCTGTGGAATCTTGATATCTAGGTATAACATATTCTGATATTGTGCCATGTTCTGACCAATGTTTTCATGGTAAGTTTCATATTGTTTAGGTGTACATGACAATGAAGATGGACTGGAATCTGCCACCAAATAAAATAGCAGTTCCTAGGTTCAGTTGATGTACTGGCTCCTCCGAAAACCAGGGTCAGGAAAGGTAAATCCCAGATCTATCCCTCATGGGTAATGCCACTATAGATGTGGACAGTGCTGTTTGATGTGGTACAGAGTGGACCAATCCCAATGTGAAATCCACACAGGGGAAAAAAAAACCTACAAGCTTGAACAAGTGTTTTATTATACCATATGAGAAAGAACAAACAACAAAGCAGGTTAAATGCTTGATGCGTTTCGCTTATTCACCAGCTACAAATAAGCATTTGTAGATTTTATGTTTTGTGGATTATAAATAAAATGTTATGATTACCAGCTAGGTGCAATGGGCTTCCCATTGATGAAGCAGAATACAGTAGATAGAGATGCATAGTCCCCTGTCAAGGTTTTGGGCAGCTTCATTCTATAGAAAATACCAGTAGGCATTGTTTCCATTTGATCAGATTAGACAGGCATACAACCTTTCCCAGGACGAAGTTTTTACTTACCTTAGATTAAGAGGTGTGATTATTTCTGCCAAGATAGGTGTAAATACACCCATTGAGGATTGGTTGGGGTCACACAAAAGACTCAAGCAAATTACTAGAACCTCTAACTTAATTTCCTACTTGTCAAAAAATTCCAAGGACCCTCCAGTTATTAAATGGGAGAACGAATTGGGAATAAGTTACTCCGAGGATGATTGAAAACAGGCCTATACTAAAAAAAGCATTCATTCTATAAACCTATTAGAAACGTACCATAAGATAAAACTCAGATGGTACCTTACACCTAATAGGCTATACAAAATAAACAGAAATAATTCCCCTGTATGTTGGCGCTGTTTGTCAGACATTGGAACAATAAAACACATCTGGTGGGATTGCCCAAAGCTGGACAATATTAAAATATCCTTAAACAACTTGGTAACAGCTCTCTCTCTGGATTTAACGCCAGTTCTGCCACAAGCATTTCTTTTCCACCTCCATCTATCTAAACTTAGGGACTACCAAAGAGGCTTAATTATACATTTTTTTTTAGCAGCAAAAATTTCTATAGCTAGGAATTGGAAAAAAAATGGGCCTATACTTTGGTCAGACATAGTCAATCAGATTGGTTTCCAATACGCAATGGAAAAAGGCTTGTATTTGAGACTAGATAAGATGGATGAGTTTGGCAAAATTTGGGCTCCTTGGGAGAGATACACTCAGAGACCTTCGGAAGTTGGCTCACCCCCTGGGCATCACGTATAATAACATTTTGGGTCCTATCCACGTCGGGGATTGAAGCAATCCATAATAATGACTGGAATTCGAATGAAAGTGTTTGGACACGTGGTAATTTTTCTTTTCCTTTCTTTCCTGTTTTTCTTTCCTTTTCTTTTCTTTTTTTCACCTTACCTTTTTTTTTTTTTCTCTCTCTCTCTTTTTTTTCTCTAAGCATTATTGTAGCGTATATTTAAGTCGCAACCAGTGGAACATACTAACCGATGCAAATGCTTTACCTAACGTATATAGGTTCAATTTATTTGTGATACAGAAGATAGGTGTCAGCAGATTTTTTCTATTTGTTTAATAATTTAGGGTTGCGTCTGATAATATTCCTTGGTCCTGTCTCTTTGGTCTTTATTTTAATATTACGAATGAGGGACACGATGAAATCAGACATCAGCCCTTACTTCAAGAGAACTGTTTCCACTGGTACCCGATTTTTGATGAATTGTAAATTGGAAAGAAAGTATTATTTATTTCAATAAAGAACTATAAATTGAAAAAAAAAAAAAAAAAAATACCAGTAGGCATGCTATGGCTATGGGCATCCATTATAGCTGCTGTTCTGTACTTGTTACCTTCTTTTTTTGTACCACCTTGAGAAGGATTACAGGGCAAATGTTCCAACTCTAGAACATGTTTAATCCTTATGGTTCAACTTATATTTATGGAGCCGCAAAGGACCACATGTGAGAAAATAAAACTAACAATGCTTAGTATAGTAGATCTTATTAATAATGTGATACATCAATGTAATAGTTTATGCACTCACAACTTTAGGTGCAGACATAGGCATCAAATAATTCAAGTGATCGAGACTTATGATTGCAGGTTCAATAACCAGTAATGCTAACTCACCATCCGAATTTCAAATTAACGGCCAAAGTTGTCGAGTTGAAAAAAGTCCCTGATTCAGCTAAATGTTTCCAACTCAGCTACTTTGACCTTAAGTATGCGATTCCCTTATCAATTCCCTTTCATGAATAAAAACCATTGTTATTATTAGTAACTCTCTTTATGTATTGCTCTTAACAGTGCTCCTTCTCCAAAAAACAAAACCTTACTTTGTATAATAACCCAACTTGTATAATAACCAATACTAATAAAGCTCATTTTCACAGTCAAACAAATTAAAATGAATCTAGGAAAAAGATGTTCCTCGTCTATTTGTATCAGAAGCTTAGATATATGTTTATTTCTTGGAATGTATGTTTGTTATACCATATGGCCGCCAGTATTATTATGAAAATAAAATTATCTATGCCTTTTTGATTACTTCACACATGGTACTTATATTGTATACAACTATATTGATGTTAAGATCTTCTTGCAGTATGAAGTATTTAGTAATTTATAGCTCTAAAATCAGAGATCACGTTATATTTTGCTTATAAAGCTGGATTTGATGTTCTTTCGAGTGAAGAGAAACACAAAAAATATAGCAAATGTTGTCATTACCAGTTCAGTCATGTCTGGACAATTTTTTTTTTTATCCCCAGCAATCAGAGATGTGGAAAATAAAGTATGAGGAGTCATTTAAAATGCAGTTCACGGATGAGAAAAAAAAAAAGAAATAAACATGCACAGTATTTTGATGCCATTGGCACCATATAGGCATCGATCTGTCCGTAAAGGGTTAAGTTCTGAAACTTTAATATGGCTGTCATTGATAGAAAATGTTATCAGATGCATTGTTTATTGTGGAACAAAAAAAATACTTGAAACACATACTCATGCTACAATTTTATTTATGATTTCATCTCTGCACTAACACTATAAACTCATTCATATAACATGTTGATATTTTCCATGCTAACATTGATTAACTATATAAAGTGTCTGAAAGCTGTATTTTTAAAATGAACGGTGCCCTGGAGGGAGGTATAGTTGTTTTCACGAAAGAAAAGTGCGGAAGTGAGATGATGCATGTTTGGGAGTGAGTGTGTATTTAAATTATCGGTGGGTGGGTGTACAAGTATTAGTTAGAATGTATAGATGATGGTTGTGGTGGACGACTGGAATGTTGACATAAAACATATAAAGCTGTGATGGACCCCCGGAATTAGGGGAGAAGTGCTGATTTGTGATAGAAAAAAAGAAACAAAGCCTTGGATTGTAGGGACACTTTGACACGTGGAAGAATTAACCCATGAACATACTCCAAGTTATGTGAAAAATTATAAACAGGCATATGAAGGGGACAGCAAAGCCTTGTGGGTTCAGGCAAGGCATGTGCCAATGATTAAGAGCCTCTGATGCCTATGCCTAGGATATGGCTAGCTGGCTCAACATGCTTAATATGTGTTTTCTACTTCCCTATATATGCCTATTTATACTTTAGACATTTGCACATAGCTTGGAGTTGGTCTATGGATTCATGCTTCCCCTTGTGTCTGAGTTTCCCTAAATCCAAGGCTTTGCTTCTTGTTTGCTTCCACTGCTGTATGGATGGGACACTGAAGGGATCCTGGGCTCCATCATTAAATAAATGACTGAGAAGGGGTAAGCCCAACCTGTGTCTTGCATTAATCTTGGATTGTGATTTTCCTTTATTTCTGACTTTTAAGAACTGCGGCTTTGCAGTTTTAAAATAACAGTTGCAAAAACCCGGTGTTTTACTTTTAAATTGTCTGCATGGACCCAGTCACTTACAGCAGTGTAAATAGATTGTGTATTTTCTCGCATGTAATCACAGCAGGATCTTAGCACTCGTCACAAGTGTTATCAATCAGTGAATAATCAGGTAGCAAGCCAGATGATACAATATTTGCTCGGGAAGGTAGAAGTGGGGTAAGTTTTGCATGTAAACATATTAATGCAAAAAGCATCAAGTGAACAGAGTCATTATAGTATTTTATTCTCACAATGCTCCTGGAATAAACCTGTACAGACTCCCACTTACTCCTGCTGGACTTACATTGTTTTCAATTATGTAGATTGTAGATATTCCGTGGAAGGGATAATGATCAGTTTGTTACTATAATAAATCTATAATGTATATGATTATTAGAATCATGTTTGTTTATTATCATTCATGATGATTATGTTGCTGCATTATGTACCAACTCATTCTTTTTACTTATAATGGCTTAATAAACGTCTACAAGTAACATCAGAAACGTATTACTACACAGAGAGAGCGAAGCTTACAATAGCTTCCCAGCAGATGTAGTATAGGTCCCTACAGTAAAGGAGTTTAAGACTATTACATTAAATTAACATGTATTTATATAGCACCAACAATTTACATAGTACTTGGTACAGAGCATAGAGGGGGACTTCAAGGATTAGTAAAGGGTTGAAATTGATGGACTCAAGTGAACCGAAACTGCTATATAATTATGTAACTACATACTAAGTTCAGGGGCGTATTGTGCCCCTGAGTGACAGGTGAGTTGCCAGCCCGGAGCACGCCTGTCACTTGGAGACACAACGTCTCTTGGGTATTTCCGGGGGTTTGTGTGCTGAGTTACATCCGAAAGACGACGCTGCATTGAATTCGGCAACAGAGTCACTCACTCTGTTGCCAATTCAACAAGCACAAAAATTTGTGTATCCGAATTCAACGCAGCGTCGTCATTTGGATGTATTTCTGGGGTTTGTGTGCTCTCTGCTCGGAGCACACAAACCCCAGAAATACAAGCGCGGGTGCTCCGTGTTAGGTGTGCAGCTGACTAAGTTAGACGAACAAGAACAGACACATACATGAGGCAGAGAGCCTTGCCCGCAAGCTTACAATCTGCATCAAAGGTATGCATCATCAGCCGTATCAAAGTCCTTTGCAAAGTCTAGCAAAACAGCACCTGTGAGTTCACCACTCTCCATACCACTCTCTCTGAATGTCATTGCTCCCCTTTAAGAGGGCAGTAATCATGGAGTGATTTGACCGAAACCCAGAAATAACTACACCTGTGTACTAGCAATAAGTAATAATGTTTACTACACAATAATATGGTATAATAAAAATATAATAGATATATATATATATATATAATACAATATAATACATATATAATACAAAACAATATAACAAAATCAATAAGCAAAGTAATACAATAAATATACTTAGCAAATCCAGGGCAATAATATGATGGTAGTCCATAAATAGAGAAAGCAGTCAAGGAGAACTTGCATGGCTTGTCTGTACAGTGTGTTGATGAAGGACTCGGGCCTTAGAGAAGTTCAAACCCCTTTGCTCTGTGTCCATTTAAATCAGGCACATATGCTCCATGTGTGCTAGGTGTGCACCGCACTGTTTATTTCTGGGGTTTGTGTGCTCCGAACAGACAACACACAAAACCCGTAAACACACAAAATACATCCGGGAGACAGACGGCAGCTGTGAATTCGGCATCAAAGTCAATCACTCTGTTGCCAGTTCGACCAACATGAAAAGTATACAAATTTTCTAGTGACTCTGATGGACCTTCTGCCGTCAGGCCCATCCGATGTATTGTGTGTATTTCCAGGGTTTGTGTGGTGTCTGGTCGCAGCACACAAACCCCGGAACCCACTGGCAGCACACCTGAAACTCAGGGGCACGATACGCCCCTGATTTAAATGGTCATGTAAGCACACACCCATTGGGCAAATAAACATCAGTATAACAGTGATTGTACCATTTTGATATATTCCAACACTTGTTTAGCCCATATCTGCACACATTTTTGACATTTCTAGCTCAACTTAAGGCACACTTCTGTGCCTTTTTATTATAAATATTTGAGAAGAAACACTTGGTGGTTTTAGAATCGTTTCCTAAGCTGAAGTATCCGCAATCTTGTGTGTGTTGAGAAAACATGGCTTTGGTGGTAGAATTTGTATTGGGGACATGTAATAAAAGGTAGCTACAAGGAGCCTGTGTTAATCTGAACACAGTTTTTTCTTAGTTTCATGCGCCAACTGTATTAGTTGTTGTAGCTACTAGAATTATTTCGCTTGTGTTTAACAAAACAACAAAAAATAAACCACTTGGGTAGATTTAAAGATGTACTTACTTGGGGCTTACATATGCCTACTCCAAGATGGTAGGTAAAACAAATGCCCATGCACCATCTGATTAACACATTGTGATATCAGCAAATATGGAGTTGCTAGTACGGAGTTGTGTTGGAGATCATGTGCTCATCATATTTCCGCTTCTGTTTTATTATTGTAATCCAAAAGTTTCTCCTTTTTCGACTAATTGGCTTACAAATCAATTCAGAAAAGTATTATTCATTTCTAGATTTAAAGAAAGAAATCTAAGTGTATTGCAGCTAGCTTTGGGTGAGCCTCCAAATGTATGCCCAAAAAAAAAAGTGAATTCTCTCCAACACATGTTTAAAGCAATAACAATTTACTTAATTATGCAGCTGGCAAGAGACACCAAATAGAACAATTTGCTGCATTTTAAGTGGTTTCATGGTATTAATTTAATTGTTTAGTTACACCTCCTTCAGACAGTTGAAACCTATATTAATGTACCATTATCACAAAAATGAAAAGTAGTGATTAACACATTGGGATGAATTAGTTTCCTAGTTTGCCAAAAGAATCTTGAAAGACAAATTATATACATTTGACTTTCTCCAAATGTAGGTGCTATTCTTGCTTTAAATGTGGAACATATTTTTGAAGCTTCACATACGTAATAAAAGGCCCAGGGATGATCAAGCTTCCGGCTACAAAGCAGACATGAGTGGGCGGGGGGAGGGGGGGGGGGATACAAGAGAGGGCAGTTTCCGTTACTCTAAAATAATTGTGCCTTAATTTCCTGTTAGTTGTGGCCAGAAACTACAATAAGTAGGAAATATAGAGCGGGTCATACAGTGGAACAAAGCAAGGACAAATCGTGAAATAGTAACATTTTGCATTTCCCATGAAACCTTTCTGCGAACATCCATGTCTGCAGGTAAATAGTATGAGGGGCAGCTTGGTGTATTAATGCAGCCAATGTAAAGTTTTTTTGATCTTCACCACCACTGAGGTAGGCAAATGAGTTCCATTAAATGGGCTGGTAATAAAATCTTTTGGGTGTTGGGCAATGGTAACAGTCCCAGGACATTCTGGAGAACTATCTCCACACACTGTAGGAACAATACACATTTTTAATATTACCTTCTTGGAACTGTCTCACTGAGAGATAGCTCTTCTAATAAATGGTATAGAATCCATTGCTTCTTATTATAAAAAAAATTGTATTTTGATGAGGTACCACCATTTTGAAAAATCCACTAAAAAGGCAGGATATGTTACCCACTATTGTTTCATTTTAATTTGACCTGTTGACATTAGGTGGAATATTTTGAAAGGCAGAATTATATATATATATATATATATAAATATATATATATATATTTTTTTTTTGGTTTGCCCTTCTTTGAATCACCAGAAAGGTAATTTGAATTCGACATATCAAATTGTGAGATTCAACGTTATTTTAAAAAGGCTTTACGTTCATATAGTTCAGCTGTGCTAAAAATATGGCGGGCAACAGCTGAATTCTATTTGGAAGCTGATAAAATTAGTAATGGGCAAATGCCAAGAGGAAATCAGACAGTGATGTCATGAAGAAGTGTGATCAAGACATGAAAAACATTGGCAGACGTTTCTGTTAAATATCATCTTCTCTTAAAGTTTTAGTCACTAGTGTTTGAAAATGATGCATATGATACTAATGGGAAGTTTACAATTGCAAGTTTATTTTCCATATGTTTATCTCAGATGGAATTTATAGTGGACTAAAAGTGGGGAACCTAATCTTCCTAAATCAATTACTTGACATTCTTACCAAATATACTCTAATATGTCCTTATTTGCTTAGTTATTAGCACCCTACTGTACTGATTTGTATATAATTTTAGAATCCCTATACCTTCAGGAACAATAAAGGACTGATGTCATGTCATATAATAAATACTAGACGTGCAAAACTAAAATGTTCATTTAGTTTTCGTTTATTTAGTCGGTTTATGGAATGTATGTAATGCTATTGGTATTCTATAAACCGACTCTATTTCGGTTTATAGAATGCCAATAGCACGAATGGACAAATGGACGAATGATTTTAGTTTATTAACCATTCAGTCATTCAGCTTTCGTTAGTTTAGCATTTTCGTTATTCGTTTTTCAGACGAATGGACGAAAATGCTATTTTTGGACGAAAATGCTATTTTTGGACGAAAATGCATTCGTCCGAAAACGAATGCACATGTCTAATAAATACAAATCTTGGAAAAAAATTATTTGTTCTTTTCTTTTTATAGTTAATTAAAGACAACTGGAATGTATGGCGCACAACAGCCTATAAAAGGACAACGTTAAATTGAGTTTAAGCACTAACTCAAGCACAACAATGGTATGATCCAAAGAGTTACAGAATCTTCTTCTTTTAACATAGCTGATGTTTTCACAAAAGTATGTTTAAAATAGACATCTACCAATACAAGCATTTGGCATTTTAGACATGCTTTCTTGAAAATTTAAATTATGGAAGCACATTAAGGTTCTATAACTCTTTGGATCAAACCATTGTTGTGCTTTGTCATGCTCTTGTACTCACATTTTAATTGTCATGTGTAGGTTGTTTTGATCCATAAATTTCTTATTGCCATAAATGAGTTAAAAAAAGGGTCCATACAGCAACTTTAGCTGATAACGTGTTACCCCCAATAGACCACTTCAATGGGTTTCCTAGACACTAATGCTGAACATGGTTTTGCAGTTGACAACTAACCTTTGTAAGGTTGGAATAAAGGACAATGCTTAACTAATCAAGGGCAGCTTGTAGGAGTAGAAATGCGCAATGATAGGTGATTTTTTTCTATTTTTTTTTAAACTAAAAGTGTCTTTCAATTGCAGCTGACATTTCTTCTGCTTAATGCCAGTGTTCACTGAGGAATAATAATGGGATAAACAAAGAACAAATTGAATTTTTGAACTGCAATCAGACATGGTTTAGTGACATG
Organism: Pelodytes ibericus; assembly: GCA_036172795.1. Lineage (NCBI taxonomy): Eukaryota > Metazoa > Chordata > Amphibia > Anura > Pelodytidae > Pelodytes > Pelodytes ibericus. Next base: position 198,133,814 of record CM069859.1, read on the forward strand.
AACAAGCATAGTTAACCCTCTGATCTGACTAGGAAGGTTCTTATTATATTTCTAATAGTCAATGTTCCAAACATTACTAAGCTGTTAAAAACGTAGACAGAAAAAAAAGTTGTTCTTTTTCTATAACATATGTTAATTAACACATGTTAGACAATGTTTAAACTGACCATTTATTAGAAAATAATTATTATTACCTGATGTTTGGTTGACTACATCATCATGTCAGAACAAACCTAATTAGACACTCATGTTCATTTTACATCACAAATTTAATTCCAAATTAACATTATTACAATTTCGGGTTGCTAGTTTGCTATTTCGATAGAGTTGTGTGATTTCTTTTCAACAAGATGTCCACCTTTTCACTAGGTGTAGGCACCAACATTTCTATAGGTGAACATTCCATGGACATTGTGATTGACAAATTAATGATGTTCTACAGAACCGGCAAAGACCTTGCCACGGACACGGGTGTGCTTCTACGGACATTTTGCCTATTCCTGCTTTCTCCATGACAAAAAGATTGTAAAAAAAAAATAGGTCCAATAACTACTAATGAGAAGCAAACTGAAGTTTACATACTTCTCCTGGATTGTGGAATGTAATAATTGCCATCTTTGCTCTTCTGTGCAAACCATTTCTAAAATACTTGAACAGGATTGTTCCTATTGAAAAATGTATTGCTAATTTAGGGGGGAAATTCTGCATGTCATGGCATTTTTTGTTTGTTATGTTGACTGCTAAACAGAGGCGTCGCTAGGGGGGGGCTACTGGGGCTGAAGCCCCGGATCTCCCCTCCATAGCCCCGAATGGAGACCCTGACCACGCCTCCTCGCGCTCAGCTCCGCCCCCTCACGTTCGATCCCGCCTCCTGCATGCTGTATGCTGAACAGCAGCAGACTCCATCCCCTCACGATAGGCTCCGCCCCTCGTGTTTAGCTCCGCCCCCTCAAGTTTTGCAGCTGAGTGTTTGGCAGAGTGTGAGTGGCAGAGTTATTAGTGTGCAGGTGTATGTATGTGAGGTAAGTGGCAGAGTGTAAGTGGGTGTGAGTGGCAGAATTATTAGTGTGCAGGTGTATGTATGTGAGGTAAGTGGCAGAGTGTAAGTGGGTGTGAGTGGCAGAGTTATGAGTCTGCATGTGTATGTAAGTAGCAGACTGTGAGTGGCAGAGTTATTAGTGTGCATGTGTATGTATGTGAGTGGCAGAATGTAATTTGCAGAGTATAAGTGGGTGTGAGTGGCAGAGTTATGAGTGTGCATGTGTATGTATATGAGTGGCAGAGTGTAAGTGGGTGTGAGTGGCAGAGTTATGAGTGTGCATGTGTATGCATGTGAGTGGCAGAATGTAATTTGCAAAGTGGGTGTGAGTGGCAGAGTTATGAGTGTGCATGTGTATGTATATGAGTGGCAGAGTGTGAGTGGCAGAGTGTAAGTAAGTGTATGTGTGTGAGTGTGGCAGAGTGTGATTGGAAGAGAGTGTGTGTGAGTGTAAGCATGAGTGGAAGAGTTATGAGTGTGTATGTGTGTGAGTGGAAGAATGTAAGTGTGTGTAAGTGGCAGAGTGTGATTGTATGAGTGAGTGTGCAGAGTGTGAGTGTTTGGAAGAGTGTGAGTCATGAGTGTGCGTGTATGTGTGTGGCAGAGTGTAAGTGTGGGTGAGTGGCAGAGTTTTGGAGTGTATAAGTGTGAGCAGCAGAGATATGAGTGTGTGTGAGTGTAAGCGTGAGCAGCAGAGTTATGAGTGTGTGTGAGTGGCAGAGTGTAAGTGTTCGAGAGTGAAAGCATAAGTGGCAGAGTTAGGAGTGTGTGTCAGTGGCAGTGAGATTACTAGGAGAAAATGTGATTAATTACTATTAATCATATTGAATGTGATAATCAAGTGTGAAACAGTGCTCATACCATTTTTATTTTCACACCTGATTATCACATTCAATATGAATAATAGTGATTCATCTTTATATATAGTCTTTATGTTGATGGCAATGAGTCCATACACATGGCATTAAACATCACATGGACCTCGTTATACTATTAAACCCATACATTATGAGTGTATGAGCTGCTCATTATATTATAGGCTTTACTCATGAAAGAGAGAATTGCAGGGAAGTGAGATGGGAATTTCAAAATTAAGGCTAAAGTAGCAGAGCTGGAAAAATTCTCGCATTCAGTTGAATTCCCATCTCAATTCCCTGCACTTCTCTCTTTTATTAGGTTGGTAGAAGGAGCATACCTTCATACCTCAGCCTATTCTCCCCAAGTTTTTTACCCCTTTTTATTAAAAAATGTAAAATATTTGTGATGTGAGTGTGAGAGTTGCAGGTTTACACACGAGTCTGCGTGGCAGAATGTCTGTGTGGGAAAGGCCATCTGTGTGTATAAGGGTGTCTGTGTGTAAGGTTGTCTGGATGTGTGTGTGAGTGTAAGGTTGTCTATGTAAGGGTATCTATGTGGGGGGGGGGGGTCAGGGTTGAGTCATTTTTATATGCTCAGTTATTTTTAAATCATGGGAATTTGCTCACAGACAAGTGTGTGTGTGTGATGTAAGTTGGTGTGTGTAAGTGGGATTGTGTGTCTCTGTGTGTAAGGGTGTGTGTATGTATGTGTGACTGTGCATGTGTGACTGTGCAAGTGTGAATGTGTGTGTATGTGTGGCTGCATGTGTATGTGTGTGTATTTGTGGCTGTGTATTTTTGTGTATAAGTGTAACTTTGAGTAATGTGAGTTTTTTGTGTGCTGCGAGTCTTATTGTCAGTCACACACACGCATATAGTCAGTAACAGACAGATACAAACACACTCATACAGTCACAGACAGACACACACACAGTCAGTCACAGACACACACATATACATCCTGTCACAGTCAGACATACAGTCACACACACATACAGTGGGTCACATAAACACACAGTCACACACACACATGCAGTCAGTCATACACACAAACACACACTCTGTCACATACACTTACGCACAAGTCAGCAATTTTGTTGTTGTTTATGATAAAAAAAAAGTGCATCTATCAATATGTCCCCCTCTTGGCTGCTATACCTCATTCTAGCCTGGTCTGTGCCCTGCTGTTGTTTCTAGCCCTGCTGAGCACACTCAGCGCTCGGACACAATAGTACGGTGCATGTGGGGATGGAGCAGGAAGACTGTGCAGCCGGTGCACACACTGCTCCCCCGTGCTCCACTGGATAAATAAAATGATCCCAGCGGCGAGGGCACCATGTAGGGACAACAATAACTGGGCGCCAGGTATAATTTCCTGGTGCCTGGGATTTGTTGAGCCCCGATATATACCCATATATACCTATTGTTCATTGGCGTCAATTATATCAGTCTGTATGCTGCCTAACCATGTGATTTTATTTACTCTACTTCTATAAAATCTATCATGGGCTCCAGCCCCGGATGTTTTGGAGACCTAGCAACGCCCCTGCTGCTAAATATACACTAACTTTTAATTTGTGTGTACCCCGAATCAATGAAAAAGAATATGTTGCGTGTTATCTTTCTCTTAATTTCACTAACATTTATAAGGGATGTTGGGAATTTTCAAAAACCACATTATTTATTTCCAAAGCACCATCATATCCCGCAATGCCATACAATAGGCAAACAAAAATTACAAACAGTAGGAAACATAATAAGTCTAGACAAAAAGCAACAAAAGGTTAGAACATCTTTGTTGTTATGAATAAAACTACACAGGCATTCCGTGTGCAGGAATCTTTGTGTACATGCTTGTGTTTTAAAGAGATCAGACCATTTAGTGTATTCATCTCATGTAGACATATATTATATTAAAAGTGCACTTATAAATCATGAGCCACTGTTGACAGATCTTAAACTAAGTCAAGCATGCCCACTCTGAGCTGCTGTATTTAGAGCAAATCAATATTTTCACACATGTAGCTCATTTCTACAATTTTGATAGAATAGGTTTGGGTCAATGGGGGAGCTATATCATGAAGAGGTCTGTTTACAGCTTTGATATAAACCGCATGTAACTTAGGGTAACTAAGCGGAAAGTAGATCTCAGAAAATAAACAAAAATTCTCACCAAGTTTTCTAAAACATCACTGAGATTGGCCACACTAAATACCAATTCATTGCGGCCACACACATTATTTTCATAATTGTTTCATATTTATTTTTATTTACTCATTTTTCTCCCATTTTAAAAATCCCTTCTTTTTGGGGCATGTTATGTGTTTTTCTTAATTTTTTTTTCATATGGGCATCACACCCCTCAGACCAATCTCTGTGTTGATAGTGGTATACATTGCAGTTTTCCAGGAGCACTGCTATCCCTGAAGAAGAAGGTAGCAACCTAGGAAACACGTTGGATTTTTTTTGAGACAGCAGCAAGTGAGGATCCGTATTTCATCCTAACACTTCCGGTTTCCAGCCATCTGTGTTCCAATGGTGGCTCTGCATTCCACTGAGAATGTGGATGTGATAAAAGGGACAGAGCATGGACCAGGCAGGCCCTTTCAAAGTACCTGACAGATTTCTTTCATCTATTACTCCATTAGATGGAAACCTCTAGCCATTGATTTTTCAAAGAATAGATGACAATGACTTCTGAATGCTGCACAGCTAGTGCACCAATCAAACTATACTTTTAAAAAGACAGAAGTGTCCATCATTAAAATAAAAAAAATGGTTTTATCGGCACTTTAAGCCTGGCAAAATTGTCCCTCCTCTCAAGTTATAGAATAGCATTTATTTGGGATACGTCGATCCCTAAATCTTACGTTTTAAGACAGGGACAACATAGAAGGTTGGTATATCACAGGCTACAAATATAGTTTACATGTTACTTCCGATTTTGGCTCGGTGAGTTTTACCAACATTTATTCAAGATTTAGAAATACATGTACAGAAATGTTACATATTTTATTTACCTTGTGATTTTATTTTGATTGGATGCTTTTACTATCCTCTGTTAAATTGAACATTTTTGAAACAAGAGTGAGACAATGCATATTACTTTCTACTTACATTCAGTAGGCGAAGTAGGTGCTGGCCTAGGGCGCATTTTTACAAGGGGCGCGCTCCTATTTTTCAGCCACAATGCGGCACTGAGGGAGGGAGGCGGACATCATCGGGTACACTTTTTTTTTACTGGGGAGCAGCGGGCAGTAGCAGCTCTTTAAGCTAAATGCACTGTCAGAGCTGGTGAGAACTGAGTGAGATCCGCCTCCTTCCCTCAGTGGCATATTGTAAAAATGTGGGGAACAGACCTATGAGGGAGGGACTGACGGACCACAAACATGGGAGGGAGGGAGACCACAGACATGAGAGGGAAGGGGGGACAGACCACAAACATGGGAGGAAAGGGGGGGACAAACCACAGTCATGGGAGGGGGGAAACAGACCACAGGAACTGACGAGATAGACAGGCATGAGAAGGGAGAGAGGAGAGAGAGACAGGCATGGGAAGGGAGAGGAGAAAGAAACAGGCATGGGAAGGGAGAGAGGAGAGAGAGACAGAAGCCACTATGATTGAAGGACAGACAATAAGACATAATGTAGTTAGAGTAAGCTGCTTGAGAAATGGATGTATACAGCCTAGGCTGTGTTATATCACTATAGATGTCATGTTTGTTGTATCATAATATTTAAAAAAAATCTAATCATAAAAAGCTAGAAGAATCATTGCAGCAAGAACACTCATTGGGAATATGCAATGACCATACGATTGATTTCATGTGCATAGAAAGCTGCAGGCAATCCAAAAACATTATAGAAGAAAAACCCTCAAACCAACAAAAAAAAGTCATGGTTATTAATGCATGAATGAAAAACCTGACCTTTTAGTTGTGTGGTGCAACAAGCTCTAGGGAAAGAAGCACCTGTGGAAGGGAACTGCTCTCCTTTGTTCCTTCATGGATTTATAGAACACTTTAGCAGCTACATCTAAACATGTCTGACTATCTCGCTGTGTACATTATCGATTTTGCATGGAGGTGTTTATGCGTGTGCATGGTCCATTATAAGGAATTCTAACATTAAAGAACCATTCCAGAGTTGGAATTCAGGTTTTTAATGTTAACTATAAAACAGAAAATCTTTGTGTATGTTTGTCTGAAGCAGGAAAAACTCTTGAATTCTGAACTCTTGAATTTGCACAGTGTATTCGTGATGGAATTTCTAGGGCAACACAACTATTTTCAACTTTCTACATTGTCCCTTTTGTTGTGAGTTAATTAAGTTTAGTGCCCTCTAGCAAGCAATGCGCTTCAACCAACATTGCATCTCGGTGAAGTCACATGACACGCATTCAGCCTATACATATAGGGCGCTTCAGCCTATCACGTAGCAGAGTCTGGATTGGTTGTTTGCCTGTCACTTCAAAGTCATGGTGCGAAATGTCAGCCTGATGTATGGTGTCAGGATGGAACAGAAGAACATCAAGTTAAGAGGAGGAGCTTTCCTCTTCCCCACTCCAGAAGTACTCTCAATTCTTTGATTATCATCTTAACTATAAAACAGAGTGTGTGTGTTTGTGTGAATGTGTAAAAAATAAAACTCCAGAGTTACTGCAAGAAAGGAGCAGCGCCAAGAATTTGAATTCAAGGCAAAGCCTGGTAGGAAAGCTAGTACATGATTAAGGCTGCATTTTAAAAGTAAATGTGGTTTATTAAATTGACTGTATCACCTAAACATAGCTAATACTGTGAACGTAGAGAATTCAAACATATGGAAATGATCTATGCATTGTGTTAGCTGAATTTTAAATGCAGCTTTCCTCCTGTTGATTATGTTCAGCTTCTAAAAATGGCCATTGCCAGCATCTCTTGGAAGCCAATCAGAGGACTCCCCATAGATATGCATAGTGATGTCCAATAATCTTTAATGAGGAAATGACTGGGCAAATGCACTTATTTAAGAACATAGCTTGACACTCAGAATCTAAGCTGGGGGGTGGTGCATCGTAATTTACTGTGCATGCTCAAATATACCTTTTTTCTTGCAGTGGAAAATTAAAAAACAGGGATTTCTGAATATATTCTTGCCTTTTCCATACTGGTAATCCTGATTCACAATGGTTTCACTTACATTTCAATATGAATATTGTGCTTTATTTGACTATTTCATTGTAAAGCAGATTTCAGTTACAATGGTTTTTATTTGTTTTGGTATCATACAAAGATAATAATTAGCATGCCAAAGGTATCATAAGTATAGTTGTATATGGTCATGAAATACAACCTTGCAATTTTATTTTTGCTGCCATAGAATACATGCATACCTTCCAACATTTCCCACTGATGAAATGGGTGGCAGAGCTTTGAGGGTCAAGGGTCAGCGCTACCTCGCATGTGCAGTGGCACTGTCAGTCGCCTTGACCGCTCTACTTGCTTTCTGTGGTGTTCCAGACACCAGAGGACGCAATTAGGACTGCTTAATTGTGGCCCTGAAACCCACTGTTCTGCCGAGCTCTACATTTGTCCCAATAAGCGAGACACAGGTGAAGGAAGGCTGTTTACACAGTGTTAACTTGCTAGGGAGATGGAAGTGGAAACACTTATGTAACAGTACTAGGTAAATCAGATGGAGGAGAATCATCGTCCTCTGTGGTTTACAGGGCATTCTTCCAGGGGCAGACAGGCACATGGAGCCTGAGTCTCAGCCAATCTAGCTGCAGATACAGTCAGCACTTTGTAAGAGATCCGTGGGATCCAGAAACTAAATAGGTAAATACAATAGTCCCTCCCTAACATTTTAGTCACATTTTAGACAGTTAACAAAAATTTGCACTTGATTTTCATCATCGTTTTAGTCCTATTAACTTTGTATTTATTTAGTTATTGTTTAGCATTAGTCAATGAAAACATGCAATTGACAAAATTAACACTAGGTCCTAGAAAGCCTCCAGTACCATAGTGTTGGTCCAGTTCCATTTTTGAATATTTGAAAGGGGCATTACCCTTTTTCTCAATTATCACGCTCCTCTTCCTTTTGGAAATGGAAATTTTAGACAGTATATAAACCTGACACAGACACTACTCTGGTGTCTGAGTAAAGAGTCTAGTCTGTCCTTGGCTTTCTTTATGTTATCTGATTTGTCTCTTTCATATATTGACTTCCGCTATTCCCGACTATGCTTGAACTCCAATTGTCCCAACCTCAGCTTCATCTGACACTGCCTGACTACACTTGAACTCTGCCTGCCCCGACCTCGGCTATTGCTAACTACGTCTGTACTCCACCTGTCCCAACCTTGGCATCACCTGACTCTGCCTGTGTTTCTCCTGTTCTGTCCTGTGTTCGTTATATACAAGAATCTACCATTCAAAACGTGAATTTGTGCGCTTCTCCCAAAAACGTTTTACACTATGATTACCCTTTTTATATGAGGCAATCCTCTCCATGTTTTATGCAAAGGGAAAAAGAAAAACATATATAACAGTAACATAGTGTAGTATTATTAAAAAATATAATGTGACTTTAAAAAGTGCTTATATGAGTCAACTCACATATTCCTGAGCAGAGTTCTGCTCAGTATTAATTGCATCCAGGGAGCCCCAAATAGGGTCTTGGATCCACTATTGTCTCAAGGGGAGACTTCCAGCAACGGTAAATCAGAGAAAACAAGGGAAGGAGGAGAATCTTAGGATGGGCACATTTATTGCATCAAACAAAACATATAAAATCTTATATTAAAATTAGCAATCTCCAGCAGAAAAGTGCATAAAGTGCAAGTCCATTGGAAGGTGTCCAGTCTTAATCCAAAGGTGTCCTCCTCCCGCACACAACGCGTTTCGCCTGGTTCACAAGGCTTGAAAAATTCTCGCTTTTGTTGGAAGAATCTACCATAATTTTATTTCTGATCCTTTTACTTCACCTTCTTCAGACCACTTCCTGGTAGCCTCTGGGTTGTGACTGTGGTGCACACATTACAGAATACAGCCTACGAGGTAATCTTTCATCTAGTGTCTAACTCTTTGAACTCATTCTCTACCACAGAGAATGTAGATACTGCGTTAGGAAGCAGATTCCACATTATCAGACTAAAATGAATTTAGAAAACTGCTATATTTCCTTTCAGGATCACTGGCCTAACATCATTTATAATCCATCTACTCAGGCGCTTCCGTCACACTTTTGACTTCATACCTCATTAGCTATGAACTGGTACTGAGATGGAGAATGGCTAAGTATATGTTAAAGTCATTTTAACACAGTGGTTGGCCAGTTTATGAAACAACAACAAATTCCTGACAATATTTATTTTAAAAAAAATATTATTATTTTTATTTCTTAGAATTTTATTTGTCTACCTTAATAGACTATTTGCCCTAAAGCAATGTACATGTGTGTCTCTGTTATTGTCCCCTTCAATTGCTAAAGTTACATATAAAAAGTATGATTTCTATAAGCTGGTGTTGGAGAGCTGACGTTTTTCCTGAGTTGTGCTCCTGACATCGGCTGTCAAAGCCTTCCTACTCAAAGCTTTTTCATCTTCCTTGAACTTTGAGCATTGTTGCCCGACTATATTTTAAAGGGAATCTCTCATGGAAGAACACTGATGTATACTTTAAAATATAAGTCTTTTTAAATGTCATCTGGAATTCTTGCACATAGGAATTTGTTTTTTTCCGTACAAGACCTTTGTATTTGAGTGACTCACGCAAGCACACCACAACAAATATGCTATCTAATTGTACTTTATAATAATAAAAAATAACAACATATATAACCAGGAAGGATACGTTGATATATTCCCTTATTTTCAACATACAGGGGATGTTACTATTACCCAACTTAGTGGTACTCATTTGATTTACCAGAGAAGGATGAACGGCTTTGTCAAGCCTGCCAGGAAGTAAACCTATAACCCTGAGGATTAAAACATCTTGCAGGCAATCACAATACAGGTGAGCTCTGCTATAATGCCGATCTTATAATGGGGTTTACCTGTACTTTGTTGACCCTTGGTAACTGGACACTACCAAAGAGAGGTGGTTGCTGGAGAATGGATTGACTTAGAAGAGTACAGTGAAAGGAATTGGATGAGCAAATACTCAAGACCACAGGTGTAAAAATGTGTATAAACACGAACACTAGTGAATAATTTCAGTGTCCACTGAACACCGGCAGCTGAATTAGGACAAACACAGACAGCCTCTAACTGTGTGGCCAAAGTGCAAAAAAGGGGTTACTTCCAGCGCTCAATATATAGACACGTAAATATTGAGTTAAAATAATGCCCTTGTGGTGACTAGTAATTATTTGTGACCATAAGAGTGATAAAACGTGATATAATAGAATAATTTATTACACACACAATAATTGTGGTAATGATAGCAAATAACATCAGTATGCTAGTCATCAACAGTGGAATAAACACAGTGGAATACAACACACATAATAAAAATAATACAATACTTAGTACAGGAACACTCTTCGTGTGCTGATTGCACCTGAAAAATAAAATATACCAGGGTCCTAGTGCAATATAGCACACCTTAGTATGATAAATGAAAAAGACAGTGGTGTGATGAAACGCTCACAAACACAGCTCCTATAACCAAGGAGCGTGGAAAATGCGCTACTTGATCCTCAATTGGTACCTCTGGTAATGGTGGGAAATGATGTTGATCAGCCCGGTGACAGTTCCAACAATGTATTATCAGATGGACGACAACACAGAAATCAACATCCAGATATGTAAATGTCCATCCACAGGAAGAGCAAAGTAAAACAATGAAAACTGTGAGGCACTGAGTCCTTCCAGGCGTCAGCTAACCTTGTGCTTCTGTGCTGAGCAGGACTTCCGGGTGTACAGTGGCTCACAGGAATCAAAAATCACCCAACATGTTTCGTCCGAAAAATTGACTTCATCAGGGGAATGTCTTATTTGAAAAACTCACTTGTTATATACCCCTCCTCTAATTCGTCAGAACCGTTTATCCGAAATGATGTTTAAAGTGTGTTGAATTTAGACGAAACATGATGTATGAATGATAGTCTTTCAGCTTTCACATGTTTTCAAATATGTAAAAAAGTATCTTAGAGCCGACTTTCGAATGAATAAGAAACAGGTGAAGTCTCCTCTTTCAGTGGTAATGATCCATTAACTACCATGCTTTACTATATGTGGAGTCTTTAGCTAAATAAGGTTATAAAAGGATTTAAATATAATCTATAAAAGTTCTAATAATACAGATTTTAGGAATTAGATAAAATAAACACTTATATGTTAGCACCTTTGATGGGATCTCATAGAAAGCTGGTTCAAAAATGCCCACATATACATATCATATGAATAATCTCCAAAGAGAATATGTAAAAACAGGAAAGATACATACAAAATACACATATCTGTGAAAAAAGATATATACTTATAAAAAAAAAACACAAGATGTAAAAAGATATTTAAAATCACAGATCTACAAAAAAGTTTTTAGTTCAAAATCCAGATTTATACCATTAGGTTTAACGTTTGGTTGTAGATCCAGTATGCCTGTCTCTGAAGAAGTTTCCTGGATCTATTGTATAGTTCCTGATACTATTGCTCCTCAAGAGTCATTTTGTGAACCTATTAATAACAGTAATTACTACATGGTGACTTTTTAACCCCGTAAGCACAAGACTGTTACTGGAATGTTGCTCCTGTTGGACAGCAGCTATTTTTACAATTATGTGGTGTTTGTGTTTAGCTAGTTTAGTATTTTTCTTATTTATCATTTACTGTACCCACGCACATTTTATGTAGATTTTTCGGGATAAAAAGACTTTTGAACAAAATTAAGGGTCTACTCAATAAAGAGGGATTTTCAGGGAATTGAGATGGGAATTTCAAACTTAAGTCCAAAGAAGCTGAGTTCATTCATCTGCATTGGATAATTTTTCCAGCTATTGGCTACTTTGGCTTATAGTTTGAAATTCCCATCTCAAATCTCTGCAATTCTCTCTTAAAAGAGTAGACCCTCTAAAAAAGCATAAGAGTAAGATGAGCAAAAATAAAAGAAACTTTTAAAGCAACACTTGTATATAAGTGGTACTTCTTTCAGCAGAAGAAAGTGTGATCATAAAATATAGTATCCCAATGGTATGGTCTGATTACAATGATTGGCATTGGTATCCACAACAATGATACATGGTGGTAATTATGTATTGCTCGCACATTCAAAAGATATGTATTCATCTGAACAGGTGTTACTTGTTTCTTTTTTTGTAATTCAGTGCTTAAATGATGATAGTAAAGATGGAACGTCTGTGTTAAGAAATCCAGAAATATTGCTGCCCTTGTTTGCACTATAAATACTATAAGAGCTCTCCAGAATTAAGTACAAAAATACTGGACGAGCACTAAGAAGTATAACAGGGTAAAATAAATTAAAAAATATACAATAATTTAATAAGATACCAAAAGATAATCTTTTTTTTTTTTTCAAATTGGTGGGAGAGAAACAAATAGAATGCAAAACTAGTGCTATCTTAACACTGCTTTAGCTGTTTAGACTGGTTAAGTGTTCTTTTCTGGTTAAGAAAATACATATCCGTCCAGATGTGAAGGAGGAAAAACTGGCTGACAAGATTATTTAGAAATGATGGTCCAGGCAGGGTCTGATTAATTGTGACTACTGTACTTAGGGACAAGAACCAGATAGAGCATATTATGAAGTTAGTGATGCAGATGATTTTTAGTAGCTGTGCGTCAGGTCAGGACGCAAAGAATTCTAAATGGGTAGCTCTGTTCGCAGACTGCAGGGAAACTTGGTTAGCCAGAATAGCCCAGTATTTTCCTGAATGTTCACTCACTGGCTGTAGGACTTCGACTCCACTGTGTCCATTTTGCGCGTCCTCAGCAAACATTCCACATCCTTTTTCCAGGTTTTTCCTACTGCCATCCAATTGTACACTTTCTGCTCCCATTGTCTTAGATCAGTGTTTCTCAAACCTGTCCTCAGGACCCCCCTACGGTCCAGGATGTAGGGACTACCCAGTTGTATTTAAATAAGAATATGTAGAACACCTGGTATGGTTGCTTAATGGTTAGGGAACCACACCAGGTGTACATATTCTTAATTAAATACAACTGGGTAATCCCTAAATCCTGGACAGTTGGGAGGTCCTGAGGACAGGTTTGAGAAGCAATGTCTTACATGAAAGAAAGATTCCATTAATGATGGGTGTGGTCATCATCAAATCCTGAGCGCTCCCCTTTTTGACATATAAATTACAGAAAAGACATGTTTTGACACCTGGACAATGTTAAATTAAAATATCTTTCTCATTATGAGATGAATCAGGAAACTTTGTATCATTTCCCCATTAGAAGAATACAAGTAATCAAGGATAGGAGATTATTTACACTTCCTTCAGACTGGAAAGTAACAGAAAACTGAGACACAGTAAATGTCTACATTTAAAGCTACTTATTTGCTATGGCGAAACTACTCAAAACTGTGCGTTTAAATGTGCCGTATATGAAAAGGAAAATAAATTCTGTCCAGAGAAAATCATATGTTAGTGTACAAAAGTGGCATCTGAACTATGATAACAAAATATGGAAGAAAATGTGTTTGACATTTCAACATGCTAGGGATGATAAGGTTATTTCTAATGGGAAAAAGATCACTTTAAGCTTTTACAGTAAACAGCAAGAAATACTTGCATTCAACCCCTTTTAACCTGGGCTAAAAAAGCCTAGTGTTTTACACGGTCATGATGGATAATTCTCTCCAATTCCTACAGCATTATCACTATAAAAGAGTATGTAATTTACACTCGATGATCCCGGGACTGGAAGAAAAGTAAAATGTGCTGTATTCACCCTCTCTAGACAATAACTGAACAGCTGGCATCATTTATTTCAGGGTGTAAGGGTTTTCAGTAAGGATCTCTTTATAAAAATAACTTAATATGTTAAAGTGCGCCAGGCGTGATAGGAAAACCCCTGAAAGTTTGGCCATTCAGGTAATAATGATTAACCTCTGAATAGGGCCGTAAATTAACCATGACAGCTGATTTGAGGCTAATATGATAGGTCCCTGAAATAGCCTATCAGAGGTTTACATTACATTACCATTTATTTATATAGCGCCAACAATTTACGTAGTGCTAGATACAGAGCATAGAAGGGAACTACATACTAAGTTAGACAAACTAGAGCAGACTGGTACGTGAGGTAGAGAGCCCTGCTCGCTAGCTTACAATCTAGAGGGTTCCAAAATGATCTTATATGTTTATAGAATCTCCAGTATGAAAAGCACTGTTGAGCAAGATTTAGTATAGTTGAGAAATTATTTTATGTTTAGCCATTTTTTTTTTTAGCACTTGGCAATGTTCACACTTCACTGTTAATACAGATGCATGCAAATATTTCATGCACATCTATTGCCAGTCCCTAAAGATCCTTGATGTCATTTCCTATTTGTCAAAGGCGATGAATCAGATCCCTGCAGTAGTTGCAGCCATTTAAATCAGTCTCTGGGGCCCTGTTTTCATGGCTTTTTGTCTCAAATATTATAGAAACTATTGTAAAGAAACTGAATATTTATGCAAGAAAGCTGAAGCAAGCATCTTGTAGCAAATATCTCTTTGTTTGTTTAGTACTTATTAAAGTGCACTAATATTAATTTACTTATATAGTGTGTGTGTGTGTGTGTATATATATATTGTTTACTGATGTATATTGATCTTTAAATATAGTAGGAATTGTATAGGCATAGTTACATATACTGTGTATGTGTGTATGTACAAGGATCAGCCATAATATTATGACCACTGACCGGTGGCGAGCCAATGGAGGCAGTGTGATGCTTTGGTCAAGGTTCTGCTGGGAAACCTTGGGTCCTGCCATTCATGTCGATATTACTTTGACACGTACCCCCTACCTAAGCATTGTTGCAGACCATGTACACCCTTTCATGGAAACGGTATTCCTTGATGGCATTGGCCTCTTTAAGCAGCAGGTGCTCTGCCACAAAGCAAAAATTGTTCAATAACGGTTTGAGTTCAAGGTGTTGACTTGGCTTCCAAATTCCACATATCTCAATCCAATCTAGCATCTGTGGGATGTGCTGGACAAACTAGTCGGATCCATGAAGGCCCCACCACACAACTTACAGGACTTAAAGGAAATGCTTCTAATGTCTTGGTGCCAGATACCACAGCACACCTTCAGAAGTCTAGTAGAGTCCATGCCGCGATGGGTCAGGACTGTTTTGGCATCAAAAGGGGACCTACACAATATTAGGCCAGTGGTCATGATGTTATGTCTGATGAGAGAGAGATGAGAGAGAGAGAGAGAGAGAGAGAGAGAGAGAGAGAGAGAGAGAGAAAGACAGAGAGAGAGACAGAGAGAGAGACAGAGAGAGACAGAGACAGAAACACAGAGAGAGAGTGATAAACTCAATACAAGAAAGAAAGCAGATGTGATGGTGACGGCGCTACAGCATTAAAACACAGCTAATTTAAATTAACTAAATAACTAAGCAGCTCACAGATAATAGAAGCAACCTTTTTACCTCTAATTAAAGTGCAAAAATATACTCAAAAGACTGGAGCGCTAAACAATATATAAATAATGCATAAAATGTGCAAAATATAACACTGTGAAAAACCCAAAAGTGTTAACTAAAAAATACTTAAACCCAATACTAGTAGTCCAGATAATGTCTAGTAGAATGGAACTACACTTGGCATCCAATGGATTGGGGTATATGAGAAAAAAAAAGAGAGATTAAAAACTAGTGTTATCTGTTTAAAGAAAAATGGATGGACACATTTTTTTTTAGAATATAGATATATATATAGATCCACAATGTAAACTACTGTTAGTACCAGCTGAGGATGTATGTGCCAAAACTTACTTGTTATTAGGGTTGCTGCAGGAATGTCCTATACAATACACAGGGATCAGTGAACATTCATCAAACAGGTTATCAACTCTATTAACAGTTTTCAGTAACTGTGATAATTGTGTGTAATAATTAGAGGGCCAGCAAATGTCCTCACTACTTTCTCTAATTCCCTGGGTGGTGGATTGACAAAGGCAATAAGTACAAAATGAGAGTCAAGGATCCCAATCCTCAGTACCAGATATCTGCTGGTGATGACGTATAACCTAGTGCTTGTGAACTTTTGTTATTATTATGTTTAATTGTCTACCAGACCATGAAAGGAGCTGTACTTCCAAAGTGCTAGGTGACAGAACGTAATCATCTGTGGAAACCTGTTGGCACTTTAGAGTTGCTGCGCTACATTACTAACAGAGCTAATAAAATTACTGTGGGTATTACTGTGAGTATGTTGGAGTGGGAACTCCAGGTAGTTAGTGGGTCCCAAAACAGGGAACAAGGTTATTTAACCATTCACTCTAAATTAAAAAGTAACCCTTTGTCTAACCCTCTGGCACTTATATTTATTTTACCAAACTTGCCATTCACAAAGCCGCTTATGGCCCACATTAACTAAACATCATTATTATAGCATTAAAGTCTGTACATCATTCTTGTTGGATGGTTCTCAAGCTGGTTTCCGACATCATTCAATACCCAATTCCAGGTCCTGTGATGGTGTGAGATTCATGTATGTAGTAAAGGGGAACGCTCCTTTGTTATCCTGAAAAACCCCATACCCCCCAATAAAAGACACCAGACATGTGTGGAGTTAAATAGGCCACAGCTTTATTAACATAAAGTAACTGTATGAGCCAAAAACTATGTCCGTTTATTATTATACTTGTTTATAACTTATTATAAATATATATGAATATAAATACATAAATTGAACATCCAATGAACATACAGCTACAACTAGTCAATCTATCTGAAAAATCAGACAACAATAACCTTTTAAAACTAAGGTCCCTAGGGTGGACCCCTCCCCCTCGTCCGTACTAGCTCGGCATTTTGCTTCCAAACCTAATGCTAACCACCAACCGGCTGTTAGCTCGGTGGGCACGACCATTACAATATCCTTCATATTGATCAGAGGGGCCCCCCTGTCCATCCATTTTGACTCAATCACCTTCGTCCTTAACTACTTGATTGGCAAGGACAACCCCATCTGCTGTAACAGAGAAAAACGTTAGTACAAACATGAAAGCAAATACAATCTGCAACCAATGGGGAGGGTGGGCGGATACATTCTCTGCGGTGTCCGAATCCAAAATGGCTGCCCGATAAAAGGAGGAAGGGCTGCCTATATACCCCTAACACCTCAGCCACTCCCCCCCAACGTGTCACTCAAGCCACTCACACCCCTCACACATACATGGCCCCCTCCCACCTAGGCTTTGCCTGTTTCCTGGGGAACTGGTAATTCAGGATATATTTCTCCCCACCCCTGTAACACGACAAATAGAACATATCATGGAAATCCTTTACTTACCACAGAACCAAGAATTGCTAACAGAACCTGCAGTATAACACCCTCTGTATAACACTCCACAGAATGCCTTAAAAACAAACTCATACTTTGGCAGAATATATGTGCTTGTGAAAGTGCATGATTTGTACGCAAACAATATGTGACTACGCATTCACTTCCTATGAGCGGCCTGAGCTGAATAAACTAGATTTATAGGTAAACATATAGCTAGATTTACTGCACCATCAATTATTTGTGGTCATTTCCCAGAAACATTAAATGATTTTTACCAGTTTGAAGACACAGTCTATGGTGAAATGTTTTCACCACTATATCACTTTATCACGTGTGAGTGCATTAGCTTTATCCCACCACTCATATGTTTCCATTTTGACATATTACACTATGTTTGGTATTTATTCATGTATCTTAGTACTCCTGCGCCATCCCCTGTGTCTTTCATATGAAGCGCAATATACTGCAGCTCGACACCAAGTTACAACTGGTAATTAGAAGTCGTGTGAACGAGACTGGGATGATATGCATCCCTTATCCCTCAGTGCGTGTGTGTTGGAGTGGAGTCACAGAGGCATTGGACCATTCATTTCCTCATTTATTTATTCATGAACTATTTCACCAAAAAGTAATTTATTCGAATTTAATTTGTTTTCAAGAGATATCATTGAAGTATGTATAAGTCAGTTATATAACGTACACATTTTTAAAACAAATATATACAAGATAATGATGTTGATATGAAATATTTGCAGTTTAGGCAAAAAAAAAAATGTTTATTTTACAGATTGCTTTAAATGTAAAAAAAATCTTATTAACCCCTTCATGCCCAATTTTGGTACCTTAATGGGCATACTGGCTGTGGCATATTAATGGACAAAGAGTGGTATATTAATGGGTGCACTGGCCGGGGCATATCAATTGGCATACTGGCTGTGGCATATTAATGGGCATACTGGCTGTGGCATATTAGTGGGCTTACTGGTTGTGGCATATTAGTGGGCGAATTGGCTGTGGCATATTAGTGGGCACATGAACGGTGGCATATTAATTGGCAAATTGGCTGTGGCATATTAATGGGAAAACTAACAATAGCATATCAATCGGAAAACTACCAGTGGCATATTAATGGACAAACAGTGCCACATTGTAATTGACAGTGGCATATTTTAATGGAAAAACTGGCTGTTGCATATGTTAGTGGCAAACTGATTGTGACATGTTAATTGGTAAATGACTGGCTCATTTTAATTGGCAAAGTGATTCTGTGGCATCTTCTGTAGGGCAAAATAATATGTACTATGGGGCAAAGTGACACTGGTATGTTCTGCAGGGCCAGTTCTGTGAGGGAACGTGACACTGTGGTTGTTCTGTGGGACAAATTGACACTGTGGAATGCGAAATCATGTGGGTGCAAAATGAGTGCAAGTCAAGTGCTGTGGGTGCAATATAAGTGCATGGCAAATGCTGTGGATACTGTATGGTGTGTTAATTTAATTGTTCAATATCATGTTTATCACATATACAAATAGTTGAATGTTATATGAAAATAGTTGCATATGATATTAAAAATTTAACATTTACATATAGTTTTTTACATTGAGACTTTAAAAAATAGGGTCGAGGGGGGCCCGCTGCTACATACTTTGGCCAGGGCCCATTAGGGTCTTAAAGCGGCCCTGCCACCGTGGCATGGTGGTTTCTACTCACACCACTGCCTAGTACATTCACATATGTAAAGTTACCCAGTGGACAATGGTGCATTACCAAGCAACATTTGCATCTACACTGAGGACAGTTTTTTTTTTTTACCATGATACAAATGGAAGGGTGGTGGGATGTTTACATATAACTACTGATCACAGAGAACAACTGATAAGATGACAATCTTTAGCAGTACTGTTATTCCACGAGAGCTGTTATGATGGTGTGAAAATAATATATGTTACTGGATGTACATATGTATACATGGCAATTCCCTGACTTTAATTGGGGTTACTAAGTGGCGTATGGTATACGTGTGTTGTATTACATGACCAGATGATTAACATGGTAATTGCATGCCATGATGGCATATTAAAAACCAAATCTAATCATGACTAAAAAAAAAAACATGATCAATTAACCATGAAACATTAATTTTTAATGTATTTTTTCGCATTTCAAATTTCAATTCTCCAGCTATAAGTTGGCAAATTAAAATGCCTGAAGTTTGGCTACTGAGAATATGGGGAATCATGTGGATTCCCCAGGCCATGTTCCCTCAAACTGAAACAAAACTGACCACATTGAATATATCCAAATCATTTTTTTTTGCAGCTTAGCTCAGGCCAAATCGTGGCAAATTGAATAAACCCCATGGCATAAAAAAAGGCTCATTCAGGCATTTCATTTGTAGTCTTTCATTTATGTACACTTAGCAACAGATTCCATTATGGAATACCCATAGGAAGAATAGTTACCAGTCTTGGTTATTATCAACCAACCAGATCAGTGGTATCTTTACATGTGCTTTAATAATGGCAATGGTCCTTTGTGTTACTATTTGCTTAAAAGGCAAGATTACATATGCCACAATATTTCAGCTGTGGTTACTGGTGGACAAAACATTAATTGTTGGTAGAATCTAGAGTTGCACTGTTGAAAAGTGCAGCATTACACAAACATGGATGTAGTGCTTCTTAACCGAGGACTTTCTGAGCTAAATTAAAATCTAAAAGGGATGGAAAAATTATATAACTTTTAAAAAATGTTCTTAATTAACTTTATGTGGAAAATCGAATAATGGTGTGACGGGACCCCTTCTGGTACCATGGCTGGGGTAATAATATTAGTCACTCAAACCATTTAACGCTAGGACGGCATAGAACGTCATGCGTTTACAGCTCATCGCATCTCCCCACAATGAACTGTGTTCGGATCCTGTTGTAGGGACTTGCTCAAAGCCAGCACCGTGTACATTTTACTTAATTGCGATGTGCCCGAACTTCTGGGTTCAGCCACGCCTCCATGACATTGCATGTGACGTCCGGAGGTATTGCGATCTTTTGGCAGGGACCCACACGGTCTATTAAGACTCTGATCGGGGGTCTGCCAAAGTGTTCCTGGCTACTGATTATCTTGTGATCGGTGGCCAGGAAAAAAACGTGACGTTTTGGAGCTTGCATCAACTAAGACGAAAGCATCATGTGTCACAAAGGGGTTAACTGGTTCTAGTAATATATTGGACCCTTACACTGCCATGATCCTATTTGGCCCTTTGCCCCGGATGTACGTGGGCTGCAAATCAATTAGGAATTAACAGGACCCCCTGTACTCACCTCCCCATAAACAGAACCCCTTTCAGGGCCCATAATCTGTAGGGAGGAGCCAAGCCCCCAGTCCTCTGCAGGAGCCCCAGTGAAAGAGGGTTCCGTCAAAACTGGATTCCAAAGTGTTGACAATAAACATTTTTAAATTGTAAAGCAATTCCTTGCAAATGAGTTATTACTTTATTTTGTAGCAAACCAAAAAAACCATACCAACATGAAAGTGGACAACAAAATAAAGCATCACAGCAGTTAGCTTTTACACACAAATACTTGGAGAAGGAATCATAGTAATGAACCATGATTCTACCATTAGTATGTGAGGTTTTACTTTAAAGCAAATTATTGACCCAACAAAAATCCTCTTCTGCATTTATACACAGCATCAACCGTTTGCCATACACTCATTGCTGACAGACCCTCTTTGACTCGGTTGCTTATTTAGAGAATTATAAGGAGTCAAAGATACATTTCACAGCTTAAATCTTCTTTTAACAATATTCATTATCCGATTACATCTGTAACGAGCTTGCTGTAACCCACCTCTACGTATTTTAAACACAAACGTCTTGACTACGGCACAGGGAGCTAATGACAAGTTTGTCAGATATAAGAGTGTGGAAGTAACACCCTGACAACTTAATGTGCACAACAGAGAGGATGTACTCGAAATATCCCCATTAACAACAGAGAAACACTTAAAATGCCGCACTTTGCAAAAGATTACAGAAATAGGAGCTATTAATCGACAATGTAAGCAATAATCCCTTGATTACAGTAGCTGAGGGCTGCCCTTTAATGGATTCTACTTGTCACTTTTAATTCTTCCTAATCTTTCTCATTATTCATTATGCAGCTTTGTCATCCCGTTGGCCCCTCCTGTCACTTCTCTGGCGATGTACCATGCGGCCTACTTGCAGAAGGGACTTAAGTGCTAAAAAAAACAAAAGTAAAACATTCAATATTTTCAGGGATAATACAGGCCATACCCACATCACCAATCAGCCATTCTACGGCTTTGCAAAGCAACATTACTGGAAATATAGATAAAGAATGATAGTGACGGCACTACTAGATAAATGTCAATTAGCACTAGAAGAAGTACAGATAATTAAAATCCTACCAGTCAACCGACTCCCTCCCAATTAAAATAAAAAGGACCAAAAGAAACTGGAGTGCTAGAGTAATTGTCTAATAAGATGGTATTTCGATAATTCAAGCGAATATCACCAGTAAAATAAAATAACAAGTAAATATTCTTAAACCAATGGATATCTTGTGGCCTTCAGTCTGCAATCTCGTTAATCAATAATAGCAAAAATTCAGACCATAGCGTTTTCTGTATAATGGCAAACTGAATAAAAATATATAAATACATGTCTGAAAAAAACATTTCGAATTAATTAATAAAATTGCAACATTTAATAAATACCAGAAAATAATAATAATAATAAACAAAAAAATTGATGAACAATTGTAACAGCATATAAAAACAATGAATACATCAAAGTTGTAATAAAAACAAGATGTAAGTGTAAAATATACGGTAGCAAGTAAGCCTTACAAGATGTGGTGGTGAGACCCAGTGAATGGGAGCTCACAAATAAACCTGTGTGTCTGCAAGTCGACACTGACTATACATCTGCTGGAAACATATTTACTTATTTTGTGCCGATTGATGTGTACACTGTGCAGCGATTCAGTCTTAATCTCATGCATTTTAATCCCGCTAGTGACTGTAGCTAACAGTTGGTGTGGCAGCCTGCAAAAGAGTCTGGCTGTTCTCTGTGCAATTCTTCAACTGAGAATTTGCCTTTCTATTTAACAACTATACGCCGACAACCAGTGTGACAAATGATAAAGGTACTAGCGATTTATTTGTTATTGATGAGTATTGTAAATACATGTTTTTATTTATTCGCTGTAAGGCAGACATGTGAATGTTATCTGCTGCTGCTCCTTGAGAGTATTTAATACACTAAAAGAGTGTTGCTATGGTGCTTTAATATATATAATACTGTATGTCAGAAAGGAGACTGGCACTCAAGTGTCCTGTTAAAGCTTCATCTTTGCAATGATATTACTTATATATTTTAGTGTTATTGTGACTGACTGGGCACCATGAGAAATGTACAAAGCTTAGAGACCACCATTTTTTAAACATATATATAAATATATGGGTGGATGTGCTTGTGTAGATGCAGATATACACCTAAATAAACTGGTATACAGCCAAATGGATATCTAATACCTGTTAGGTGGATAGATGCTATCTGTTAATTATAAGCAGTGTTGAAGTTTGGACACTGCAGATATATGTGAACATTTCTGAGACATATGGAAGTTTTTTTATTTTGTTTTTGGAGATGTTCTGTAATTAAGGATGCCCGGTTATGTTGTAAGGCTGAAGACACAGAGCACATAGTACGTTTAGATTTACTGTGTTGTGCACAATTTCAAATGTGAGGCAGAAACAATTTCGTGTACTATAAAAATGTAATTTGTTTTCTCCTTGAGGAAGCAGAGTAATAGTACCTGCAAGGGAATATGTGAGCATCCCTTTTTTGCTAGTGCTGTATGGAATGTAAATAAAGGTGGACCCTGTAACATCCGAAACATTTTATCTGTTTTGTTCAGTGACCAAAATAAATTACAAGTTTAGACTAGAAACTAAATGACACGCTAAAACACTTTAGACAGAAAGCTGGAACTTGTTCTTACGCTGAGTTCTATTGTTCTATTATCTTTTTAATATTCTTATCTTTTCATAGAAATTCCATTTAATTCATAGTGTTCAGTATTGCTGTACAATGAATGATTGAACTTGTGCCTACTTGAAATACTTGTTTTCCTTGCTGCAATTAATATCCTAATTTAAATGCAGTGTATTCAACAATAGGGTTACTAATAGTCTATACTTAACAAATAAAATATATAATTATATGTATATAGGGTTCTCAGTCTCACTAACCAGTGAACCACTGTAAACCAGCATCTGAATAGCAAACAGCAGGCATTAAGCTATGTTCGAATCTGTAACTTACCTATTTTTGAAAAAGATGATGTGTAAGCCATACAAAAAAATAAAATAAAAAACAAATTAGTGAAGCCGGAGGAATGTATCTAATTTCTCATATATTCATTAGTTCTCAGTATATGTATAAATGTTCTATTTTTGTAATGCTGTACTGGCCTGATTTTTGCCGCTCGTATAATCATTATATGATATGTTTGTGTGTATAACTTCTTCTATTTTCTATACATAATTTATAGCATACACGCATTAAATCTGTTCTAAAGGGAACATAATACAGGCCTATCCTCAGGGATTAATCGTTGTTATTGGTAACCTTTTTTTTCTAATTTACCCGAATTTTCAATCCATGTTTGGTCTTTGTTGACAATGATGACCTATGCGTTACTGCTTATTTCACGATTTGGTATATTATTGGATTAAAAGCAAGTTAATAGGTTATGTTGTGGTAATTGAAGCCAGTTTTATTCTCTGGAGATATTGGTGTCCTTATAACTTTTGAGACTCCGGCGAGTCATACTGACTGGTTACCCTGATAAATAATGCATGTTTTCGTCTTGCTGGGCTTTAACAAGCCTATTTGGAGCCTTAGACCATTAAAATGACAATGCCAGCTCATGCTTTAAGATAAGAATGTAATGTCCATATTCACATGTGTTAATTAAAGGAGGTCCACATGGTTTAAAAGCCCAAGTGTCCTGACATTGTGATTTCAAGGTCAAGATTTTATTATGGGACACATATTTACTAACATATGCTTGTTATACTTTATTTCCTCTTTATATATCCTGTTACGCATTTCTCCTAGACTGCTCAATAGTCTACGCCTGCTTGTTCATTCCGACAATCATAGTGTCGGAATTTAGTTTACATCTGAAAAATTGTCTTTATTTTTTCGAAAAAATTGAATTAATAAGTGCCACATAGGAAATACTATCAAATGTAAAAGCTTGAGGAAGTTTGAATTGCACTGTATTAGTCATTTCTAGGTTTCACATCTCTAGAGTCAATTAAACTTATTCAGCTAATTCTATGAAAGTTTGAATCTCCCATTGTCTAACTATCATATATCTATCTGTCTATCTATCTATCTATCTATCTATCTATCTATCTATCTATCTATCATCTATCTATCTATCTATCTATCTTTCTATCTATCTATCTATCATTGTAGAAACCTATCTCTCGCTCCCTCTCTATGTATGTATGTATGTATCTATCTATCTATCTATCTATCATTCTAGCAACCTATCTCTCTCTCCCTCTCTATGTATCTATCTATGTATGTATGTATGTATCTATGTATGTATCTATCTATCTATCTATCTATCTATCTATCTATCTATCTATCTATCATTCTAGCAACCTATCTCTCTCTCCCTCTCTATGTATATATCTATGTATGTATGTATGTATGTATGTATGTATGTATGTATCTATCTATCTATCTATCAATCATTCTAGCAACCTATCTCTCTCTCCCTCTCTGTGTATCTATGTATGTATGTGTGTATCTATCTATCTATCTATCTATCTATCTATCTATCTATCTATCTATCATTCTAGCAACGTATCTCTCACTCCCTCTCTATGTATCTATGTATGTATGTGTGTATCTATCTATCTATCTATCTATCTATCTATCTATCTATCTATCTATCTATCTATATATCTGTCTGTCTGTCTGTCTGTCTGTCTGTCTATCCATCTCTCTATCTCTCTATCTATCTATCTATCCATCTATCTATCTATCTATCTATCTGTCTGTCTGTCTGTCTGTCTATCCATCTCTCTATCTCTCTATCTATCTATCTATCTATCTATCTATCTGTCTGTCTATCTATCTATCTATCTATCTATCAATACTACTGTAAGGCACTTGGAATCCCAATGGAAGAAAAACACTAAATAAATAATTGTCATTAATATGTTATTTAGATTTGCCCACTCCATACTTTATAAATGTGGCCCTTAGTGCCTAGGCATCCAACAGTGGCTCTCCATCGGCAGCAGAACTACAAACCCCATAATTCTCCACGAGCTTTTTAGAATGGGAGGTAATTTTGGCAGATGTAGTACAGAAACTGCTGTAGGGCCACAGTTGGATGCCTAGGCCCTAGTGTGCAGCAATAAGTAAAACATACACTGCAGTGTGTAAGCAAATGAAATACTTTAGGAAAGTGCTACAACTATGAATCAAAATAGTATAATAAAATATGAATTAATATGTATGAAGGCAAAATACGTTTAGAGGGATGTTTTGGCAGTAACAGTGTTTCAAATGTTCAGTCCTTTAATAGGATTCTAAAACAACAGATTGCTCAATGGAAACGAATGAAGTAAAATGACATAAATCCAATAATTTGTAGCTCTGGATTAGTCATAGTAAGATACAAAAACATGTCACTTGTGATGCTTATGAACAGTAGTAGCATGACTTTTTGATATTTCAAAATGAAAATGTAAAAAAAGCTGAGTGAATTTACAAGCACACTATTATTTCCTTTATTGACTGCATTAAAAATGTATTAAGATCAATAAAGTATTTAGTTCTGCGTCTATATCAAAATGGTTTTAAATTCAGGGAGAGATGTGAAATGGAAATGGAAAAATAGAAAAATAAACAATGCAAATTAGAGACAAAGAAGATATAGTGCTGCGGGGAGAATCCTAGAGTTAATACAAGCCATGTAAAGGAAGCTGCAAATCTCTTTCAATACAACTGTGATTAGATGCATATAAATATCAAATAAATACGAATAGAATATAAAGTAATATTTGCAGCACTTATAATTAATAAGTAAGTGAGTCACCTCCATTAATGTTGGGGAATAGTAACATCCCCCGGACATACTTCAAAATAAAAGAATATATCAACGGACATTTTTGGGGTTAAAAAACGTATTGTTATTATTAATTTGTTCTTCCCACTTATTACATACTTTTGTCTATGCCCCTGTTTCTTCAGCTGCCTATATGCTTGATCCTGGTGATTTATGGATAATGGTCCAGTAAAAAAATGGGTGTTCATCCCTGCCAAAATCATGGGACGGGTGACAAGGCAGGGCTGTCACATGATCTTGTGTGATCCAGAGAGACTGCCCTCTACAACTACTGGGTGTTTGAAGCACAGTTGTCAACATTCTGGAATTTGCCAGGACAGTCTCTGTTTTTTTGGGTGTTGTCCAGTCAAACTTGGGTCTGCGACCTACTGCTTTGTACTGTCATAATGATATCAATTTATCAGTTTTGAGAGGTGGATCGCAAGCTTTCAAGACTAAGTTGCTAGGTACCTTCCTCAGGCATTAATGAGACTAAAACAAAATATCCTAATAACAATACACAGGCCACAGCTTTAAAACAATAGAAAAAATAAACACAGGAGCATTTAAAAGAATGATCTCAGCAGTAAATTAGCAAGTCTTGTAGCATTCAGTTTAGAGCATCTTTGGTCTGTTCACTGCCTGGTAAAAGGAGCCATGACATCATTTGACACAATGAAGTTTTCAACTTTTTGCAGTTGAATTACTGTGCACAGGTAGAACTGCTTTTCAACTGTGTGTGTCTGTAAGATTATTACAGACTTACCCAGCATAAAGTAATGTATTCCAGACGCATATTACCTGTACCAGGACGACTGGAGCTCCCATGGTCACGCAACATACCCTGCCCACGTTAGGCCACGTACTTACCACATCTATGGACAGATCTCGCAAACATTTCCAAGGATAGACTATTTCTTGCCAGTTTTGTCGCTTCTCTCATAGACCCGTATAAATAAAATGCTGCCTGCGCACAGTCATTAGTAATGATGAGACAAGCATGCATTTAATAGGACCTAAAAAACAGGACTGAGTCAGCAAATCCGGGATTATTGGTAACAATGAGTGTGAGAGAGCTACACAGGATGTTGAGAGGGGTCTAGGACACTTCTTCGCCGCATTTTCATCGCTGACAGTTCAGCGCGGCAGTTAGAACGCTGAACTGTCAGCAATGAAGTATAACGCGGCCGTTTCACCGCGGCTGCAGCTTTGTAAGAGCTGACAGTTCAGCGCTGAACTGTCAGCTCTTACAAATCTAAAAGTAAAACTAAAATAACCCCCCTAATAAATGATTCCCCCCCCCCAACAGTAACACTAAACACTAAACCCCAATACTAACACTAAAATTAACCCCAATACTAAAATTAACCCCCTAAACCCTAATACTAACCCCCGACCCCTAATACTAACCCCCGACCCCTAATACTAAAGTTAACCCCCTAAACCCCAATACTAACCCTAATACTAACCCTAATACTAAAGTTAACCCCCTAAACCCCAATACTAACCCTAATACTAACCCCCTACCCCTAATACTAAAGTTAACCCCCTAAACCCTAATACTAACCCCGACCCCTAATAGTAAAATTAACCCCTAACACTAAACACTAAACCTAATTCTAACCCCCTAAACCCTAATTCTAAACCAACTAAAAGCTGTAAAATACTTACCTTTACCGATGAAATGTCCCGCGATGAAATCTCCAGCGACGATCTGTCTTGTGCTGTAGAGTCGGCGGTGAAGCGGCTGCGCGGAAGCAGCCGCGATGAAGTGTCCCATCCCCTGTTGAGAGCTCAATGTAATTATTAATCACATACTCAATGAAATCACAAACAACATGTGGGAAAAAGAAAAAACGAAAGTCTTTGAACATGAGGATGAAAATGTGCCTTGAAACAAAAGTTTTACATCAAAACTGAAACTGTCTCATGCTATGTAATGTTTCAGTGCACTCACTGTGGAAGCCACTTGTGTGTCCTTAAACTGTACACAGCTTTTATGTTTTAAGTATATTTTGTTTTTGCTTTAAGTTACAAAAAAGCAAACATTTGTGTGTCTGTCTATTTTTTTTAATATCTATCTATAAATCGATGTATCTACTTATATGTGTGTATTAATGGATAGACAGACAGATAGTTAGGCAGGCAAACAGACAGACAGAAAGGTAGATTGGCACACAGTCCTAATGACAGACATATTGACACACAGACATAATGACAGATAGGCAGATTGACACACAGAATGACAGATAGGCAGACTGACACACAGACAGAATGACAGGCAGATTGACACACAGACATAATTACAGGCAGATTGAAACACAGACAGAATGAAAGGCAGATTGACACACAGTCAGAATGACAGAAAGATTGGCACATAGACAGAATTACAGACAGGCAGATTGACACACAGACAGAATGACAGGCAGATTAACAAAGAGACTTAATGACAAATTGGCAGACTGAGACATAGACAGAATGACAGATAGGCGGATTGACACACAGACATAATGACAGGCAGATTGACACATATACATAATGACATGCAGATTGACACACATACATAATGACAGGCAGATTGACACATATACATAATGACATGCAGTTTGACACACATACATAATGACAGATAGGCAGATTGACACACAGACATTATGACAGATAGGCAGTTTAACACAGAGACATAATGATAGATAGGCAGATTGACATAGACATAATAAAAGATAGGCAGATTGACACAGACATAATGACAGGCAGATTGACACACAGACAGAATGACAGTTAGGCAGAATGACACACAGACAGAAGGACAAAAAGACATAATGACATAGATACATATTAACACCCAGTGTGATGATTATTTGAAAATACACTATAGCTCACATAGTGAGCTCAGTTATATGTATGTCTCATAGATAAACATGATGCACAGCAGTGAATTGTTTAATTAGTACATGTTGATTTATATTTTGGATATTGATCTAAACCTTTTGTATATATTAAAAAAACAATGAACCCACGTCCATTATGACAGACATCTGATCTGGTCCAATAAGAGCAGCAGCCTCTGGCTAGATTATTTTTCTCCAAACTTCATTTATTGCATTGTTTCTGTTCGTCTAATTGAGTTTTTAATCACCTTTTTCCATTTGAGGTGATTAAACAACATAATAAGGCCCAGGTTAAAACCCTGAAAGGCCTACTTCACATACATGATAAATGTCACTCAAACTCCAGAGTTGAATTATAGTGAATAGATCCAAATGTGCTTTAAAACAGAAGATGTATGTTCCGTTGGCATACTTAACACCAACACTGTTCATATATTAACCAAATATTTGCAGGAATGTGTTTCAAATCTGATGGACAATATCCACCACAATCACCACAGTTCCAGCAAGTGTTAGGATATATAGAAAAAAGTTTTTTTTTAATAACTTTGTTTTTTAAACTATTCCCAGCCATTTGCTATTTCCTTCTATCTTTTAACCTTTATCCTAAAGAATGGTGTAAAAATGGATTTGGCATAACTGTATATATATCTCACTGAATGTATAACCCAGATATCTGTGCATACATTATCCCCCTGGAAAACCTAAATAAAGAAGGGAAAGACGTAAAATATGACTTTTACACTTTTAAATTCAGGTTTAAGCTATGTAAACCTGATGGTAATGCCTCATGAAAGTCTGCCTTGGTTTATTTATGTCACACATCTTATTAACTCTCTCCTTCCTGGATTGACATGTCTTTCCAGAGTGGCACTTATATAGGTTGCATGGTGTAAAATGTGTAAGATAAGTTAGTAAAATAGGTGTCAGGAGAGCCGTAGGCCTGAAAGTTGGATCTAGGAGGAACCCAATAGCAGAGGTGTGCACACGCTCACAGAAGCTCCTCACTGACGGAGAAATAATAGAATGCTACAGGGTCCACAGCCAGTAAGCGACAATTAAATAGAGAGCAAACTGGACCATGACTGTTGATGTTATGCACATCTCTATATAGAGATGGAGGGATAGATAAGTAGATGAAGTGGTGGATGTGTAGGTAGGTGGATAACTTAAAGAAGGAGTAAAGCCGAAGATGTATTTTTTTTTTTACATATGAAAGGCTATTATCTTTTGAATGGTACTTCTGCAAAGATATCCCCCAAAAAACAAAGACTTGGGACAACTCATTTTGTGAAGCTGTTGTCGGCCCTTGCTAAAGGTGTGTCTGCGTATTAATCATTTACGATGGGAGGAAAGCATGTGTGAATGGCAATGCGAAGGTGCATGCATTCTAATTCTAATATGAACACCTAGGAAAGATGAAAGTGGAGCAGGATTGAATGTAAATGTGAGCACATGTGAATGCGCATATTGATTACTAGGAAGGATGACATTGTAGGACACATAGACAGACACAGGATGTCGGCGCTGTAGTATGAGAAGGAGTTCAGATTTATAAGTATGTTGTTTGTTTTAGCACATTAGACCAGGATAAAAGGTGATCATTTGAGTAATCCTTTCATATGGCAAATGTTTATTTTTAGGATGTTATCCAACCCGTGTACACGGGTTGCTACAAAATGCACTCTTTATATAAAAAAAATCTCTATAGATTGACAGACAAACCAATGGGTAAATGGGTTGATAGATGTGTAGATAAAATAGAAATATAGATAGATTGACATGTGTATATGTGTGTAGCTAGTTAAATATATATATATATATATATATATATATATAGAGAGAGAGAGAGAGAGAGAGAGAGAGAGAGAGAGAGAGAGAGAGAGTAGATAGATAGATAGATAGATAGATAGATAGATAGATAGATAGATACAAACGCATAAACTGATAGATGCATGGGTGTATAGATGGATCAATAGATAACTACCTAGACAGATACATGGATGATCTACAATAGATACGGTATAGACAGATGGATGGATGGATAGATAGCTGAATGATATCTGTAAATTAAGAACAGTGTTGAAGTTCAGAGACTGAGATATATTTTAGCATTTTTCAGACAAATGGAATGTATAGATATTTAGGCGGGTAGATAAACAACTCTTTAAGAGGAAATGAGAGACGGTTGGTTCCCACAAAAAAACCTCTAAAAGTGCAGCAGGTGAAAAGGTTTTACATACCTTATGTGCACAAGAAATCTCAAATGGCTGACAAGTACTTAGTAATTGGGCTTATCTTTATTTAATGTGTAGGGTAGTATCACAAAGGGATAATTAAATGAAATTGATTTTGTTTGTCAAGAAATGAGATGGCATACGTAAAACTAAAGAGTTTAGATTTTCGGAAATTAAATGCTCAACCACATTAGTGATCCCATTAGTACCAGTAACCTGAATGGAGAGTGGTGATATAGAGGACAGTAAGTAGTTGTCACTATTCTGTGAATTTACATAATAAACTCTAGGATGGAGTATATATCTCACATTAAGACTCATGAGAATGAAGGCCATTATGTCAAGATGGACATATCCACATTCCTTTTACACTTTTTTCAAAATTATTTAAGGTCTCCGGGGACCCTATATTAAAGATATTTATAGTTATAGCTCTGATAACTATCTACATTAGGCTTCACGGAGTTTAGGATAGGTCCTATGCTATTTTTGTTGACGCAAACTATTTGAATACATGTTTTAAACATTTGTTTGGGTGGGGCTTATATAGATCTACCCAGTGGTGTATCTTGATTTTGTGCTGCCCTAGGCAGACAAAATCCGGGCACCCCCCTACCCAAGCTGCACACCCACGTTACACACCTAAGACATGCCCCATCACCTCCATTTCATGACCCCACATCACACATAACATTCAGACTCACATCACTCCTACTCCCATCACACTCAGTCACACACTCCTACTCCCATCACACTCTGTCACACACACTGACTCCCATCACACACACTGTCTCCCATCACACACACTCTGACTCCCATCACACTCAGTCACACACACTGTCTCCCATCACACACACTCTGACTCCCATCACACTAAGTCACACACACTGTCTCCCATCACACACACTCTGACTCCCATCAGCACTTACCTTTCCCTGGTGGCTAGTGGCAGGCAGCATGGTCCCTCCATGCTGCCTGTTCGGCTCCCCGGCGATTGTGCCGACAGGTCACGTGACATCAGCGCGCCCGTCACGTGACTGTCGGCACTTCCATGTCACACTGCATGGAGAGCCGAACAGGCAGCACGGAGGTTTCTTCCGATCCCCTCTCACCTCCGTCTCTGCCTGCAAGCGCAGTGTTTTTTCTTATTTTTTTTTATTTTCAGTGCTGGGGGGCGCTGCCCCCCCCAAAATTTGCCACCCTAGGCATCCACCTAGGATGCCTCGCGGTAAATACAGCACTGGATCTACCGCCAGCTGGTATTTTACAAGTAGGCTGCTCAAAAACTGTCTTGGGGCCAATGTTATGGCAGCCTTATAGGGGATTCCCTAGTTTTCTTAGGATATACATCCAGAATGTTTTATTCCACAGGTTGACACACACAAGAAATACAACCATAAGTGTACAATATGATAATAGAGGAAATTTCCAATGGAAAAAATATTACAAAATATTACTATTCTATTAACCTTTTCCTCTTCTGAAATTGAATATTTTAGCCATCTATTATGACACCACCAAAATTCTAGATTTCCATTAACAGACCCTTAAAAGACAACTGTAGTCCTACAATAGCTTACAAACTGATAACAACAATATTGCATAAAATAATTAATGATGGGATGCATGAAATACCACTTTTTTGTGTCCCACTCTGCTCATAAATACGTGGAACTGCATCCATAGAGGAAAAATATCAATGGGATCCGACCAAAAAATCTCATCCCTGTTTACGACGATTTGCGCATGTGCTGCCAGCATCCAAACTGGCAGCCGCTGACACTTTACAAAAAAGCACATGTGCAGAACACCAGCAACAAGCAGGGATGTGCAACTGATAAGTCCAGCTATCTATATGGGGAGAGTGGGAGCTAAACAAAAATAAAAGGTATTTTATTTATCTGTTCATTAAACATTTTCTGCACTATTGTACATTTTATTTTCAAGACTATAATTGTCATTTAAAGGAAATATATTACCGTAACTTCTACAAAGAAACTATACACCTTGGTAGACAACTAGTTCATTTATTTTGAAGATGAATATAAAAAATACTATTATTTCAAAACAATATTTTTTTGATACATAGGTCTATAGAAGTCATCGTTATTCAATGCCATATGAACTCTTTATACAATATCCTACCTAATAAGCGGTTTATATAATAATTATTATCACTATTATTGTCAATAAAGTACTACTTGATACATCGAACTTGCTGGGCCTGTAATACATTCCCTACAGGAAACGTTCTCATTATAGGGAATCATTCAATACTAACTCTAGCACACTTTCATCCCACTGCTATGATCAGAAATCTTTAAGAACAATCTGCTTGCTGTTTGTTTGTTTTTTTCCAGATGTTGGCTGTACCGCATAATACTCTAAGAATCAAATGGTCACAATTTATGCATAAAAAGGTTTTGTTGGGTAACATAATTGGACATATTACACATTGTGCATTCAAAGAAGAGAATTTCCATCTGAACAGTAGCATAATTGCAGATAATTTCTAACATACTGAGAATGCTTATTGAATAAGACCTCCTGTGAGGAACAAAAAAAAAACGGCAAAAGATATGGCTACCAAATTAATATTTTTTATTTATATGCTGTTCAGTACTTTTTTTTTTTTACTTTTCCACAAAAGGAATAAGACCTTTTGGAAGGAATTGACAGATATTTTGTTCTTCATACAAAATGTAAGGGTCTACTCAATATAGACTGATCTGGCCCAAAATGGGGACAGATCTGTCAAAGTAGTCTAATTTCTGAAATTTGGCTACTCACTATAGCCAATTACAGCCCGCAATCAGCCATTTTAGCCAGGTGTGTTGGCTGTCCATAGGCCCAATATAATTAGTTAATGTAAAATAAAATACCACCTACCCCTCCTATCTCTAACCTGCCCAGGTAGGCGGGGGGGGAGGGGCGAGGCACCTGTACAAGAAACACCCTTGGGGGGCCAGGGAAGGACCCATCAAATAATATAAAAGAATCTACCTAATGCTAAAAAATACAAAATAATTGAACCGGCAAAAAAATATAAAAAACATGGATCCTATACATCCGTCCTACGCAGATGATGTCAGACAATCATAAGCCCCCCCCTATCCCAACTTTACCATTCACTGGTTTTCAAAACCCAACCCCTTGATTATTGATTTGATTGGGGGAGGGTCCAGAACCCAGAAGTGAATGGGGAGGCTCGAGGCTTCTATTTTGGTGATTCAAACTCTGGAGGCCAAGTGTATGAAGGAAACAAATCTTGTCTTCGGTTCAACAGGTTTTAAATCACCGCCGAAAACACCTACAATACATAAACGGTCTCAGTGTTTCCTATGTCTATAAGTTTTACAATTGTTCCAGCCAGAGTGAGCATGTACTACAGAGTTATATTTGGGTTAAAGACATGTTTTAAACCCATAATGGCTGTAAGGTCTACTAGTAAAATCTACATTCTACTAGAAGTCGAATAATTCCCATCTACATGTTGCTGGAGATTTTAATATTTGGTATTATTGATTAGATGTGATATTTTGGTATGTAACATAAGAATTATAATTCCTAACAGGTTAGTTTATTCACAAATGTGCCATCAGACTAAGTATGTATACAAAATATATTTATAGAACAAGAAGTATAGTTAGGAGAAATGAAAGTAGAAGATATGTTTTTGTCTGTTGATAGAGTTTAGTCTAGTTCAATGATAGTGAACCTAGTGGCAATCTGAGTCATCTGAGGTGGCTTTCAGCATGCACCTACAGTAACATTTTGGTGGACAGTTTTTATGTGAACTCATTGGTACAAGAGTAATTATAGGAAGGGAATTAGAGCAATAATGTGCAGAGTGGCTGATATAGATGGGGAACAAAAATGCCTGAAATCTGAGAACTTCATCTTGGATTCTTGAAGATTCTTGAAGAAGGTTGTTCACTCAAGTCCAAAAATGTTCACCATCACTAGTCTACTTAATTTCTAGTGCCATGCTAGAATAAAAGCAATTAAAGTCTCCTAACTGTGTAAACTTAATTGTAATCAGCATGATTGTCCCATTGGTTTCCATTTTGTTTGTTCCTATTTTGCCTTATAATTGCTATTTATAAATATGGCTTAAGAGGGGGTCAGTTTTTTTTATAAATTGTGCATTTTTTGTTTATTTTTACTTAGTGTGTATTTTTCCTATTGTGCTACTATATTGTATTTACCTTTGCACACGCTAAAGACTTAAGTGAATGTTTTTTTTAATAATTCTTACTTTTCATTTGAAAATTTCACCAGCTTTTAGCAAGTGCTAATGGAAAATGCAGAAAGAAGATTTGCAAACATTCCCATTGTTTATTTGCAAATATGCCCATTTTTATTCCCAATTTGCTCATATTTACTATATATAATATATATAGTAAATATAGATTTGCACATAAAATGTATTCACTTTTTTAGTACAACACAAAAATGTGGAGTTTTTTTGTTTTAATAAAGTGACTCATTTATCATACTATCTTATACAAATGCTTCATCACAAAATTAGGTTCTTTGGGTTAACAGAGATTTTCCTCAAACTAATTGCAGAGCAATCCATCTGGCTCCACTTTTCTTTTGATTAATCATATACGAAGCAACATACTATAAAAATCAGAGTCTATTGTTTTTACAAAACGACAACTATACACTTATTTTCATCACATGTATGTAAATATTTATTGTGTGCTTTTATATGTTCCTATGACTACAGTATTACACTCATTTTTAAAAGTATCACTCCAGTTAAAAATAGACATGCATTTATTCCGTTTTTTATATTTCCAATGCTTAACTTAAAGTCTTACCTTTTGCTTGCCTTTTCCTGGCCATTGATCCTTGTATATAGAGAAGAAATCTGTCTCCTGTGCAAATATGTGGTGCTGTAGTAATTAGTAGTCACTATATCAATAAAATATTTACAATCCACACTTGTGCAAATATAGTGGCACTTGTGCATACAGTCTCTCAAAATGAAGTGTTAATCCACCAAAAAATTGTACAGTCTGTTCACAGGTCTCGTGAAGCTGGTCTTGTGAATCCACCTTGTATCTGACACCTAAAGCCAAAGCATGCCCACTGGCACAGCTCAACATAAAAAGCTAGGAGTATTAGTAGTGTTATATGGTACAATTTACTTCTATGTTTCTATAAAAAAAAATTGGGCAGACTAGATGGACCGAATGTTCTTATCTGCCGACACATTCTATGTTACTGTGATACAAAAGATAAAAACACGCTCACAAAGATGGCTCTGTTTCAACCTTGAAAAACAGTATCTTTTGCAAAATAGCCATAGGATGTTAAACTGATCAATCACTGACGAATGATGTCACATATCTGGAATTCCACCTGACCAACACGTTTCGCCCATCAGACTTCTTCAAGGGTCATGAATGGCATTAATCCTTCAAAATGATAGAATTCTTGTCACCATCCTGAGACTGCCAAAAATGGGCATAGTCACATAAATCAGGCAATTGAGCTCCAGTCATCCTAGAACTCATTTCAGTTAATTTCTTGGCAGTTTATTGTTTACATGCAATACAAAAAATAAGGGGAATGATACAATAATGTAGCAGTAAACTGATCATCTTCAATACTTAGAAATAAAACATAAATATAAAAAAAAACAGTCAGGAACAAACAATTTGGACTTTCAGAGATGAATAAAAGATGTAGCCGTGCCCCTCCATCACAATTTATTATCAAGTCTCAATATAAAATAGACCTATATATGGTGGTTGATAACATCTCCCATGTCACCAAGAGCCCCAGAGATCTTCAAAATTCTCATGAAGACCTGCAGCAATCACACACAGATTTTCAAGCGTACACATTTTGTTAATCTTGTCACAAACATCTATCCAGGATAGCTATAGTGTTTTCCATAGGCTTGCAAAGTACATTGTAGTACTCAATATCATATCTCCCGGGGGTGTAGTCTGGGGAGGGGGGGGGTGTGACACTAGGGGGCAGAGTCTGGGGAGGGTGGGTGTCAGTGCTACCGCTCATGTGCAATAAGATTGTCAGTCACTTGAGATCCTGGCATCTGAAAAGTATCTGGGACACCGGAGAATGCAAACAGGACCGCGGGA
The DNA here is from genome assembly GCA_036172795.1 of Pelodytes ibericus. NCBI lineage: Eukaryota > Metazoa > Chordata > Amphibia > Anura > Pelodytidae > Pelodytes > Pelodytes ibericus. The sequence goes on from CM069859.1 coordinate 198,171,583, forward strand.
TTGTGGTCCTGAGTCCTGCTGTCCCACTGAGCTTTTTGCGACGGGACAGTTGGACATAGCTCCAAATTTGGGGCTGTCCTGCGCAAAGCGAGACTGTTGGGAGGTATGCAATATGACAAAACATTATTGAGCATATTGATATTATATTTAAAATGATATAGTTACACCCTTAAGAACCATTGAAAATCTATGACATGATAACTCCTTGATCCTTAACATCCTTAAGGTTGAAATGTCCTGCTAATTTATAAAATGCAGCTCTTCGGAGTACTTCTGTTACCAAGCTACTGGGACATATCTGCCAAGATCCCGGTACTGGGACATGGCATAGGTCAGGGTGAAGTGAAAAAGAGGAGGAGTCACATCATGTTGCATGACATCACACAAGATTCCTACACCCTGCAAGACTAAGTCTCAGCTCCAGGTTTCTGGAACACATTTCTTCAAAGTGTAAACGAAGTATATCTTATAGACACACATAGTTTAGGCGGAATGCTGCTTGTGCACAGGGCAATATTCAGTGCATATGAATCAGTAATGCCAGTACAAAACTGAGTTTGATGGGACAGGATCCCAAATCCTAAGACTTCCTCTATCTTCCGGATGGTCATGACCAGCATGATAGTATATATATTAATATTATAGAACAACATATTTTTGATCAGATACATGATATGTGCAGATGTGACTGAAAGAGCATATGACTCTATAGTTATTTGTATGATGGAATTTTTCACTGCATACCACATGCTTCCATCGTAGCTCCTCACTTGCTGAAAGCAGCATTGTGTTTTTCATATTTTCCATTAACAAGACATTGGTTATCATACTTTTTATTCCTAGCACTTATACTAAGCTACTGCTTTGCAGAGGATTTGCAATTCTAGCTGGAAACGCTCTCCTGATATTCTTTTCCAGAGGTTTCTTCCTCTTTTTCCACTTCATCTAAGCCAGAAAACAGTTTTTCTTTGGTTTATTGATGAGCTCAGTCCTTGAAACAAAAATATTCCTTATTATATATATATATATTAAATACAGCCTTATGCGGTGAAGTAGGAGAGTTATTCGAGAATCACTTAGAGTAATATTATTATTTTATTTATAATCTGCCAGCATATCCCTCGGAGCTGTGGCATGGAATTTCTTTCTCATTGATTATGTTCAATGGATATGTGTTCCCCTTCAGCCCAAGGTAAACCAAGTGGTTACAGAGACTGTGCTTGATGACTGTGTGGTTTATTTATACAACACACAATCACAGTTGCGCAGGAGCAGATATAACTAAGCAAATACACTACCAACTTGAGCTGGTTTCTTCAACTTAACGAATATACACAATAGATTCTCTCCTGCACCTTAACCTTGGATTTTCTATTGAACTGGATGCGATGTAACAGAGTTAAAACTACTGAATTAGAAATATGGATGTATTAAAAAATCAAATGCTGAAAAGCACCTGATTTGTGTGGGGGAATCTCCGCAGAGGACCATTTCCCTCACTCCAAAGTATGAGGAGTTATAGAAAAGAGCAATCGCAGTTATCGATAACAAACTCTGCAGTGAGGAAGTTTTTAAACGTAACCCACAATGTATGACGATCTTAAGGTATAATGTGTTGGGAAGTTTAATTGAGAGGTATCTTATGGGTAAAGGCAATTTCCCCTTAATTATATATTTCAGTACAGTGTGTGTGTTTGTGTGTCTGTGTGTGTGTGTGTGTGTCTGTGTGTGTGTGGGGGGGGGGGGGTTGTCCTGTTTGTTTATGCACCAACGTCAATGTTTCGATTCAGGAATGAATGGCTGGCACACATACTGAAACGCTGTGAGTACTGAGACAAACCATCGACAGAAACTTTCAGTTAGACATAAGTTTGCTTTTGACTAAATAAAATGTCTCTTTGCACGGGTCTGTACTGAACACACCTCCTGAAAGATAGGAGGGGGTCATCTGCTCCCCTGCTATTGGCTGCTTGCCCTGCGATTGATGTGCGCACATGCCAATCACGGTGGAAGCTGGTCACCCGACCGTTTCTGTCTGCTGCTTTGGGCAGAACTTACATATCTTTATTTCTCATTATAGGGTTTAATTTAGTATTAGCACCTGCCTAATATTTCCCAATGACTAGTCAAAAGTTATATATATTCCATAGACTAACAATACAATTTCTACTTCTTAGAGTTATAACAGTTGATCCCCACTATTCTAGATGTGTACTATATGATCCTCGGATAGTACTATTGGAATTCTGAACATTCAGCACCCCATAAATGTTTGAGCAGAGCCCTACTCACCTTTTGTTCTGGTATGTCCAAACCGATTATGTCACAATCTACTATGCTGTATATGCTGGCACTTTATAAATAAATGTACATTAATAATGAATGTGTACCACTGGAGAACCCGTCTGAAATTTAAAGAAAATAACAATACCACATGGTATGCTCTTCTTATTCTTCTTGACTGAACACAGAGTAGGCAACTTATGTCTCTGGCTATCCTACCCCTGTGCCTTAACCATCCATCAAGTGTCATTATAATTAATACCCCTGTAGTGTTGAGAGGACACACCAGGGCACAAAATCCAGTAGTTTCAGTTGTAGTTCACAATTAAAAGAAAAGCTGCGCCATATACAGCCACCAAATCGTCACTAGACTACAACTCCCTTAATACCAGTATTTTAGCTCCATCAGTACCACTGTGTTTCCCTCAGTATTATGGGAGTTGTAGTCCAGCAAAAGCTTTAGGCCCTCCTATTGGCCAGCTCTGGTTTAAAGCAGTATGAGTTGCACACTTTTATTTCTAAAGAAGGGGTATCAAATGATTGTCATTTTTTTTTATTTTTTTTTGTGTGATGCACAGTATTAATTTAGAACAATGGGCGTTCACTTATACAATAGGTTATTGTACAGATCGAAATATAATTGTAACATGCAGTTTGCCCACAAATAGATTTCTATTTCCCTTTATCCACATGAATATTTGTAACAGAAAGACCTTGCCGTTTAGATTTTTTTTTTTTGAAGGACAGAGAATTTCCAGAAGCTTGGTTGTGTCACATTGTATTGTAAGAGATGCAGTTATCTCGCCGTGTGGATAATTTAGGAAGAATGTGTCAAAATCTGATCGTGTGTCACCTACTGTGGCTTGTTATGCTATTATTGTTAAGGTACTACGCCTGCCTAAATTGTATGTTACTACGCATAGAAAATGAATTGGAAAAAGAAATTCTCTGCGGTGACAATCTCCTTCTCTGCCCAAATTAAATATTGCAATGCATGTGTATGTCTTATACTGAAGGAACCATAACATTTAAAGAATCTTATTTTGATGCTTAAAAATAAACCATGAAACAAAAAGATAAAAACAAAGGACGGATGTCCAAATTGTAGATATGTACTGCCCATAAAGCTGGTAAAACTGTAATTCAATGGGGTATCCCAAGAATGTGGATTGTATAGGTTACTTGTCAAAGTAATGCTCCTCTGCCAGCTTAGACTCAAATTATTTATATTATGTCTGCAGTGAATGTATAGGTTGTTCATGGGAATATATATATTACCAGAACACATATATTAAGATCTGTTGCTTTAAATAAAGTCTTGGAGCATACAAAACACATGATTTAGTATACCTATTCAGGATATACAATTATAACAAACAATTGTATTGTTTATGTATACAAATATAATGTGAAGATCCAAATCAAGCATATAGTTTGTTTGTATATGGTAGAGGAATGCTGCATATAGCATGCACACTGTTTTGGTGTGTGTATAAAAACATGCCATTATTGCAGCAACATACTTATTTACAGGAGCCATTTCTCTATGTTGTAAATGTGTGTAATAGATATAAAATGCACTTATTTACAATTATCATGTAGTTTCACTTTGAAAATAATTTCCCTGGGACTTCTAAATCCAGTAACCTCCAATAAAAAGATATTTAGAGCACTGTGTACTAGGATTTTTAGGAAATAGCGAAAACAGAGTTTCCTGCTTATGACATCACCTGTGGCTTGATATGCAAATTAGCTGATTGTCAATGGGAAATGTGTAATTTGCATATCAAGCCACAGGTGATGTCATAAGTAGAAGAAACCACAGACACATGTAAAACTCATTTTTCTCCTAATTTAGACATTTGCTTGCAAATCTGCTAACACAATGTATAGATCATTTTCAGTATTTTATTTTATTATCTACATTCACAGTATAAGCAATGTTTAGGTGACACAGTCCTTTTAAAGCGCCTCCTTATCTATAAATGTTGCATTAAAACCTGTATCCGCACATAATACACATATTTTCAATTGTTGAATTTTCACATACCCTAAGGTATTTTCCATTATTACCTAAGTGTATAAGGGATGTCAAGAATACTTTATTTATTAATAAAAAAAAGTACATATAGATCAGACCAAAACATCAAGCAAGATGTTTAATGTACCGTCTTTGACGATGGCTCCCAAGATGTGCATACATCTTGTTGTCAGTAAATAGTGTGGAAATTCAGAGATCCCTGCCAACTCCAATATCATGTAGCAATGCCAACCTAGTGCTTTATCTCTTGATGCAACTGTAATAAACGATCTGCCCATGGGACAAAGCAGACTGTTTAAATCCTTTTAAAATAGATGTATTCTAGTATGACACCTATGGAGTTTTTGGAATAATTCATTCTGACACAAAAGTAAGATGATCATAAAAAAAAAAAACCAACTAAATAGGTATAATTAATTGAAATGCAGAGAAATGCATGTGTTAGTGGAAAAGGATTGAAAGAGTATAGCAGATGTTCACAAATAAATAAAATTAAAATAAAAATAAATACATTTTACCGCCCACCAGCTGAAGAAGATTTTTAAAACACGTCCTGTGGGGTGTAGCTGTCTTTTAGTGCAAAACAATCCCTATTGTTCAATAACCTGGCCAGGTGAGCAAACCCAGTGGGTAAGGGAATTATTTTCTATAGACTTTTTATATATATTGTACATTTGCTATGCTTATACAGCTATATATGTTTATTTTATGTCTGTAATTTTACCCTCTTTCATGTATAGCTGTTATCTTTATTTTGTATGTATGTTGTCCATGTGACCACTTATCTATGTATATCTAGTGGCCTGTGACTACATATATCCTCTTTTTCTTTTGTCATTTATACATATAATTTTTATAAATAAATTTATATATTTTTATACTTACTCTGTCTTTGGAGTTTATTGAGTTGGATCTATAGCGCTGTCTCATTCTATAATATTCAATAATAAAATATGATGTTCACATTTATTGTTGCGGCAAAGCCCTTTCGAGCTATTTTCTTAGACATAGCCAATCTATGTCATTCCAATGCACAGCTATAGTATTAAGCCTGTGGATCAGAGCGAGTTCAGCTTTTCATTTAGAGCTGCTCAGGTTCAGATTGCTGAAATTGCTAGAGTGTATACCATTTGTAATCATTACTGTTGCTGTTTGTGCACTTGCACTCCTGTGTGAACTCTGGTATAATTAGTTGGGATGCACTTTGGAGATTTCTGTTCATTTCGAGCCTCTCAGATGCAAATGAAGTCACATGACTCCGCGGAATGCAGATTCAAGTGAATTAAATTGTACTGTAAGAGAGCACAGGGAGACATGTTCTGATGTGAGCTTGACCTGTTACTCGGAGGATCATGCAATTAGATGGCAAGTATGTTGTGTTACCGTGGTCTAGTTTGCTCATCCTGCCTGCCCATTTTTCTACATTGCTGAAAGTATGACATTATCTCATGTTCCCTACAGGTTTATGCTTTTTTTGATAAGCTTTCTTGGTTTTTCTTAATGCATTAGCCTATGACATGTTTATTGGAAAGTGAATCCATGCAATTTATACAGTCTTATAACTGCAGCTTAAGAATACTTAAAGATGTTGGCATTTTGATACAAATGGAGCATTCCATTTTCTTGACTTCCTTTTGCTTTTGTAGCAAAATTATGTTACCCCCATCAACAATAAAATAAAAAGGAATTATTGGGAAAGTCATTTTTAAAAATAACTAAAATATATATATATTTTAAATAAAATATACATTTTAAATTAGCTTTTATATTATATATTTTTAAATATGGGGTTAATGAGCCTCACTCTGGTATTTCAGAGATTGGTACCCAAATAAAATATAGACTTACCACTTGGTAACATAGAAACATAGAAACATAGAATGTGTCGGCAGATAAGAACCATTCGGTCCATCTAGTCTGCCCAATTTTTTTTGAGTACTTTTATTAGTCCCCCTTTCCCGGTCTTATAGCTAGGATAGCCTTGTGTCTGTCCCACGCATGCTTAAAATCCTTGACTGTGTTTACCTCTACCACTTCTGCTGGCAGGCTATTCCATACATCCACTACCCTCTCAGTAAAGTAATACTTCCTGATATTACTTTTAAATCGTTGCCCCTCTAATTTAAGACTATGTCCTCTAGTTGTGGTAGTTTTTCTTTTTTTAAATATACTCTCTTCCTTTACTGTGTTGATTCCCTTTATGTATTTAAATGTTTCTATCATATCCCCCCTGTTACGTCTTTACTCCAAGCTATACATGTTAAGATGCTTTAACCTTTCCTGGTAAGTTTTATCCTTCAACCCATGAACCAGTTTAGTAGCCCTTCTCTGAACTCTCTCCAAAGTATCAATATCCTTCTGGAGATACGGTCTCCAGTACTGCGTACAATACTCCAAGTGAGGTCTCACCAGGAGTGGTAATCCACTAGACTGTCTCCATTTTGTTCACTATTGCACTATCATCATTTAGTTCACCACTGGACTATAACAATTTCCCACTAACTACTGGAAGATATTGTAAATTAATTGTTTTATGTGATAAAGGGGGTTAGCATAAGACATACACTAGCAGCCATACATGACATTAACATACAGATCCTTTTTTTTATTGGTTCCAATAGGCAATTTCAATAAAATATATATAACTAACAACATGCATTGATTAATACAAGGTAGTTTTATAACTTTACCATTATAAAAATTAAAAATATTACTCTATAAAAGAAAATCTCTCTTTTTGAGAGAAAGGGAGCTCTTTTTATATGAAAAAAGTCTAACACTCACATGTGTTACCAATTAAACAAAGACTGTATGGAAATGTAGTGCCTGCTATTTTTCCTTATAGAATGGTCGACATTAGTGGCTGGGTTTAATTACATTAGCATTGGTGAAAATAATGCCATATATCATTTTGAAGTCTACACTAGACATGTGCATTCGTTTTCGGACGCATGTATTTTCGTCCGAAAATAGCATTTTCGTCCATTCGTCCGAAAAACGAATAACGAAAATGCTAAGCTAACGAAAGCCGAATGAACGAATGGTTAATAAACGAAAATCATTCGTTCATTCGTCCATTCGTAGTACTATTGCATTCTATAAGCCGAAATAGAGTCGGTTTATAGAATACAATTGCATAGTACACTTACATTCCATAAACCGACATAATGAACGACTTTCGGGTTATGGAATGCATGTAAGTCTATTGGCATTCTATAAACCGAACGTTCGGTTTATAGAATAGCAATAGGATTACATGTATTACATAAGCCGACAGCCTATAAACCAAACGTTCGGTTTATAGGCTGTCGGCATTTCTATTGCTATTCTATAAACCGAACGTTCATAAATGTATGAATGGAGACTTTGTCTCCGTGTAGTGAAATGCCGACAGCCTATAAACCGAACATTCAGTTTATAGGCTGTCGGCTTATGTAATACATGTAATCCTATTGCTATTCTATAAACCGAACGTTCGGTTTATAGACTTTCGGCTTATAGAAAACATGTAGTACTATTGCCTTTCTATGAACCGAACGAGAGCCCCATTCATAAGAATTTCTTATGAATGGGGGTCTCGTTCGGTTTATAGAAAGCCAATAGTATTACACGTATTCTATAAAACGAACGAATAAAACGAAACAAAACAAAAATAATGAACGAATTTCGTCTGAAACGAATGCAGTAATGAACTAAATTTGTTTTAGACGAAATAAATAACATTTATCCGAATGGACGAAAACGAAACAAAAATTTTAGTTTTGCACATGTCTAGTCCACACCTCAGTAAACTGATGGCTTTGCTTGCATTTCATTACCCAGAGTCCTTTGCAGAGATAATAACACAGTGTGGGGAAGTTTATGTCTGTTGACTAGTTGATAAATACTTTGTGTCAATTATCTCTCCTAGCAAAATAAAGACGAATGCTGGCATAGGATGGGGAAGGCTACCTCGAGATTTTCAGATTACAATAGGAAAGGGGGGGGAAAAGACCCATACGGATTGACTGAATGAGAGGTACTTTCCCACGCTGATAGATGGAGAAGGGAACCGAACTATCAGTCGAGGGTATACAAAATAAAGAGTGCTAGAATATGAATGATGTATATACTGTTGTATTTCTTGTTGTATATTTTTTTGTATATTGAAAAGCATAATAAAGAGATAAACATTAAAAAAATAAACCCCCCAAAAAAAAAAAAAAAAGATTAATACTTTTTGGTCAGGTTGATAAAAGTATGTATTCACTTCCATTCACACCCAAATGACCAAACAATCTCCAAAAATGTCTTTCCTTGTCAACTGGGATTTTACCACATCAAAATCTTAATTTACCATTATTTTACCTTCAGCTTCTATAAAATATATTTTCAGCAGTTCTCAAAAAGCACATAATGTATCAATATCATTTAAACAAACAGTTCTGTAAACAGTCACATACATTTATTCAACATGCAATTAAATTCTGAAAGTTTACAATGCCCACTAAGAAAAAGATAGACTGTCAATTCAGAACACTGAAGACAAAAGGATAAATAATAGGACTAAAACAAAAGAAAACATTTTTATATCTTTTTAGATATATTCTAGCAGTTGTGTAATTTTTAGTCGAGTTAATGGAACAATGAGTTTACTTTTTAATAGCCAAAAAATCAACTCTAGAATAAAAAGCAGAAGCGATTGTAACACAGATTATCTAACAGTATTGCCTATAAAAAAAAGAGTTTTATGATTGCTACAAATAATTTATGTGGTTGTTGGTACAGGGATACCATTGTCCAAGAAAAACATCAATATCAAAAACACTCATGATGAATTATTTGTCAAAATGTTGTATCACAAAGCATGAATCTCGGAGATTTTGAGACATTCTCCTTGACTCAAAGGAACAAAATGTCATAAACTCTATAAACACAAGCAAATAAAATAGCTGACAGGTGACTCAGTCCTCTTATATTGTACGTTGTCAATTGTACATACTACAAGCCGTGGGTCCCCTAATAGCTACAAACCAATGTTGTGAGATTATAGGAAAGATTTTCTCTGCGTCTTTTGCAAGACATTTAAAGATGGCCTGCTGCTCTGTTTCTATAGAAGCATATGCTGATAAAATGAAGCCCAGCGGACTGGTCTTATAGGAATTTGATGAAACATTAGAAAGCCTTTCTTAGATTGGTCCATTTATGGTATAATGAAAATGAGTTAGTTTACTTTGATTTCCTAAACTTTTTTTTCTATGCGGTGTGTATTCAGATCTCAGCAAGTGCATTCAGCCAGTATAAATTCATTCAGGCGAAATCTGAAAAGCACAATGGATATTTTTATTTTTTTAAATAAATTTGTTGGCGAAAATATTTTTTCCCTATTTTTAATACCCATTAGATGTGATTAAACACTGTCCATAATAACGTAATGTTAAACTGTACACAGAAAAAAAATAAAATGTTTATGTTAAAGATATGGCATTTGTCTGTTATATACTGCTCTGTATTTTAGAGAAAACAGGCAATGAGAACTTTAGAGAGAGATAGTAGAAAATGAAAACTTTTTCATTTCAAACTGAAGCTGTGTTTCAAATTAAAATTATGGTCAGTGACAAGCTAAGGCCCATATGATATGTAACTAATGGCATATATATTGATATTACTTTCATATTCTCCTGTGGTAGTTTTTCTTCTTTTAAATATACTCTCCTCCTATATTGTATCCCCTCTGTCTCATCCTTCGTATCACCAAATGCCTTTAAATTTGGATGAAATCAACCAAAAAATAGCCGAACAGGGACAGAACTTTAAGAAGAGGGGGAATACAATACTTTTTTTTTTTTTTTTATCATATTCTTTTTTTTTTTCCATATAGTTTTTATTAGTTTAATATATGATTCAAAAGATAAGCGTACGGGAAAAAGAAGTGGGAGGGTACAATGCAACATTTTTGGTTTGTCTTGAAGCATCTTTATACAATAAATTCTAAAGTAGGTATCGATAATATTGAAGAGTAAAATGAGGTTGTTGACATTTCGTAATTTAGAACAAAAACAGGTATGTAACATTTTATATAGAATTTAAACAGCCTAGTAGAGTTGAAGAGTATAGTAATGAAAGGATGGAAGAAAAGGAAATGAGAAATAGTATAGAAGAGAATGGGGTGTGGGGTGGGTGAGGATAAGGGGTATGGGTTGATGATAAAATGGCTGTCTTACAAGGTTGGTTTGGACCAGAGAATAGTAAGTGCCTTGTGGGAATACAATACTTAAAACGCTGAAGTTTCTATAAACTAAAGGCAATCAATTTGTCGGCCTGAATTAGGCAAAAATAGCTTTAAATCCTCTGAAATAATTACCCCTAAATCCCTTTCCTCAGATATTTAGGATAGGACTGTATTAATAATCTATGAATTCACTCACTTTTCAAACGGTGTTGGGTGAAAGACTCCACCGGTTGCCATATGTATACATATTCTATACGTTAGCCTTGGGTTAGTACTCATTTTAATCTACTGAGTCCTGTGGATTAAAATGAAACCTGTAAGATGGAGCTTGTATTTCACAGCATTTTTTTTTTTTTTACTATTGAATCTATTCTGGTAGCTCTGATCAGAACAAATAGCCAAATTATGGAAAAATCCATTGTCACGGGAGGGCTACTAGATGGGTAGCTCCTACCGGAATCAGTTCCACAAAATCACTCCTCAGGTCCAGTAAATATCCAATAGCCAAACGGGGCTATAATCAAGGCTCCCCTGCAAGCAATTCCCCCAACATAGCAGACGAGACTGGTCGTGTTGGGAAAACAAGAAGAACTGTTTATTGACACAAAACACAGGACATATATACAGGAAAACATCTTGATAACAAAAGTTGAACAAAAGAACTTCTTCACACCTACACAAAAGGACAGTACCTGGCAGCCAATCAGATGAAAGGTAGGATTAGTAGCAACCAATCCCCAGCAGGGGGCGTGCCCCACAGATCAGCAATTATATGCAAATTGGGCATTTAACTAAGCAACCAATCCGAACAGTGCCTACACGGGGGCTTGGTCTGAGCAACCAATAGGAAAACCGCCTACCTTTTGAAGAAGAGAATGAGCTCAGCAGCCAGGATAAACCTTTATTTTGAAGTGGCTGCTGAAGCTACATTCCTGGGGAAAGGGTACAAGGGATTAGGCTCTTTAACAGGGCACCATACATGTAACACACACAGTTAGAACAGGGGAAAATAACTCAGCCGGAACATGGGCACTGAGGAATGGAAAAACATGGTTGTCTGGAGGGGTGCTACCGTGACATTTCTCCCCCTTTCAAAGAGAGCCAGCTCGGGGTTGTCCACACGGATAAGCCTGAAGGTGGCGAGGAAAACACTGGGTGTGGTGTTGACTCACACGTCTTCTTGCCGTGATAAGCCATCTGCGTTTTTATTGTCCTTTCCCGGGCGGTATTGCACTGTAAAATTAAAGGGTTGAAGGGATAGGCTCCACCGCAATAGTCTACCATTGTCCCCGGACACTCTGTTCAGCCACACAAGGGGGTTGTGGTCAGTTAAGACAGTGAATTCCCGGCCATACAAGTACGGTTGGAACCGCTTTAGTGCCCACACAAGAGCCAGGCACTCTTTTTCAATAGCAGCATAGCCCACCTCCCGTTCCAGTAGCTTGCGACTTTGGTATGCTACTGGGTGCTCCTCTCCTTGGCTGTTGACCTGGCTCAACACGGCCCCGAGCCCAAACATGGAAGCGTCTGTGTGGACCAAAAAGCGTTGATTGAAGTTAGGAGCGGCCAAGACCGGAGAATTTCCTAGGGCTGTTTTTAAGGCTTCAAAGGCAGCACCACATTCTGGGGACCACAGGACTGTCCGGGGCAGGGTTTTCTTGGTAAGGTCAGTCAGGGGTTTGGCCAAAGAACTGTAATTGGGTACAAATTTTCTGTAATACCCTGCGTTACCTAAGAAAGCTAGGACCTGCTTCTTATTGAGCGGTACAGGCCAGTTGACAATAGCCTCAATTTTGGCGGGTTCAGGTCGCTGTTTCCCACTCCCCACCCGGTGTCCCAAGTACTGGACCTCGCCCATACCTATTTGGCATTTGTCGGGGCGGATAGTCATCCCTGCTGCCTGTATTCTGCCCAATACCACATCCAGATGCTGGAGGTGCTCGTCCCAAGAGTCACTGAAGATGGCTATATCATCGAGATAGGCGCAAGTATAGCCCTGCAGACCCTCGAGTAGCTGATCTACCAGCCGCTGAAATGTAGCTGGGGCATTCTTCATCCCAAACGGCATGACCCGAAATTGGTACAGGCCGAATGGGGTGATGAATGCCGACTTGGGGACAGCATCTGCCGTCAACGGGATCTGCCAATAACCCCGGCTAAGGTCTAGTGTCGAAACCCAGGTCGCCCCCGCTAACTGGTCTAACAGGTCATCTACTCGGGGCATAGGGTAGGCATCAGTGGTCGTCTTTTCATTTAGCCGACGATAGTCCACACAGAAGCGGGTCGTCCCGTCCTTCTTAGGCACTAGCACAACTGGAGAAGCCCAGGGGCTGTGGGAGGGTTCTATAACTCCCAAGGTCCTCATCTCTTCAAGCTCCTTCCTAATGTGTCCCTTGACTGCTTCAGGGACCCGGTAAGCGGGTTGCCTGAGAGGGCTCTGACCGGGAGTCTCTACTCCATGCTGGGCTAATGATGTGATGCCGGGTAGAGCAGAGAACAGCTGGAGGTGCTGCTTTAGCAGCGGGAATACTTGGGCTTTTTCTATGGGGCTCAGCTGTTCTCCGAGCTTGACTTGGGTAATATCCCCGGGGTGGACGGACTCAGCAAGGAGGTCTGGGATAGCCCGGTCTCCTGCCTCCGTGTGCGAGGGGGTACAGATAGCGGACACCTCTTCTGTACGTTCTAGGTATGGTTTGAGCGCATTTACGTGGCAGAGTCGCCGGGTCTGACCCCTGGCTCCTCGGGCGACAACGTAGGTTGTCTCTCCCCTGCGCTCTACAACCTCGTATGGTCCTATCCAGGCAGCCTGTAATTTATTTTGGCGGGTAGGACGTAGCATCAGGACCCGCTGACCCACTAGAAGCTCTCGGGGCTTAGTGTTGCGGTCATACAAGGTCTTGTGGCGGGCTTGGGCTGCCCTTAGGTTCCCGTGGGCTAGGGACATGAGCCGGTCTAATTTTTCCCGGAGCTCAACTACATAAGTGATAAGTGGAGTCTCCTCTGACTCGCATTTCCCTTCCCAGTATTCCCGCAGAATATCTAGGGGACCCCTTACCCTTCGCCCATAGAGTAGTTCGAATGGTGAATATCCTGTGGACTCCTGTGGGACCTCCCGGTAAGCAAACAAAAAATGGGGCATAAATTTTTCCCAATCAACATGATCTGCTATGAACGTCCGGATCATCTGTTTCAAGGTTCCATTGAACCTTTCACAAAGTCCATTCGTTTGTGGATGATAGGGGGACGTGCGCAGGGACTTAACCCCACAGAGGGTCCATACCTGCTGGAGCAACTCAGAGGTAAATTGTGTGCCCTGATCGGAGAGTACTTCTTTGGGAAATCCTACCCGTGAGAATATAGCCAGAAGGGCATTCGCCACTGTCTCAGCAGAAATATTTGGCAGGGCCGTGGCTTCAGGGTAGCGGGTGGCAAAGTCTACTACTGTGAGGATGTACCTTTTCCCCGTCTTGCTAGGATGGGCAAGAGGGCCGATGAGATCTATGGCGACCCTACTGAAAGGTTCCCCAATAAGGGGTAGAGGCTGCAAGGGGACTCGTGACGCTTCAGGTCGCTTCCCTACCCGCTGGCACAGCTCGCAGGTGCGGCAATGGTGCTTAACATCCCGGGAGATCCCTGGCCAAAAGAATGTGCGGGTGAGTCTGTACTCTGTCCGCCTGGCGCCGAGGTGACCGGATAGAGGGGCTTCGTGGGCTAGGGTGAGGAGAGCGGGGCGGTGGATGGCGGGGACTATCAATTGGAGCCGAGGAACCTCGGTAATACCATTAGTGTTGCCTGGGGTAGCCCTATATAAGAGGTCTTTCCTCCATATAATCTGGTCAGAGAAGGTACCTTTCTCTCCCGTCTCTGCCCGGCTGCGATAGCGGCTAAGGCTGAGGTCAGATAGCAGTTGGGCACGGAAACCGTCAGGGGGGAGCCATGGTAGGGAGTCAGTTGTGAGTAGGTCGTCGGGGTTAGTGCTTACCTGCGTCCCAGAATCGGAAGGTTGGTTAGCCTGAGAACGGGTGACAGCCAAGCAAGCAGGATCCACTGTACAATCCATCTCAGGCACATACCGGCTCTCCAAATAGCCCAAATCATTTCCCAGCAGTACATCCGTGGGTAAGCCCTCCATGATGCCCACATCTCTGTAGCCCTCCCCAGTGCCCCACTTTAGGTATACCCTGGTCATGGGTAGCTGATGTACCTGCCCCCCAGCCACGCGCACATCCACTTTGCAGTTAACTGGCTGGTTAGGGGGTAAAGTACGGGGCTGGACCAGTGTGAGGGTAGCTCCAGAATCCCTTAGTCCCTCGGCTGGCTGCCCATTAATGGTGACGGGCTGGTAGTGGTGCTCTCGGTTGTCCTTCCGAGGATGCTGAGCCAAATAGACCTCATCTGAGTAACTCTCATGTATGGCAAAAGGCTCCGGGGAACAGTAATTGTAATCCACAGTTGGGTCTGAGTTAGCTGGACCAGAATCCTGGGTCCGGCTCACGCACTGAGCCTGGCGCGCCATCCAAGGGCCTGGGGACTGGTTCCTTCGAGGACCATGGGGTTGAGCCCTGGGCTGTAGCTGGGGACAATATTTCTGAATGTGGCCAGGTTGACGACAGTGAAAACATCCCGTAGAAGCCCCACTAGGTCTAGCATTCGGTGCGTATGACCTATTCGGATAAGACCCCATGGGTCGGGTAGGTGGGGAGGCTGGGGGCATGGGGCGGTGCATTAGCGGCTGAGGTCTGCTGTGGTAGGGGGTAGGGTGTCTTGAGACTGGGCGGCGGACATCCACAAATTTGTCCGCTAGCTTTGCCGCCTCTTCCAGGTTTACGGGGTCTTGGTCTCTTACCCAGTCTCGTACCTCTGTGCTCGTATGAAGAAAAAATTGCTCCAGTAAAAACTGTTGGAGGCATTCTTGCCAAGTGGTGACTTGCCTCCCTTGTATCCAGCTGGTAGCGGCTCGGGTCATGCGATGTGCCCACTCAGTGTACGTGTCCCATCCTCGCCTCTCGGAATTTCCTACGGTATGTATCAGGGGTGATGGCATATCGGGCCAGCAGACGGGTCTTTACTTCGGGGTAATCTCTAGCCCATTCATCAGGGATCGCTCTGTACGTTTCTGCAGCTCGCCCAGATAACTTGCCCACCAGTATAGGTACCCAGTCCTGGGTGTCCACATTGTGGAGCTGGCACTGTCGTTCAAAGTCTTGTAGGAATCCATCGATATCCCCGACAGCATCATCAAACTGTTTGAAGGACTGGTGGTTAACTTTGATCGGGCACGTAGAGGTGGTGCTGCGCACTGAGTGTGAATCCTCTGTGGCCGGTCCAGAGATAGTGGCTCTCCGGTGCGCCAATTCGGCTTCTCTCTCCTGCTCTGCCCCTTCCATGATGCGATTAACAATTTCTACGGACGGGTTGGGTCCAAAAAACGCCAATCTCTCCCTTACCCTCCGTGAGATCTCATCACTCTCAGCACGAGGGGGTTCCATGAACCGGGAGGGGATGTGTGCTGCTTGCCCCACAATCGGGCTGGGAGGGCGGTTCTCCTCCCTTTCAAGTTCCAGTAGAGCCGCCACCAATTCGTTCTTTTTCAAGCCTCCGGTGTCTTGGCCTTTTTGGGCAAGCAAGTCTTGCAGCGCAGTCACCGTGAGGGACTTGTATGCTTCTGCCATAATAAAAGAAACAATAATCCACTTGATAAATCCAAGGACCAGTGTTGGGAGGAGAGATCCCACTTCTTGACACCAGTGTCACGGGAGGGCTACTAGATGGGTAGCTCCTACCGGAATCAGTTCCACAAAATCACTCCTCAGGTCCAGTAAATATCCAATAGCCAAACGGGGCTATAATCAAGGCTCCCCTGCAAGCAATTCCCCCAACATAGCAGACGAGACTGGTCGTGTTGGGAAAACAAGAAGAACTGTTTATTGACACAAAACACAGGACATATATACAGGAAAACATCTTGATAACAAAAGTTGAACAAAAGAACTTCTTCACACCTACACAAAAGGACAGTACCTGGCAGCCAATCAGATGAAAGGTAGGATTAGTAGCAACCAATCCCCAGCAGGGGGCGTGCCCCACAGATCAGCAATTATATGCAAATTGGGCATTTAACTAAGCAATGAAATCCGAACAGTGCCTACACGGGGGCTTGGTCTGAGCAACCAATAGGAAAACCGCCTACCTTTTGAAGAAGAGAATGAGCTCAGCAGCCAGGATAAACCTTTATTTTGAAGTGGCTGCTGAAGCTACATTCCTGGGGAAAGGGTACAAGGGATTAGGCTCTTTAACAGGGCACCATACATGTAACACACACAGTTAGAACAGGGGAAAATAACTCAGCCGGAACATGGGCACTGAGGAATGGAAAAACATGGTTGTCTGGAGGGGTGCTACCGTGACATCCATAATTCAACTATTCAGTATGGCCAAAATCAATACAATATGATCAATAAACAATCAATGAGACATAATTCCAGAGATATGAATAACACAATATTGCAGAATAGTATGTATTCTCTTTTACATAGATATGGAAATGAACAGAAAAGATGGGCCAATTGGTTCTTATCTACTGTCAGAATCTATGTGTCTGTGCTTCATTAATTGTCAGCCAAATCTGCACCACAGGGCTCGGTTACTTATTTGGCTTACGTGTTGACTGTGATTTCCAGTTATTCCACATTCCATGATGAAGAAATGTGTCCAGCTTAATTGGAAGCAGGGTTTGGTGTCCAAATCCATCATTGCGTTGTTAGCTGAATAACTAACTGAAAAGGCAAGTTGGATGTGGGAAATCTCTTGAGCTTCTGCAATGCACATGAAGCAATAAATAAAAAATATGTTGTTAAGCTCCACACAACAAAGAGGTAATGGATGCTGTACAATCTGAAACTAACATGAATAACAGTAAGCTTCATAAGATGAAAATAGGTATATAGCATCATCCTCTTAGGAGGTGAAAAGTGATCAATCAAAAGCATCCTAGTTACCATTACACATAGCTATAACGATGTGGTGTAGATACTATTATATCTCGGTTCTTGTTGCCAATAATTTAATTTGTGTGATCCTTGTGATATTGTAATGAGATTTGCCATACTTGAAACATGTTGTTCTGTCTAATGTAGACAAATTCCGTTTGTACTAAACATTAATTGAAGCATAATTGCAACATCAGCCATAAACCATACATTGTGGAAAGCTTTTAGCAAGAATGGTGTGGAATAACAATATACATTGACATAACAGCAACCATTTTGTGACTGTATGAAAATGTATTCTGGGGCAAAGTTCTGAACATGTTGAAATCAACAGGATCATTCCATTGTATTCAACTTGTAGATCTTTGTTAAAGAATGTCTTGCTATACAAGACTCCAAATGTGTTAGCAACCAAAATTATTTTTCCCTTATAGATCAAGGCTACCAACCGGACTTGCAGAATTTATTAAAGTTCATAGCAAAATCTGACTCTTGTGCATGTGCAGGTAAATGATGCTGCATATGAATACAAAAACTGGCCATTGTATGCTTATATAGCAAATCTTAAATTGGTTGGGAGCGCAGCTTGTTTCACCCAGCTGACAAACAGAGATGACAAATTAAAATGTATTATTTATGTATAAAGTATTTTACCAGGAAGGGTGCATTCACTCGGTTTCAAGTATGTCCTGGGTACTAGACTATGTGTGGTTTACAGGTTATACATAATGTAATCCACACTGTTCCAGTGTGACAATAAGACATTATAATTACTATTTTTATAGATATACCTGCTTTTTCTATGGTTGTGGGGACACTAAGTTCCAATAACTTCACTTTAATACCATTTTCTTTACATTAACCTAAATATATAAGGTCCTTGTTGATCTTATTTGCATTCCACCCACTGACTGTAGCTAATGAATCCCAATTGCACAGGTAGAGAACTCTCAGTACATGTAGCTGTGTGACACATTGTTATGGTACGTGATTTTGAATGAATTAATATAGAGCAAAGGGCTTTCACAATAACGGCTGTGTTACACTCTAAATGTGTGTCTTTGTTGAAAGTCCCAAGATGGCTCCAGGCCACATGGTAATAGTAACACCAATAAAGAGAATAGAGCAGATTAGCTTATAGTACAGCTCACTCTAAACCAGCACTATCACTATTAGGAATTTTGGCAGAAATTTATCCTAAGGGTAATGCCCATTTTAACAATCACTTGGAAACTGAAAAAAATTATGTTTAATAAAACAAGGTTATAAAATATAACAAATTTAACATAAACATATTTTAGTTAAAGACTTGTCTTAACAATATAAATAATCTTTAGTACTAAAAATGTACATGTTATTCTTCAGGCTGGGTGGATCTTTTGGTCACATCTTGTTTCCTGCACCACAATCACTGCATGACTGTCCCTAGCTAGCTCAACAGAATTAGAAAAGTTACAAGCCTCTCTTAAAGTCATACATTTCAGCCTCTAAGTCTGAAACGGGTTACTCTGAAAAAAAATCTTTGTTTAAAATGAACCCTTCCAGCGCTGGTCACTGATAATTAAAAAAAGGAATACCTGCTAAATGGTGGACATACAAGGTGAAATATTATGGTGGTAAAAGCACAACTATAATGTTCATAACACACGTGTAAACATTGCAACTACAGTTATAATGTTAGTGACCTTGTTGGTGATAAGAAGTAGCAAGACCAATATGTATTATTGAGAATACAGATATTCAAATTGTAATTCATTTGATTTAATCTTCTTCAGTTTTCACAGTTAACCTGTCCTTTCAAGTTCTGTCACTAATCTTCAGAAAGTAAAAATACATGAATACTACTTCATGTGCCTATATGATAGTACACTCTAGTTGACCATTCTCTGCTATGGTTTAGTCTACACTTTATACACATTAATATATAATATTTACAAATGAGGTTCCATACCATCTCTTTATACAAGGTACATGATTTGTTCATCTTCTTCCAAGATGACTAGCACATGCAGGTGGACAGCTGGTTCTGAATTCTAAGAGCCATTAAATTAATAAGACCTATTATGGTGTCATTTTATAATGTGCATCTTTAATTAAAAATTGAATTGAAAACTGACTTAAATATCGTAGACTCGTGTAGCCTTCTTCGAAAATGTCCCCAATTTGGCTATTCTCCAACTCTATAGTTGTGGTCTAAATTGTTCTATTTATTTGTTAATTCACCACAGGAGTGATAAACAAAGCAAGAAGTCAAATACAATAAAATATTTAACTATGTAAAATGATTTAACAAAAGTAACACAAATTATGTCAAAAGGTATCAGACTCAAGTAACCAACTTCATGTTGAAGAGTCCCATTACGTTCTGGTACCACTGAACAGCATGTGTATGCTCCAAGGGGTCCATGGATAAAGTAGACATAGAGGCAAAAAAAGTTATCATTGTTGATGTTATTTGCATATGCCAACCCAGAATCCTTGCAGCTGTGGTATCATTGAGAATTCTTGATGTATGTTGGAAAAGCAGGACTTTGACTGGTGTTTGTAGATATGTGTTTAATAATGCCACCGTGATCCTACTAATGTAAGGAATATGGAGTCAACAGATGAACCCATGCACTTCCAAAGCATTCTGATTTACTGACTGGTTCAGCACTGGTTCTAATGCCAGTGACAATTAAAGGAAAGCAGCCAGGAACTTCCTGTCTGGCTTGCCTGTTAGTTCATTATTGTATAGCCTTTCTGTGAATATAATTCCCTTTGAATGTACTACCTAGTCTCATGAATATATAACTGGAATGTTGGTTTTATATATATATTGGGGATTATGTAAACAGGTAAGTACTAAAACGTATTCAATCAACAGGAACCTTAAATTAGTTTCCATGGTGACTGGATCACTTTTAGACTTTAGCTCCACAAGTAACCTTTGTACATAACCCCCAATATGTCAGTGCTACAGTGGGGGGGGGGGGGGGGGGGTGTAAAATGGCCTCCCATATTAACTAAATATGCACATGCTTTGCTGCTATCCAATGGCACCTGCACGTGTGTAATGATAGCTGCTACAATGTTGTATTATTTCTGTAAATGGTAAGCTATTGTTAATCAGGAAATTAATGGGATATGTACTTCAATGGAATAATTGCATTATTAACTTTTATTGTCCAATACTAAGTGGGTGGAAAATCTAAGCAACACAAATGCCCTGCTACGTATTAATCAAATGAATTACAAGTGCAGATCAAATATGAGAGAGGTCCACGCTCCGGCAATTAGATAGCAATCATGCTTTGTGCAATACAATCGCCATCTCTGTTATCTAAACCATAATGAATTAGGTTAAGTTGTTAGTTCTGGCCAAATGACTGAAAGGCAAGAGTTACCTTCTTGTTTATCATGCCAATAATTAAATTGTCAAATACACATTGAGTTCAAAATGGAATTAGCATGCACAGATTAGCATACTTAATTACATTATCATACACCATTACTGGTGGCCAAAGCACTTAGTATTATGACAGTGCTGTTAAAACAATAATAACATAATTTCCCCATTCTTTGTTTTACTTAGTGGTACTTAGTGAGTTATGTATTCCACCTATCGTTTTATTTAATTCTGATAATGCAAATTATGTATTTAATTATTTTTACAGTCAGTGCAGTTAAGATGTGGAATGCACAGGCAAAGTAGATCTATTCAGCAGATTCAGTCAATATAGGTAAACAGGCATATAACAATTCCATTGAATGATTGTGACATTAGGTAAGATTGGTGGGGGTAAACCCATTTGCTTCTGGAGTCCCGGGGCATTTTTGTTACCTCCAGGGACAACATTGGAACACATGTTTTTTTCTTTCTTCTACAGTAATGAATATAAGTAATTGAAAATGTTGAATGCCATTGTATTTTTTTCATTGTATGTTGCACTATATATATATCACATTTTTTGTACGTATAGTTATAGTCATGCCTCATCTTGAGAATCAAGATATTATTACTTCTGTCATAACTAATGTAACAATTATTATTTCTATGATAAATGATTGCACCTCATGCAATGAGAATACTAATTACACATTTGTGTTAAGTATAATGACCCTATGTATTCTCCTTAGTGTGATTTTTTTTTTTTTTACCATACTAACATTTACATATATTTTGTAGACCATCATCACATAATCTTAATAGACACTTAAAATAAAGTACTGTTATTCTGCATGTATCTGAATATTGTTCACTTCCCTTCACTAATCAGTCAACAATTTTGATTGAGCAAACCATTTATAATACAACATACTAAAATGTGCAAGTTTGACTAAGCACATGCAATAGGAGAGGAGAGACTCTGGTAAAGGAGCATCAGAAGTAGAATTCGAGGAAATGGAATGACAGGAAACCTGAACTACTTTGAGCCGAGGCTCCTATTTCTCCTACATTCCTATAAATGGAACTATTTAATGCATTCACATATATTTATAGTTCATATAAAGGTATCCATTTACTATAAAAATGTACTATTTGAGTTTTACTAGGTTTTAACTGAACTGTCATTTAACTGAACTGCCTTGATTTATCTTTTTTGGGGGGATTAGATGGATTTGGATACAATAAATTATTGGGTGTCTGGTCAGGAAATGCAATGTATTCCAGAAAAAAACAGAACGAGGATTTATTTCTATGAAGGTCAAGGCTAATGTCATCTTCTCTATGCTTTGGATCATTTTAGCTGCTTTCGTTAATATTCCTATCCTATTCCTAGATATCACGGAAAGTATTGATTAGGGTGTCACAGGAAGGATGGAACCCAATAGATGAGCAGTGGGCAATAACAACACTGACCAGTAGCCCAGAGATGGAAAAGCCTATGGACAACGAACAGGGGCACAAAGGCTGGAAGTACACTGGCAAGAAATCAGGCGCTGGAAGAAAAGCTTTCAGGGTGGAGAAGGGAAACAGAGATCAGGGATCCCCAAAAAAAAAAAACATAGGAGAATGCCAAGTTAGAAGCACAGGAGGCACTACAAAATTGAGCATTGAGCATTGAAACAATGGGTGCGTGGACTTTTTATAGCTCAGCTACGTTCAGAGTAACACCAATATCGACATCGGTGTGAAACTGAAAAGACCATGGCATATAGGGAGATGCACAATGTGGCATGAAAGATACTCCAATAAGTGACACCATTCTCAGCCTAAACCTGTGTGTCCGACATGTCACTAAGAGTAGGATCCAGACAGAAGCCCATAGTGGAACTTATGGAGTTATGTTAATATGAGGTCTTATTGCAGGATTGGGTAATATGCCGTTCTCCAGCTATTGCTAAATTGCAGTTTCCTTAATTCTTCGGAAGACAAAGGCTGGCTTGGTTTCATAGAAATCGTAGTTGAGCAAAAGCTACAAGGCCACATATTACCCAGCCATTATTACACTTCTCACAGTGATGGGGCCAAAGTACATGGAACATTTGTAACACCTCCAAGTGATGCCCCACGGAATGATAGGAATGTATATACATTGGCAGACGTGCAACAGTAACACATTATGAAAAAAAAATGTTTTTAAAAAGGTTCTACAATGTTTTTGAAGAAGTATCTCACAAAATGTGTTGAACTGAGACTGATACCTTTGATTTTCAGCTCCCTGGACATCACCTGCCACAGATCACACCTGCAATGTTTCTTTCTTTTAGCCATTTGTACATCACAGTTTATAAAGGATTACACATACTTTCTTAATATGATTCCATCCTACAATTTTGTTTTACCTACTAACATGAATAAACTGAATAAATAAATACAATAACAAAGGAAATACAGAACTCAACCAATCAGGCTACAAAACCTAATTTTTTTTTTTTTTTAGTTTGTGAATTCAAAACTGGAAAACTTACTCATCATTCACTGAATCATAGTGAGCTCTAATTTTCATTGTGAGGGTTTTCATGAAATGCCTCAGTTTTCTATATAAAGTGGGTGTGACTACTTGATCCAGCTCTTATTGGCTCAGAGTAATCTGCCAAAGATCACTGAAATATTTATAAAATATGTAAGAACGTTTCTTCTATGGAAAGAAAACATGTGGCCTTCCTTCAATTATTTATAAAAGTGTGTAAAGCCTGCTTCCATGATTCTTTTTCATGTGCACACTTGCAATTTTCTGATATTTATTAGCTCGACACAGAAAAAAAGGCATTATGGAGCTGACATTTTACTTATTTTAGCACACCTCAGGGAGTTAGTTTGCGAGAGATAAATGACACAATCTTTTTTGGGATGACACTGCTGCTAAAGTGTTGTAGC
The DNA here is from genome assembly GCA_036172795.1 of Pelodytes ibericus. Classification (NCBI taxonomy): domain Eukaryota; kingdom Metazoa; phylum Chordata; class Amphibia; order Anura; family Pelodytidae; genus Pelodytes; species Pelodytes ibericus. The sequence goes on from CM069859.1 coordinate 198,195,411, forward strand.
AACAGTGCAAAGACCGCTATCATTTTTGCCATGGTTTCATATATGCATTATTTTTCATCCTTTCACATATCAAGTTAGTAGAATGATCTCAATAAAGATGTTATATGTATTTAATATTTGTTATATATCTGGCAAAAAAAGGTGACCTCATTTGGGACACCGTAAAACATTTAATGTGAAAGTAGCTTAATGTGTCAAAATGTGCCAAACAATTACTTCATAATTTTGCACAACCTAACATTTTCATTATCCAATCCTAGCCTACAAGTTTCATGGATTTCGATTTCCCACACTGGAAATGAGAGTCATTAAGCTTGTTTTGTGGGGAGCTTATTATGGCTTAACATACTCAAAAGAACTTACATATTATTTCTCCAAATGTTCCACAATACATAGTAACATTGTAGTTTAGGTTGAAAAAAGACTTATGTCCATCAAGTTCAACCCTTTTGCTATCCTATGTTTACCACGGTTGATCTAACAAAAAGGCAAAGAAAATTCTGCATTCAGTGGGGAAAAATAATCCTTCTTGACTCCAAATGGCAATCAGACTTCTCCTTGGATCAACAGCACTAAATAAATATTAATGCCTATACCAACATGCATAGCCCTCCATGCTCCGGCTCATGAAAAAAGTACCCAGGCCGCTTTTAAAGGCATCTAAGGTATTTGTTAGAACCACTTCTTCAGGCAGTGAATTCCATATATCCATAATCCAAGAGTCAGTCACTGCTATCCTGAAAATGGTATTCACATTTAACAACTTAAGGTAAAAAGAACTTAATGTACTATAGTGTGTCCAAACATCAATAAATTGCCTTGAAACTTTGTACAACCTTCATTGTATAACTTCCTCAAGCTATCCCAGATGTTTCATGGACTCTGGTTTCCCACATTGCAAATGAGTGATGTTAAGCTTGTTTTTTTGGGGAGCTTAATGTGTTTATATATATTTAAATGCAAAAGCTTTAGGGTTCACACACCCATGCAAAGTTACATATACATTCACACATGCACAGTTACAAAACCATTCACATATAGTATGGCTTTCTTACATTCTCACTCCTGGTATTGGCTACAGGCAGTAGATCAGGTAGACTGCTGCAGCTTTCACTGAGATTAGTGTGAGGGTGGCACTCTAACCAGGAGAGGCTTCTGAACGTTCATCTGTTTAAAATGCATGAACACAAGAATTGTGAGGCCTCTCCTGTTTAGCTGAGACCTTAGAGTGTTCTTATTCCAGCACTGTGCATTGTCAGGGAATGAGGTTTCCCTGGGACATGGGACATAAAGTTACGATTGTGGGACTACCACAGACAATCTGGGACATGTGGTCACCCTACTTGCCAAGTGTCCCTATACAGGAGAAACAGACCCAAACACACAAGTCGCCCTTTCCTTTTCTGTTATCCCTATTTTATAAGAGCTCAACATGTATAAATCATAGATGCCCCGCCCAGTGTCACACCTTCAGCCCCTCCCACTAAATCAAAAGTGTGCCTCTTTAACTAGTTGAACTTTTGGGAAGTATGATACTCAATAAAGAGAGAATTGTATAATTCAGCTGCATTGGAGATCCGCTACATTGGCCTATAGTTTGAAATTCCCATATCAATTCCAAACAATTCTCCCTTTATTGTATTGTTAATGGAAATGGCCTTAGAAAACAGAATGACATTTCCCTGTTGTGTATTTATGTTCATTTGTAGACTTAAGACCTGGAAATAAATCTTGACACATTGTTTGATTGCACTATGATAGTTCATTTTGTTTACTAAGAAATCACACATTAGCCAATATGCTTTAAAATGGGCTCCCTTGTTACAGTCTCTGTTTATTTTCCTAAGCATATCGATATTACTAGCTTACACTATTTAGACAATAAAGCAGTCATCTTCCTACAGGTTTTTGTTATACAATTGGAATATTTTGCCTCACTAGATTTGGCAGAACACTGCAGTTGGCGTACGATTATTAATACGGAGGATTAATAAAACTGTTCTTACTCCAGCTTTTAAATTTCATTTCAGAATGCTGACAAATCAAAATGGCTTTAGAAAAAGGTTTATTGCATTATACAGACTGCTCAATATCTGTTCCATTTCCGGCTTGTCCTGCAATTTATATAGCGGCAGGGACAATACAATTTACTGATATATTAAACAAAGATTTTGACATGAGAACCGAGACTTTTGGCATCTTTCCCCCAAAAAAAAAAAAAAAAAATTATGGAATGAAGAAATATACCATGGCACATAATCCTTTTTCATTTAAAAACGATAAAATCTACTAATAAATCTGTCAATTTGTAATGAACTCTGACTCACCTCAATTAATTTTAATGAATACAATTAGAAAGACATCTGAAGTTTAATATTTGTAAGTGCTTTTTCAATCAATAAAGTTAGATCATTAAAAGTGCCTAGTATGTACTCCACTGTTTCCGAACTGACCAATTGAATGGTACTGTGCACTGTCATGTTAATGATCAGTGTATTTCCAGCATGATGAGTTATAGCTTGATCCTTTGATTGTGTTGAACCATTTTATTTCGGTGCGAGGTAAGGCACACTGGTCAGGGATCAGAAAGACAAATCTTCCTTTTAAAACTATTTCAATAGGGAAAGTTATATATTGAAAGGAAATGACCTAAGTTCAGTTAAAGAAATTTGCAATTATTTTTATTATTTCCAATTATGTATACTAGCTACATGTCCTAAGTGCCACATTTTAGAGGCAAGTGGATAGTGAGATGTATAGGATATTGCGCCTAGCAGTAGCTTCCCCATTACAAGGGCCGGATTAAGGCATTTGCTTGATGGGTTGCAGCCTAGGGGCCTTGGCCAGCAGCGGGTGCTCCTCTTTAAGGCTGCTGCCGTTATAAGTATGCAAATGATGTGCTGCTTTAAGGATGCCGGCATCATTTTATGCACTTTGAGATGCTCTCTCAAGAGTGCTCTCTCACACTGTTGTGGACGCAAATTTTAAAAGTCCTAGTTGCGTACTGGTGCAAGTCCTTTGAGTGCAATCTAAGTGCTGGGGTAAGTGTTGTCAGTGCAATTTAAGTGCTGGAACACTGGAAAAATTGTCATGCTACTTATTACAGGTGGGCCTCATACGGCCCTGCCCATTATAACTAACTCTGGCCACTATCTTTCTATATTTGATATTATCTGGTTTCTTTAATGCATCTACCTGTATACTAATATTAACACAGGTGATTACATTTTGTAAAAGGACCTTTTATCATCCAATTTTATAACATCCAGCATATGTTTATTACATTTATGTTTTATTACTCATATATCAGATTTATATATTTCATTATTGTATCATATATATCATGTTCTGTGGATTCCTAGGAGCTCAGTTCAATCTACCTTTGAAGTTTACGGTGCAAACTGGAATATGGTATTGCCTCCCAGCACTCCCCAGTGTAGGTCCTAGAAAAGGAGGCATGTTGGCTCGGCAGCTTTACTTTAGGATGGTGATATCTCCATACACACTGCTAAACAAATAGAACATGGGGCTTCTGAACATCAGCAAAACGTTCCAACTTCTGCTCCCGGAAAAGCAGTGTGAGAGGTTGAGTGTCACTGAAGTTGAAAGTGCTACTGCCCGTCAGGCTCGTGGGATTGCATTCCTGAACTCCGCTGCTCTGCCGAGCTCTACCTCTGTCCCCAAAATCAAAAAAGGGGAACTAGATGGAACAGCAGGACAGACACCAAAGCAGGTCAGTTGGGGGGTAAGTATCATAAAAATGTTAAATGCTTACCATGGTCTCCCAAATCACTAGATCGAAACATTAAAGACCCTTTGTGAGAAGTGCAGTTTGCAAAGCACATTTCCACCTCTCCGACTCTCCGATCCCTCAAAAAACTGGAGACTTTTTCCTAGAAGAATGGTGCAATATACCGTCAGTTCCGAGATTGTATGGCACTATACCCAATAGCATTAAAGCTGTTCTGAAGCCAAAGGGTGGCTTTACTTCTTCTGTAGCAATAATAGAACCTCTTCTGCTCCTGAAATTGAAAGAATGATTGAAATGTAACAATTATTTCAGAAATAAGTCAGTACATCCATTATGTAAAATTTAATTAACATGTCACATTTACAAGAGTATACTATATGCTGCTCCAGGGACAACTTGTTTTATTTAAATAAAACTACGCCATGATCAAAGACAGGCTCTTAAGTACAGTCAAGCCCACTAAAGTTACTTTTCTGATCAATAATGAGCTAATCACCGCATTATGTGGGCAACTCATTGAGTTTATTATTTATCACGTTAAGCAATTATGCTTCTAATTACTAGTTATATTTATAAAGCAGAGATGTCAGTCTGCAGACCTACATGAAAGAGTAGATAGGACCTTGTGTGGGCAGGCATTTACAAATAGAATATGTTTCATTCTAGTATTTAAATTTGTAATGAATACATAATTGAATTAACATCCACATTAAATAACTTACATATTTAAAGCAGCAATACACACTGACTACTTTTTTTTTAAAGTGCATTTGTATGAATTTTCTTTTTCATGTTTTTGTTTTTGCTTTACAACTTAACTTTTGTAGACTTTCTCCCAGGGAAGTCTCTTAGATGTCCTTAATGCACAGGAAAGGGCTGAAAATGTTTGGCCTGGGGGCAAAACTATTTTAGTGGCCCATTTTGCAATTTCCTCAGTCCACCTATAATCATCAGAGACAGACACACATAGACAGGGAGGACAGGTACACTGACAGATACGGTACAGAGATTGTTAGGGAAAATAATTAGATAGAAAGTGCTTCACACTAAGGCCTAGGTCTCCAAGGGGGCAATTTTGAACTTTAAGGGTGGTCTACATGGCTTTTCCTGCAGGATGTATCTGCCTATTTCAGAATGTCACCATAACCATATTCCCTGATGGATATGTAACCTGTGGTTGAGCACCAGACACTAACCAGGATTTCCATGATTTAGTGGCACTATCCAATAGCTCAGACACCGAAGAGACAGAGTGTAGTCAGGCGGCAAGGGGTCATACACAGGACTAGATAACATAACCAAAAAGGTAAGACAAAGGTGAAGTCAGAAACAGGGGAAAGGTCAGGGCAGGCAGCTAAACAGCAAGGTTCAAGAGGTAGGGTCAGATTCCAGAAAAACAATCAAAAATGCACATTCACTACAGAACATCACTATCACAGGCACAGTTTGTAGGTACACTGGATGTTTAAATAGCACACCAAACAAGATCCCGTCCTCAGGACTAATGAAAGTGAGAGAAACAGAAAATATAAGAATGGGCACTTTAAGGTCATCCAAGAGAAAGAAGCAAAAGACATCGGCACATGTGTGGACAAACGTGTTTCATCCGACACTACTATGCATACTCAAGTTGGCTGGAGGAAAGCTGCCACGCAGAGAGATGCCAGTGAAGTTGGGTGAAGGTACAGGAATCTCTGGATGGCGGGGAGTTGCCAGGGTGACACATAGATACCCTGGAAGTAGTTGAAAGATTAACTGCACTGCTCTTGGAGGAAATGCTAGGGTAGTCAACATCCTATAGTAGATTCTCTTGTAGGTTAACCACACCAATAAGAGAACTGAATAAAATATCATTAAATTCGATATTAAAAGACCATTTGCTTTGTGCGATACTCTACTACAAAAAAAAATTAACACTAGAAATAGTTTTTTCTTAACTGGAGTATTGAGTCTGTAGACAGATCACATTACCAAATCCTTCATACTAAAGGGCAGACCTTTCAAGAGCTACAGAGAAAGCAGGCGATCTAGGAAATTACAAACCTATGGAAACAACATACTATGGTGCTTGATAATGTAAAAGGGCTATTTCAGGTAGGATTTAGAATACAAATGATATTGAAAACAATGCTATAAAGAAATACATTTTCACCCTTACGCTCTATTCTAAAGTATATTCTCTCTCTGTCTCCGAGGATAGCTATTTTTGCATCCAAGGCTGGACATCAACTGTGATTTATTCACGTACTGTATATGTATCATGGATTTGTTGTATGCCTTTCAAATATAAATGCTTTTTCTTATAGTTGAATTATCGTAGTGTTTGCTTTTAAGGGATCAAGGATTTTGCTATTTAAATATTTGTAGCATCAAGGCCAATTTTTGTTTAATTTTTACAAAAAAACATCTCAAGGAATGTTATTTACCAATTTATGCAACAGTGCTTTAGAAGAGTGAGCACCATCAAGGCTCTATCGCAAGTGGTAAACATTATGCATTTGTTTTATATAGAGTTTGCTAATCACATGGTAAAGCTATTGAAATGCATTTCCTAGGATACATGTTGCAGACAAAATTATTATTTAACTGTTATTGTTTTACTGCAACCAACTGATTTCTCAGTCTTGTTCAGTATAATCTTTCTATTAGCGCACCAACCTGGCTTGTTATATTAGATTGTTAGTATGTTAAAGATAGCGTAACATCCAAACAGAAGTGTGCAGTCAGTGCAACATAACTAAAAAGTTACTTTTGTGTAAACATTATAGTTGATAAAATGTAACAAATTCCAGCAATTGACAAAATTATAAGCCACACACTATATAAAAATAGACAACATACAACTCGTTTCATATCCTTAAGACACTTAGGGCCAGATTTATCAAAGCATAAAATGGTGCTATTTTATAAGTGCTAAATTTGGAACAAACTGCTATAGAATTCCATTGGTTTCCATGGTTATTACTACTATTTTAGCACTTTGTTCCTGAAATAGCACCAGTTTTGTCTTGATAAGTAAGGTCAATTCATAGTCATTAAGTGAAATTACTTTTTACTCTTTTAGGGCTGGTTATCGACATAGTATAAGTGCTACACCAGCTTGGTGCCACGTCCACATCTTGTTCTGGTTGACAACCATACTGAATATGGAATACGCAACGTTATTGATCCACGTGTGTTCAGTGGGCACATCCAATCCTTGGTTGACTCCAAAAGGTTACGGTCAAGTATGTGGGAGAATACAAACAATTTAATTCCCACAAACATGCTATCAGTCAGAAAAAATTCAGATACACCTGCTAGATTGCATTTCTGTCAACCTAGAGACAACATCCCCAAGTTGTGGAGCTTTTGGTACTGATGGGAAAGTTATGCATCCAGTGGGAGAGAAAAATATGGGAGGACACACTGATATGCCAATTCAATAACTGGCCTTATTAGAGACAGTGACTGTATTTCCCAGAATAATCTTACACATTAATCATCTTTTTACAAACACTGGATTACTGCAATTTCAAACTAAAAATATTTGACACTTTCATGGATCTGGCATGTGTAAAATAGTTTTATGTCCCACTTAACTCGGAAGTGAACTGATGAAAGATGCCATGATTATAAACTTAATTTATATTTTATATCTCCATAAGGCTGCCTCATTCACTTCTGAGAAAATGATTCAATATCCCTGTGTCTGTTTTGCCCCCTTTTCTTAAAGCAGTGCATTTTGTTTTAGCCTCATTAATGCAACTAGGTCTTGAAAGTTTGCAATCAAATTCTCAATTAGCCAATACATACAGGAGAAGGAAGGCTTAACACATGCATTTGGAGGCCTTTGTATTTTGCTCAGCATTAGCTATGGACCACTAAGCACTGTTCCTACAGTTCCCTTTAGTATTGCAATTGATGGACATCTGCTGAGAATAAGATACTAGATCGCTTATCAGCTTGCATCTCTGCTCTTAGTGGAATTCCTGAGAAATTCTGGATGACCAGCCAGATTTGTAGCTTCAGTAATGACCAAACTGACAATTTAACTGAAAGAAAACTTTGCCAATACAATTAGACAAAGGACGATCGTGCCAAACACAGTGTTAATTATACGGATAGCAGATTTCTATATTTCACCATTTAAGACACTGATTTACATATCACTACGGAACTTGTCAAATTTTTACCCAGTTCCATTGGAATGTCTGTTAAAGGACAACTGTAGGCAAAAAACCCCCACTTATGTTTAATCCCTTGATGACAATGATTGTACCAGTTACGTCACAGAAAGGCTGTTACTTAATGATAGCTCACATACCTTACAGGTAACATTATTGGTAAAAAAAAAAAATTAAAATTGTCCCAAAAGGTACAACCTTTTGAAAACAGTAAAGTCACTAAGAGATTAATTAAATCATTGTACCAAGTGTAGGCATTTTAAAAATTACTTTAATGAATGAATACAAATAAAGTACCTTTTTGAGCCTTTGTTGATCCATATATCTCAAACATATTGTTTATAAGCTTGGGTCAGATCTTCATTCAAAAAGGCAAATGAGACAGCTTAAAAAATGCTGGAGGATGCAATAAACAGGCAAGGAGAGGGTAAACAGAACATGCAGGGCTAAAGGGAAACAAAAAAGTACAGGGCAAAATAACTTAAAGAAACATACAAAACAAAGACACAGACATAAAACACAGTGCTAGCAAAATGACCTACACAGATGGTAAAAGGTGAGGGTTTCATTACACCTAATAGCTATGAGATGATAAGTTTGGAACCATGTCAAGGTAACTTAGTAAAGGCAAGTCCTAATACTAAGTACATAACTAAGACTAAACTAAAACACGAGACAAGACAAAGTACTCACCTATAGCAGAAAAGACTGAAACACGCAGAACAACATGGTGGGGCACATTAAGCAGCAGAGAAGGGAACAAACATAAGTATTCGACAAAATCAAGCATAAAGCATAGCAAGAAAGAAACAAAGTATGGAAGGAAACACAAGGACTGGATACTAGATGTACATGCCCGGATGAGCCTCTCAGACTAGTGTAACTGGGACATTGCCTGATTGAGCCTCACAGAGTGGGTTCATAGACAAAGACTTATTAAGTATCTTATTGAGCCCTCTTTGCATATAACAGGGAGCTGAAATATGGGATAGAAACTTGGGTCAAATCGCCATTCACCTTGAGTCAGGACAAGGAAGATCAGACTCAAGATTCAAAACAAACATGGCTGCTCCCACTTAGAGCTTTTTGGAGCAAAGAGGGCTCAATAAGGTATATTATTTCTATACTGTCATTAAATAATCTCCAAATAAACCATCTATAATGTAATGAAATAGGTTAAACACAGGTTAATTATGGCTATAGTTGTCATTTAAAGCTGATGTAATATTACATTACATTAACATTTATTTATATAGCGCCAACAATTTACATAGCGCTAGATACAGAGTTGATACGTGGGGTAGAGAGCCATGCTCGCAAGCGTATGCACCGATGTCTATGTAAATGGGATGAGATGGTAATTTTTAAAGGTTTACTAAAAATATACCCCAACACTATATACTTAATGTAATATATATGTTGTGATTTCATGAATATATATTTATATATATATTTGGTGAATGCAAGTCAATAAATAAAGGGAGAATTTCTGACAACTCTTAACATGAAGTGGGATTATATTTGTTATGTGTGCAGTGTAAAAAAATGCACATGTTGTAGTAAAATCCAACAATGTTTGGACTAACACATATAATAGATCCAGAGAGCTATTCACAGCTTGTAAAAGATGAGTATTTATTATCCAATAATATGATCAGTGGCCATCCTAAATATTGCAGTAAGGTTCAACTATTGACACACTGTTTTTTTAAGGTTTTTTTTTATAGATTTCCTTTGCTCCAAACAACTACAATTGAACCTGAAAATGGCCAATTGTAAGCTGACAAAAGAATAGTTTCCATTTTTTTTTCCATGTTTTTGTTCACGGGTTTATTTAAAATAGTCTATGTGTGCATCGAAGAACAATTTTCTCAGCATGCTACGGTTTCATGTCTATTATTCTATTGTATCTTTTATTCTTTCTGTAATAATTTCCCACTGTGGAAAATGTAAATATAATCCCACTGTAAGCTGAAAAGGTCATCAATAGCTGAGGAATCTCGAAATTAGATAAAATAATTATGGAGTTATAATTATACGGCCTTCTTGATGCACTTCTTGGAATTATTAGTATATTCATAAGTGCAGATATGAACACAGAGGGGTCTAGTTAAGTAAGAGAAAGGGTTCGGAGATAAAAGGTTCGGAGATATAATGTATTTTTTATCAAACTATTTTTTTTTTCTTAGAAAGCAGCATTTATTGAGAATTACTGGGCGCTATTCAAAAATGTACGCATGACAAGTGAATCTGTTATTTGCTTCTGCAGAGAAGCACATATGATCTGCTCTCCCATTTGAATCAAATGTTTAATTTGTGTCTGCTTTGTTAACTGGGGTAAGTTAGATAACTGAATAAAAAATATAAACTAATTATTATTTTTTTAAACTCATGCAGCTTACAGCAGGCGGTAGATGAAAGCATGTGCTGGAATCCACCCCTGGATGAGAAAACTTGCTATGTCCAATAACAAGATGGCTTTCATTGTCTGTTAATGAGACAACTTACCCTGCCAGTAAATGAGGCAGCTTCCCCCACCCATGAATGAGGCAGCTTCCCCCACCCATGAATGAGGCAGCTTCCCCCACCCATGAATGAGGCAGCTTCCCCTGACCATGAATGAGGCAGCTTCCCCCACCCATGAATGAGGCAGCTTCCCCCACCCATGAATGAGGCAGCTTCCCCCACCCATGAATGAGGCAGCTTCCCCTGACCATGAATGAGGCAGCTTCCCCCACCCATGAATGAGGCAGCTTCCCCTGACCATGAATGAGGCAGCTTCCCCCACCCATGAATGAGGCAGCTTCCCCTGACCATGAATGAGGCAGCTTCCCCCACCCATGAATGAGGCAGCTTCCCCCACCCATGAATGAGGCAGCTTCCCCCACCCATGAATGAGGCAGCTTCCCCTGACCATGAATGAGGCAGCTTCCCCCACCCATGAATGAGGCAGCTTCCCCCACCCATGAATGAGGCAGCTTCCCCCACCCATGAATGAGGCAGCTTCCCCTGACCATGAATGAGGCAGCTTCCCCCACCCATGAATGAGGCAGCTTCCCCTGACCATAAACAAAACGGAGTCCTCTGCACCTAAACAAGTCAGCTTCTCATAAGAGGCTGCTACCCCTACCATGGGTGAGCCGGCTATCTCTACTATGAAACAGATTTCCTTGCCCATTAATGAGACAGCTTCCCTGCTCTTGGATGAGACAGGTTCCTCTGCATGTGGATATGGCAGTTTCCATGCCCACGGATGAGACAGATATCCCTGCACCTGGAGGAGACAAGCAGGAAGGGTTAATAGGAGAATAGGCAAGTGAAATGCATTGCAATTCCTGCAGCTGTTCCATCCTTTATAAAGCCTATTTACCTATTAAGAGCAACTAATACTTTATGTTGACAGGTTCTAGTTGCTTTTTTCTGGTAGCTCTTTGGAATATTTCATTTAATATTTGTTTCCAATAAGCAGATTTGTTTCTTGATTGCACTTTTTAGAACTTGTTCCTTTGGGATAAGTCTTTTTCCAAGATCATAAGCAAACGTTTATAGAGAATATAAAATACATCTGCTAAAAAAAATAAAAAAAAAACAACATAAAAAAATTAAAATAAAAAACACTTTGACGTTAATAGCTGGACTCCAGTATTTCGATAATCCATATAGCTTTGACTATGGCAGACAAACGAGAACCATTGAAAGTGCTTGTTAAATGGAACGACTGGCTATATTTCAATCACTATTGCCATTTTATAATGCAGAACTCTTTTATTTGTGGAAGTAAAAGCAAAATAAAGGAACTACATTAAAAGTGCAAAGCAATAACTATGTCATTGAAGGGTGTCATTTATCATCTCCATTATAAATGTAAGTGAAGAATATCTGGATGTTAAGAAACTATTTTATTAGGGGTTATGCAGTAATATGGTAATTACCAATTTTAAGGTAACAGTTATTTAAAATTGCTCCTGTCTAATAAAAGATTAATGGGGAGTAAGTAAAAAAAAAATACAATCTGGATTTTAATTATCACATTTCTTTATAGGTAATCGTGACAGTTAAATTGTACATGCATTGGTTATACTATGTACTGTCGGATAATGGAAATGGTGCTCTTCCTTCATTAATATATGCCTTCGGCAAGGTCTGAAGCGCTGATTAAGAGAAATTAGCCTGGCATATTGTATGCAGGCAATAAAACTCTGGAAAAGGAAATTAACTTGTTTTTATTTCAGCATTGAATTCTGTCATCTAGAGTAATGTGATGTAAAAAAAAACAAAAAAAAACGTGTGTTTGTTATTCTTACATTATATTAGCTTTATGTTGGGCTGTTCAACTGTTCACTGTAGCGCATCATGTTATAGATTCATGCCACCCTGACTCACAAATGATGCTGTGTTGTTTGCTCTATGGCAAATCTGCTTAATCCTTTACCACAAATTGCTTATTTTAAAAAAAAAAGTTTGGTGTGATATTTAGCAGAATGAGTTGTTTTTACAGCTTTACGTACACATTAATAAATCAAAAATACAGAAACTATTTTGAACCATTAAAATGAGGCAATTTTTTAAAGGTGTTTTTAGCATGTGGTATCAAAGAGTGCAAAAGGAATAGTAATTGTTAAGATTTCCATCAAAAATGTTAGGATACTACTGACTGTGGCATATTGTCTCTTTCTGTGCTATTGGGAGACTCTTCAGATCAAATTTGTAAATGCACCACTAGTGATACACAGTGTAACCTTAAGGTGGCGCTGTAGCAAACTTCCTTTGCTCCAGGATGGAAATTACAGGTTTGCTCCATTGTTAGTTTATCTATGATAAAGTGACTACGTTATTTTATGTTGATACTTATTTGGGAAATTTAACTCCAGGAGCCCCATGAGGTTTCAGCCAATCAGTTATTTTCCATAAAATAGTCAGCCAACAGAATATGGTTTTAACCCCTGGAGGATGCAACTGTTTTTGGAATGTTGTACAGTTCAGGACACCGGCTGTTTGTACACTTCTGCAGTGTTTGTGTTTAGCTATCATTTTATTGTAATTATATTGTTATATTGTTTGTTTGTTTTTTTCAGGATAACAATGGCTTTATTTAGATATCATTATTTTGATAATATCATATAATAAAACAAATTATAATAGAGAATTGAAAACAAACAAACATTTTTTCTAACTTTTACATGAGATGAGAAATAATTTAGAATTGTTTAGCCAGGATGAGAAGGGCTTTTTATAGATACCATTACTTATAATTTATTATAAAAGAAAATAATAAAATATGAAGAACAAAAAAAAACCTTTTTCTTACTTCTACATGAAAAATAATATACACATCAACAAACTCTAATAAAAATGTTTTCCTAATTAGATTCTAATATTTGTCCTGTGTTTACATGTCTGTTGTTGTTTTTTTAGAAGTTGTAGCGCAATTACTCTATAATAGTGAATTTGTTTAACCTTTTTCTCCTACAGTCAGGGCCAGTGCAAGGATTTTCGTCTACACAGGCGAAGGTGCATTTTGGTGCCCCCCTCCTCTGACCTGCCATGCCTTCCACACCACCTACCCTCCATACATTTTACATATATAAAAGTATAATGTATAGTGTGGAAAAGAAATACATCTAAATATTCAACTTGCATTCTCTAAATTTGTCACACATTGACACCTTAACACACATTGAAACACAAAGACACCCTTGCAGTCACACACAGAGACACACTTGCCACTTACACACACACCCTTACACAGACACAGTGACACCCTTACACAGACACAGTGACGCACTTACACACACACACCCTTACACAGACACAGTGACACACTTACACACACCCTTACACAGACAGTGACACACTTACACAGACACCCCTACAGACACAGTGACAAACTTACACACACCCTTACCACTTACACACACAGTGACACCAATACACACATAACCTGAGACACACTATTTTGCCCCTCCATATATGCCAGTATTTAGCCACTCAATGTGACATTATTTTCCATTTAATATACCAATATTTTGCCACTCTATATGCCATTTAATATGCCAAGATTTTGCCACTCAATATGCCATTTAATATGCCAGGATTTTGCCCCTCAATATGCCATTTAATATGCCAGGATTTTGCCCCTCCAATATGCCATTTAATATGCCAGGATTTTGCCACTCAATATGCCAGGATTTTGCCCCTCAATATTCCAGGATTTTGCCCCTTAATATGCCAGGATATTGCCATTTAATATGCCAGGATTTTGCCCCTTGGTATGCCTGTATTTTGCCCCTCAGTATGCCAGGATATTGCCCCTCAATTTGCCCCTCAGTATGCCAGGATTTTGCCATTCAATAAGCCAGGATTTTGCCCCTCAGTATGCCAGGATTTTGCCACTCAATATGCCAGGAGTATGCCAATTAATATACCAGGATTTTGCCCCTCAGTATGCTTGTTAATTGCCACTCTCCTCCCCCTTCCCCAGTACTTACCTCCTTGCTGCTCTGCAGGTCCGTGGCTGTGAGGGAAGCATTGTGCACTCCCCTCCAGCCGTTCGGCTTCAATAAAGTTTGTTAAAAAAAAAATGCGACCAGAGTAACTCCGGTCACATTTTTTTTTTTTAAATCAAACTTTATTGAAGCCGCGCAGCTGGAGGGGAGCACACAACGCTTCCCTCACAGCCGCGTTATGGTGGGCCTGGGGGGCGTGGGGAATTTGTATTTTCCCGCCATCCCCCCCTTGTGGCACCCTAAGGCTTAGGGTAGCGCCGGCCCTGCCTACAGTGACCTTTTGACCCAAACCCTAATCATCATCCCAACTCTAGCATTATCCCTAAGCTTACTGTAACCCTAATCCTAGTTGCTCACCCTAGACCTAGTTGCTAACCCTAACCCTAGTTGCTAATTCTAATTCTATCTCTTAGCATCATCTCTTAGTGCAACAGTAAACAGCAAGGAAGTGATCGCCAATCACTTCCAAAGCTCTTTCCCACAACAGGGCAGCACCATATTGTAATGACATGCTGTCATTCCAATATGGCACCCACAATCGCTCTGTGGATTGATCACAGGTCAATTGCGCAACAAATTGAACAAGAACTGCTTCTCACCTTCATCTATAAGGCAAACATATGAATTCTCTTCCAATATCGCAAAACCATTCTTAAACCAGTACAACTGGAGGAATACATGAAGCTAAGGTTTGATGAAATTGTAGCTTCAGTTGATATCCATGAAGAACCTTCTGTGTGTATCATTGCCCAGCCCCTAGTCACTCCCCCCCCCCCCCCCCACAATAAAAAAAATGCCTAACTACCCCTCCTTACAATAATAATAGTGAGGGCGGTGGGCAATAAACTAACCTGTAAAAAAATAACAATTTCTTATGTATCATTTGATGTCTTCTTTTTTCTTTCCTCTTTTCTTTAGCCCTAAAAAAAGGCCAAATAAAAAACCATAATACGCACCTCAACTGTTAAAAAAAAAAAAGAAATACCGAGCCCATGGAGGGCTCCGTGCAGACTGAGCTCTGCAGGGCGGGGGGAAGGTTTATAAAGCCTTGCCCCGTCTTGCAATTAAGCTCAGAGCACTCTGATTGGTCAGTTTAAGCAAACCAATCAAAGTGCTCTGACAGGTAAATGGAGAGTCTCTCCATTTACCTGTCACAGCACTTTGATTGGTTGGTTTGAAATCCAACCAATCAGAGTGCTCTGTGCCATTTTACACAGCATGGGAAAGTTCTTTAGAATTTTCCCACTCTGTTTAAAATGGTTAGCACTCTGACTGGCAATGGGTGGGGACCTGGGGGGGAAATAAGGTACCCCCCACCCTTATTGTTATAGGGTCCCCACCTGCCGGCAATTGGTGGGGACCTGGGGGGGACATTAGGTCCCCCCCACCATTATTATTATAGGGTCCCCACCCGTCGGCAATGGGTGGGGACCTGGGGGGGACATTAGGTCCCCCCCACCATTATTATTATAGGGTCCCCACCCGCTGGCAATGGGTGGGGACCAGGGGGACATTAGGTCCCCCCTAACATTATTAGGGTTCGGGTTCGGGGGCTAGTTCGAGCTCGAACCTGGACTTTTATTCGAAGTTCGGCCGAACCCGTCGAACCCGAACATAGAGGTGTCCGCTCAACTCTAATGACTACAAAAAGGATAAAAGAAAAGTTTCAGGCAGCTGCACATACATTTAAAATGTAGAATAAGTTTTTTTTTAAATCTGGTAGCACTTACTATGGGTGCAACACTATCTGTGATAATAATAAATGCTGTTTTATAAAAACTGACAACAGGAAAGACAAACAAAATGTTTGTAGTGCTGTGGTGATTATGTTATAATGTATCGCTCTTTCATGCTGTGGACAGGACACCTGTGACTTTTTAATGTCCAAAAACACACACCCAATATGTCTCCCCTGTGCTGGCAACAGTGCAGGTGTGTTTTTAAAAATTAAACCTCAATAAGGTTCCCTGATTTTGTTTTTCATGCTGCCAAAATGAAAGAAACACAGGTTATAAAATAACACCAAAGTACTATAAAACATTGCATTTGAGAGACATTGCTAAGTGAAAAACAAATACCAGTCGATCATTATAAAACAAGTGTAAAAGATGCCTTAACAAAGAAGGTGGAGATTCTGTGCTGGAAATGAATCTATTCAAAATGTTAAGAGGAAAATTAGGTTTAAACTTGTCTGGTCTGTTACTACCTGCAAATGAATTACTTTTCTAGAGAATCATTTATTTGCCTAGGTGCCATGAGGTGAAGTATAAACAAAGTTATGTTGTAAGCATGAGATACTGCAGATAGATTCTCTTATTACTTTCATTTGCTTGCAATTCTGCTAAAACACTATATAAATCATTTTTATGCTCAACAATTGCGTTGTAAACATTACTTAAATAACAAAAGTAATTTACTATGTGTATCCTAACTAGAAGCATAAGAATTCCCCTGAGCATTGCGAGGAGCGACAACAAAAGCAGACTCCAGTGACTTTACAGAACTTTATTCCAGTTTGAGGTTCTTATGCTAGACTGAAGGATTATGGAAAAACAATGGTGTATGTAATGCTCCTCTCCAAGGATGTTTGCTACATGTTAGCACAATATTAGTGTATTAATAATATGGACAGGGTTAGGGTTAGAATCATGGGAGGGCTGGTAACGGAAGTAAGGAGGCAATTGCCTCATTAATCCGACTCAATGGCTTGGGGTTGCACAACTTTTCATGTCTAATTGCCCCAGTGCGCTAAACTTTCTATCCAATTGTCTTTTTGCCTATCAATCTCTGTACTTTATCTATCAGTATATATCTTGCCTGTCTGTGTCTATCTCTGATGATAACGACTGGACTGTTGAAGTTGCACCGTAGGCCACTAAACAGTTTTTACTGCCCAGGCCCTTCCACTGGGTGTATATCAGTGACATACATAAATCTAGTACACCGGTGTCAAACTTTAAATTCAACTGTCTTGTTTGCCTATCAATCTCCGTACTTTATATGGGAAATAAGGTAGGGTAGGCTTTTGGTAATTTAGCACTGATCACATATGGATATTTATTTGTATAGCACCACCAATGTATGCAGCCCTTGGTAAAGAGCATAAAAGGGAATAATATTATATTACATGGATATAGACTGATACATGAGATAGAGAGACTTGCTCGCAAGCTTACAGTCTAGAAACACTTAACATTACTTTACGTGGGTGCTTGGCAATACTCTCAATTTATACAATGTTTATACAACATTCACAATGAGAATATCTCTCTTTGAAATCTTTATATATATATAAATATATTTGTTTTATTTAATTGTAAATGCTGAACATGAATCATGGCCGTTTGTGGAATAGTTTAGTTAACATTTGCAGTGTACACTAGCACATTCTGTTTAACAATACAATATGTATTCCGAGTAGATGCCAAAGCCAGTAAATGTCAATGGCTCATATATTATACGGAAGCATTTTTAATTTTTTTTTTACAAGGAAGAATTACAAAGTTTAATACCAGTAACCTTGTTTTAATAGCCCCACAAATATATTATTGTTAATTGACGATGGAGCCATAAACACCTTTTTAGACAGACATTAGCAGGCTAGGATCATCTTTCGGGACTGAAAGCTCTCAGACTGACATTCATTTTAGGTCCTTTTGGTAAATAAGTGTGGGATAGGATGAGTTCACAGGATTAATTGATGCCCCAGGAGAGCTCATGAAACAGCATCAAACTGTAATCAGCTATTTGAATTGTTGTTTCAGGATGCCTTGTGTCTCTAAGGCACCAGGAGAAGTGCTCATTACTGTCTGGGTAATGTATTCCCAACAAGTATTTGTAATAGAATTAGCTATACATTTCATAGTTTATTCATTTGAGGTTAGCAATGGGTGGATCACATTTTATTTTAATAACGTAAGTTAACTTGCTCGCCTTGCAGCATCAAATAAAGGATTGTTTAGAAACTCTAGCTTCTGTTTTGAAGTGTGAGGTGATTTTTTTGTTTTTCCTTATACTTCATAATCAGTGTCATTTCACCCTCCTCTGGCCCATTCGTCAATGGCTATGTTCCATAATATGATTAAATTAAATTAGGCACATGTTATTCTTAAAACTACATCTGTACTCTAATCATCTCTCAGCAGCATGGTCTGCCTCACAGACTTGATTTCCTGCAGCCTCAACGAAACAATCTACAATCATGTTGTCTTTTTTGATAGAATTCAGCAAAAAATCGTCGGTTGCATCTTTTGTTTGTTGCACATTTTCCAAGATTTAACACACACTCTAATTAATTAAACGGATAGTGACGTTCTGCTGCTTCTGTGAATTATATCTGCATTGCTAATACATTAATTATTCTTAATTATTGTCATTTGAGTAACCTAATGTATTGCAAATTGATTGCAAGGATTAGGTTGCATGGTTTCCAGTAATGGGGGCACAAGGGGGAATTTCAATGCTACAAAAATAGTATCTAATTTTGTGGTGATTAATCATAGTTAATAAATGTCCCTTGGTATTAAGCGCATTGCTAACGTTCTTCATACAAAAACAACCGGTATAATTGTTTCTAATATATATACGTACTGTACTGTATATATATATATATATATATATATATATATATATATCAGAATATATAAAGGAATCTGTTCATACAAGCACACTGAGAGGTATTATATGTATTTATCAGTATACAGTATCCATGCTTTTAGCTGGATAGATATGTCTAAAAGCACTCAGTATTTCATTACATGATAAGTGTTCTCTATAAACAATCTAAGAGGGGCATGTACTAAAAAAATGCAAATATATTTTATGTGCAAAACTATTTTTGCGCTTTGCTCCTATTGCAATGTACTAAACATTTAACACTCAAATAGTGCATACGGCCATAATTGCGAAGAAAAACAGGCAATTTTGCGAATATTTTTTCTACCTCTTTTGATAGCACTTGCTAAAAGCTGGTGTTATTTTCCCACACAAGTAACAATTTTTTTTCACAAAATTTGCAAAACTTTAGCGTGCGCAAATCTAATCGCAATTTATTAGCGCAGCCGGAAAAATGCACGCTAAATAAAAATAAATGGAAGAGACGCAAATAAGGGAAAACAAGAGCAAAATGTTACAAATAGTCGCAAATTGCTCCTTACTCATGTTTTACCTACTTTTTCCCCCACTGCACTTGTTTAGTACATAACCCCCTATATTGCCTTCCAAAATGGCAATTTAACCCCTTAGGACAGGTAGGATTTTTTATAATATCCTAAAATACAGGGCTCAAACACCTGTAGGATGGCCTTTATGTCCCTGACTCCCAACCAATCAGTGATCAGAGTCAGAAACACAAAATAGCACCACCGTTTAATCATTTAATCAAGTAACTTGACTTCAGTCTGCAGGCCAAGTCAGTTAACAAGTGTGAAATCTGTGTGGGCAGACATATAAGGAGATTTCCACTGAAATGTATTAACCGAATACCTTGTACATCAGACTTTCATTTAGGATTGGAAGTTTTTGAGGAATTCCAGATTTTAAGAAATTTCCAATTCTCTCGAACACTGCTTTGCTAGGCCTTATATTGTGTTCTATATATTAGAAGAAGGTGTGTTTTTATTGGCAAGTGCTTCATTAGCATTATATATAAAAAATATTATCTGTTTTGAATTAAACTGCAAGTGAATTCTGACTGCTACTGCATATTTATAAACGCATGTGCATATGTGTATAGCTTTAAGTATAGAATATTACATTTAACATAGTTAAATTATGATTATTGCATAAATAGGATGTGCTTTTGTAAGAAGTTTTGCACTGTTTTGATTTGGGCAATATGAAATATGGAAAATACTTATTTCATTTAAAGGGGTACTCCACATTTTCACTTGTTTTACAATGATAAATTATTATTTGTGTTTTATGTAGCAACATCTATTTTCCTTTAAGCTAGGGGTTGACATAGCCAAACACAATGTTAACTTCCAAAGGTGTCTAGCAGTGGTCTAATGTGGCATCAATACTGTTGCCAGCACAGGAAATAGAATGGGGTGCATTTTGTTAGACAGTAAACATTCCCAAAAGTTCCACATTCTTTTGGAATCGTACTTCCTGTCAGGTGATCTCAGCCATATGCAAGAGATAGATAGATATTGCAGCCGTATACAACAAAGCATTTAAACCACAGATGTTGCTAAATGAAACAGAAGTATAAGCCTATCATTATAAAACAAGTGGGGAAAACTGTTCCATTATGGGGTTAAATCACCCACATTACTGAAGTCCCTTTGTCTGTCTCCTGTCTGACTTAAGCTGAAAAAAATATATAAATATATAGAATGAGACAATCATTGAAACTAATGGGTGTGCTTAGAACAAGCCTCTGCTACAGAGAAGAGTTAAAATTGACATTTAAGCCACCAGTGACAGGTTTATGAAACACATTGAGGAGTCTGGCAGTGAAAACAATAAGCAGCGTTAAACCTCAGCTGTTTTTGATAAACCTGGGTTTAAGAGTTTTATGTGCAAAAACAGAGGTGGCATAAAACATTTTATGCTCCACCATTGTTATATAAAAAAAAATACATTTTCACAAAGCCATTTGGAACTAGAAAATGGAGTTTAATCTTCCATATCTCAGCTGGAAGGTAGCAATAAGGGGAAAAAAGCAAGCAAAAACACCAAAGGCAAATAAAAGCAGTATATATAAAATACAGTGTGTGGCTCGCACTAACAACAAAGGTGTAACTCATCCAAATAGCAAATTAGAAGAAAAATTGGTTTGGTTTACAAACTATCGCTCTCTTCTTCCAAGTGGGACCAGCATACAAGACATACCAAAACACACACTAGCCATCCAGAAAGGTTATCTCACTCTAAAAACAAAAATATAGAAAATGCAGTATTGTAATCAATAAAAAAAAAAATGTACAAAAACCCCCCAATATCCAGTGAAAGCAGTAAAAAATAGACAACAATTATAGTGCATAAATATAGCTAATGGTGAAAATCGTCCCAACAATAAAACATAACACCTTACGTGTTATACCACTTATTCGTAGACTAAGTTGCAATGTGTAAACTAGCCATACAGTGTCCTTTAATTTACAATTTTATCACAACGCCAGTTAGGGAAATAACATGCCTGGTTACTTAATGATTGACCTGGGGTTTTAGTTGTTATGGTGTTAACTTTTCCCTCTGTAAACTCAACCACTTCTTAAAGGGACTATCTCGTGCCCAAAATGCATCTTCCAAATTTTAATGCATATTAACGTGCTTTCACAGTACGTTAAAATGCATGTTTTACATTTAGCATTGCTTAAAATATAAAATACTCACGCTAGATGGAATTGGGAAATCACTGCAGTTTGCAAGAAACAGAACTGCCCACACTAGCAGAGTAAAAGTCAAGTTGCTTTTTTTTTTTTTTCTTGCTGCAGGAACCAATGAGAATAATTTCATTCAACTTAATGGAATTTCCTGTCTCTTTAGTGATGTCATCAAACAATATGTTGCACTGTTAACACCTTCGCGACAAAGGACGTGCCATGCACGTCCTGGGAGAAACTCCCTTAACGACAAAGGACGTGCCTGGTACGTCCTGCGGTGAATCAATCGGTTTTCGCGATCAACGATTAACGGTGCTGGTCTATTGCCTCGATGTCGAGGCAATAGCCAGCACTAAAATTTCTATTTTGGAGCACCCACGATCGCCCCACAGAGCAATCATGGGCTCAATATGGCTAAGCCCTCTGCCGGTCTGAGCTTCGGAAGTGAACGTTACTTCACTTCCGTCGCTCTGAATATGCTACTTGACTGCCCCTAGTGGTAGTTAAGTAGCATTGCAATGGAAAATATTTAAAATAAATATTTAATTAATTAAAAACAGGTTATATAGATAGATTAGCCTATAGGGTTAAACTTAAATAATTTTTAGCATAAGGGATAGGGTTAAAATTAAATTAAAATTAAAAAATATTAAGGGATATAATCAGGATTAGAGTTGAGGTTAAATTTAGTGTTAGGGTTAAATTTTGGGTTCAGGTTGGGGTCAAAAGGTCAATATAGGAAAAAAACAAAAAATACTATTTTTGGTTTTTGCCCCATACCTCGCAAAAAAATACAGAAAAATATGGAAACATGCATATTTTTGAACTCGGGACAACATTTAGAAACTATTTAGATGTGGTCTTTTTTAATGATTTTATTTGTGTAAATTATATTTTAGGTCAAAGTTAGAAAAAGTGGGTTTTTTTTAAATTTTCATCATATTTTATGAATTTTTTTGTAGTAAATTATAAGATATGATGAACATAATGGTATCTAATGAAAGCCCTTCTTATGACGATAAAAACAACATATAATTTGTGTGGGTACTGTATGTGAGAAAGAAAAAAATTACAGCTAAACACAAACACCGTAGAAATGTCAAAACAGCCATTGTCACCAAGGGAAAGTCAAGGTGAAAATGTCTTGTCACTAAGGGGTTAAGAGATCCTACTGTGTACAAGAGCACGTTTATCACAGTCCACACAATGTATTCAGTTTGAAGAGCACAGGAAGTGACTAAATGAAACAAAACTTTATATCCTCAGTGTCTATTTAATCAGTGCTGCCTCACCAGCAGTAAACATGCAGAGTAATCACTGGGGAGGGCTTGAGTCAAATATTAAAAATCTCATTTATGCAGAACGCCTGCATCAAATCACACAGGGATAAAAGCCTGTGCATTATACAAGCAGTGATCTTCATCTTGCACCAAAGTGAGTTTGGGGACTAGATTGTCCCTTTAAACACAAATGATAGTATTTTTTTACCCCCGCCAATTGACAAATGCTGAAAACACTAGAGATATGATGTCTATGCTCATTAAAGAGACACTGCCATGGAATGTATTGTATTATCTTTTTATTTTTTTTTTATCTAAAAAGTACATTGTACATTATTGTAAATGTGAGCTTTTTATGCATGTTCAAGGGGACACAAGTCACAGCATGTTAGCCTCTTGACTGTGACTTTTTTTCCAAAATGCTTGTGTTTTGATCTCTATCAATGTGACCATTCAAATCTTAACTGAATAGCCAAAAGCAAAATGTGAGACACACAAAGCAGTGATGCATTGCATAATGACCTCTGTGCAAAACCTCTGCTGAATTAAATCCATATCATGAGAGTTTTTTTTTTTAAATGAAGTCTATGTTTTTCTGCTTTTTGTGACACATCATTTAAGTAGACATAAAATATTTTTCTAGAAGTTTCCCATGTGTAGTGAACTCATGCAATCATTTACTTGCTGCTCTTCAGTATTTAAAACAGAAGGTGACTCATATACAATAGATTATTTTATAGGTGTCTAATACTGCCATGTTTGAAATATTTACCTCGTTTCTCTCCAGTGTCTAGAAACCTTAATAAGATCATTTGCTCTGAACATTTTTCATTTTCCCAAAAGCAATTATTTTAATTATTCATATATTAGGAAGCAGAAGTTATTGATACTATGGAACATGGTTTTTTTCCCAACCACGCATAGATCAATAGATCTCTGTCTGGTTACCTGACCTGCTATTCACCTTCAGCCACACTTTTATACCTATTCCCTAATACATTCTCAGTTTGTACACAGTCACACTGAAATATTGTTAAGGTCAGTCAGTGCATTTTAATTGCTTGTTACTAAATGATAAATCTTTTTCCAAATTTCAACATTTAACATGATAAGTGACCATGTAGAATATAAGCAATATTTCTAGGATGCTATATTTAATCATGTTGCCTGAACACTGTTGTGTCTAATATGTATACTGTATTGTATTTGTGTAAAACAGCATGTTTGCAGTATGAATTTGCAAACATATCAGAAGCATACACTTCCTCAAAAAGTCTGCAAGCCTTTCACAATAAAAATAAGTAGACTTTTTCAGGGTATTTTATCTGGAAATTCATTTTTTTTTAATATTACTGTAGGTCATACAAAAAACAAACTTTTCTGGCCAAACAGACAAACATTAGAAGCCCTGATGCTAACCTTATAAAGCATTTCAGCTATCAGTCTAGTCAATGCGACCATAAGTATTGAATTGAAGTTCCCATCAACAGCAGGTCGGAAGGAATCCATTGAATGTTAGCAGTCACACCTGTTATTTTATGCTCTAAAGCATTGATGTCCAACTGGTGGCCCAAAAGTTGGATGTGGTGAAACGAAACGTGTCTGCCTACTGCCTAACTTAACCTGTTTGTGAGTTTGTGAGACTCCTCATTATAAAATTGAAAAACACAGCACTATAGATAACGTTATAATAGAAACAGTAATTTCTATAAAATACATTACATCCAGTTGATGTGAAATTCAAGGACAACTGTAGCAAAAACATAAGTAATGTTTAATTCATGGAGAAAGTTTTAATATTAATGAAAGAATATAAATAATGTACCCTATTGAGCCCTCTTTGCTCTCTATCGCTCTAATAGGGAGCGGACATGTTGTATAGAATCTTAGGACAGTACTTCATTCACCTTAGTTCAGATGAAGGAAGATCTGACCGATCTGATCCAAGATTCTAAACAACATGTCTGCCCCCTTGTTAGACTTTACTTAGAGCAAAGAGGGCTCAATAAGGTACATTGTTTATATTCTTTCATTAAAGCATTTCTATGCAAACTATCTATATTTTTTTGCTGTAGTTGTCCTTTATGTTTTTCCCTTTAACAATGATCCCTAGAGCCAATTATGCTGCTTACATTAAACTCACTATGAAGATTATGCACTCTTATTGGTGAACTCTTTATTCACCTCCATAAGAGTGGTCCTCTTTGTTTCATCTTACCAATTCAGCTATACATTGTGCAGGAACAAACCTGATGAGTTCACTTAGCGGGGGAACTCACCAGGTTTGTTCCTGCACAATGTATAGCTAAATTGGTGACATGCAATGTTTATTTCACCTCAACTCACCTGCTATTCACATCAACTCACCTGCTACTCACCTCAACTCACCTTTTAGTGAATAGCACCAAATGTCTATAGAAAAAAGTCCAAGAATATTCTGCTTACAATAACAGAGCTGCAGAGATCTTTCATCGGAAGATAGCTCTCAAAATCAATACCACTATATTACAGCTCAGAATATCTCTTAGTAGATGATAATTTGGAGAGCTTTCTCTTCAGAAAAAATGAAATAGAAACAGTTATTGCAGAAGTGTTAAATAATTCATTAAATTTTAACAGGAGAAAATTAATGCTCAGCATTAATATGAAGGTCAAATGATCTTTTATCCTCAACATAAACATTATTATTTCCAGGATGCGTGGACTTTGATATTGAATGTTGAAACAATAGTATGTAGTATGTATAATAGAATGTAGCAATTAGAAGGAGAGTGTGTATTAATAAGTGTTAAATGTGAAAGTGTGTTTGTGTGTATTAGTGTGAACGTGTATTAGCGAGCGTTATGTGTGAGAGTGTGTTTGTGTGTATTAGTGTGAACGTGTATTAGTGAGTGTTCTGTGTGAGAGTGTGTTTGTGTGTATTAGTGAGCATTATGTGTGCGAGTGTGTTTGTGTGTATTAGTGTGAGCGTGTATTAGTGAGCATTATGTATAAGTGTGTTTTAAAGTGAGCATGTATTAGTGAGCGTTATGTGAGAGTGTTTGTGTGTATTAGTGTGAGCATGTATTAGTGAGAGTTATGTGTGAGAGTGTGTCAATGTGTTTTATTCATACCCATCCCAGTGACAATAACACCTTGGAATGCGCTACTCAATCTAAAAATTAATAACCTAACAAAATATGAAAATATATATAGAAGATCAGTTTATAACTTATAAATCCAAATAAAGATATATAGTATCGAAATAAAAAAGGTCTGGGTGTATTATTGTGTTATGTGTGAGAATGTGTCTGTGTGTATTAGTGTGAGCGTGTAATAGTGAGTGTTATGTGTGAGTGTGTATGTGTGTATTATTGAGTGTGTTTGTGTCAGAGTGTGTCTGTGTGTGTTAGTGAGTGTTATTCGTTAAGTTTCAAATGCAAAAAGCATCCGAATGAACGAATTGATAAATTCCATGTTTGTTAATTGGGAATTCATTCATTTGCTTTCGTTCAGCTTCACATTCAGAATTAGGACGACTGGACGAAAGATAATTTTAATAAAAAACGAATTCGTCCAAAAACAATTGTCCAAATTGTTGTAACTCAGACTAGCATGTGACATTTTGGATGATATATATTTTTATTTTTTGGTTTAAATATACATTTTTTTTTTTTTGAATTTTACAGAGCTGAGTTATTTATGTTTAATGATATCAAGTGAGCATGTTTGTGAGAGATCTTGGTGTCTCATGCTGAAAGCTAATAAATATAGTAACCATAGGCAAAATCTTCTTGTATTAATCCTTATAGGGATATCTTTCTAGAAAAAGAAACTGCCACATGTGGAGGTTATCTAAGTAACAATGGGGACTCTTTGGTGTAACACTGAACTGAAAAAATATCTCTAGACACAGAGAAATAGGGCAAGCTTAGATTTAATCTATCTCTTTACCTCTGCATAGGGTTTCTGTAGTAACTTAAACCCAATACCATCCAGCTTAAGTTTTAGTTTTTTAACCATATAAATGGCATCATACATGTTAATGCTATAGCTTTAATTCTATAAGTTAGCTGGAATTACTATCTTTTGCCATCCATTCTCATAAGGGTCTACTCAATAAGTAGAGAATTGTAGAGAATTACCAAAGTAGCTGCATTGGAGAATTTTTCCAACTTGGATACTTTGTCCTACAGTTTGAAATGCCCATCTCAATTCCCTGCAAGTCTCTCTTTTTTGAGTTAGACCCTATAATCTGAAAATGTTCCATATGGATTAAACGCAACTGATATGACACATAAAGCTTACTGGGACATACTATATGGTTTACGCAGTCCAGAGGGGTCAAATTTGTCTAGTTGGAAAGGGGGAAGGGGAGAATATGAACTGATCTGGAACGGATCACCAACAGAGATCTATCTCTAATCCTACAAGGTATAAAAAAAAAGAACGGTATGTGCTTCTCAGACAAATAAAGTTGTCAACAATTGTATAAACTTAATAGAAATTAGAAGTATTGGTTATATGAACTGTCCAAAATAGAATACAGGCTCAATGATGGCCTATGTACTTGTTTCAGTATTAGTAGGTGTTATGTGTGAGAGTGTGTCTGTGGGTATTATTGGGTGTTATGTGTGAGAGTGTGTCTGTGGGTATTATTAGGGGTGTTATGTGTGAGAGTGTGTCTGTGGGTATTATTGAGTGTTATGTGTGAGAGTGTGTCTGTGGGTATTATTGGGTGTTATGTGTGAGAGTGTGTCTGTGGGTATTATTGGGTGTTATGTGTGAGAGTGTGTCTGTGGGTATTATTGGGTGTTATGTGTGAGAGTGTGTCTGTGAGT
Organism: Pelodytes ibericus; assembly: GCA_036172795.1. NCBI lineage: Eukaryota > Metazoa > Chordata > Amphibia > Anura > Pelodytidae > Pelodytes > Pelodytes ibericus. The sequence goes on from CM069859.1 coordinate 198,223,265, forward strand.
ATTATTGGGTGTTATGTGTGAGAGTGTGTCTGTGAGTATTATTGGGTGTTATGTGTGAGAGTGTGTCTGTGAGTATTATTGGGTGTTATGTGTGAGAGTGTGTCTGTGAGTATTATTGGGTGTTCTGTGTGAGAGTGTGTCTGTGAGTATTATTGGTTGTTATGTGTGAGAGTGTGTCTGTGGGTATTATTGGGTGTTATGTGTAAGAGTGTGTCTGTGGGTATTATTGAGTGTTATCTGTGAGAGTGTGTCTGTGACTATTATTGAGTGTTATTTGTGAGAGTGTGTCTGTGAGTATTATTAGGTGTTATGTGTGAGAGTGTGTCTGTGAGTATTATTGGGTGTTATGTGTGAGAATGTGTCTGTGAGTATTATTGGTTGTTATGTGTGAGAGTGTGTCTGTGGGTATTATTGGGTATTATGTGTAAGAGTGTGTCTGTGGGTATTATTGAGTGTTATCTGTGAGAGTGTTTCTGTGAGTATAATTGGGTGTTATGTGTGAGAGTGTGTCTGTGAGTATAATTGGTTGTTATGTGTGAGAGTGTGTCTGTGGGTATTATTGGGTATTATGTGTAAGAGTGTGTCTGTGGGTATTATTGAGTGTTATCTGTGAGAGTGTGTCTGTGAGTATAATTGGGTGTTATGTGTGAGAGTGTGTCTGTGAGTATAATTGGGTGTTATGTGTGAGAGTGTGTCTGTGAGTATTATTGGGTGTTATGTGTGAGAGTGTGTCTGTGAGTATTATTGGGTGTTATGTGTGAGAGTGTGTCTGAGTATTATTGGGTGTTATGTGTGAGAGTGTGTCTGTGAGTATTATTGGGTGTTATGTGTGAGAGTGTGTCTGTGTGGGTCACCAACAGAGATCTATCTTTAATCCTACGAGGTCTAAAAAAAAGAACAGTATGTGCTTCTCAGGCAAATAAAGTTGTCAACAACTGTATAAACTTAATAGAAATTAGAAGAATTGGTTAAATGAATTGGTTAAATGAATCTGCCAAAGCAGAATAAAGTACAGGACCAATGATGGCATATGTACTTGTTTCAGTGTTGGCCTGAAAGAGGGAATATGGGAAACATTTGAAAACAAAGAATACATTGATGTTGTAATTTATTGCCTGTTTAAATTATTTTCTCTCATGATTTATAAACAAGCTATCACTGGTTAATTAGTGGAGAAACTAAGCACTAGAAGACTAATTTTCTTCAGTGTCTGTATATATACTCACTTGTCGGCAACAGACCAAACCCACTAGCATAATATTCATGTTACAAATGTTATAGTGCTTAATTTCTCCCCTATTTAACCAGTGATTTCTTCTGGATGCGACCCACTAGAAGTATTATTTAAAAAGCAATGGGATCAGATACTCAAGGTCTAATATTGATTGTATAAAAAAAGAGTTGCTTAGAGTAAATAAATAAGATTTTCCACATTATGGCGATGACATGGAACAACATTTTTCTTTGTTATTTCACATAATCCCAAAAGACTCATCTGAACAATGTTAGAATCATTACTCACTACATACAAACACTTCTTTGCCCCCCCCCCCTTCATGATAAATAATGATGCAGCACTGTTCAATATATCCAGAATTTTATTGTGAATGAGTGTGAAAGGCAAACAGAGATGACCACATGCTCAATGCTTTTCGCACCTTTTCGCATAATCATAAGATAAATGGTCAAACCCCAGAAGAAGTTTAAGTGACAACTGCATCAAAAACAACACGTTTAACTGATTGATTATATTAAGTGTAGATGGTTTATATAGAACTTATTTCATGAAAAAAATACAAACTCTGGTCCTTACTAAGCCCTCTTTGCTCCAACTAGCTCTATCAGGAGGCACAAATGTTGTTTAGAATCTTGGATCTGACCAGAGGTGAATGAAGAGCTGACCCAAAATTCCAAACAATATGTCAGTTACTGGACAAAGCAATACCTTACAAAGGGGGGATCCATAAGATAATTTGTACCTTCACATTAAGGAATTTCTATAGAAACTAGCTACACCTAATGAAACCGTTTCATTAAAAAAAAAAAAAAAAAAAAAAAAAATATATATATATATATATATATATATATATATATATATATATATTTGGTATAGCTGTCCTTCATAAACTAAATAGTCAAACCTTGAAAGAAGTTTCTATACACATTATTTATTCTGCTTATAACTAAGCAACATTTTTTGTACATAGTGGTTATTGTAAATTGGGTGTTTGGATCCCCCATTATCTTTTCCACCATGTCCACTGTACATTATTTTTTTTTATCTTTACTTATGCTTGTGGGGGGAGGTTTCCATCATTTTCTGCCTGTCATGACTTTAGATACCTTGGAATTTTCTCACGGACGACATTTGCTAGTGTGCATGAACTCGTGTGAGATGTAATCCAGCAGTCTCTGTTTCAGATTGACTAAGTACAAATATAAGACAAACAAAATTGTAATTATAAAAAAAAAAAAAAAAAACTTAACTTTACAATATGATTCTTAATTCTTTTTTTATATTGTTTTGGGCAATATTGTGATAGTCTTTGCCCACCACCGCTGTGGTGATAAGTTTTCCGCATATTAATAACGTGGCTATCCACCAGATGAAATATGTAATTCTTGGTCATTGTGTAATTCTTGTATTTTACACAATGTTCGACATAGCCTGCAGTATAATGTCCGTAACAGTATAGTCAATATTTACAGCTCATTGCCTGTAAAAGTATACATAATGGTGCAATGCCAGAAAAAGATACATTGTCCTGCTAAGTAGCAGTGTCTAACTATCTAGTACCAAACATCGACCAGCGGCTGTGAGAGGCTTTATCAAGTTAACTGACTGCTAAATCGCCAAAAGCAAAGATCTCAAATGGTAGCTATGAATTCCGGGGAGAGATGGCCAAAACACCTGCCGCGCCTTTCACCTTACAAGGCTATGAAATAAAATGTATAAGAGAAATGATTTTGATATGTATAATCTGCTCCTAGTAGCAGGGAACAATGTGATTTCATGGTTGGAATTTTTAAATTAATAATTTGACCTTGAGAGATTCGATTTGGATCACATAGCTCCTATCTTTTAAACCTAAAACACAAAAATCCTCAGTGAAGAAATTCATCATTTTATATTAAAAATGGAGAACACAAACTTGTCCTGATTTAAAAAAAAACTGTTGATTTTTTTTTCATGCTAGTTTTATTATTCTATTTGGATTTAATAACATTATTATAGACGTACTTTGGGATCCAAAGTTCTAAATTAAGGCAAACACCATGGAAACCAATGGAACACTCCATAACATTCCATAGTTCCACTTTTAGAACTTTGAGCAACGACTGACATATACAAACAAGCCCTTGTACGTACAACTCCATCTGTACTACCAATATCAAATCAAGGTTCATAAAGCATGGTTTTTATTTAGGTCACTGAATATATGTATATTTTTTTACAATTTAACAATGAGCTGAGGTTAGTTGTGTTTGAAAACCAGGCATTTGCTTCATAGGTGACTGATATATTTAAATAAACTGCACTGATATGTCTACTCCTGTTGGAGTGCAGAGTTTACTCCTGTTGTACTTGCATAGCACCCAACACTCCGCAAGTTCTAAGACTCCAAATTGGATTTTAAAAGTTTTGTAAATAAACACAGAAATTGATAAAATAATTTGATGGTTAATTGTGTTCAACAGAATCAAATATGAAAAAGATGTTACCGTGAAAGCACAGTGAACATTGGTTAATGGAGAAGAACTCGGGCCAAAATAGCTGAGCTGAAAAAATTCATTTTTACTGTTTAGTCAATAGACCCCTATGATTTTAGACAATGAGTGGGGTCAAGCACACATTTAAAATATGGTCCATTCATTTTTAATTTTTAAATGATGCTTTATATATGTTATATAATGTAGGCATACAAAAGTACTGGCTTCATATTAGCAAATAAATACAATACAATACAATTTATACTACATTTCACAAGTATTTAAATGTTATTCCTAAAGAATTCTAATGGATCAGGGTATTTTTATTCATGGACAGGCGTTTGGGGGGGGGGGGGGGGGTTATATTAAGAGCAGTGAATGCTAGTTAATTAACTTGATTTGGAATAATAGCTGTGCCGTTTGGAAATTAAAATGATGAGTAATATTTAAAATATCTACCACGATAAAACATTTCCTTGCATCAAGCAATTCTGAAATTTCACAGCAACCACTAAATATAATCATTAAGTATTAATATTAATCAGACTTTTAGAAATCTCTTTTCCAACATTCTTATTAAAACATTGACTTTCTTTTTTTAATTAAATATGTTATGTGCCATTTGGTCCCTGGTTTGCTTTTCATAGTGTTAAAGGGAACTCTGGGAATTCTAGAGAACAAGACAAGGAAATTGTCGGGTCTTTCAAGCAAGTGTTCCGACCCTATTGTATCTGTATAATGTTAAGTGAGTTAAGTGACTGAGGTTCTGTAACATTGTAATTAATTTTCAAAAAAGTGGAAAACTCTTTATAACTTTGTTTAGCACACCATTTTCTTTCATTACCATTTCATTTGTCAGATACTTGAACTATCTGTATTTTTAACATACCTGATGAGTCCGTAAGGTCAATTTCCCCCAAACTAATGGACCACAGAACCTCTGGTGCTAGAAAGGTATTCTAGTGTAATCTATTTTGTTAATGTAATCCATTCTGCTTAAATGGAAGTTAGTTTTCAAAAGAGTCCGGCACTCCAAGAACCCTGGAAATCAACTTCCTGCAATAAAAAATAGATTATAGAATAACACCATGGCATTATAAAAAATGGGTTTTAACAACCTCATCGTCATTATAAAATAAGTGAAAAAGTAGATATATTCATTTAATAATCTCTATAATCAGGCAAGTACATAAATCAAAAGCAGTAGCCTTAAAGATTGTATTATTAATATCTCATTAATAATCTAATATAATTATAATATAATTGTAATACTGTTGTTTTTCTAACAGCTATAAAACAAAGGCAACAGCTATACAATTCCTTTCAATAATAAATGCATCCAGTACACCCTCGTTAGTCTTTGCTTTCAGCACAAAGATTTGAAGAGGCATGTGCCTTACAAAGAAACCTTTTTTATATGTTTTACTTATAAGCAAATGTTCAGAATCTATAAAAAGATCCAAATAATTAGCATTCAGATTTGTGATATTCCGTTTATGTAATTTTGTACCGTTGTTGAAGATTTTGTTAAAAATGAACACAACTAAATTATAGAATGACACAACTAATGTGTGGTGGATATTCAACATATGTTTTCAGGCACCCTATGTAGACTGACACTAGTGGTAGGTAGAATTGGATCCTCAGAGAAAGGGGTTGCAGTAAAGGTACAGAGTTTTTGGGGGGCCCTGCCCCAGCAAATCTGACTGCACAGGTGAGTACAATGCTATGTTCTGCAAACAAACAGCATTCCATTTATTTATAATGTTGTAATTATTTAGTAGCTTGGCAGCTCTTTTCAAAGTGCAACTATTTTCTAAGTGTTCTTTGAGATATTCTGGAGATACTCTGGAGCAGTGTTTCTCAACATGTGGGTCCTCACCCAAAAGTGGGTCATGAGCTGGTGTGGAGTGGGTCACGGACATGTGCTTTGTCAAAAAGTCCAACTTTTCATTGGGTGATGAACGATGATGTAGCGATGCATGCTGTGTTCACTATCTGAAGCTGAGAAGCCCACCAAGGAATGGATAGCATTGTTTCGATAGTGCTACTAATATCTCTTCCAGTGGCCCTTGGAAGCCAGGGCTTCACCATTTATTTTTACAATTTTAAAAATTTGTCTGAGATGGGTCAAGTGAAGTTTGGACTTGATGTGGCAGATACTTGGCAATGAGTGTGTAATGTACATATCTTTGTCAGAGTGACTTCTCAACTCTGGCACAGCTGAACACAAAATACAGGAACAGAATGGACACTGAACACAACCTCTGAGTTGTTGTGTCTAATTTCAGCCCACATTAGAGACATTTGTCAGGAGAAAAAAGCATCCCCTTTTGTTTTGCTTAGTCTCATATGTTTCAATGAGTTTTTATTTTATTGGGTTTTTATCTCCATGGCACTTTTATTTTCACTTGCACTATTCATTTTGTGATGAAGTCCTGTTTTTTGTTACATGTTTTGTGGAATACTGTACAAAATTGTTTTGTGGATTAAATTATAATATCTCAGGAATTAAATTATTTTTGGGTTGTGACTTCATGACCAAGGACAGATATGGGTCCTGAGGTCACACAGGTTGATAAACATTACTCTAGAGGTAATCTGAGGCTATACAAGAGGTGAAAAACAACAAAACGTAAGATCTGTTTGGTTTAAATCTTTATAATGGCGCACTCAGTGTAATAGTTGTTTTGCACTTGATTCATGTTCTACATTTTGGAGGTTTGGATGTTGTCTAATATGTAGACAATTCTCTTTATTACATCAGGAGATTTCATTTTTTGATGTCTGAAATTAATACATTTTCTGTTAAACAAACTCAGTCTAGACTTAGAGTTGTTGATAAAAGGTATGTCGCACAGTCTGTGGCTCTCCATAATTCATTTTCAGCACTTCCAGGGTATAGTGATGTAATAGAGGCAGGCTCAGACACCAAGGTTGAGGAACCACCATCCTCTAAGTTTAAGATTGACTCCAAGACTGCAGCCAGCAGCCAAACACACACGAGGCCTGATAGAAAACAGTTTTGTTGTGGAGTTGGACAATAGTTGCTTTGTTAGATCTCTTCCTGGAGCTACTGCTCACAGAGACGGGAGACTAATGTTTAATGTTGTTAAGAAAGCAAGGCAGGAAGAGGAATTGGATGAACTTGTCCATCTAGGGACAAATGACTTGGTCTTGCAATCAGATATTGGAAGGAAGCTTTGTGTGTTCTTGCCAGTGATATACAGCAGGTTGTGTCCACACTGTCATTTCTGACGTTCTGCCTGTGTATAGCATTAAGAGTGATAGACAGATGGACTATCACTTTAACTTGTGGCTTGGTGAATGGTGTTGGGAGCAAGGATTTGGCTTTGTTTCTCATGGTAGCTCTGTTTGGAATAGAAAAAAACTGTACACAAAAAAGGTTCTCAGTGAGCAGTTCAGAGGTTTTGCTACTAGTAGGGGGACAAAAGGGTGATACAATGTCAATCCAATTGCCTCCCCAAAACAAGTACAGAAGGTGCCTGTAACAAGTGTGTTAAAAATGATAAGCTTAGAGTAATGTTTACAAATGCTCACAGTATAGGGATTAAGATCAATGAACTTGTGACAATTATGGCAACTGAGAATGTAGATTTAGTGGCTGTTACTGAGACATGTATAATGAGAAAAAGGACTGGATTATAGCAATACCAGGGTCTTCTTTATATAGACAAAGAAGGCAAGAAAAGGAGAGTAGTGGCCCTGCATGTGAAAGATAGCATAACATTTAACATAAAACAAGTTAGTGGGGCAAACGTAAAGTCTGTTTGAGTTCCATTAGAATTTGGTAATTGTGAGAGGGCAGAGCTGACATCCGATGGGGAGAAACGTACCTGGCATAAGGTCCATATATATATTGGCTAAATAAACTGACTCTAAAACTCCAAAACCTCACTACACAAGAGGGGAAGAAGACATGGGGCATCAAAACAAGAAGCCAGAAAAGGCAAAAAAAAACCCCAAAGGTTCCACATATTGGACTGTTCCTAACAAGGCCGAGTAGGCCCCTGCCCCAAACCACAATGCCTCTGCAGGCGAACACGTGGTTTAACTCGGAAAGTTCATCCTAATAATAATGAAAGTATTCAGAAAATTGAGCAGACTAAATGGGCCCAATGGTTGTTATCTGCCGACACATATATGTTTCTATGTAACTATGTATGCCAAAAAAAGTGAAAGAAAATAGCTATTGATGTACCAAGTAGGGTGAGCACATTCCACACATAACCCCGCTCATTTTAAACTGGCCCCATTCCATCCTGGGACCTGGTTCTGTGATAATAGAAGGTATACATGGTGAATAATAATTGGTCAAAAGAAACACATCATAACATTATATGCTGATGATGTCTTACTGACACTGTCGGAACCACAAACATCTATCCATGCACTAATGGACGCAATAGATCTATATGGCTACTTATCGAACTACAGTCTGAATTTGGAGAAAACACAAATAATTCACCAATATTTAACAGAGGGACAAAAAGAGTGGACAAAGAAATTTGGGACAGAAAAAAGGAAAAATCAAGAAGTAATAGACTATCTAGGGATAAAACTAACACCCCGCTTGGAAAATATAGTAAGAATAAATTATGCTAAGACAGCACAAGAGCTCCAGGCACTGACATCCCGCTGGGCTAAGATTGAAATCTCATGGATGGGACGAGTGAACGTGCTCAAATCATACATTCTCCCTAAATTGACATACATATTAAGAGTGATCCCCTATAAAGTACCAAACCACACACTGAGAGAGTTCGATTTAAGTTTTACAAAATTCATCTGGGCGACTAGGAAACCAAGAATATCGAGTAGTACACTTAAAAGGAACCTAAATGAGGCGGGATTGGGTTATCCAGACCTCCGAAGAATCGCTGAAGCGTGTTTGTTAACACATGGACTGACATGGAATAAACCGCAGAATAAATCTACGAACTGGAAAGAAATAGAAAAAAATTATTATAAAAACATAGATCTAACAACAATGATGTGGTTACCAGAGGAGTTATGGAGAGGAAGTTCGGAAAAACCTAAATTAATAAGAGAAATTACACAGAATATACAGAAGATTAAAAGAAGCCGAAATATCAGCAATATGATCTCCTTGGGAGCACCAATACAGATTTTTTCATCCTGTATAATAGACATGGACCTGACCAATTGGAAGAACGCAGGGATCGAGAAAGTAGGGGATGTAATGCATCAAGGTAAGGTAATGCCCTTTTCGGATCTGAGTCACAAATTTGGGCTAGTACAAGGAGAAATACATAGATACTTGAGGATAAAATCTTTTATGACGGGTAGAACCACCGCAGAAGTTTCAGACTGGGACAAACTCCTCATAGCAAGCGCATCAAAGTGCTCGATATCTAAAGTACAAAAATTTCTTATTGGCGAGAGCAACATGGAAAAACCCAGAGCAATCTTACAATGGGAATCCGACATGAAAGTAAGTTTTCCGGCACAATGCTGGTTTAGAGTTTGGAGGGAGGTGAGGAAAGCCGTACACTGTATAAATAGCCAGGAACATTTCTTTAAATTGATGCACAGATGGTACATGGTACCGGAACAACACGCAAAATTCTCGACAGATTCGGATGAGACATGCTGGAGATGTAAGAAACAGAGGGGCACACAGATTCACATATGGTGGGAATGCGAAGCACTGAGAGAACTTAAAACAAAGATAACAGAAATATTGAAACTTTTATTCAACTTTGACGGCCCTTTAACACCACAGAATTTCCTATTTCACATAGAGCTTCCAAACTGGAATAAAAAGGAAAAAACGTTATTTATAAATATTATAATCGCATGTAAGATATCTATAGCTAGAAAATGGAAAAAAGAAGACACCCCAGGATGGGAAGAAGTCAAAGCCCAAATAAATTTTCAATTAATAGCGGAAAAACACTTTTATGACACACAGAAAGAAGGAAGAGAAAAATATGAAAAAACCTGGGCAAAATGGGATGAGATAGAGGGATCGGATAAATAAGAAGGGCTGAATAAATAAAGGAAGAAGGGAAAAAGAGAGGGGGAAGGAGAGAGGGGAAAAAAAAGGAAGAAAGGGGGAGAAAGGAAAAAAAAAGAAAGAAATAAAACCAGGGAATCATATAATCCTCTAAAAGAAACCCACCCCCAGATAACGAACAAGCGCGTTAGATCAGGTGACACAATTAAGAACACCGTGACCCCCCCCCTCCCCACCCTCCGAGAGTACCCTAATTGAGTGTTACAAATGACGTATGAATGGAAGGATGAACGGAAGTAAGGTATAGATAGTTAATAGACGAACAAAGAAGGAATGATAGAGGAGATAAAAAGTTAAAGATAATAGGAGAACAAGACAACTCAAACTCACCACCCCACTGGAAGTATAAGGGAAACACAAAGCACTAGGAAGAATTTGAAGGATATATAACCGAACAATAAAACAGCACAAATCACACAAATTGGGGGAATATAGAAATTAAATATCTAGTTAAAGAACACCGCACCTAAAGAATCTAGACGGCAAAGAAGGTTTATATGGGTAAACTAAAGCTTTCTCTTTATTCTCTTCTATGGCCGCAAGCAGGAGACACAAGGATGAGCTGAAAACACGGAAAATAAACACAGCAAACGTGTCTCAGAAACTGAGTGTCTAAAAAAAAAATATAAAAAAAAAAAAAAAAAAAAAAAAAAAAAAAGAAGGTATACATGGTGTTTACTAACTGCTGTAATTATAGTTATTTTTTCCCCAACTTTGGGTTCCCCGCAGTCATTCTCTAGCCAATCATCTAAAGTCGTGTTCTTATTCATTAATATTGCCTTTTCATCGCATTCTGTTGATTCCCATCACTCAAACCATATGTCCAAGTATGACGTGTTAGAAATTAGCAGTCATCTGTGTTATAAGCTATAATTACAATTTCCCTATTTTTTTTATTTATAGGGCTATGCGGAAAAGGGTAAGAGCATTACAAATGCTTTGGAGGATCTGAAGTCTAATTTCTATTGTGAATTATGTGACAAGCAATATCACAAACATCAAGAGTTTGACAACCATATTAATTCGTATGATCATGCTCACAAACAGGTAAGCTTTACAAACATGCTCTATTTAATTATCTTGCAGAGGAATGACATATAAATCTAGTTATTGAAACCATGCCTGCAGAGGCAGTATCCAGAAATAGTTAAAAATGTATTGCAAATGGAATTAATTTTCCTTCCTATTAATTAACAAGCATTGCATCTATATACTAATATTAGACTTCTTTTTTTTTTAAATTGCAGAAGTTATATTTGGAATAGAAGCTCTAAAAAAGCCTCTGGCTTACTAGATCAGTCTGAACTTTAGAGTGGGTATAAGTATAATTAGAGAGCGTCTATCTTAGATAAACTGTTAAATTGCAAATATCAATTGCTGGAAGAAAAATGGTTATTTGAAATTACTTTGAAAGTGAACTAAATAATATGAGCTTCTACACTGCCATGAGATCAATGCTTGCAACAACACGTTTAACCTGCTAATATAATAATGATTTAATATATATTTATATGTGTCAGCAAAATGCCAATGCCAATTTATCATTGTGTATGTAAAACCCCCCCAAACCAGTTAGACAAATCACATGTCGTAATAGGGTCTTTTTCACCTGAACAGTTTTGTACTTTAGAGGGAAACAGATAAAGAGGAACATTTATTTGAAATGTATCTGCAGTTCCACCTGTTAATGACATCACCTAGTAGACTGATATGCAAACTGTACATTTTCCACTGAAATTAGTTAAAAGGACTGTATCGCCTAAACATAGTTTATACTGTGAATGTGGAGAATAAAAAAATGTTTGAAAATTTTCTATATTGCCTATATTTGGACAAAATTGTGTTTTAAATGTGTCTCTGGAGTCTCCTGTTTATGACATCACCTGTGGCTTGATAAGCAAAACTGTAATTTGCATATCAAGCCACAGGTGATGTCATAACTAGGAGACTCCAGAGATGACGTTCTTTTAATTTAGGCATTTGCGTGCAGTTTTGCTAACACAATGTATAGATCATTTTCAATCATTTTTTTATTCTCTACATGCACAGTAAAAATAATGTTTAAGTGATACAGTCCCTCTAAGTCGCACACCAAGTCAGAAACAGAAGACTTAAATCACATTTTTCTCTTAATCTATGCATATGTGCATCATCAAACCTAGCATGTTCAAGACTTGGTATTGTGTAGGGTTTTAAATCTAACCATTGCATGGCCTGGATGCAATCCCAAGAGAGTTCAGTCATTCCCAAGAATGAACAGAAGATGCTATACACATAAAAGGAACTGTATCAACTAAACATTGTTTTTACTGTGAATGTAGTCCATAAACAATGATTAAAATGATCTATACATTGTATTAGCAAAACTGCATGCAAATGCCTGAATTAGGAGAAAAGGGTGTTTTAAATGTCTCTGAGGATTCTCCAGCATCATCTGTGGCACGGTATGCAAATTAACTGTTTTTCAATGGGAAATGTTTCATTTGCATACTGTGCCACAGGTGATGTCATAAGCAGGAGACTTATACATGCACAGGATAAACCATGTTTAGCTAATACAGTCGCTTTAACAAACAAATCACAAGTGACTACTCTGCTATTACACATAAATCATAGTTCTTTTTAATTACCACAGCATTTTGTCATAAAGGTAATGCTTCCCTTAAAGTTTCAAGCTGCATGTAAACATTGGGCCAAATCTCATATGCTAAGTGCTCCAAATCATTGCGATTTGGCTGATGCAGGCTGGTACACACTGATCATTAGAAATCAGGGTACATCTAATGACATCATTACATCTCATTGATCATTACATTGGAGAAAAGAGTACATCACATTACAATATTATATTTCATTGATTATTAGAGCCAAAATGAGGGTATAGAGCACAGAAGCAAAAATACAAAGCCAGAAGAGAGTAATGCACAGATCTGTCTTTTCAAACACCCTCTGTTGGTCAAATTCAAAATTGCATGGAAAAAAGGCTTCCTCCCCATATTTATAAATTAGACTTCTCTAGTGAGTCTATCAATCTTTTCTTGACAGCTCTGTGTTTGAAGAATAGCATCATAACTATGAACATGTGTTTAAATGTCAGTGTTATTTACTATTAATTAGTAGTATAAATAATTATTGTCTGGTTTTCTTTTCCAAATAACCAACAATATGTTATTTCAAATAAATAATAATTCTTAGTTTAACTTTAATAAATGTTTCTATTCTGTAAATACAGGATGTAAAGATGTATGTGAGGCAGCTCAGTGTGATACAATGTTGCTACACTGCACTGCAACATGCTGATTCCTGAAGCAGGATGCCACACGTTTATTGGAAATGTATCAGTCTGTATTAAATTACAAAATTGACTAGGCATTTATACATGAGTTAACTTTAAAGTGATCATGGTAGCCATTTGCTGGGGTCATACAGTCAGGAGCTGCAGTGGAATTCATTTCCAATAAACAGAAGCTTTGGTTTGTAGTTCATCTAACAACCCACGAAGGTCAAACTTTTAAAAGAAAAAATGTAGGTAAGGACACACTTTTCCTGGGGGCATTTGGTAGATTTTGAGCACATATAACATCAGTGACTGAGGGATAAATGTAATGGGAAACACCTCCAGTAAAGTCAGTAGAGAATTGTTGTGCAGTCACTTTTTGTTTACCTTATTTGCATATTCTTACCCAGAATGTCTTGCGGTGCAAGAGATATCTGCATATCTAAAAAAAAAAAGGGGGTAGATTCTGGCGCTTAATCCTATACAAAGCAGCACCAGCCTGTGTGTTTCTCTGTGTACACACGTGGTGAAATAGACAGACAAAATGACCCAAAAAATAGGTGTGGTAGGTGCGCTAAGTGAACCCTTAGTGCAAATAAAAATAAATATAATATTTGCCTGAGGAATGATGGTGTTGCTGTACACCTTGCAGATGATCCTCAGTATGTATACAGTGTATACAAACAGAAAAAAGTACATAGATCATAGCATAATTCTGTTATACATTAGTGTGGTATTTGGAGGTAGATGATTCCACTCACAAAACCAGCAGATGATCAAAGCTCTTCTATAAACTTGTGGAGTCTTCCTTTCTTTCAGTCAGACGCTCACATATATATAGAGGAAAAGACCAAAGGCATATGTGAGTGTAAAAGACTTACAAAATGTATTGTATTCTAGTAGTATCTTACATCTCAGAAGCAGGTAGAACAGCATAAGGAATCTCCATAGCAAAAATCCTCTCAGCTCTTACAGTCTGGATGTGCAAAAACAGCAAGTAGTAAACAGCATACAATGAGTTAAAAGCAGGATAAAAAGTCTGTATAAAAGCAACAATGGTGGTCACGCTACGCGTTTCGCCTGTTAATATGCTTCCTCCTGGCGTGTCTGCATATCTGTAGCAGGTCTACTGTTCAACACAGGTGTTTATTGACTTTGCTATACATTTCTTTTACATGTGCCATGGTTATAGGCTTCCTGCAGTCATGGGGCAATTGTCACCTGGACTGTACGGTATTTTTATTTAAACGGGGGTTTGCAGCAAAAGCTAAGTCTCTCTATATACTGTGTAACATTCCATTTATTAGAATGTCCTCATGGGATGCATACTGTTTAGTCCAAAAAGATCAGCCTCAAGTGAAAATTAACTTGGAAGGTGTGCTATCATCCCATTCCTTTAATCATTATAGAATTACGTTAATCTTGTATTTATTGTATACAAGAGCCCAAGTGAGAGCCTATTCTACTATTAGTTACAGGTTACCTAGGCCATTGGGATTGTAGTTTTGTTTTTCTTACTCCATTGCTCGTATTAGCATAGCATGCTGTTTTGTGCAGATTAATAATTTTATTGGAATCTTCTGACTGCTGGCGTTTGACAGATTAGTGGTCAATGTTAATGCAACCTCACTAGAAGCAGCATGGTTTATTTATATAGCATCATTTTTACAATAGGATGTATTTCCATTAGGTGTGGGTCTCAGGAAGTGGGTCAGTGAACAGGAAGGTCTTAGCTAAAGCTTTTTCTAACCGCAGTAAGATCCCTGCTAGCAGCAAAGATGTCATTATCTTCTGGTTAGTAATTAGCTTGTGGCAGCTTTTAGGCCATATGCTGGTTAAATGGACTTGCACTGGGGACTGTTGCAATTGTCCTGAATGCAGACAGAAGCAGACTGATAGGAGCTAAACTGTAGTATCCTCCAGAATATAATATACAAAATATCCTGCAGGTAATCAGTACATTGGCCATTATTGCTTTACACATACTTTAAATTGTTAAGTTGTAGCTTATAAGTCACAAAGCTATTCCAGCCGTGATCACACCTCCTCCGTGCACACGTGTGTTTTAAAAAGTCATCTTTTGTTAACATGCTATTGCCTCTTTAATTCAGTGAAATGTTGGTGTCACAAATTATAGTCCATTGACATGCTGGATGTTTGTATCCTTTATTTTACATAATTGGCAGTGTAATTTAGCCTTTTCATATGCTACACAACACTTCTGCTATTTAGCATTTATACAACAGTGTAAATAGGTTTAACATATAATTTTATGTCTAGCAAGGGCTGAAATGCATTGTTTTATTATATTTTAATTATAGGTGTAAAATAAAATTAACTAAATGCCTTTCGCACTTTAGCATAAAAAAATGACCCTGGCATATAGACGCACTCCAAAGGCATGCCTGCCTGCAGCTATGTTAATTACAGTATGCAAATTGTCAGTCATCTAAAACAGTGATTGCCAGCCCAGTCCGCAAGGCCCAACTAACAGTCCAGGATTGAGAGATTACCCAATTGTGTCTAAGGTGAGTTTTGTTGGCCTGTTGAGTGGGCCTTGACGACTGGGTTGGGAACCGCTGTTCTAATTGCAAAGATTATTAAATAGAACTGAATTGCTAACCTTTCTTCCAGCTAAGGTCCTTTAAGGATCAGCGCAACTGGTCTGAGAATCGGGCCATTTTAGTTAATGGGCTTTCAGACCAGACTAGGTTTATTGCAGCACAATAGAAGGTCACAGTACACTAAATGATGTGCACCTGTCAAAACAACATATAAAAAATATACCAATGGATTAGATACCATCTGAAACAATAAGTTTAGCAACATTGTGTCAACATATGTTCACAATAAGGTGTTGATTGTTGTTTTTTATATACCGTTTGTTAAAGCGCACTTTTGTTTCCTTCTTTTTATCTATTATCTGTTTTTCTTGGTAATTAAATATGTGGCTTGTTTGAAAACTAACGTTATTGAAACTCAGCCTATATTCCTGCCAAAAGTTCTAGCTCCGCTGAGACAATACTGTCTTGTTTTTTTTTTTTTTTAAGCTGCTGAATAAAATGGCAACTGCACATATGCTTTGCCAATTTTGTGTCAAAATGAACACTGTGCATGTGCCAAAGTGCCAGGTTTAGGTAATGAGGGGCTGCGTCTTGGAATGTTGCGGCCCTGTCTGGAAAAGGAAAGAGATGTGTTTTGATGTCACTGGACTGAAGTACTTCTTAACAAAGTTATGATCTCAGCCATTAATGCTGACTCGCAGCTAGATCAGCTGGGTTTGCCAAAGAAATTGATTCAACCACCCTTACTTGTGTGTTAGAGGGCAACTGTAGGCATAACATTAACTTATGTTTAATTGAAAGATTTCTTCAAGTGTAGACATTTTAAATAGAAATTCTTTAATGAAATAATAGGCTCTATTTAAAATAATAGGCTCTATTTACTCTCGTATTAACTCTCTATCACTCTATCAGAGGGACGATTGTGTTGTTTAGATCCAAATAGTCCTTTATCTCGGATAGGATCCAATCCCGCATTTTTTTTCCTATTAGTGGGAGGGTTCTATATTCAAATATAATGCCTTAGGGATTATGTAAGCCTTTATTGTATTTATTTGGATATTTTTAATTCTTTCTTGGATAAAAGTGTTATGGTTTTTTTAATACATGTGTATAGTTTAGGTTAATCAAATGAATCAAATCAAATGTGATTGTAATGCCCAGATGATCTATATATTTTTTTTTACATAGATCATTTTCTCTCGCTGTAAAAATGTGAGTTGTTCTTCCAGTTTATTTTGTAATTAGAATAATTACCATACAGTTGTATGACCTTCTGCCGACTTTGCTCCAATGAAGGAAGAGCTGATCCAAGATTCTAAACCACCATGTGCACACCTTGATAGAGCTATATGGTACAACAAGGATTCCATAATATACCTTATCTCTATTATTTACACTTCACCTTTCAAGTAAACAACAGTTTAAAAAAAGATTGTCTGCAGTTGTCCTTTAACAGGGATCATGATGTAAATTTATGGTGGAGAGAGCCACCGACTAACACTGAGGACCTGCACCTTAGTTAAAAGATATTGCAAGCTTATCTTCCCTGTATTTCTACATCAAACTACAATATAACTTACATACCCACAATGCAGAACAATGACAACTGGTTATTTGCATACAAAACATCTCACAAATGACAGCAGTGATATGTATTATAGTGTTGCCAGGTTAGACAAAAAAAAAATGAATTGTCAAATGCCACTGAACACAGCTTGGTGACTAGTTGTATCTCTAGGCAACACATTCCAGATTTAAATGTCAACTAATACAACTGTTTCTAGTCAACCCACAATGCTATGTGGTCCAATCTGCTTTGCTAAGAACTCCCTGCACCTGGCAGAGGCACACATGGAAGGAATCATTGGTAAATAATAGCAATAAGCAGATACGTTGTCGCAATCCTTCATTAGAAGCACGTGTCCCTTAGAATGAGATACCGTTTATTGTCAGTACTTGTTGAAAGCACTAGCAAATGATGCCGAATGCTTGTTTTTAATGAAATGGCCAGATAAGCCAAAATTGTCATTAACTGTTAAATGCTATAAAGATGACATACAAATCTCTTAAGACTAATTAATATGTAAATGGCCTATTTAACCTCTGTTAAATTAAAACCCTGGGGACACTTCATCTCATCGTCGTAAATGCTGGCCCAGTGTTCAGTAGGCAATGGCTTGACTTTGCAAGAATTTGGGATACATTATTAAATGTTTTCAATTACTACATGTTTAGACAAATACGTAGACAGAAACACAAGGGAAGAAATAACTGTTGGGTTTTCTAGTGCATACATTTGTTTCTGTTTATTTGTTTTATTTGTTTTTGTTCCGATGTTAATTTGAATACACAATTATCACACGTTCACATCAATGCTAACAAATGAAACCATTTTCTTTGAATTTGACAGCTTGCCTTCTTTTCTTTCAAGTCTATATTATATCCAAGGCTAACATTATATCTGCAACACTTATACAGTTCAAAGAAACTGCAGTGTTCAGAAGATTGTTTGGTTCATTATTTTCTTTTTTAAGTGTATGTGAAAAACAAAACACATATAGTTGAGTATATTCTGTTTCTTTTACTTCCCCTCCACAAACAAAAATATCAAAACATAACTAAATAGTTAGGTTTCAGTCAAAGAAAGATCTTTGGGTGATTCATTGTGTTTTTTGTGTGTTATTCACTTCTTATTATAGTTCCTTCTACACATGTTAGTTATGGTAGCACAAATTCCATAGATCAGTCATCAGACAGTCAGTATTCATTTATTCCGCATATCATAATGTTATGTAGAATAAAAACTAATCCAAAATCAATACTGATCAATTCAAAAATTTGACAGAGGTCAACTCGGCTTAATTTCGACTCTACTTCATCTCGGTTTTGGCTTAAGTTGTATATGTAACTAATAGACTCAGCTTTAAGCATTACATACAATAACTTAAGACAAAATCCAATTTTCAAATTCCGCAAATAAGAGTGGTTGTCATGATCGAAATGAACGAATACATTTAGTTAATTTAGCTTTTGTTCATTCGGCTTTCGTTAGATTTCAGCTTCTGTTATTCGGACGAATGGACAAAAATGCTGTTTTTGTCCAAAAACGGATGCACATGTCTAGAGAGGAGGTTGAGACTGATTTTTTCTACTTACTTGTCCATCCACTACAGTTCAGTGTCCAGTGAATAGACCTTAGAGGCTGACCACTTAACATGGCACTTTTTTAACTTGTGCAAAAGTTGAACTTCTATGTCCCCTCTGCTGAGAACATTTCCGAAGAAACCTCAATCCTTCATTTATCCTTATTTCAATCTGCTCTGCACATTATTACATTTTTGTTATTGCTATTTGCAGTCATGTACCAGGCCATTTCAGATATTCACAAAGAGGAACCTTAGACCTAAGATGTATCTTACATTATTAATTCTCTTAGCATTGCACTTAGGACATTAGCGCTATTGCATTTGAGCACGAAGGGAACAAGAGGTTAAATAACTTGGTTGAAAATGTAAAGATTAATTTTAGTCTATAATTATGGATGAACTTATTCCTTCACTGCATTAGTCTATTCATTGTAAAATAATTGTATTTGTTGTGCTCAAGATGTGCCCTAGAAATACATAATAACATATTATTTACTTGTACTCCTCTATGAATGCTTTGCCATTATTGCTTTATTTGATTATAACACTATTTGAAGTTTCCACTGTTGCTTTTGATAAACAGATGTCTATTCATCGTTTAATGAGAGTGTGCATGCTGTTTATGACACATTTCTCTTAGAATTAAAGATATCCATATATCTCTCACTCTGTCTCTCTCACTATATATAAATATATGTACAATATATGGCCAAACTTATTGAGGAATGAATACGTTTATAATTCCTGGTTCCCTATCTTATATCTAGGATAGCCTTGTGCCTATCCCACGCATGCTTAAATTCCTTCACTGTGATAGGAAGCCATCTTAATTTCATCCATGCTAGGTAGCGTCTAGGACAATTCATCGCGGCTGTTTCACCACTGACAGTTCAGCGTGGTGTTTGAACTTTGAACTGTCGACGCGGCTGCTTCATTGTGGCAATATAAGCGCTGACACTTCAGCCCCCCCCCCTAAAAGTTACTACAAACTCCAAACTAACCTCTCAACCCAAACACTAATACCCCTAATCCTAATACTACCACCAAACTGTAAAACTAACACTACCCTCCGAACCCTAATACTAACATTAACTCCCCCGATACTCACCTGCGACGAACGGTTCCGAGAATAAAGGTCCCGCGATGACCTCTCGAACTGGCCATCGCACGAGAGCTGATGGTGAAGCGTCTCTGTTGAAGCAGCCGTGATGAACCATCCCATCCCCTGCTAGGTATTCCAAAGTCAGCTGTAAGTGGTATTATTGGGAAGTCGAAGCATTTTGGAACAGCAGCAACTCAGACACAGAGCAGAAGGCCACGTAAAGTCACAAAGCTAGGTTACTGAGTGCTGAGACGTGGTGCATAAAAGTTTTCTATGCTCTGCTGATTGTACAGCTAAAGAGTTCCAAACTTTGACTGACACTAATATCAGCACAAAAACTGTGCGGTGGGAAATTCATGGAATGGATTTCATGGAATGGCCCGGCAGCTGCATGCAAGCCTCACATCACCAAGTACAATGCCTTGGATTGTGTGGTGCAAAGCACGCTGCCACAGTACTCTGGAGCAGTGTAAATGTGTTCTGTTGAATGGCGAATCACGCTTGGCTGTTTGGCAGTCTGATGGACAGGTCTGGATTTGTGCGGATCCCAGGAAAATGTTACCTGCCTGACTGCCTTGTGCCAAATGTTAAGTTTGGTAGAGGAGGGATAATGGTATGTGTCTGTTTTTCAGGGGTTGGGCTAGGCCCCTTACTTCCAGTGAACAGAAATGTTAATGCTTCAGCATACCAAGACATTTTGTACAATGCTATGCTTCCAACTTTGTGTGTACAGTATGTGGAAGGCCCTTTTTTGTTCCAGAATGACTGTGCAGCAGTGCACAAAGCAAGGTCCATAAAGTTATGCTCAGTTGAATTCGTTGTGGAAGAACATAACAATTCAATAAGGTTGAGGTCAGGGCTCTGTTCGGGTCAGTTGAACACCTTTGGTATGTATAATAATCTGGGTTCTGAATTCTAGTAAAATCTAGTCAATCATCAGAATCATTTAAGATGACCATCCAAGATCGTAAGACATGAAACACAGTAGGGCATCATCCAGCAAATGTAACAATATGAAACAACATGCCAAGGCCCAAAGAAAGGTGAGTGAACACAATCTTCCAGACTTTTAACAATCCTGAGTTTAGTTTAAAGGGACACTACCACTTACATGATATGAAACTAGATTACACGTGCATTTAAAACAAACACATATATAAGACAAGTGCGACTATTTGTTTTTTTTCAGTGTCTGAATTAATTGCATATAAATGTAGAAAAAAAATTAGGATTCTATCTCCTGCATCCATTTTGTGAGTTTTGTCCATGATGCAACATTCTCCAAAATCTTCCAGCAAGTCTCACTTTTCAACTGTGGGCAGTGCTTGCATGATGATGTCATAAGATCCACTCCTGCTCTCTTACTGGCTCTTGTGAAACACTAGTGGACAGGACTAGGTGGCTGTGTACAACACAAAAAGTACATCTTTCTGAAAAAGTGATGAGACTGACCTGATCAAACAGGATCATAACTCCGCCCCTTGTGATGCCATAGTTACATTACCCTCCCATTCAATGCAAGTCTGTGTTCAGGGGTGGCACTCAAAAACACTATATTTTCCAAAATGGAGACGCCCAGTCACACTTGTTCAGTAAAATATTTTTTTAAATAAACTCACATAACAAAAACAAAAGACCTATCTGAAATCAACAATGCAAAATAAATAAAAATAAAACCTTTTAATTTTTTTTTGGGGTGGGAGTGTCCCTTTAAAAGAAAGTTGTGGTTTGTACTAATCCTCAGTGGGTCATTAAATAAACTTATACTCATCAAATGGTGCCTGTAACCATACACAACAAGTGTGACAATAGCTTCCGTAATAAAGTTGAAAGAGCTGAAGGAGGGTGACATTTATTAGCTTTTCACCCAAGCTTGGGCAGCACCACAGAGCATGTTGGAAGGTCAGGCAAGTATATTAATAACATTTTCTATTAGTCTTTTGATAGCCAGATCTATGTCTGTGGGAAGTTTCATTAGCAATCCTGTCAAGAATAGGATGGCAGCCATACCTCTGACTCCCTATTAGTTGAGGAGATTTTTTTTCCACAGTCATATCAGAAACCGGATTATAATTCAGTGGTTAGTGCTATTGCTGCTGAATTTATATCGATTTTCCGAATGAGCCAGATTCATTACAAACCAAGTCTAAAAGTCTAATACAAATTCATAAGTAAACTTGGCAACATAGTTTAATCAAGGTAGACAGGCCAGTGTAATGGCGATCCTCTAGAGAACAGATATAAAGAGCTACAATAAGTCACTTGGGGGGAAATAAAAAATAGTACCTACTTTTGCTCCCGATTTACCTCTTGGGTTAAGTTGTCAAATTCTATTAGTTCTTGCCCAGTTTATAATGAACTCTGCCATTTAATTTGACTCAATCTAGTATTGATTGTTGTGTAGTATGGTAGTGATAAAAGAGATTTAAAAAGCAGAAAATTCTACCTGATCAAGGTAATCTAATTTAAGGGACTGTATCAACTGAAGATTGTTTTTACTGTGCATGTAGAGCATAGCAAAATTCCAAGAACATGCCTAAATTGGGAGAAAAATGTGTTTTAAATGTGTCTGTGGAGTCTCCTGCTTATGACATCACTTATGGCATGGTATGCAAATCACACCTTTCCCATTCAGTTCATTTACATACTGTGACACAGGTGATGTCATAAACAGGAGACTCCACAGACACATTTAAAACTCATTTTTCTCCTAATTTAGGCATTTTACCTGTGGTTTTGTTAACACAATGTATAGATCATTTTCAATCATTTGTTATGCACAGTGAAAACAATGTTCAGGTGATACAGTCCCTTTAATGCAAGATGTTTTAAGGGAAGGCATTTAAAAAAAAAAACAACATATACAAGCACATAAAACAAGGTAATATTGATTCTTACCTAGTTCTGTACCATACAATTTAAATAACAATCCTTCTAAAAGGGGACCTGTGGTCACTCTTATTTATCTGCAAGTTCATTGACCTTTGTGCGCAACTGCAAACACGTCTGGTATCCATGATGCGTGTCATTTTTTTCAGATTCAGTTTTTACCATTTGCTGTAAACCTAGCACTTAACTCCATCTATCGGAATAAACAATGAAGATTCCACACAGCAATTCAGCTGGCAATGTGTCTTTTATTCCTCCATCACAAAGAAGCACAACATTTCAGTCACAGCTTGACAAATGTCAACTGTGACTGAAATCTTGCCTCTGTGTGAAAGGGTGGAATAATAGCCCCCATCACAAGTTTAACCAGTGTGCCGAATCATCTGCTTTAGCTAGTTAACCTTAAGCGCATTAAGCCATAACTGATTAATATTATATTCCTGGTTGTATAACACACTATTAAAAATGAAAAAGAATTTGCTCTGAGCTAAAAATGTTGAAAATGGTTCTATATGCCTAGCTTAACAATGTTCATGAAAATATACATGTATGTGTCTGCATGTACTGGGAAGAAAAAGAAAAAATAATAATGCAACACAGTGAAACTGAATATATGGAGTGATAGTGTTTAGTTGTTACAGTCACAAATGGAAAAGAAAGTATAATCTTCCAGTTTATTCCATAATCTAAAAAAAGCATATAAAACCCATTATGCAGTAGCACAGAACAAATGGCAATGTTTAAAACCAAATACACGTACAAAAAACAAAAGCAAATAAAGTGCAACTTGCGTACAATGTCCTGAAATAGTGTTCCGACTCCTTCCTGCTGCCACCAGGGTAGGGTAATCAGGTACTCTTAGAAGAAACTCAACGCGTTTCGCTGGCTCTGATGTCAATGGGTTTTATATGCTTTTTTTAGATGATGGAATAAACTGGAAGATTATACTTTCTGATGAGCCTGAACCCTTTTTCCGTTTGTGAGTGTAACAACTAAACCTGTGGCATGCCATGGACAACATTTGCCAAATCATTAACAGTTAGGGCACCAAATACATAAATACCTAAATCTTTTTATATATATATATACTCTCTGGATCCACTGCACTCAGCAAACTCTTAGATTGTGCTATCGGCTCAACAAACAGAATTCCAAGTAGTAATTACTAACAGGATTTCTTCAGTAGTTAAAAACTGATACCTTTTCAGTGTCTGCAACTACTGTAGAATAATCCCATGAGTGCTTACTACTTGGAATTATATATATAAATGTGTATATATATATATATATGTCATAAATCAGGTTTTTGAGAATAAACTGCTTGGAAACTAATGCCTTAACTCAGTAGTGGATAAAAAGACTCTATTCCCTAAAAGCAAGTGGGTACTTATCTTTCCAACGTACCTATTTATTCGTGATTTTTGCACTTCAGTGGACGATTCACTACTGTTCACTTTTTAGCAGAGACCAACAGTTTTTTTCTGCAAGTGGTGCAGCAGTAATTTCCTAATAATCTTTTTTTGTGTGTGTGTGTCTTTTTTTTTTATCTTGGCAAGCTGGATTAAAGAATGTATAATTCTTTCCAACTCAAAGATAAAGCATGCTTTCCCTTAGAGAATCTGAATTCTGCATTATGTTGTAGGGAAAAGAAAATCTATATATTACATTCCCTATGCTTAAGCTCTTTCCTCCATGTTTTAGACATGTTATCAGTGCAGAAATGAATTACTTGTTCCCTTGCTCATTAATTACATAAGTAATTTAAGAGCCTTTAAGTATGTGCACTGGAGCAGTGGGTTTAACAGCAACAGACAAAATGATGAAGTGTGGGTAGGCCTTTCGGAATTCAGTTAACCTTGTGGCCAGAGGCTATGCTATGTAAACACAGAGTTGTTTGTGATAGCCTTAATCATGCACCGGAATCCACAGCATGTACCACACACATTACCAATCCGTTTTAATAAATCAAGCAAATGTATGTTGGAGAGACAGTCATGTTGTGTTAAATTCTTATTATGACTGATAATAAAATGTACACATGTGCACCAATAGCTAGAGTACGTCCATGTGGAAAAAGGAGTCAGTTCTAAAACATAATTATTACATTGGTCTTAGTAGAGTTTGACTATTTCCTTTGGAATATATTGCTAGGTTGTTTATGCAATTGACTAATCAGTTCTTTGTCTTGACTCCTAAACATAAAAATGCAAAGACAGACATAGGGAGGTGGGGGAGGCCTGGTGAAGGGATTGGTGATGATCAGAGATGTTCACATAACATCATGACCTATTGATGGGTAATTATGCAGTTGAGAGAGTTATTTAAATCAAGATCAAAGAATCTGATTTACACAAGATAATTTGTAAACACAATTACTAGAGTCTAGATGGTCTACGCAATATGCCGAAATTCAGATCCAAATCGGATGTTTAGGACATAAACATAATCATCGGAGGCCTTCAGATCGGGATAAGGTCACCATGAAAAATATTGGTTTTCAGCTACCAAATATGTGGTGATCAACCCCGAATACAATTACGTTTTGGGCATGATTGCCACATGTTGGCCATTTTGTACTGAGCACGAGAACTGAAATGAAAAATTAAATAAAAATAGCTTTATAAAAGCCACTCAGCATCTGGGGGCTTTCCCCAAATAAAATTAACTAGTTTTAAACAGAAATACATTAATGAAATAATAAAAATAGAGTACATTGTTGAGCGCTCTTTGCTTGTACAACTCTAAAAGAAGGCGGACATGATGAAGTAACCATCAGTACCTGTCGGACTCAAGATCTATGACAACTTGTATAGCTATACAGAGCAAAGAGGGCTCAAAACCATACTTTGTTTATATGCTTTTATCATAGCATTTCTATTTAGATTTTCTTTTCTTGATACAATTAAACATAGCTTTTTCTTTTGTCAGCAGTTATCGTTTAAGTGCTTTTATGGATTGATAATGTTTATTGTATGTAATTATTGTTTGTATTTTATTTTACTTTGGCTAAAAATAAGGAATATTTTACTAATAATTTTCCGACATACACCCCTTGTAACATTCTTCACAACAGAGGTTTGGACATATGCTAATAAAGTGGCTCCATAGTTGCCATGGGTTTTCTAGAACATTCCTTTCCAATACATGACAAAGTCAGCATATTGCATAGATTCTATAGTATTTACTCAAGCACTGGATTGCTATACCTAACATGGCCCGTTAATGATCATTTGTTTATAAGGCTAGGCACATAGCATGGCTGTATCGTGTGCTTCTCTCTTCATATTGATTGTGTAACAACATTTCCTGAGGATACCCGAATTGTGGTATACACGATTAACGTTAAGTTAGATTTAATGGCATGTCTAAACAAAAAGTCATAGGCCAAATTGTCTCTAAACAGAGGCGGCTCACTAATTTGGCAAGTTAGGCGGTCATCTAAGGCCACGCACTTACGAGAACCTCGTTGCTGCCTAACTCGCCTAGTTGTCTTTGACCTGACAGGGGAGCTTAACACGGCCATGAAGCTCCCTGTCATACTAACGCCGGCAGGTTAAGGGGTGGCATGGCGCCTTACTACGATTCGCTGTATTTTTTCTCTTCATTCTTTCATTTGTGCTTGAGACTCCGCCCCCACCGATAGAACAGCTGTCGCACTTAGGAGCCAATGGGCAGCACCATCACAACATGTCTGTAAGACCACTTTCAACTTTGAGACCCTCTCCACGAGTGTGTTTGTGCTGGCTGAGTATGATTGTGTGCTGGCTGGTTATGTCTGCGCTGGCTGATTGTGTATGTGAGTGTTATGGCTGAGTGTTAGTGGGTGCTGACTGAGTGTGTCTGTGAGTGTTAGTGTGTGCTGCCTGAATGTGTCTGTGGTTTGTGCTGGCTGAGTGTGTCTGTGAGTCTGTGCTGGCTGAGTGTGTCTGTGAGTAAGTGTGTGCTGGCTGAGTGTATCTGTGAGTCAGTGCTGACTGAGCGTTAGTGTGTGCTGGCTGAGTGTCAGTGTGTGCTGCCTGAATGTGTCTGTGGTTTGTGCTGGTTGACTGTGTCTAGACCAATAAGACATAGTTCTTATATTAACAACACAACAAACAAAAATGTAGCGACATATATAATGATCTTGAAGTGTCTAAAATCTGCCCCACTCCTATCTGGTGCCTTCAGAGCTATGTAATAAATCATTGTGTGTTGTTAGTCTGATGAAACAAATAACTATATACAATGTAAATACTAGAACACTGCTGTCTTCACATCTCCTTAAATTAATTTCTTGGTCCAAATCAGTAAGTTATGTCCACGTACCTATTAGCATGACACTTAATTGACTAGATTTTGACTTGTTTCCTTGTCAACTGCCTGAGTCTGGATCTGCTGTGGCCAGCCTGACTACAATGTTTTGCACTTTATCTACCTTGTACTCTTCTCCTAGTCCTAGTTGCTCATGCTTTGTACTTATTATAACAGTAAAATTGTAACAAGTTCAATATTGTAATATATTTCCAACATGGTGAAACTGTTATTTTTCTGCGATAATATTGAATTAATTATATACTTAATTGACAGAACTTTTTAAATTTATATAAAGTTAGGTTTAAATCTTTGACCCCTTGTTGCCCCAGTATATTCTATGCCATCCTTAAATTACTATACAAACTCACTGGACGCCCAGCACTCGATACACACGTGAGATCTTTATTGATCCGACGCAGGCAACGTTTCAACTCTCACAAGTTTTCGTAAGTCCTGACGAAAACTCGTGAGAGTTGAAACGTTGCCTGCATCTGATCTCTCTGTATAGCAATATCAAGGGGCACACATGCTGTTTAGAATCTAAAGTCAGATTCATCTTACTAAAATTGTAATTTTTCAATTAAACATAAGTTCATTTTTTTGCTTCCAGTTGTTTTTGATTGTACAAGAAACGTTAAAGCCCAACAGACCTTTGAAAAAATATATACTCATGTATGATAAAATACAGCTTAATTCATAAGGAACGAGACAAGTGTGTAATGATTATGAAAGCATAATGACTTTCCACATTTAATTTATGTGAGTAACAGTTATATTTATTTTTTATTTTTTCAGAGACTGAAAGAATTAAAACAAAGAGAATTTGCTCGGAATGTTGCTTCAAAGTCCTGGAAAGATGAAAAGAAACAAGAGAAGGCACTTAAACGTCTTCATCGGCTGGCAGAACTGCGGAAGCAACCAGACTGGTAAGACAATAAATAAGATATATAGGGAGAGGCTGTTCATAAAAACCTCAGATATATCTAAATATAATGTATATTTGCAAGGTTCATGTAGACTACATACAGATTGTGGATTCTGTATTCTAGTACACATTTAAAAGCAAGAAGGATAAAACATATTTAGCTTTTTTGTTGTTGTTGTTCTCTCCATAGGATGTCTTTAGTCATTCCGAGTATAGAGTCCTTTGCTGGTTTACAAATTGTCTAATGTGCATGAGGTGACTATACCCAGTGTATGAGTCATGCACACTCAATGACCAAAGTTCACAGTCTACTTTGCCCCTTGACAGGACTATGAGCATTACTCTATGACATGGTAGAGTAGCATGAGCCTTTGGATCGATTTGTGCTCACTTTTACATCACAGCAGGTTGTACCACTGGTAAAATAACTAAAGCCTCTGAGCTTGTATTGCGCTCATTCTAATAGAAGTCCCAGATCATTGGCTTCAAACACTACGCCATGGATCATCTAAAAGGTACCAAATTAATTTTTCAGTTCAGTATAGGGCTCATTTCATATAATTTTCTTGAGTTCAAACAGGGGTACCTTCTCTAGAATAAATATTTCCTAACTCAAATCCTCCTCTACTGTGTTCAATGAGTTATAATTATAGTATAGTTATATTTCAGTATTATTGTTATATTTCAGTATTTCTCATCATTAACCAACAATAATGGCAATTCATTGTTAATATTTGGACCTGCCTGGTAACGTGTTAAAACTTGCACCATTGAAAACTCTACTAAGTTTGAAAGACACAGAGTAATGAGTTGTCTTGGGAACATACTAAATTTATATGGATGCTAAACAATCCATTGTAAAAAATAAAAAAATTAAAAGCTATATCATGCATTTTAATGAAGGACAAAATACTGTATATATTTTTAAAATCATAAAGAAAATAGATTTTTAGCTATTTAATGGCTTCTTCAAAAACAAATTCAATAAGTATGTGTCTTAGCTATCATTAAAGGACAGCTGTAGGCAAAACTAATTTTTAATTGAAAGATTGCATCAAGTGTGGATGTTTTAAAAAGAAATGAAGAATTTAAAATGGAGAAATTAAAATAAATTACCTTATTAAAAGGGGTGGACATGTTGTTCGAAACCATGGGCAAGCTTCCTGCATTCCCCCTATAGCAATACATGTATTCCCCCTTCAGATTTACAAGTGGCTTACATGGATGTGTGACTTGCTGTTGTTGGGCTGGACATTGGTTCAGGTTTTTTTTTGCCCAGTTTTTTGTTTAAGTTTACACACTGATTATAGTGTTGGTTTCCTGACAACCTTCAGATTTTCATAGCAAACTATACAACGATGACAGTTCAGCACAGCTGTTTCGTCGCTGATCTGTCAGTGCTGATTCGTAGCCCTAAGCCTCTTAACACTAAAACAAACCCTAAAACGAATCCCTAACCCAAATACTAACCTTAATACTAACACTAAAATAAACCCTAAAAATAACCCCAACCCAAATAATAACCTTAATACTAACACTAAGACAAACCCTAAAACTAACCCCTAACCCTAATACTAACCTTAATACTAAAACTAACCCTAAAACTAACACCTAACCCAAATACTAACCTTAATACTTACACTAAAACAAACCCTAAAACTAACCCCTAACCCAAATACTAACCTTAGTAGTAACACTGAAACAAACCCTAAAACTAACCCCTAACCCTAATACTAACCTTAATATTAACAGTAAAACAACACCTACAACTAACCCATAACCATAATACTAACCTTAATACTAACACTAAAACAATCCCTAAAACTAACCCATAACCCTAATACTAACCTTAATACTAACACTAAAACAATCCCTACAACTAACCCATAACCCTAATACTAACCTTAATACTAACACTCAAACAATCCCTAAAACTAACCCATAACCCTAATACTAACCTTAATATTAACACTAAAACAAACCCTAAAATGAACCCCTAACCCTAATACTAACGTTAGTACTTACACTAACCCATACCCTAAAAATAACCCCTAACCCTAATACTAACCCTAAAACTAAATTCAGCGTGCCATGATGAAATGACCGTGTTGAATTGTCAGCTGCTAAAAGGCCCGCAATAAAAAGGCTGCTCTGAAAGCGTGGGGTAGACCCATCCTATTCCAACCTGGTTACCATTTGGGTATGCACAAAATCAGGGTTAGTGTCTGTACCACTAGTCATGTATAAATGCTGATACTGCGTAACTGGATAGAGAGAGAGATGTCCCCTTACATCGGAGATTTTTGGATAGAGATTTTTTATAAACTCAAGGTCAATTGGCCTTTTTGTTTTCCAGAAATCAAAGTTACATTGCTTAGCAGCTGAAGTATAGTTTTATCTGATTCCCAAAAATGATTATAGTTTATAAGAAGAGTCACACAGGGTAGGCTGATATCATTGTATTAGTGATCTGTTTGGGGATGTAATGTAGTTTGCTTAAAGAAACACTATATAATAAGCAGATTGTATCATAATCTTTTACATTAATCCAGTATTAAATATACTCATCCATTTTTTCCTTGTTACCATGCAGTAAAGTTCAGTTGTACATATTGTCCTCTCTGCGTGTTTTAAAGGAACATTAAATGTTGTATCTTAATAGATGTATCTTGTGTCTTAACAAACGTCAGCATGCGCATAGCCAATCAGAGTGTGAGCTCGCCCTACTTTGACAGTTGAATGCGAGGGTCTCTCGCTGCCTCCTTTTTGCATGCAATCATCACCTGATCCTCTGCAAAAACAAGGGTCTCTCTCTGCACTAGCAGAGAGAGACAGTCGCTGACCTGTGGAAGCATGGCAGCTGTCGGTCAGAGGATAAACTGATGTGTACTATCAAAAGTACATGCCAGTTCATCCTCATACTAGGGACAACTAACTTTTAACTTGTGCTTCTAAATTAGAAGCACAAGTGAAAAAAAACCTTTAGTGTCCCTTTAAATTATTAAATTACTTCCATGATCTGAGCTTTTACCTGACTTTTGACCTTTCTCTATGCCACCTGGCCAGAACGTTGGACCATCTCTTGCCATATTCTCCATTGTATATAGTATTTTCCCTGCTTCTGCAAAATACAATCAGTGGCACTTTACATGGTGACGCTTGGTAAAATTATATATAATAATTATAATATATTGGAAAATATTGTACAAAACATTGATGGCAATTTTGGTGAATTTAGTTTGTCTCTTACAAATTAAAAGATAGATGGTGATTTCCTTTACTCACAAATGTCATTAAATTAGCATTATGATTAAAGGAATAAATACATGCACTAATTGGAATGTTAGATACAATGTCAAATAGCTTTAATACAAAAAGGGATTATGATCAAATTATTAAGGTTAATTATTCACTAATTAAGATGGGAATAGTTAATGATCATTGCTGATCATGGAAGCAGTTTATAAAGGGCCCAGGTGAAATAATTGAAGCTTTTTACAGTCAGTAATAATTAGTACATTGGCTATATTATTCTAATAGTATTACTCTGTTATACAAACTCATATAGAAGCCATGAATATGTTTTTATGAGCAGGCGAGGAGACATACAATTCAATATTATTACGGGCAATTAACAGTCAATGGATTATTTTATGACATTTTGTCCAACTACTTCTTTTTTCAATTAATATTTTATTTTGTTTATAAATAAGTTATAATTACATTATATTTGAATAATTACTCAATAGAATAATATATAAACTAGAAATAAAACCAAAATATAAAAATAAAAAACACAAAAAAGATATCTTTTACGTATTATTTGTTTCTGTCTTGTTTTTTCTTTGTCCTTTTTCATTTCGATATTTATTTTTCTTCCTCTCCTTGTCCAACTACTTCTTTATTGGAGGACTCATTCAAGGGAGATTTCATAAAAAAAAGGCATTTTGCTTAACAACCATCTTTTCTGTTAGAATTAAAAAAAAGTCTACAAAACTGAGCTAATAGGCTGCATCTGCTTATGACTATCACTTTCGGTTTGCTTTGGTTGTCTTCTACAGCTGCTAAGGTTCTACTTCATGAATTCCACCAGCTGGTTACAATAAAACTATGGGGATTTATCTAGTTTGTCTTCCAGTCTACTGTCTTCCAGCTCTATCCTCGTTCTTCATTTTTTTCCCCCCTGTCCAGGATATACGCTTTCTATGGAAAATGCTAAGTTATTGTTTGTTAAACACTTGATATCATTCTACTTTCCTCTCTAGTCACCCTTTTCAAAACAAAAGCAGTTGAAAGAAACTATTCTAAAGTCCCAACCTGGGTTTTATTGTGAAGATCTCGGAACATTTGCATAGTCTACTCTTAAAATGTCCACAATAAATCTGTACAAAATGCAGTTACCTTTAAATACCTGTATTTGTATTGATGTTGATTGTTTCATATGGGGAATGCATAAAGAAATGATTCTATTAGTTGTTTTGGTCCGGTAAGGTCTTGTGTTAAAATCATTATTTGGGTGGCTGTATTCTTCTTTTAGACTTTAAGCATTGTAAACATTGTCCTCCTCTTGTTTTACTTAAATGTCTCTAATTAATGATGTTTCTGTGTTTTCTGCTTTTTAAAAAAATCTAATTATCCTGAACTGATATATTTGTTTTGTTTAAATGCAATGAGCAGTTTATCACCCTTTTACAGAGGGTTTACAATATATGTGTCATCATCCTGGAATGGATCCCATGAGCCCAAGAATATCAGGTACAGATATTAGACATACACAGTTTAAACTCAGTGCCGCACTGTGCACAGGCAGTAGTAATACTGTGACACGCCTGAATTTGACAGGACAGAACCGCAAAAAAACAAGAGTTTGACTGCAATTCAGGGAATGTTTGCAACTATGGTAATAGCACACCTGATATTTATCTGAATCAGAATGTAGGCAGATAGAATTCTGTTTTCATTTCCAGATGGTGGCTGATAAATAGATGAAATGTTATGGTAAAATAATTGGAATAACATTCATACAGGTGTATATATACCAATCTGCCTCCTAAATTTAACTAGTGGGGACATTATTATTGTGAGAATCAATGCATCTTCAGAAAACTGCAGATTTTTTTTTTTAATGCTACTTGAAAATACTGCTCTTCATGCCTGGGACCCCTCTAGATTTGACAGCTGCCTGTAGTGCCTACGAATTAAACATTTAATCTTTGAATGGGGTGAGTGTTGTAAAGCTCCCCTTAATTGTAATTCCTGCTCCCATTTTTATTTGTAGTCAGCCCTGCCTCCAGTCCCCCAGGGGCCGCCTATTTCCTGGCTTCAGGAAAGTGATAGAATTAAATCCCCAGTCCATTAATAATTAAAAAAATCTCAGGTTCACACATTATAAATAGTGTTGAGCGAACCCGAACCGCACTGTTCGAGTTCGTACCAAACATTACGGTTTTCGGACCCCGGACCCGAACACGGACATTTCACTGTATGTTCGGGTTGGAGTTCGGGGTTCGTCGATTTAATGGCGGGTTTTGAAAGGCTGCAGGGCAGCCAATCAGAAAGCCCATAGCATTACATACATATACATTGTATGTAATGCTATGGGCTTTCTATAAACCGAAAGTCTATAAAGCGAATCTCTTTCGGTTTATAGACTTTCGGTTTATGGAATACATGTAATGCTAATGGTATTCTATAAACCGAAAGTCTATAAACCGAAAGAGATTCGGTACATTACATGTATTCCATAAACCGAAAGTCTATAAACCGAATGTCTTTCGGTTTATAGACTTTCGGTTTATGGAATACATGTAATGCTATTGGCTTTCTATAAACCGAAATAGAGTCCCCATTCATACGAATAGGTCAATTAACCTATTCGTATGAATGGGGACTCTATTTCGGTTTATAGAATATCAATAGCATTACATGTATTACATCTGAGAGTCAAATAGAACCGTCAAATACTGTGCTTACAGCGCAAATTCTAATAGTTTTGGGTGGTAAATAGTACATTTGCGTCTTGCGGTGCACTTCATATCTGAGAGTCAAATTCTCAAGGGAACAAGGGATTTACTATTATTTTCAAGGGAGCAATGGACAATTATCATTTTTACAGTTATTAGGGAGCAATAACTGTATATGTTTATACAGTGGATAGGTTGCAAGACCACCCCTGCCCCCCTCACCCCCCCCCTCCAAGGTTGGCCAACAGTGCGAAAGGACAGTGTGAGAAATCGTGGATACGGGGGCTCTATTGGCAGAGTTTTAAGCAAATAGAGATGAGCTTATTACAAATATAGATCCCTAAGAGCTATGATGGAAAGAGCAATAAACAGAGAAGAGTGGAATACTTTTAAATTCATGAGCATGACTCATACTGCTGCTATGTATGACTGAGAGGTTTGCTGCTATGACCCTTGTGATGCCATTAATGATCTTCTCTTAATCAGTCATTGATTGCCAGCTGTCTATATCCATGTAAAACAGCATTTGTATTTATCTTTGTGTCATTTGTTTTTCACATGCATTCATTAACAAGCAATAGATGCGTTTGAAATTATGCTACTAAGTATTAAAAAAAGATGTACTTTAGAAAATAAAAAAGAAATGATTGAAATGCCAGTTTTCTGGTAGATACGAATCACACACACTTGGTGCAGGCTTTGTTTCTTAGAAACGAAAGCTGGATGAGACTCGAGGAATTAAAAGACAGCTAAGATATTTTTAGACCCCTCTTTCCTCCCCCCTTTGACACCTGAATCCATCCATTGCACATCAATAAAAATAACAGCCATAAAAGGGTTAAAGATTAAATAAAGTTAAAGGGAAGGTTAATTATTTTAATGAAGAAGTGTAACTAAGGTATTTGTGTGGCACAAAGATCACTCGTTGCATCGCTAAGATGCCAACCTGTTACAGTTCGAAGGTTCAAGCATCCGACCGAAGGTTTTGATGGTTGTAAGAGTTTTCTGCTGGGGTTTAGGGTTAATATTAGGGTTAGTCTGAGACTTAGGCTTAGTGATTAGGTTAAGGGCTACATTTAGTATAAGAGGGGGTTATTTTATTAAAGGGGTTAGTATTTAGGTCTGACAGTTCAGCACAAGCAAGTAAGTGTCCTAGACCACTTCTATAGGTATATTATCTTGAATGAATCAATAACTGTCCATGTATTTGTCTTACTCAACATAGACGCTTTATTAAAGCTGATGAGGTGGCTCAGTGAGCTACTGCGGCATCTGTTCAATGTACAATTCCTGACAAGGTCAACTTAGTCCTTCAGTCTTCCAAGGATGATAACATGAGTTGGGTAAAAGGAACATGCCCTGGGTGTTGAGCAATGGTAAAATCCCCTGGGCATATGTATAAATGAGACAATATCACTGTTAATATACACTTTTTTGTTGTTATTATTCTGCAGTTATACTACTATATGCTTTGTATAATGACCCTTAAATATGATTATGTCCCTACAAGCATCTCCATAGACAGCAATATAGTCTTCTAACACACAGTCCTTTACTTGGCTCCTATTGTATGTGAAACTAATATGTCTATTCTCATTGCTAATGTAATTAGTGTGTTCTAGCAGAAGTTAGAAGTCATAGGGTTTGATTACAGTCATTTGACCCATGTAGAATTTTCTGCCTATCTCATTTGGACCCACGTTTTGTCTTACGTGAGATGAGATCTAAAACTTTATATATTTTTTAAATGAGAATATTAAATGTGTTGGTTAGTGTTGTCAACTTTGGAAATCGAATGGCTGTTTTAGTAATGAATATTTTGGTTTCTTGCAGTGTTTCCGATGAGGGTCCTATATTTAAAACACCACGGTTAAGAGGACCACAGCAGACATTTTTCACAAGCAAAGATGACAGAGTTGCAAATTCCAGATGTAAAGTTTTGTGCAAGGGAGAACAAACTACCGGCAACAGCATTGCAGAGAACAAAGAAGACATTCTAATTGGCCGGGATGTACTAAACAACAACCAATGCTGTTTTGTTGGAAAGCAGACCCAACTGCCTTTCTCAAATATCAGCAATGTCAGCAACAGGGCAGGGGTTTCGTTCTGCTTTTCGAAAAAAGCCTTATTGAAACTGGATTCTTCGGCATCGGTTTTCAATGAGAGTACAGAAGATGTGAACGAATGCAGCCAATCGCTCACCCATAAAGCAAAGCAAATGTCCGTAAGCATTCGACACTATGTGGATGAGGATGCAGACGAAAACATTGCATTAATGCATGAAAATGAAACCGACAAAGCTGTAGCAGACAATGTGTCTGCAGCCTTGGAAACATTTAAAGACCGTGACAGCGGCAAGATGACTAAAGAAGAAAGTGAAATTCTGCAATCAAACCTAACAACAGAGCTACAATCTGGAGAGATGAGTTGCACAGTTAATTTGAATCAGACAGAAGCGGATGATTTCTTGAAGTCTGACATAAGTTCTGAAACTACAGAAACAATCCAACACCAAGAGATGAGTTGCACGGCAGAAAAATGTTCCAACAAGCACACAGTTGCGGATGCAATATTAATAGAACAATTATCACAGCTACTTTCGCAAAAGCACGACGAGCTGGAGCCAAGTGGGAATGCAACTGCAGAAAATCCAGCTGACTGTGATGATACCGAACAGATCCCCAGTGAGCATCCAGAAATGGGATGCAATGAACCTTTAAATAACAATGCCCAAACCAGTGCTCCGTCATGCCTTAATGTTCTAAGCAAAGACGGCAATACTAATCTGCAATGGCCCACAGAACTAGTTCTATTCACAAAGACCGAGCCCTCTATATCCTATGCCTGCAATCCATTGTATTTCGATTTTAAATGTTCACCGAAAAATAAATTTACGAAGACAAATGAAAGAGTTACAAAATCATGTGAAGAACACGATGAGTCTAAAAACAGAAATGAGAAAAAAGCCTCAGGTATTTCTGTAGCACTTGAAATTGGAAAAGATAGTCAATCTTCGGAAGCTAAAAGAGAAAAAAATCTTTTAAGGGAAATATCTAAAAAAGACTCTGATTCACATAACAATTATAGATTAACAAAGGAGTTTACACAAAAGGCTAACTTGTGCGATTTGCATGAGAATAGAGACAAAATTTCTACCCACCTTGATGCTTCACAGGATTGTATTGTTAAGGAAAGTCACCATTCAGGAAAACGGAAAAGATCATTCCACGACCCATTGGAACATGGGCATTCTCTACCTAATCGGTTTAGCGAAAATAAACCATTTTCTAAAGATGATTTAAGAAGTAAGTCTTTAAATCATGTCCATCTAAATATGATAGCGAATGTTGAACACTTGAACATGTACAGCTCAAATAAAAACCAATGTAATGAATATAATGAAAAAAGTCAAAACAAAAATAGCTTTTTGAGGGCCAATAAAAGCGATGGCAGTCCGTATTCAGACTCTGAAAGTGATACAAGTTCTGTAACATATCGAAGATCATCTTTATCCTCACAATGGTTGTCCTCGAGCAAAGTCTTTACGCATTCTGATTCCTCAGAATCTAGTTCAGAGTCAACGTGGAAACATGATAACATTTCCAATCATAAATCAAGAATTCAAAGTACTTCGAAAAAAGTTAATTGTATGATGGCAAAGCACAACTGTGATGTACCATCTAAAAGTGAGTCCACTCCCCATGTCCCTGATAAAAAGCAGAAATATAAATATAGAAATGAAAAGCACAAAACATTTAGGAAGAATGCAATGTCAGAACGTCCACTGTGTTCCAAGCATGACCGAAATGCCCACCGATCGAGGAAAAAGTGTACGACTATTAAAAACGATCACGTTTCAGATGGATCGCAATTTAAACACATAAACAAATGTGAAGATATAAGTTCTCCATGTAGTGATTCTGGCTCTTTTTTGAAAAGTGGAAGTCTTGAGTCGAAAAGAGGTGTTCATGAACAAGGAAGTTTGAATAGAACTGAAACAAAGGAGACGTCGTACAAATGTTATTCCGAAAACATAGTCTCTGTTACGGATAATTGTGGAAACAACACTTCAGAGAAAATTGTCAAGCATATAATAGTCAATGAAAAGAAAACCTTGATTGCGGAGCTGCTTGTAGAACAAGGACACTCAACAAAACAAGGGGAAAAGGAATTCACTTCCAGGGAATACTCAGAAGGTTGCAGTATGAAATTAAATAATCAATCTCAGAGGTATTTTTCAGTTCAGTTTCCACAGTCAGGTCAGGAAATTGTGCCATTGCTTAAACATGTGACCGCAGATCAGACAATAGAACACCGGATACAAAATGGCAATGCAGAAGAGTCGAAAGCTTATGAGGTCACAGTCACGAGGAACACTAACCACTGTCTTTTTGAAGATATCATCCATATAGGTGCTGAATGTCGAACCATAAACGCTGAAAACCCCACAGTAGAGCAACAGCCAAGACAATTGATAAGTGAACCTTTTATGCAAAACTCTGACCCAGTTCACTTTAAATCAAATTGTGATATGCCCTCTCTTAGACATTCAGGTGGAACCGATTCAACAGAGACCAAAGAAGAAAATAAGAGACTGGGGCTATGTGATGTAAATGGGAAAATAAGCCCCAGAGAGGGTAATGGGAAATGTCACTATGACAGTACTATGCAGGACTTCAGTAAAACAGATATCCGACAAAGGGTCTATCATAAGTCCAC
The DNA here is from genome assembly GCA_036172795.1 of Pelodytes ibericus. Lineage (NCBI taxonomy): Eukaryota > Metazoa > Chordata > Amphibia > Anura > Pelodytidae > Pelodytes > Pelodytes ibericus. Next base: position 198,261,915 of record CM069859.1, read on the forward strand.
ATCTCCTCCACTAGCACAGCAGCCAATAACATTTTCCCCAGATGAAGTGGATAAGTATCGGCTATTGCAGCTACAAGCTCAACAGCATATGCAGAAGCAACTATTATCAAAGCATTTTAAAGCTTTACCTACCAATGGACCATCTGTTTTCTCAACAGCACAAGCTATCCAGCCTGTTTCTGTTCAGCATCACCCTTCTATCACTGCTATTCACCAAGCTCTCATGCAGCGTTATGCTGTTACAGCTTCCATGCATTCACAGGTCAACCATCTTCCTTTGCCCCAGCTTAATCACTTCCCTCATTCACAGTTCCCCCCCGTCGCCCTATCATCACTAACACCAACTCTATTCCCTGCACACCCAGCATTCCTCACTGGACATCCGCTGCATTTAGTATCAACGGCAGCCATTCACCCTGCTCACCTGACTATTCAAGCAATCCCACACGCTGCCCTTATCCCTACCATCTTCACGCCACATCCGAATGCAGCAATGCATCCCTCTATACAACTACATCCTTTCGTACACCCGCTGTTCCAAGGGCAGGATTTTCATTTTCATTCTGGATCGAATCCACCCCACTGACATTTTCTTGTACAAAATCTAGAACAATATTAGGGCACATGTTTATGATTATACTCTTGTTGATTATTATTTATTTTTTTAGGTCTTAGTAATTTTGTTTTCAGGGAAATAATTCAGACTTTTAATTTAAATAACAATGGGAACATTTAGGCCTTTAAAGTGGTTATGAGATAATAAGTAAAAAAAATATGTAATGATAACTTAAAGTCACAAACAGGCTATCAAGAGGATACAAGAACATAATTTCCAAAGTTACCAAAGCATATCAAAATATTCACTGCTTAATAAATTGGCTCAGTAGGCTCCATATTGGAATCTGATTATTAAGTAGATGTATTTTTGTAGACATTTTGGAGAGATATGTTCTTTTAACAATTTGGTAACACTATATAGTTTATTTAGTGATATGTGTGTTCTGGACTGATTTCTGCATATGTTTTTATTTTTATTCAACAAGCAATCTAGATCTTGTTATGTTATGGTTATGTTTATTTTCAATTATTTATTGATCATGTATTAAGTTGTATGATGTGAATTTACTTCAATGCAAATGCAAATATTTTAACAAAGGAAAGAATAATCAAAATAATATTAATAAAATAATATAAAACATGCAAAGCTTTCCATGGTTTCAAACTTTTACCTAACTTCTTTTTTTTTAATGTGATGATTATTTAGGGCTTCAATGTCTGCACTGTACAGTTTTGAGTTTTGTTCAATTATTCTATTAAGCCATAAAAACTGACATGTGAATTACGGTTGTATGCAAAAGATTAAATTTAACATAGTATTTGAAATGGTGTTGTTTATTTATAAAAATGTACATACAAAAATAGAAAGTACAACAGGTACAAGGATTATAATAAAAACAACGATTAGATAGGAATGCATTTGGATAACCAAATTATTAGCCAATAGTGTTGAGCAAACCCGAACCGCACTGTTCGCATTCGTACCGAACATTAAAGTTTTTCGACCCCGGACCCGAACACGGACATTCCACTGTATTTTCGTGTTGGAGTTCGGGGTTCGGCAGGGCCGGCGCCACCTGTAAGGCGACCCAGGCTACTGCCTAGGGCGCAACTTAGCAGGGGGTGCCGGAACTGTGAAAAAAAAAATCCTCCCCCTTCCCACTTACTTACCTCCTCTCTGCTGCTTTGTCTCCCAGTGCAGGTCCGTGGCTTTGAGGGAAGCGTTGTGCGCTCCCCTCCAGCCGATACGGATTCAATAAAGTTTGTTTTAGAAAAATAAAATATAGGTAACTAAATTCACCATATACAGAATGTACACACCATAAAACACAAAGATGTCAAACCTTTACCAGACTGACGCAGAAGTAACAGTGGTAGAGAGCCCAAAAGTCTTGGCAATGAAATCCTTTATTAAGGAGAGATGATTACATATCACATTATGATTTTAGAAACCAAGCAAGGAATAAAAATGATACTATGAGATGTCTTCTCAGACCTTCCTTTTCCATAGGGCAGCATTTTATTCTGAGAGGAATTTGATTAAGACATTTGTAAAGTGAATGAATAACGTGCACTTAATAGTTCCCTGTGTAAACATTATGTTGTGTCCTAGCCATTCATCCATAATTGAGTATTTTAGGCATTTACTATCAAGATTATTTTTATTTGGTGATCTCGATGAAACACAGATGGTAAATGTTTATTAAATAGGAATTGAAAGTATGTTATAAGATGTTTGCATTCAACGAAGCATTGTGTGCCTTTTATCTGTTTTGCATTTTGTTTATCATGAAGAAGTTCTTATTATCAAACTACATTAATGAAATTATTTCAGCCGGGGTCATTAAGAAAAAAGAGATGCTCATCTTTTAAAGGGGGACATGTTTATAAACCATAATGGACTAGAGTCCCCCTGTACCTTCATCTCTGTTTAATATAAAAGTTGCTGCAGGGAATTTATAGAGTGTGTATACGCTATATAATTTGTATACAGAAAGATGTGTATGGATGTACATAATACATTCTACCAGCTCATTTCAAAGCCTTCAGGTTGGACCCATCGGAATGCTATCTCTGATCACCTGTTTCTACTCAATATTACCTACTATTGAACGGACTCTGCCTTTTATATAAGTGTACTTAATCAGGCTGACAGAGGAAGAGAAATATGGAGATCTCTAGGACCCTGAACAACGGCTCAGAAATAAAACAGTGTTGAGAAATACTATGTCCGCTGATGTTCTAAGTAAACTATTTTTTTCAATGAAGTAAACATTAATGCAAGTCACATAAATTTGTCACGTTTTTTGAGGCATGCATGATATGTGTATTTTAACTTCCCCATAGATGTACTTATGTTTTGATTTAATTTGATTCCACAGCTAAGGGTATTTTCACAAGTTTTCTTATCAGTATAGTAGAAAGCAAACATACTTTTGTTGAATTGTGTTGCATGTAGTTTGCATGTAGTAGTTAATATCTGCTTCCTTCTGTCTCCATCCATATAGCTTATGTATTTTTGATGTTTTCTTGCATAGACATAAGATAAAAAATACATAGTAATTAAGTGCAAAATATAATAAGAGCCATACATACAGTTTATGTACATGTTACCATCTGAGCAGCCATTTTTCTGGGCAGATACATCCATAGGAGACATTAGGATCTCTGGTTTGTGATCATATCCCCGCCTCTGTGCTGGCACGCAATGTCAGTGGCTACTGACCCTTCAATCTACTGTGAGGTGTAAACCATGGAGATGGAGGATCTACAAAATTCACCATCATCAGGATATGTACTGCTCATAACCGATTGGTCAAAGAATAACAGCATTATTAAATGTATATAAAAATCAACATATTTCACAGTCCAACACAAAAAGAACACTCTGCACTCCTGCATGTGCTAGTGATACACTTATAAGCACTAGTGAATTCACTCAGCAGAAAAATGTTTACATATGTATGCAGAGCTGCACCAAAAATTATCTGGAGAGATCGCAACCATGAACATATGTAAGGTTATTATGAGATATTCAGGAGCTTTAAATCTAGTGAGCCCCGTATGTAACCTCGCAAAATCCCCAATAACTGGAACTATACTCTGTATTATAGTGCCTTTTACTTCTCTCAATGGATTTTGAAATCTGCCATTTTTGACAATATTTTTCACTGTACTGTGGAGAGGAGAGTGTTATTTTCAGAAACATGCTTCACTCTATTGTAGATAAGGAGGGATATAAATGTATCTATTTTCAACCATAAAAAATTTCTAAATTCGGATATTTTCAACATTTGCATATTATGCCACGTATTGCCATCGGTGGCCGCAGAAATGTATGATGTCATCTTGTTAATGTTTGTGGATAAAAAAAGCTTTATTACATTACATGTACAATTGTGAAGACACTTTCAATTTAGTATTTTCTTTATTGCTTGAATACATGTTGTCTGTTGACAGAGTCCCTTTAAGCGTCTATTATAAGCTGACTTACATGTATTACTTTACCTATTCTGTTTTCCAAGAGATCATTTTGAGTTCAAACTGAAAATTGTCATCTCTCAAAAATGATACATACGGTATATACATTTTCAAGCTACTTGAAATGTGGCTACATTTAGATTTAAAAGGCATAAATAAAAGACTTGCATATGTGCATCACATTTCTTCAGCAGCATCTAAAAATACTGGCTTGAAAATATACCAGGAACATGAGCTTTTATAATAATTCACACATTTTTGTTGCAGGTTAATTTGATGAAAAGTATACAACAGAAGCCTAAGCCTACAACTGTGGGCCTCCCGCTGCTGGTGAACTCCAAAATCTCACAACAGCATTTAAAAAAGGCATAGAATTAAGGTAGTTGTATTGTAGAAACAGCTGGACACCTAAGCAATAGAGTAGCATGCAGAGATTGGCCACAAAAGTGAAAACGTAAATGCTTGCGTTAAGGTAAGAAAGCAATCGAAGTTGTGCTCGAGCAATGAATTACATCTGAAAGTTCTGTTTTCAAATCACAAATTTGACTAGGCCCAGACTAAGCAAAATGAAATGGTTAGAATATATTAGAGAAATACGCTATCCAAACGCAATATGTTAATGTATACAACATTTTTTGAAAAGCAAAAACAGTTAGTCTCTGTAACTTTTGTTCAGCAGACAAAAGATAATAATTTGTATAGGTTGATATTATCAAACACAAATACGCACACACCAAACAAGGGCAAAGGGTAGACATATGCAAACCCAATTAACCAAAATCAACTTTTGCCTCTTAATCCGTTTTAAACATGGACCTGATAGGGCATATGAGCACTGTACAAGATGGCCATTAACCATAGATCAGGATAGAGATGCAAAAGCCAGATAACCACTCATAGACAACTGTTTATCCTTAATGGGACTTGTCAGCATGTGGCTGGTTTACCGGCTTACTGCTTGAGGCTTGGAGTAGTACATAAAGAACAAACCATTAAAGTAATGGGGGGGGGGGTAAAAGTGATGGGAAAACCCCTCCACATGTAATTCAGTGGGTAGCAGAGGCGACAGAGGCAATCTACACACACACACACCAAACAAGCCAGAAGACCTGCTTTTCCCACAGAAATCACCCATTCATAGTGCTGTCACCACTGCAAGGGATTGTGGGTGTGTCAACAATGATCAATTTTTACCTCATGTTCCATTATAATTATGGGCCCCTTGGAGCATAGGTTGATTTAAACCTCATTAAATCTTTACATGAAAAAATCAAGAATTTTGTTTTTGTCCAGCTGCTACATACCAGAGTGGGGAAGCTGTCTATAACATCTTTGATTTGGAAACACAGGCAAGCTAGACAATGTTTCCATCTCAGCTATTAAGGCCTATTTTTTGCAGTTCAAGTGCACAATTCACTCTTTCCTGAATAGACCCATTGCTTTCTTTATGAAGGCCATTATGATGACAACATTACCAGTGTGGACAGCAATGAAGAGGAAACAATGTAAAAATGTATATTTGCAGAGATTTATGTATTACTTAACTAAATCTATACTTAATGACTGAATCTTTACTAAATGAGCTTCCATTATATGTGAATCCCTTTCCTTAAGAAAGGCTCATCTGCATATATTGTATATGTCTAGATGTGCACACTTAGTGGACCTAGTTATATAATACATAAAGTGATGTCATGACCACACAAAACAAACTTTACATTCAGCACTATAACAGTAAGTATGGTAACTAGTGTTGAGCGAACCCGAACCGCACTGTTTGGGTTTGTACCGCACTTTACTGTATGTCTGTGTTGGAGTTTGGGGTTCGGCGATTACATTGTATGTAATGCTATTGGCTTTCTATAAAACGAAATAGAGTCCCCATTCATAAGAATGTAGCATTACATGTATTCCATAAGCCGAAAGACATTCTGTTTATAGACTTTCTTTTTATAGAATAGCAATAGCATTACATGTATTCTATAAAACGAAAGTCTATAAACCGAATGTCTTTCGGTTTATAGACTTTCAGTTTATGGAATACATGTAATGCTACTGCTATTCTATTAACCGAAATAGAGTCCCCATTCATAAGAATAGGTCAATTTTTTCACCCACATTTTACTTCATTTTGCAGCCCTCTAGCCCTTTCAGGACTTTTTAAGAGGCATTTTAGTGTCCAAAAGTTCGGGTCCCCATTGACTTCAATGGGGTTCGGGGTCAAGTTCGACCCCGAACCCGGACTTTTTTCCGAAGTTCGGCCGAACCCGCCGAACCTGAACATCCAGGTGTCCGCTCAACTCTAATGATAACATAGTAAACTTTCTTAAATGTATGTGAAAAAAAGTTTCAATAGATCTATTGTCCGAGGCAAGGAAGGCAGAGGAATTAGGTGGCTCTTACCAGGAATTGCATATTGAATGCTGTGCAGATCACTAAAGGCATAAAATAGGCCTCATCGACTCCACCAATCATAACTTAGTGGTTGGTGTCCCTTTAAATTGTGTCCATTTCCTTTAATAACCAATTACAAAGTTGCACTGATAACCAGGCATAGTCAAAGTGTATGTCAATACCCATAGAACATCATTACATTGTACGTCACAGGGTGCACTGTATGACCACCATGAACAACATTGCATGCCTACACCTGATGACCAAATCCTGGCAGGTTGAACAATATATTCCATTGCACCTCTGGAGCACCACAATTTAAATGTGAGACACCACCTACTTTCTGAATACAGCTTTTTTTTTCAATTCAGATTAACCCCTATTATATTTTCGATGTCCAAGCCTCAAACAGAAATAATTGTTAAATGTAGTTAAATGTCATACACTAATCGGTTCGCATTAATTCTATTATGTTAGATTTTCTTGCTCTATTATATTGTAAAATAATGTATGTTTATATAGCACCAACAATTTACGCAATACTTGTTAATTTACGCAATATGTTAGAGCATAACATGGAATTAACAACAATGCTGGACAAACCAATCCATAAATTACTGCTTCTAAGCTTAACATCTAATTGAAATGTGCTCATAATTAAAAATGATCATGAAATAATGTTTTATGGCAGTGTCCTATGTAATGTCAAGGCATCCATTTCAAAGGTATGTATAGGTACCAAAACTCTGAAAATCTATTGTGCTGTTATGAATGCAAAACATGAAGTCTACAATACAACTAAAGCCATGGTAAGTGGTGACTGTGCTTAAAAAACTGCAAAAAGTAGAAAATACATCAATACTTACATAGACAATGTTATATAAAAAAAAAATATAAACCGTAGACTTTATCCAAAGATTATTTAGATTTTTTTTAATAATAATATGCATACTATATAATATTATTCACATATACATATATAAATCCTACCATAAGGAACACTCCACACGTCTTCTATTGTGTCCAAATAAATACATTTTTAATGAAAGGGTTCAGCCACCAGAGTGACTTGTATTGAGATATGTTGATATAACACTATTTGATAATAATTTTAGATCTCCTTAACACTCTATACAACACTGCAAAAATTAAATGATACAGGCTCTACATGTTTCACAGATCATGAATTCAAGGATTAACATTGAACATCATTATTTATTGTAATCTATGAAAGCAATATAAATATGATGGAGTCTCAAAAAATAGTAATAAAACCTAACCTTAAATAATACTCTTAAAATATGCAAAATGAAGTGAAATAAATGTGAATGAAAATGTGTAACTACCGTCCGATCTCCCTCATAAACATGGATATTAAAATATTCTCTAAAATATTGGCTAAAAGACTGACCGTGGTGATACTGGACTTGATACACCATGACCAGTCCGGGTTTATAGGGGGTAGATCGGGCGGAGATAATATCAGGAAACTAATGAACATTTTTCAACAAATCGAAAAACATAAACTTCAGGCGGTTATTCTCTCTGTTGACGCAGAAAAAGCGTTTGACAGAGTTAGCTGGATATATCTTTCGGAATCTTTGGAGGCTTTCGGGATGGGGGGGTTATTCAAGGACTTAACCATGGCTTTGTATTCGGAGCCCACAGCAAGGGTACAGGGGTCAGGCATGTGCTCGGATTGGTTTGATATAAAGAATGGGACAAGGCAGGGTTGCCCGTTGGCACCCTTGCTGTACATTCTTTCTATAGAACCCCTGGCAGTTAGGGTCAGGCAATCTCAAAGAATCTCGGGTATTCATATCGTAGTAAGCGAACAGAGGATCACATTGTTTGCGGACGACATTCTGTATACGGTATCAAACCCTACTGAATTAATTCCAGCTCTATTTGAAATTATTAAAAAATACAGTATATACTCAAACTATAAAATTAACATGATAAAAACACAAGTGATTACCTGCAATCTCCCTCTATCTCAGAAAGAAACTTTAAAGAAGCTGTATAACTTTGACTGGGAAAAAAATCTCATATCATATTTGGGTATTCAGATTTGTGGAGATATTAAACTGTGGACAGAGAGAAACTATTCTAGTTTGTTGCAGGAAGTTGGGGGACTGATAACAAAGTGGAGTAGATTTTCTATCTCTTGGATGGGAAGAATAAATGTCATTAGAGCATATATTGTCCCGAAACTCGATTATCTTTTCCATATGATCCCTCTACGGGTCCCGTATAAAATGCTTTATTCATTTCACAAGCTCTTTTCGTCCTATATATGGGGCGAGAAAAAACCTCGAATAGCGTTAAAAATGATGTCTTCAAATCTGTCGGAAGGAGGTCTCTCCTTTCCTAATATATTTAATCTACATGACTCAGCCCAGTTTTCACACTGTCTTCATTGGGGCAGCTCTAATGTAGAAAAGAAAGCATGGTATATGCAGGAAAAACATGATCTCAAATATTGATCCGATATCCATTTTTTGGCTAGATAAAAAAAAAAAATATATATATATATATATATATATATATATATATATATAAATTATGATGCACTTGTGGTTCAAAACGTGGCTCTGCCCGGGTGCTGTGACGCTCCATACACACAACTCCAAAATAATCTACGCTCTCACTGGACTTGAATTCAAATAAAGTGGATGATATAATTACTCCATTGAACGAAACTCTAGCATGAGTATCCCATCTACGGATCGGTTCGCACTGTGAACCTTTATCAAACGCTGAAAGCACTACATTATTGTTCTGTATGCTGATGTTATCACTTTCTCAAATGGACTTGAAGATGAAATCCTAACATAAAAAGTTTACTATACTAAGTCATTGTCTATAGTTACAGATCTTTCCCTTTGTTTTCCATAAAGCAGAGTAAGATTCAAACTCAAATCTATGACAACTAAAACGGGATGAATACAAATATGTACATTATTCAGAAAAGATATGTTGTGGCATAACATGGCATGACATGAAACTGTTCTTACATGATTAAACCAAAGGAATCTATGGGGGGATTGGAGTTAGAATTGGTGGAGGTATCAAATAAATAACAACACTCAGTAAGGATAAAGGCAGCCCCTACCATGTGTCAAACATTTCACACAGGACTAGTGCGTTTATGGAAACATTTTTAGATAGTGGATGCGTTTATGGAAAATGTTCTAGACCTGGATCTCGAAAATGTTCCAGGATACCACTAAGTTTGGGAGGGATTCACTCTATTTGTATGTATTGTTAGCTGTTTTTATGTGCAATTTAGGATACATCAATAATGCCAGATGGAAGGAGGGAATGGATAATCACAAAATATGATGAAGATAATCTCTGTAAATGTGCAGGACCTAATATGCCAAAAAGTTTGGTGTTATACAACTATTTACAAAAAATCGGAGAAAATAAAGATTTTTGCAGGAAACACCATGGAGACAGTCAGACAAACAGACTTTGGGAGGGAGAAAATAGAATACAATCATTTATGCATCCAATAAAGAAGAAAAAGTGTCGAATAGCTTTAATATTTTCTAGTCTAGTAAGGACAGAGATTATCCATTAGGTACAATATATGGATGGTAGATATCTGATCATTATATGTAAAGTAAATGAGGAGATTCACACTTTAGTAAACATTTATTTACCTAATACACATCCTACCAAACTCTGAAACCAAATTATGGAGACTACAGAGAAAATTGGCTTCTGATTTATTGGAGGCGATTTTGATGCTGTCTTGGACCCTGAAATTGAGAAAAAGATAAAGATAGGTGAGAAGTTACATAAATAAGTAGTTAAACAAGCCCAATCCCTTATAGTATTACATTCTATGTGAGGACTTTATGTCATAGACGATGTCCTCCTGCAATGGCCCTGAAGTCCTCCCCTTAGACTTCAATGGAAGGGATTCAGGTTATTTCAGGGCCATTTCTTCAGCCACACTTAATAGAAGGTTGCTCATCAACTTTTGGCATGAAAATAGGCCACATGGATGATTTTCATGCCAGCTAGAGATCACTTCAGAGGTCTCTGAGAAGCCTCGACTTTAAGGCCTACTCAGATCTCCAAAGTGATCACCAATGTGATCACCGAAGTGATCAGAATTGGGTCCAAAACTTGGAGCTCAGGTTTTCTCATAGAAAATTGGAGCTTCCTGAATGGACCAGTGAATGAACAAATTATTTTCATTCATTCATTCTGCATCCATCCATTAGTTTTTTTTATCCAGCTGTGCGTTTGTTCTCGGACAAATGGCCAAAAAAGCGGATTTTCAAAAACAAATGCCCATGTCTACAATATATGATCTTATTTATGAAACTGTACATTTTGAATGGGTTTGGATCTCTTTGTCTCTTTTGCACTACACAAATTATTCAAATCGGATCATAACCCCAACATAATTAAACAAAAGCAAGGTAATTAAACAAAAGAAATAAGTGTGCTGTGTCCACACTCCAAAGATATAACGTGTGTAGTCACACGTGAAATTTTGTAAATACAATGAAAATGTAAATACTTATAATAAGTTCTCCATGTAGGTGTATCATGAAAAAGAACACAAACAAAAAAAGAAAATATAGTGTAGTATAATCAATTGATGAACATGAAAAACATTAACAAGGTTATTGAACTTACCATTTACAGAGCATAACTTGCTCTGATGTAGAAGGCACTTCCGTGTATATATAGGCCCACAAGGAATGTAAAGGGCTCCTTTAAACTTTCTTTAGGTATTTTATGTAGAAATAGAAATCTTATATGTAGACTTATGACATGATCCACAAATATGCAACTATGCACGAGTTGTCCTCCATAGAAATAGTCCAGAACATTATTAATGAATACTTTAATAATCCATGTTAGAGTAATACAAATGATAAGCACTAAGGGTAACTTCCATCTTATCAATAAAAAAAAATTACGGAGTCAAAGCAGGAAAATAAGATCTGGATGTGGTATTTATCAAGAAGAAAAAAGATACAGGTCTTAGGATTTTGACATTACACTGCTTTCTGCCTAGAGTACTTAACATAAATGATGGTAGTGTCCCGTTAAAAAACATTTATTACTAAAAAGGCAATATTAATAATTATATTTTACATGACAGTAACATTCATGTTATTCAACAAATAATTACATTTATTCAAGAGAACCTTTAGAAATGTAGACAATTCAATTATACATAATGTTAAAACTATTAATTAGTTGTTTATGAGCTTCCACATACAAAGGGTCATTCTATCTCGGTGAGAATAAAAATAAATGCCTACACAACTCAAAATAGCTATTTTGAGTTTGACAGAGAAATGCACTTATAGGTAGTTGCTCGGTTTTACTTGGAGGAGTCAAGTCTCACAGTCGTTTGTTATTCTATGGTAAACCCCCCATGCTTGGACAAGCTCACTTTTTTGATGATCCTGCCAGCATAAGGAACTGCCAGTCTCTAAGGTCCCCTTAGGATTCCGGGGACACTGATTATTTAGAAGGTTGGGCTGAAAGACCAGTAGGGCGGATCCCAAGATCAAAAGGTGATTGTCAGGTACATGCCAAGGTAAAAATGCAGGAACAAGCAGTGGAGTCAGCAACAGGAGCCAAAGTCAGTTTCCTACACAAATAAAATTGCAAAAAATATGGTATATGTGGCGGCACACAGTGCTGTGCAGGGGGATTCGCCGCTTGCACCATTTTTTTTTTGTTATTTCCCTGGCCACATGCCACAACAGAGAGCTTTGAGTGCCAGTAGTGGCATGCAAGACATAGGTTCACCATCGCAGATAAAAGGGGATATGTATGACAGAGAGGCACATGAGGATTTTAACGCTTAATATTGGAGCTGTTTCCTACAAATGTCAGGAGTCTGCAACAGTCCCCAACTTCCAGGTTCAATAGAGTGCTCAAAAGTGTCATAATATATACTAAAAGCTTAATCACAGCTATGCATAAAAGGCTGACTGTGCCCTTTTACTTATATTTATACTTAAATAGTTACTTTGATCTCAAGATTATATAATTTTTTCAAGATGTTTGCCCTGGCAAAACATATAATCCTTTATATCAAGAGCATTTTCAAATGGCGTATAATATAATAAAAGGTTAATTAAATTTTTTTTTTTCACTTTTGATAGATCTCTGACCGGCAGCTGCAATGCTTCTGTGGGAGAGACACACAAAGGAGGTCAATAGAGGAGAGTAGTTATTATAGCTTTGGTAAGGAGCAGGAGATATAGAACTGGATTATGTTTTCTGCATAGTTCACCTCACTGGATCGCAAAGTTCCAGGTATGAATGGTCACATTCCTAGCTATACTCATTACTCTATCAATTCAATATTTCATTATTTCCTTTGTGTAGAATACTTCGATTTAAAAGATGTGCTGATTTATACTTCCTATAAATTAGCACACAGGAAAAATACTATTAGACTTTCGCAGTGAGCAAAGAAAGGATCCACAGAAAATGTCAGTAGAGCCACAGCTATTTCCACTCACTCAGTCACTCACTTTTTTTTTTTTTTTTTTTAAATTGAGAACTTAAAATACATTTCTTTCCAAGAAAGCACTGAGCTTGAGATATATTGGCAAAATAACACTTTTACTTCTTGGAAAACCTGCTACTGTCACCGAGGCATGACTTCAAGTGAAATTAATTCACTGCCCAATAGCAGTTTGATTCAGATTAGAAACCTTTTTTTTTTTTTGCATTCAGCAGCAGCTTTCACCACTTAATTATGTAACTCTGAAGCAGTCTGTGAAAATAAATTGATAGGAATTTGCAATTTGAAAAGTGAACACCAGGAAACCGATCTTGGCTTTAATTCATTTGGAAAAGGAACACTAATTAAATAATAAAAGAATTCTCTAATTAACAACCAATTGTTTTTGCAATTGCCGTGCCAGTGATATATATATATATATATATATATATATATATATATATATATCTATATAAATATATATATATATAGCACTGAGGTTTATATTCTATTCTATATATATATATATATACGTACAAAAATGGTATGTATAAATATTTGTCTATATAAATACAAGGGTGTAGCCCTAAAATTCCAGAATTTTTTGTATTTGGAAGCAGACCCCTTTAAATAACATACATTCTGTGAGATCTTGTAGAAGAAACCAGAAGTTCTACTTGTCAAGTCCTACTGTAGATTATTGTCTTGTCCTTCTGTACATATAAGCCTGTTATCATGTTCTTCTATAGATATAAGTATCCTACTTTGTTGTCTCATCACGTGAGATAGCACACAGTTTATTTTTGGATTTGTGGACAGAGTGCACTTTGGTCTTTTTGTCTGTGTTTTGTGTTCTTTTGAGGTTTTGGGAGAGTCCTCAGCTTGTAGGCACAGCTGTTATTTTTTTCCACTTTTGTGTTTGCTTTCTACAAGTGCTCATTTTGTAAACTTTGTTCTGAGATAAAATCACTCAGGTGATAAAATAGAGTCCACTATGTGTTAACATAGAAACATAGAATGAGTCGGCAGATAAGAACCATTCGGTCCATCTAGTCTGCCCAATTTTTTTTTTTTTGAGTACTTTTATTAGTCCCCCGTTCCCGGTCTTATAGCTAGGATAGCCTTGTGTCTATCCCACGCATGCTTAAAATCCTTGACTGTGTTTACCTCTACCACTTCTGCTGGCAGGCTATTCCATACATCCACTACCCTCTCAGTAAAGTAATACTTCCTGATATTACTTTTAAATCGTTGCCCCTCTAATTTAAGAATATGTCCTCTAGTTGTGGTAGTTTTTCTTCTTTTAAATATACTCTCTTCCTTTACAGTGTTGATTCCCTTTATGTATTTAAATGTTTCTATCATATCCCCCCTGTTACGTCTTTCCTCCAAGCTATACATGTTAAGATGCTTTAACCTTTCCTGGTAAGATTTATCCTTCAACCCATGAACCAGTTTAGTAGCCCTTCTCTGAACTCTCTCCAAAGTATCAATATCCTTCTGGAGATACGGTCTCCAGTACTGCGTACAATACTCCAAGTGAGGTCTCACCAATGCTCTGTACAATGGCATGAGCACTTCCCTCTTCCTACTGCTAATACCTCTCCCTATGCAACCAAGCATTCTGCTAGCATTTCCTGCTGCTCTATTGCATTGCCTACCTACCTTCAAGTCCTCTGAAATTATTACTCCTAAATCCCTTTCCTCAGATGTTGAGGTTAGGACTGTACCAAATAGTCTATATTCTGCTTTTATCTGCTGTTATCAGCCAGTTGGTAGATTCTCCACCTGCAGGACCTGTTTTTGTTTTAAGATACTTTTTATTTTCCATTTAAGTATAAACATCATTAAATTATACTGGATCTGAGTACTATTGGCCGCTACTAATAGGTACAATGCGAGGAGATGGTGCTAGTGCTTGAGGAAAAGATAGTAGTAGAGGTACAAATGTACAGTGTTAGTTACGTAGTGTAAAAAAATGAACAATTTAATGAGGTAAACAGTAAGTACAATAAAATACAAAGCATAAAATGAAATTCATATAAAATATATTGAGAAATATGATATCAAAAATGCGGGATGGGGGCCCTGACACATTTTGCCATCAGGCTTCATCAGAGGGTCTCCTCCTGCTTGTAGAATGGCTACCTATGAAAAAAAGGAAAGTGAAATAAAAGGAAAAGGGAGGAAAAGAGAGAAGATTCAGAACTAGAATAGGTAATATGTCATGGAATATATCACAGAATAGCACAGGGACTAATAGGTCCGAATGGCCGTTTACTAATAGGCTCGAATGGCCATTATTAATAGGCATCAATGATTGAGTGGGCTTCCGGGTACTCAAGTTCCAAAATATTGGGCTTTGCCTATAACTCTTCCTCTGCTGTAAGTAGAGGTGGTCATAGGCACCTAATATGAGGGAGCTTTATTACGGATGGCAGCAGATTGTGTTGCCACTGATGGCAGCCATCTTTGTTGGCTCCTCCCCAGAAACCTAAGGGTTCCAGGTTTGATTCCCAGCAGGCTCAACTCAGTCTTTCATTTTTATTCGGAGTTTCATAAAATGGGTACCGTCAAGCTGTGTAACAATAAAATCTATGATCAGCTGCCAATGTGGTCATATATGAGGCCATATACTGAAGTCCTTTGAGTTCCCTCGGAGGATAAGTGCTATTTAAAAAATAAATAAAATCAATTGTTATTATTACTTTTTCATTGATACTATTACATGGTCCATGACCTGAACCCCAAATCTGTCTTTCCATAATTATCCATAGTTGATTCCATTTGTTTCATCACAATAAGCCAACCATGAACAACTAACCAATGCAATTTCTTGAAAGAATAACTATCAGATCCACTTTTAAGATACCAAAAAAAAAAAAAAACACACACGTATTTGTTACACAGTCCCATCAACTCCCAATTCCTTTGGAATTATATAATCTAAACACGACAATTTAGGGAGAGGTATTAGCAGTAGGAAGAGGGAAGTGCTCATGCCATTGTACAGAGCACTGGTGAGACCTCACTTGGAGTATTGTACGCAGTACTGGAGACCTTATCTCCAGAAGGATATTGATACTTTGGAGAGAGTTCAGAGAAGGGCTACTAAACTGGTTCATGGGTTGAAGGATAAAACTTACCAGGAAAGGTTAAAGCATCTTAACATGTATAGCTTGGAGGAAAGACGTAACAGGGGGGATATGATAGAAACATTTAAATACATAAAGGGAATCAACACAGTAAAGGAAGAGAGTATATTTAAAAGAAGAAAAACTACCACAACTAGAGGACATAGTCTTAAATTAGAGGGGCAACGATTTAAAAGTAATATCAGGAAGTATTACTTTACTGAGAGGGTAGTGGATGTATGGAATAGCCTGCCAGCAGAAGTGGTAGAGGTAAACACAGTCAAGGATTTTAAGCATGCGTGGGATAGACACAAGGCTATCCTAGCTATAAGACCGGGAACGGGGGACTAATAAAAGTACTCAAAAAAAAAATAAAAAAATTGGGCAGACTAGATGGACCGAATGGTTCTTATCTGCCGACACATTCTATGTTTCTATGTTTCTACGACCTTTATGTGAAATGTGTCAGGCATGAATCATATGAGCTATTTTTCCTTGCAAAAGCATTGTCAGTGTTTGTAAGATAACCATCGTAATAAAATGAATGTGGGCAATCAGGAAGTGCTTTTCTCCATGGTTAATTTAATAACTGACTATTTTAAAGTACTGTTCTCACAGTTTCATTGTTGTGAATTGAAAGCACCATTTCTGTACATAATCCATATGTTTTACTCCATATTATTACCTAGAGCATGGTCATTATGCACTTTAAAGTATGGTGGGGGGGGGGGAATCTAAAGAGGATGCAAGTATTTTAGTAGATGGTTAGCTATCTAATTAAATCCACAATTTTATGATGTTAAGAAAAAGAAAATGATATAGTATTGTCAAAACGCAACCATGAATATACTTAGTGCGGAGGTTAATGGCAGTTTTGTATAGAAGCATGCTGGGACATGATAATACAGTGCTACAAAACTCAGTCCCAAATGGCAATAAATCAGTGGGATTAGATTTTCAGCTGAGCTGGGTTTGCCATGAATCTTCAGTGGGTGTCTGTACTGTTCATTCTCCCTTGTTAGTTTCAACTGATTGAAAGAGTTCTCATGCTCTTTAGTCCAGATTAAATTAGTGAACTTGGTTTCCTGCAATACCAAAGAAGAGATCAATATTGTCCAACCCCACTTCAAAGCTCTTCATACTTCTATGATGGGATCTTTTAAAGTACCTATTCAGCCAGGAATTGTTTGATGGCCCTGCCCCATTCTCATACTTCCATTGCTTCCCATGCTTTTCTAAATCAGACTCAGGTGCCGAACTCAAAATGAAAGTCGACCCCCAAAGTCGAATTTTAGTGAACAGAACTAATAGTGTTTTTTTTTTTTGGCAGAATTTAGTTTACCTGCTCAATATATTTATTTGAGAAACTACTATGAAGACATTGTAAAAGAATCTGAAAATGTACAAGGAAGGTGTTTTGAATATCAATGAAAAGAGAATACTAATTGAATTTCACAGCTGGTTGGAGAGTTAACTCTTATCTGCTTCAGCTATGTGAGAATGTGAGAAAGTAACATTGCTTTCAGAATGTGTGGACCTGGGGGATATTTTGATTTCTCAAGTTTTATGTAATCAGTGTTGTGTTTAAATAATAATTAAATATCCATGATGTTATTATTACAAGTATTTGTATTATCATCTATGAATGTCTCCAATATGCAACTCATTTTATACAACTCCAACGTAATGCTTTAAATACTTAAATGTCAACATTTCTCATTTGACTCTCAACAAGAACACTTTTTTGTCTCATACTAAGTGATCGCAGATTTGGGAAAATTGTACCAGGCCTCTTTTTGAGATAACGGAGTTCTCTTGGTTGATTCCCTTGGTTGATCTTGGGCTACTGTCAAGCTAAATTGCTGAATTATCTTCCAACACAAGGTAGATTTTAATTCTGTTATCTTAATACATGTCTCCTCTAATACTCAAGAAAGGTGTTGTTCTTGAGTAGTGTTGAGCGAACCCGAACCGTACTGTTCGGGTTCGTACCGAACTTTACGGTTGTTGGACCCCGGACCCGAACACGGACATTTCACTGTATGTCCGTGTTTGAGTTATTTTATGGCTCAGCTGTCTTTTTAATTTGTATGTATTTTATGTTATTTGAAGTTATTTCCCTATCCATATTTGTTTGCAGGTCACTTGTCCTACTCTTACCCACATTTTACTTCCTTTTGCAGCCCTCTAGCCCTTTCCAGGACTTTTTTAGAGGCTTCAATGGGGTTCGGGTTCGGGGTCAAGTTCGAGCACGGACCCAGACATTTTTCCGAAGTTCGGCCGAACCTGAACATCCTGGTGTCCGTTCAATTCTAGTCTTGAGTCCTTGATGCTCTTCCAGTCCAGAGCCTAAGGTGTTAACCCACCTCAGAAATACCTCAGAAATGTACAAGGAAAGTACAGCTTCAAATGGATGAAAATCATCTCTAAAAATGTCATGCTGAGCTATTCATTTACAACACATCAAACAACTGTTTCATTTTCACATTATTGATACACAACTTAATGTGTGGATAAGAGTAAATATTACCGATCAAAATTCTCCAAGAGACGGAGGTTTTGCCGTCTGCGGAATGATAAAGCAGCACAGCTATAAAATTGCAAAAGTATGTTTATTCTCCGGTGTTACAACATACCCTTTCCAAACTGCAACCCATTATGACTTGAGCTGTGTTTTATGTTGTTGATTACCATTTTTACTCTTCTTCTTTGACATAGCAGATTCTTTTTTTTTTTTTTACAGCCTGAGGCAGCTTAGTTGTCTCAGTTTAAAATTAGGACACGCTCTAATAAAAGTGTATTTTCTATCTTTTTCTTCTTCCTACTGTGATTTGCCATAGTGTGAAATCAAAATGTCTGGATTCTGTTTAGAGCTGCATAGATTGTCACCCTGCCAGGAAGATGAAGATAGGGAGTAAAAAAATGTGGAATAAGTTTTTACTATGGTATTTCTGTCTATTGCTGACAGCGCGTTTCGCTCCTTTCACGGAACACTCCAGCTGCTCCAGATATCCTCTTCCAACAGCAGGATATAAAAAACAAGTGGAAAATCATCAGATAGACTGTTTGTGGGTTTTTTGCTGAGTTTCTATGACTATACCAAGGGAAAAAACAAATGGCTGTTGATTGAAAACTGAGAAATATATATATATATATATATATATATATATATATATATATATATATATATATATATATATATATATATATATATATATATATAGTCTTTGCAACTAGATAAAAGCAACACAGTAAACCTATGCTTTATATTCCATGAATATATTAAACACCAAGCAGAACCAACACAAGATAATGCCTGTTAGTGGCTTAAGTTATGGTGGTAATTGTAAGGAATGGTTGGTAAGAAATCTCATTGTATTATTTACTATTATATATAATACACACATACACATATTATAGGGTCGAATCAGGTAGCTCTGATTTTCTGACCAAATCGGATCACTTTGCTAATGAGTAACCCTCAAATTCAGGCTACTCAGAGACCACTGATGTAATCTAAAACCGGCATAAAATTCAGCCAGTGTGACAAGACATTTTTACCTTGACTTTCGCTTGGTGACAAGGGCTGTTTTGACATTTGTGAGGTGTTTGTGTTTAGCTGTAATTTTCTTCTTTCTCCCGTACTGTACCCACACAAATTATATGTTGTTTTTATCGTCATAAGAAGGGCTTTCATTAGATACCATTATGTTCATCATATCTTATAATTTAGTACAAAAAAAATCATAAAATATGATGAAAATTAAAAAAAAAAAGACTTTTTCTAAAGACTTTTTCTAAAATATAATTTACACAAATACAATCATTAAAAAAGACCCCATATAAATAGTTTCTAAATGTTGTCCTGAATTTCGAAATATGCATGTTTCCATATTTTTGGGTATTTTTTGGCGAGTTATGGGGCAAAAACCAAAAATAGTGTTTTTTGTTTTTTCCTATATTGACCTTTTGACCCCAACCCTAAATTTAACCCTAACAGTAAATTTAACTCCAACTCTAACCCTTATACTATCCCTTAATATATTTTAATTTAATTTTAACCCTATCCCTTATGCTAAAAATTATTTCATTTTAATAGTTTTTTTTTAACATTGCAATGCATGCTACTCCGTCAATATGGCACCCGCGAAAGCTCCCTGGGGCGATCGTTGGTGCCCCAGAAAGGAAATGTCAGTGCTGGCTATTGCCTCGACATCCAGGCAATAGACCAGCACTGTTAAAGCGGTTTTCGTAATCGTTGATTGTGAAAACCGCTTGTCTCACCGCCGGACATGCCAGGCACGTCGATTGTCGGTAACGGAGTTCCCGGCAGGACGTGCCTGACACATCCATTGTCACAAAGGGTTTAATGGATGGCCCCTTTCCCTGAGCTAAGGATATGGAGTGAGGGTATCGCTGATCACCCGGGGACATTTAATTAAGGTATTTTTTTAACAGAGAACCCACATGGCACTCAAAGGTTGTTTTTTTTTTTTTTTTTACAGGTTTTGGGGACACTTTCGATTGTTTCCCCCTCTATCTGGGCAAGGTACAGGTAGGGAGGTAGTTAGGAAATATATTATTTTTAAATATATATTATAATATATTATGTTTTTTTATTTTTTATTATTTATTGTATTGTGCCAGGGGTCACAAGGGTCATTTGTTAATTTAATGGGGCCAAAGGTAAGCTGCTGGCCTTAGGGGAATACTGTAATTTTATTTTGGCCACCAAGGTGGAAGTCATTGGGGAAGCCTTTGTGGCTCACCTAGCATTTATTTTTTACAGGTTAACCCTCTTTGTTGTTGGGAGTTCTCTCCTCTTCTCCTAACCCATATGCAGCGGGTATGCGGTTATAATAATTTTAATATGGTGATGGTGATTGTCCTCACATCTTCAGCTCAACTTCTGATGGTTACAAAAATGTTCAGTAATGTGCATTTAGAGTACTACTGCTTCTTGACTCTCAGCTAGCAAAGGAACTGGCACACCAACATGGAAAAAAGAAATAGGGCATTCACATTTATTGGTACTGTAGCATTGATGGATTAAAGTGCCAATAATGCTCAGCCAGGCAATCAAGAAAAACCCTGCACAAAAAAAAAAAAAAAAGAGCAGTTCCATTTCTAGCATACATTTTATAATGGCTGGTGAAAATCTACAACAATTACCAAAAGGCTCATTTGGGAAGAAAAAGTAGTTTGGTGAAGCAATCCAGAGTGTTCTGTGCAGTGTGAACCCTTTCTGAATGAATACTACAAACCCAAGAGTCTGGCTCTTTGGAGAAAGCACTTTGGTTCTACAAATCATGGAGAAAATCTAAATATTAGACTTTGTTTTCCACTGTGGATCTTTGTGAAAGCGACATGAGTAGCTGTTGCCTCTATACCATTATACATCTGATTATATTTGGGATGAGAAGGCACTGAACCTTTTACATACAATCATGGGAAAAATAAAAAATAAAAGTGCACCATCTTTGAATACCATGTTTTACACTCCCCGAGGTTTGAGCATTGCACTCCTGGGGAAATTGGTAACTGCATAATTATGGACTTTTGGAAATGGCCTTTTAATCCTTCCCAGTTTGATGGACAGCAACAATTGCTTCTCTAAGATCATTGCTGATATCTTTCCTCTTTGGCATTGTGTAAACACACAACTGAATACTCCAGACCAGAGAACTGCTAAAACTTTTATAGAGGTGGGCACACTTGCTGATGATCAGTCAATCAAGAGCATTTGATTAGCACAACCTGTTTGCTACTTAGCCTGCTAATTCCTATGGAAGCAGTAGGGTGTATTTAATTTTTCATACATGATTTCTCCATTTTGGCTTTATTTTTGTTAAATGAATCATGACACAGAGCAATTTGTCCTATTTCAAGACCTACTAAGGAACAGATAAATGTTATTAAGTCCTGATATGTAAAATCATAGAATTCAAAAAGGGTGTACTTTCTATTCCCCCCCCCATCACTGTATAGTAAATTATTTTATTCACTGTGAGAATAGACTCGTATTATTACAGTTACCTGACAAGCACATATTTAACAAACAGGATCATCAACTTCTAATGTCTGCGGCCTGTAAAGTTTACCATAAGGGCTAGACACATGCTAATATCCACACGAGGAAGCTGGCTGAATCCTAACCTTTGATGTTACCTGGGAGGTAAGTTTACAAATAGCCTTAAGAAATGCTGTGCCTGAAGGATTTGAAATAAGTAGAAATCAATGTACAGTTTGACTTTTGCAACAGCTGGTGTTCCTGCTATTGTGCTGAGAATAAATGCAATTTAAGAGGTATGTGGAAATCAAAGAAATAACAGGGGTTTATCATTAGAAACATAGTATCTGATAACAGATTTTTTTGTACTGGAACTAAGATAGGTAACCAGTGTAACAGTGGATATAACGTGTTGCTTGTGGCAACTGGACACAATTTGTTCTCTGTCTATTAATCTATGTCTATTTATGTCATAAATAAAAAGTCAATATTTTAAGTCTATTTATGTAATGGTTAGATTTATCTACTGTTAGACATTATTCATCCAGGTTGGGATGGAGACCATCAAAGGGACTCTTAAAGTCACTTAAAGATGGATTATAGTTTGAAAATATAGATTAAAACGCGATCTATACTTATGTGTTTGCAGTATCTACAGATTATTACTGTATTTGCTCGATTATAAGACGACCCTGATTATAAGACGACCCCCCAAACTTTTGATATTCCATTGGAAAAAAACTAAAAGCCTGAATATAAGACTACCCTATAGGAAAAAAAGTTCAACTTGTATATATTCACATGTAAATTGCTTTTTAAAAAAAAATTATGATATCAAAAAATGCATTTCTTGTTTTTATTTCCTTTTATGTGCCAATGCTGCCTCTCTCTTTCCCTTGCCCCCAGCTTTCTCTCTCTGCCCCCCCCTTACTGTTGTCTCTCTCTCCCCCTCCCTTTGTCTACCCCTTGCTCCCCTTGTTTTTGTCTCTTCCCCCCCCTTGTTTCTCTCTGCCCCCCCTCCCCTTGTCTCTGTCTCTTCCCCCCTCCCTCCCCTTGTCTCTGTCTCTTCCCCCCTCCCTCCCCTTGTCTCTGTCTCTTTTCCCCCCTCCCTCCCCTTGTTTCTCTCTGTACCCCCCTCCCTCCCCTTGTTGCTCTGGTTCCCCTCTCTCCCCTTGTTGCTCTGGTTCCCCCTCCCTCCCCTTGTTGCTCTGGTTCCCCCCTCCCTCCCATTGTTGCTCTGGTTCCCCCCTCCCTCCCATTGTTGCTCTGGTCCCACCCCCCTCCCCTGTTTATTGGTCCCTGGTGGCTAGTGGAGGCAGCCGGGGGATGTCTGCACGATACAAGCAGACATCCTCCATGCTGCCCGACACCTCTGTCTATTATGACGGACAGCTGGTCCATCATAATAGACTGCCGTGTCGGGCAGCATGGAGGCTGTCTGCTCGTATCGTGCAGACATCCCCCGGCTGCCCGATTCTCCCTGGTGGCTAATGGGGCAGCAGATGATGTCTGCGCAATGAGCGCAGACCTCCCCTGCTGCCGCCCGGCACGACCGCTGGGACTTTTATGACGAAGCCGGAAGTACCCGGCTTCATCATAGAAGTCCCGGCGGTCGTGCCGGGCGGCAGCAGGGGGAGTCTGCGCTCATCGCGCAGACATTCCCTGCTGTTAGAGAGGGGGATCCAGGTCCCCTGCATAAGACTACCTCGATTATAAGAGGGTATTTTTCAGAATTTCTTTTCTTAAAAAAACCTCATCTTATAATCGAGCAAATACGGTACTTTGTGGCTCTATATGCAAATTACACATTTAAGTAGCTCATTTTTTTTTTTTTTTTTGTAAATCACTTTTTATTGTTTTTTTTTGTAAGAAAACAGAAATCACAGTTAGGGATAGTGGGGGAGGGGGGGGGTAAAGGTAAGTAGGAGGGAAGGGGAGGTGTGTGTGGGGTAGTGGTTACGACCTATATATCTAGAAGAAATGCATAAACAAATACATGGTTTAGTTTTGCAAGTCCAATACATAATGGTGTATGTCAGACACCGTAGCACAAGATATTTATACATGGATCGTAAAATACAGCCTAATTACCTTTTTAAACTATGCACTTAGTTCTTACACATTGCAGATCTGAACAACCAGTTTATTTTGCTTACATTAGGATGCGGTCCCGTTTACAAAAAGGATAGGGATATGTTACACTGACTTATCGTCATCTGGGCTCGTGGCCTCGGGTATCAAAAGGGTCTGGGTTTGTGGTTCCGCTATAAACTGTAACCAGTAGAACCAGGTGAGGTCATATCTCTCCCTTCTGTTATCTGATTTAAGTACTAATTCTTCTAACATACGGGTTTGCTCAACTCTTAATACCCATTCTCTGAAGGTAGGTGGGTGAGGGTCGCGCCAGTGTAAAGGAATCAGCGCTTTGGCCTCATTGAGAAGATGGCGAATTATTGACTTCTTATACCTGCTGATGGGGGATGTGGTGTGATGTAATAATATGGGTGCTGGGAGGAATGGTGGTGGCGCGTCTGAGAAACGTCCCAGGGTTGAATATATTTTAGCCCAATACGTACTGATGAGTGGGCATGTCCACCAGATGTGTAGCATTGTTCCCGGTGCTAACCCACATCTCCAGCACGTATCTGACACATCTGGGAACATACAATGGAGTTTAACCGGGGTTCTGTACCACCTTGTCAATAACTTGTAGTTTAATTCTTGTGTTTTGTTGCTCAGGTAACTCTTGTGGGCAAGGGTACATATTTTTCCCATTGTTGGTCAGAAAAAGATACTTGCAGTTCGTCTTCCCACTTCCCCTTAAATGGAACCAACTCCATCCCTATAGCGGTGATAAGGGAGCGGTAGAGGAGGGAAATTCCATGTGCGGGCATCGAACTACCTTCGTTAAAGTCCTCAAAAAAAGTTGTGTGTCTGGTCAGGTTATGCTTTTGTGGCACCAAACTTAGGAAACTGCACAGCTGTATGTAATGGTACTTATCTATATGTTTTAAACGGGCAGGTTTTAGCGCCCACAGAAATTTCAGAAACATAGTTCGAAGCGTGACAAAAAAAGCGTTTGGTATTAAAATTGGGATTGTTTGGAAGAGGTATAGTAAACGGGGTAACACGTTCATTTTTAGAGCATTTGCTCTCCCTGTCCAGGAAATATGTAATGGGTTCCATGTAGTCAAGTCTTTCTGCAAAACAGTCAGTAAGGGTGGAAAATTATGTTGGTATAATGTGTTAATGTCCTCACTTAACCAGATGCCTAGATATTTGAGTTTGTGGCGACACCATTTAAAAGGGAGAGTCTGCTCTAGCTGTCTTACATCGGCTGTAGGTAAGGAGATATTGAGAATTTCGGATTTATTATTGTTGATTTTCAGATTAGCAAGCATGCCATATCTCTCAAACTCACTAAGGAGGTTCGGGAGCGAAACCACCGGATTGGTAACCGCAAACAGCAGGTCGTCCGCAAATCCTAACACTTTATGATGTGTACCATTAACCTCTATCCCCCCGATATCTGGATTATTCCGAATCGCGGTCAGGAATGGTTCCAAGGACAGTATAAATAATATAGGGGATAGAGGACAGCCCTGTCGCGTGCCGTTACTGATATTGAAAACTTGTGATAGGGCTCCGTTGATTCTGATAGATGCCGAGGGGCGAGAGTACAGGGACGACACCCACGCCATCATGTTTGGGCCAAAACCCATAGATCTGAGCACTTCCAACATAAACGACCAATCCAAACGATCAAATGCTTTTTCCGCGTCGGTTGATAATATTAACGAGTGGATCTGGTGGGACTGGCCGTGGTGTATTAAATTGATGGCTCGGATAGTGCAGTCCCTGGACTCTCGTCCCGGCACGAATCCTGCTTGATCTGAGTGGACCAGCTTCGGTAGGAAGGGGTTAATGCGTGAGGCTAACATTTTTGAAAACAATTTCAGATCCGCATTCAACAATGAAATCGGCCGGTAATTGCAACATTGTTCCGTGTCCCGACCCTCCTTCGGAATGAGAGAAATGGTGGCCGCTAGGGAGTGGGGATGGAAAGACCCCAGGTCCAGTATGGAATTCAAAGGTTTTACCAAATGTGGGCCTAAAACCCCGTAAAACTTTTTATAATAGGATAGTGGTAAGCCATCTGGTCCAGGACATTTCCCTGTTTTTGAGTTTTTTATTGCTACTGCAAGTTCCCCAAGTGAAATTGGTGCTTCTAGTATTTCAGCTGCGGGTTGGGGTAGGGTTTTGCCCTTATGCTGTTTAAGATATTCTTTAATACAGTGTATATGCCCTTCCCTTTCAGCCGGGTTATCTGTTGGTGGTTGGATATTATACAATTTGGAGAAATAACTCACAAATTCTTTCGCTATATCGGTCGGAAAAAACTTGGTAGTACCCTTGGGGTCTCGAATTTTGTGGAAATATGTGAGGGATCGTCTCTTCCTTAGTGCTCTGGCCAAATATTTGCCAGGCTTATTACCGTGCTCATAATATACTGCTTTTAATCGGTGAAATGATTTAGTGGCTTGTCTGTTGAGTATGGTGGCCAGGTTTTTGCGTAATGAAAGTAACTCTTGGAAATCAGGGCCATTAAGTGTGCATTTATGGTGTTGTTCCAGGGAGGCTATGCGTGTTAGTAGAGAGTTGAGTTTCTCCGAATAGCTGCGTTTAGTGGCGGCACCTAGTTTTATGAGGTGGCCTCGTACCACGCATTTGTGGGCTTCCCAAATAGTAAGTAGGGGGACTTCTGGTGTGAGGTTAGTCTGAAAATATTCCGTCAGAGTTTGTTTCATCGAGTTCTCTATTTCCACATCTGACAACAGTGACTCGTTTAGTCGCCAAGTTGTTTGTGTGGGTTTTGTCAGAGGGGAGTAAAACGACGTGTATAATGGTGAATGATCCGACCATGTCCTGGGTCCATAATGTGCTTGGTCAAGTAGTGTCAAATGGTAGGATGACATGAATAAGTAATCAATTCTAGTGTACCGATTATGTGGGATCGAATAATAACTATAATCCTTAGTAGTAGGATGCAGGGCCCTCCAGCAGTCTACCATCTTAGCGTCGGTGAGCAGTTTCCTAACCTTTCGGAGTACGTGAGTGGGTGTTTGCGAAGAGCCTGTGGACGTATCCCAGGCAGGGTCCAATGCTAAATTGAGATCCCCCCCCGAAAATAAGAACGCCTTCCTGAAAACTGCGTAGTGTGCCCAAGATTTTGTTTAGTGTTATGTGTTGTAATCTGTTTGGTAAGTATATGTTAGCAAACGTATATGTTTTGTTAAGTATAGAGCCCTTGATCATCACGTATCGACCCTCTGGGTCCGAAATCTGGGCAGCCAGTTTAAATGGGACGTGTCGAGAAAACAGGATGGCTGTTCCTTTCGTTTTTTTGCAGGGGTCGTTGCTATAGAACGCTAGAGGGTATTTGTGATTGTGTAGGGCTGGGTGTCCCGTGCCCATCAAATGTGTCTCTTGTAGAAATGCTACAGAGATAGAGTCGGCTTGGAGGTCCCTGAGCAAGTGGGATCTTTTTTCAGGGATATTAAGTCCCTTTACGTTCAGGGAGACTACCTTCAGCTTAGAAGAACGATAATTAGGGTCGTCTGTTGTATTACGTGTGCCCGACATTGTGTGTTTACTATCTATAAAGACTTGCGAGGGGGTGGCTTCAATATATAGGGCAGACCCAACACGGGAGGGGGGAGGGAGTGAGGGTGGGGAAAGAAAACTCAAGTGGGTTTAAACAGGTGACCTTTAGCTCCTATTGGTCGGGTGGGTTACACTGCACCAGTCAGAGAAGCCACACACCTACCAATACCTCCAGGGCTATGGTCAAAGGGGGGAAATGGGTTTGTGCAGCGGAAGTCAGTCTTGGATGAACCGGCAATAAAAGGGGATTGCCTCGTCCAAATCAAGATCAAAAACACTGAAATATAATAACACAAATATGAAGAGATATGAGGGTTTTGGCGGGCCCGCTGCTCCCTCAGTTCCTATACACATAAATGTATATATAATACATCGTCAACAGCAAATATAAAACATAAAAAATAGTAAATCGTCAAAACTGCGCACCAGGCGGCACCTCGTTAGCGTGGGTGTCTTCTTTCTGGGGGGCAGAACTGTTAAAGTCTACCAAGCTTGCTCTGCATCGGTATAGCTTGTTTAGGGGAAAGAAAAGAAGAAGAAAGCCCCAATTTTCCTCCTTAGTCTTAAGTATGCTTACTAGATAAATCTTCCCAACTCCGGTATTGGAAAATTTATGTTTGCTTGAGGCTGATCAGCCTTTACCACACAAGTATGTGCGGGAGGGAAAGTTCTTCAGATTGTGGGCATTATGACCTTTAGGTGTATATCTGTAAACACTGGGATGGGCACTTACATAGATTGTGGGCCTAGACCCACTCTCAGTGTAGTTTAGTGGCCTGAGGGCCAGAGGGGCGTTATAATATTACCGAGCAATGGGGGTAAATGGCGGCCTCATCTTAGGTTTATCTGGAGGTCCTCGCGCTGCGCCAATTAGTGAATATCATAAACGGAACCACCATCCGTTACGGTGGACAATAAACATTATACTGAACCTTGAACTATACAGTGTCGAGTAACAGTAAACATAACATGGGCATTTGGGAGGAGACATATATTCACCGCTTCCCTCCATGGGTTGGCTTCCTCGTGTGCTGGACTATGGCCACCTTCAAAAACGGTAGGGGTACAGTTATAGTTATATTTTGAGAGTCTCCAGTATCAGGATATTGTCCAAATAAACTCCATGGTATGACGGAGTGGGGATCCAAAAAAGTTCCCGTTCCTCGTGGGAGATTCTTTGTTTCCCCTATTCTTCAGCTTCCATACCCGGCGGCAGATCAATGATAGTGTTCTGGATGGGCTGATTCCTTGCAGTTAGTCTTTCCGGGCCTCTCAGGTTCCTTCCAGGACGTCGTGTGCGACCTGGGGGTCCCAGGTTATTACTACGATTTTCTCCCGGTAATGTGAGGTTCCAGTCTGACACCGCTATCTCTGGTAAATTCAGGAACGTCAACAGACCCGGTATGTCCTGGTGATATTGGACCGAGTATGATCCTTCCCTTGTGCGAACATTCAGGCTGAAAGGATAGCCCCAGGAGTAGGGGATGTTTTTCTCCTGCAGGATTGATGTTAGAGGCCTAAGCGCTCTCCTGGCTTGTAGCTTCAGGTCTGATAGGTCGTTGTAGAAAGAGATTTGGTGGTTGTTGTGAGACCAGTGGCCTACTTCTCTTGTTCGTTGCATGATTGCGTCTTTCATGCGAAAGTCCGATATTCGGCAGATTATGTCTCTGGGCATACTGCCTGGTTTTAGAGCACGGTGCGCCCTATCCATAGCTATGGACGTTGTCTCCTGTCTGTCGAGCAGCACCGTGAAGATATCCTGTAGTAAGTTAGGAACGTCTTCCTCTGATCGTGGGGCGGCCTCAGGTATACCTCGCACCCGGATGTTGTTCCGTCTGCCACGGTTGTCTAGGTCTTCTATCCTGCGCCGATATTCTGCAAGATGTAATGAGTGGCGTGTGGAGGTTCTAGCTATGGAGGAAATCTTTCTCGTTATTTGGGCGGAGGCTTCCTCCTGTGCTGAGACCCTGTCACTTATGCGGCCTAGTTCCGTTTTGAGTGTAGCTACTTCCACGTGAATAGCCTGTTTTATCTCGGTAATGAGATGGCTAAAATCTGTCTTCCACGGTGCAGAGGTAAATAGCTGTTGTGTCCCCATCATAGGATCATTGTGTGATCGACCTTGCTGTTGTGCAGCAGCATAAGTAGCTCATTTTTATACATTTGCATGCTATTATCATAACACAATGTATAGATTATAAAGATCATTTTTATATTTTGTATTATCTACATTCACAGAAAAAAAAAAATATATAGTGCATACACTGATGGTCCAGTTCCAGATTGTCCTCTCTGTGTTGGATTTCTTCTTATACATATTACTGTAAACCTCTTTTTGGGTATTATCTTTAGCAACAAAGAGACATGTATTACTCAACTCAGTTCCCCTCTAGAGTGAAACTAGTCGTTATAATGTTAGCAGAATAGTCTTCAAAGCAATAGCTTGCAAATAAATCTGAAAACTAAAAGGGAGAGAAGGAAGGATTTCTAACATCAGATGTGCACCTTATTTCATAATCCTTATTTAAGTTTCCCAAATCAGACAAACATGGATGCATTTTCAAACTGACATGAAATGTACAGATTCCAAAGTACATGCATTAACCTATTTTAGTTGATTAGCTTACAATTCCCCTAGCACTCTTGATTTATTTTTTCATGAGATGTACATGTTTTTAGAAATGTTTCCTTGTCACATTCATTTGACCAACTTGTTTGCAAAAATATATCTAATAAAGATTTTTTTTAAATGTCCCCATAATTGTCATATGATTGTGATTTTTATGTTTCCAATGGAATTTGTCTACTTTAATGCCTTTAACAATATTTAAGAGATACATTTTGTTATCATGTTTTCTTGAATCCGTGTTATTATATACATACCTTGTATTACTAACTGCAAAACATTATACATATGTAATATGTATCCATGTTCTGATATTGCCATATTTTAACACCTCTCCAGAGATACAGGTCTTGCTTGATTTGCATTAAGATACAATGCAGCTAATGAGATAAGAGATTGATCATAGAGTAATGTGATAATATGGTTTTACAATGTGTCACTCTAATTCACAAAGGTTGTAGCTTTATTCTCAAATACAATATAAAGATCAACATACAACAGTAATATCCTGGAATATAACATAACCTTTATAGTTTGCTGTAATATAAATACAAATCTTTTTATAATTTTTGTTTATTATTATTATTATTATGGGCTATTGACTAAAAGGTCAGTTGTAGGTGAGTTGAATTGAGCTGAATATTGAATCTCACCAGTGTAGCTATACATTGTGCTACAACAAACCTGGTGAGTTTGCTAAGCAGGGGTAGCTCACTATGTTTGTCTCTGAACAATGTCTAGCTAAACCGATGAGATGAAATGTTTTACCTCAGATTGCTGTATCTTTGAACCCATTTTTTCAGGCGCACACCTAGCACACACGGAGCATCCGCTCCTGGTGGCTATTTGCCTTTTTTGTACTTTGATAAACTTTTTTTTTATACAGTGTTAATGGAGTAACTGCTAAGAGAAGTTTTAGCTTCCAAGTATTGCTTATCACTGTTTTTATCTCTAAATTTGTTTCTGCAGTTTATGCTATTCAGTGATCTGAGGGATACATTTCTCTTAATTCCTTGAATAGAGCTTAATATACTAATAGTAAAACGAGAAGAACAGGGGCAGAGAGATCGTAACTAATGGGGCCCTAGAATAATAGAGGAAGGTTACTCCACAGGCTATTTATAGCCCTGCCAGCTTTAAACTAAGGTCATTTTTGGTAAAGAAGCAAGACTGCATTCTCATTATTTAAAAGCAGACACACCTTTCAAGTAGAGTTGTACCTTCTCCTTTAAAGCCTGCCAACCAGTGATGCTGCTAATCTTAGCTCCTGTCCCAGAAATTAGAAAGAGAATGAAAAAAAAATATATAATTATGAAAACATTTACAGCTGGCAGAATAAACCAGATATATTTTACTAAAATGTAACTCAGTTAGTTCGATATATCTATTAAGGCAATGCAATTACCATGGAAAGCAATTTTTAAAAACAGTATTAAAGTCAAAATATATTAAATGTAATAAGGCCTTGAAAAGTTGCAGACAGACAGATGCATAGTTGGGTACACATGCAAGTTACACAATCTAAAAAATAAATATAATATCTGATAGTTTGCTCCCAAGAAAAAAAAAAATAGCAAATAAAAAGCTGTGTACACATAACGGACTGGGAGTAGATTTAGGCCACAATAAGAGCACCTGCAAACATTCCCACTGGACTACACAATGGAACTTAAGCAAGAGAGAATTCAGCATGTGAGCATTCTTTCCTTTACTCCCTCCCACTGGAATGTGATGTCAAATCAAAGTAATTGGCTTTTCTGCTGGTCATTTATATAGAGGACAGTTGGGAATTTGTTTTTCTAGGAACGCTGTAAGGAATGCTTGCACCTGTAGCACAGCTGATTCTGCTCTTTTTGTAGTGCATAGGTTCAGAATTATAATTTAATTGAAAGGGACTGCAAGGAGATTATATATTGCTAGGGTAACTAAAAAAAACAAAAAAACACAACATAGACAAAATTTACACCATGAATAAAGTGCTTGCAGCTTTCTTTTCCATGTTCAAGAATCCTCTGTACATAAGATGAAAAAGTGCTGTCCATCCAAACAAAAATAACAATAATGGACAAGATACAGAATATTTGTTGAAGGTGAATTAGTATAATGCATGGCTGACAAAAACATTTTTTGAGACAAATTAAAAAAATATATATATATTTTAACTGAGATAAATCAATTTGTCAGACTAATTTGGCCATTATTTATTTAAAAGCTGAAAATACGTTTATTTGTTATTCTGTTTCAAATCATTTTTTAAATGACAACCTTGTGCAATCTTTTAGCATGCAGGGAGAGGGGGGTTCTGATGGTGTGTTAAATAATATGTAAATGTGTACTATATATATATATATATATATATATATATATATATATAAGTACAAAAAGATCAGTGCACTCACATCAAAACAGGTTACAAAAACTCTTAAAGATAACAAAATTGGAGGTTTAGTCACATATATAGCCATATTATGCTAAGCTATTTGGTCTCCATCAGCACTATCTATATAACAAAAAGCATTTACTCACCTCTGAGCAAACCCTCTGTGGGTGAAAAGCGTCAGATGTTACAACACAAATTCTTCCTAAATGTGTCAAACTCTGTTCATGAACTTGATTTTATGTTACCATTGTACGTTTATTTTTATTTAGTGATTTTTATTTATTTGTGCTAATTTTATAGTGTTTATTAAAAAATCCATATTTTTAGAAATTGTGTTGTTCAGCCAGGCTCTTTATATCTTTTATCTATGAACTAGCGTCCACATCAGTGCCGCATACAATTCCCTGACATTTATTGGGGCTAATAAGTGGTATTTGGGATACGTGTGTTTATTATTACATGACAGGTTTCTAGACATTGTAATTGCACCATTTATACCTTAATAGCATTTTTTTTTTATTCCGATAATGTTTTTTCAAATATGCTATTACAGCACACATTTAGCCATTTCCATGGCAATTGGAGAATTTTAAAAGCCTGATATTCGGCAATTTTCTCTGAATTCGGGCCTAATCCAGGTGTATTCAGGTCTATTGGCCCTAATCTGGGGCAAATTCAAACCAGACTGGAGATTTATTAATAGAGCCCTAAGCGTTTGAAAAAAAGGCAAGTTGGAGAATTATTCCAGCTCAGCTACTATTGCTCGATGTTAGCAGCTGTAGCGGTAGTTGTTTTACACAGCGTCAGACATGACATGTCCAGTAATGGTGCATTGGGTGCTTGTAACATTACAGTCTTCAGATATCTGGGTTGTGTTAGAAGTCATGAAGATTTTCTCTAGCTGTAACCACTGTGAAAGCAGAATTCAAAGGCAGTACATGAACGTGTATGAAATCGGTTAACCAAGTATTTGTATGTTTTTTAATTGGAATGCTTCCATTTTTTTAAA
This sequence comes from Pelodytes ibericus, assembly GCA_036172795.1. Classification (NCBI taxonomy): domain Eukaryota; kingdom Metazoa; phylum Chordata; class Amphibia; order Anura; family Pelodytidae; genus Pelodytes; species Pelodytes ibericus. The sequence continues at coordinate 198,295,666 of CM069859.1, forward strand.
TTCCCTGGCAACACAACTATTTTGGCCATGATGTGCCATTTGTGACATAGGCTGTTTGAACACTTCTGCAGTGTTTCATTTTATCTGCAATATTCTTCTTTCTTACTTAATGTACCAACACAAATTATATATTGTTGTTATTAGCATAAGAAGGTCTTTGATTAGATATCATATAAAACCCCCCCACAAAAATAAAACTTTTTTTTATTACTTTCACATAAATATATTTTATACATCTATATACTCTAATTAAAAAAACACCTGCTAAATAGATTCTAATATATATGTCCTGAGTTTAGAAATGTTTTTTTTATGTTGGTTTTTTGGAATTTATACGATCATAACTGGAAGTAGAACATTGCTTTTTCCTAATCATTTTCTCCCAGTGACCTTTTAACTCCAATCCTAAACCTCACATGAACCCTAACTCTAGCCTGAAGGCTAACTAAGGCTGTATTCATTTTTTGGGGTATGTTGCTGACTACCTCTAGAGGCAGTCAAGCAACACCTCTAGAGCAATGGAAGCAATCACTGATCACTTCCAACACTCTTGCACACATTGGGGCAGCACCATAATGGAAAAGCATTATGATTTTCATTATGATGCTTGTAATTGCACCGGTGAGTGATCGCAAATCACCCTGGAAGATTTCTTCAGTGTTGCTGAATGCCTCATTGCTGTTGCTGAATGCCAGCCACACCACTGAGTGAAGAAAATTATCACTTTCTAAGCTCATTTAAACACAAGATGTACCAGGTAAGTCTTGTGTTGCTAAGGGAGGGGTTAAATGGCAAAGTACCTCTAAAATTACCCATACTCCTTAACAAAAAATGTTGGAGGGCAGATGTGTCAAACTGCGGCCTTTCAGCTGCTCATGGCCTACATCTCCCATAAGACTGTATTAGCTCTATTAGCTCAGAGACTGGAAGGAGAGTATGGCAGATGGGGTCCTCCAATAGGTCACAATATTCCATCCTTGCTGTAGGACCTACTAAATGTGCCATGAAAGGATAGTAAGTTTGATGTGGGAAAGCAGTCACTATGGTTTCTAACTTAATTTTTTTCATGGAAATAATGCTGATCATTGGAATTCTGATTCACAGCTGTAATTGAGCTTGGAAATGCTTTGACATATTTATGTATCTCTGTTTGTTGTCTCTCTCTCTCTCTCTCTCTCTCTCTCTCTCTCTCTCTCTCTCTCTCTCTCTCTCTCTCCTCTGTGTCTTGGAGCACATTGATATGCCTTACCCTATTAAAAGACACAAAAAAATAGAGGTGGGAACTGAGTGAATATACAGCTGCACATTATAATAACATGACATTTTACCATTGGTAAACAGTAATTAGCAGTGACGTCATCACTTGTATGAAAACTGCTGACGGCACTAATACAGATTTTAATTACAACATATTGTGCAAAATATGTTTATTTAGCCTGTAGGTAAAACTTCCATTTACATCTCTACTTCTAAACATAGCTGGTTGTAGATCAGTGATGAATAACATGATAACTTGTCGAGTTCAACTGTTACAGTCCAAAACAGCTGGACTGTAAAATAAAGTTGATGGTCACTGGCCTGCATTCAGTGCAGAAAACTGTTTTTCTGCCCCCATTTTTGAGAAGTAGGTATCTTTATATATCATGCTAATTAATTTTAATAATCTAACTAATTATACGCTAACAATAAATAGAAAACAAGTAGAAATACAATTATACTATTTATTGGCTAACTAAGAGTTTGACCAAGTTGCTATGTCCCTTCCTCAGGCATTAATGAAGCTTAAACCAAATTCCTTATTATAAAGCATAGTTAACAGCTTTAAAAAAAAAAGCAAGAAAAAAACAGGGTATTGAAGAATGCTGAGAACATTTTTCTTGCATTTTTTTTAAAGCTGTTCACTATGTTCCGCTATTAGAAATTTTCTTTTATCCTCATTAATGCCTGAGGAAGAGACCTAACAACTTGGTCTTGAAAGCCAACAATACCAATAAATGGGATTATTTTAACTCTACTTGTTTCCTGTTTTTCCACAGCTAACACGGTACTACTGTTTTAACTACAACAATAAATAGATACATTAGTATGTGTTTTTCTTTTCATCTTCTCTACCAATTGAGATTGCAAAATCTTATCATTGTTCCACATCTCTTTTAATGTTCTTTCTTTACTGTATTGCACAGCGGAACATTCCATATTTAACCCACTGTTCATTTACACCCACTGGAGGCTTTCAATTACTGTGTCATTCTGTGAACATTATTTGAACTCACATTCCGTGTTAAGATGAAAATTCATCGCAGTGTGTTGTCCCTCATAAAAAGGGACCACCTTCTTGGAACTGCAGCCAGGTGTTTTAGAATTAGACATTTAAGCGGATAAAAAAATTAAAAAAAGTGAGCGGAATATTGGAAAATCAAAAATCCATACTGCGCTACATCAGACAGGACAGATCTCGGTACAATAAGGAACGAAGCACGCTCCATGAGATGTCAATAGTGTTGTCATTTGATTTTCCGAGTCCTGCATCACCAGGGTGAATACACAACAGCCATTAATGTACAAATTCATCTCTGCATTGCTAGAATATACACTTTTTAATTTTTTTAATAATCTAACAAACACGCTTAAAGAAAACCCAGTTTTACATGTTAAAGTACATTTAATATTTGTATTAGATAAAGTATTAACATTTGCATATTTGTATCCAAAATATATGTTTACATTGATCAAAAATCTACCTGGAATCCTATATGTACAGAACGTGGGTGGAGTTTAGGCTGTCTAGGTTAATTGCAAGTAAACAGTAGTCAGATCAGCTATTTTTTTTCAAAGCATATTTTTATATGGAGTGTGTGTTGATCATATATGTTCAGAGGAAGGTATATTAATTAATAATGTATTAATCATCTTTAAGTAATAAATTGTTTCCCTCTGGACACACATGCACTGTACATACTGCAAAGCTGAATTTAAAAGTGATGTGTCCGCCCAAAACACCTGACAACCATACCTGCCTCCTCGTCCTGCCCTTACCTATTCTACCACAGCCAGTAGAGCATTGCTGAACATTTTCCCACATCCCAGACAAACCAGCAACTACACTGCATTCCATAATTATGCTTATTTGCACTTACTGAGTCATATTATACCTGCTGTATGCTGTTTTTTTTTAGAACTGTGTGTTAAGTGCATCTATTATCTATTCAGAGACAACCTATATTGTTTTATATAACTATGGTAAAAATTGTACAGCTACATATTATTTAACTTTCTTTATCTTATGCTAAAAAAGAAACACTGGAATTGTATCTTCAGGGTCGGCCCTACTATGGGTCCAGGTAGGTCCCTTGAGCTAGGTGGCACTGTTGGGGGCAGTAGTCTTTCTATCCCGTCCCCTTTTATAGTTAGTTTGTTTTTATTAATGCACATGGCTCTCCTTAAATAGGGGATTTCACACAAGCAAACAAACATTAGTTGGGAGCCTGGCGGTGTTCTTGCACACAGGTGTAGCATCTTCTAATGGCATGGGTACGCCGGGTGTCATGTGACAACCTGGCCCTCATTGTTCAACAGGTGCGGGTCAGAAGCTGCAGCCTAAGGTGGTCTGTGCATTGGTTATAGGCACAAACTGCACTTAATATCAAGAGCCCCCATTTATTGAAGCTTCCTGCAATGGTGTGAGTGTGTGTGTGTGTATATATTTGTGTGTGTGAGTACAATTGTCTGTGTGTGTGTCTATGATTGTGTGTGTGACTGTGTGTATGTATGTGATTGTGTGTATTGTGTGTATGTGACCATGTGTATTTGACAGTGTGTGTGTGTATATGTGACTGTGTTTGTGTGCCTAACACTATATGGTCTACTCAATAAAGATATTTTTTTGACAAGTGTTTTGACCTAAGGGCCTATGTTGGTGTTAGTCTAATGCTATCAGATTCTTTTTGCATATTATGCATTCTGTAATCTCAAGACACCCATATATTCTTATATAGAGATCATCTCCTTGATGGGGCTGTATTGCTGAGTCAAGAACGAGAATAGTGTCATTATCACATAATTATCCTATGCAATGCACTTTTTGACTTCTGTATTTTTCACTCCTTCTCAGCACAATCCTATTTTCTTGATCCTTCAATATAACTAACATTGCGGGAAATAAACCATACCAAGTCATCAGATAACAGAATACATTTTTATAGATTTTGTAATGATTTTTCTATCAGACTCTAAGCCTGCCCTGTGCACACTGTATAGAAACACAATAGTATTATTTAGCTTCACCTTCCATGCCAACATAGAAGGCAGTTGGTATGAATGTTTCTAATCCTTTCCGATTAAAACATTTGATTCACATGCACAAAATATCAAAAACAAATTGTCCACAGATAATAAAAAAATATAAATGATTTAAAACAGTAAAACACTTTTCATTAAAACAGTCACCCCAATTCATTTAAATATATTTTTAACATTCTAGTTTTTTTCACAATATCTATATAAAAGTGTTGGAGAAAATGGCAGGTTACCTTGGGAAAAAAGGTTATTTGGTAAAATCAGTAACGTTTTGTTCTCTTGTTTGTAGACAAAATAAATAAAAGTGGTATAGATCTAGTTTTTAGATATTGTGAAAAAAAAACATTTCCCTCTTTGTATATATATTTATATATGCATGTATACATTTTGTTTATGTAAGTATCTATACATTTATATACATCCATATTTTATAATAATATATATACATATATATATATATATATATATATATATATATATATATATATATACACATACATAGTGGCGTCACTAGGGGTAGGCTACTGGGGCTATCATTGTAAAAAAAAAGAAAAAGAATATTCTCCCCAGCTGAGCTTTCCTCCTTCTGGGACATGGTCCCAGAATCGGAGGTTTAACCTCACAAGGGGGTGAGGACCGATCTGGAGGAGAGGCACAACTGTAGGAAATTCTCTCCCTAGTCATACTGAGCACAGCGCATTGGGTGCAAGCTCCGCCCCTGTCACGCTCTGAGATTGGCTGCGCACCGGCAGAAGAAACTGTACGGCGATGTTCTGCAGCTGCAGACACCGTCGATGTCCTCCTCCATGCAAATAAATGTAACTAAGCAGAGAGGGGAACCAAGAGTAAAAGGTTGTTTGAATGTATTGTTTGGTAAAAAAAATAATTGAAGAAATGTGTGTAAGTGTCTGCATGTAAGAGGGAATGTGTGAGTGTCTCAATGTGTGTAAGTGTGTGTGTCAAGGTGTCTAGGTGGGTGTGTCAGGGTGTTTGAATAAGTGTGTGTGTCAGTGTGTGTCTAGGTGTGTGTGTGTGTGTGTGTGTGTCAGGGTGTCTAGGTGTCTGTGTGTGTGTAAGGGTGTTTGTGTAAGTGTATGTATGTCAGGGTGTCTGTGTGAAAAATTGAGAGAGACTGTGTGTGTGAGAAAGAGAGAGAGACTGTGTGTGTGTGAGAGAGACAGACAGATTGTGTGAGAAAGAGAGAGAGACAGATTGTGTGATAAAGAGAGAGAGATGGAGTGTGTGAGAAAGAGTGAGAGACAGAGTGTGTGTGAGATAGAGAGACGTGTTTGAGTGAGAGAGAGAGACGGAGTGTGTGTGTGTGAGAGAAAGAGATGGAGTGTGTGTATGTGTGTGAGAGAGAGTGTATGTTAGACAGAGCCCAAATGGGCTCTAGCCCCAGATCATTTGGAGACCTAGCAACGCCCCTGCACATATAAGAACAAAGGTAGAAAAATAAGGGAAGGGAAAGCATGATGATAAGGGGAAAGAAATATAAAAGAAGAAAGAGAGTGTCCTTTTACCATGTTAACATTTTATTCCACACATTGCAAAATAAATAACCAGGTGCAGCTATTTATTAAAGTGAGGTACAGGTGGTCTGATTTTGGTAAAATAAACATTTCATCTCACCAACAATACATCCAGCATGGCCAACTCTGTTTTTCTTCCTTCATCTGACCCAAAATTCTATCAACGTGTCCACCACCTGATGGAGCTATAAAGAACATAAAGCATAACTTGTAGATTATTTGCATTCTTTCATAGTTACATAGGTAACTAAAGTCACATACTTAGTCAAGTTCATCCATTCCACACAACCATATTTGTTGATCCAGAAGAAGGCAAAAAATATATAAGAAAACACTGAGACAGGAATGTCATCTCAAAGGGGAAAAAATCCTTCTTGACTCCAAGGCAGTCAGACTAAACTTGGATCAACATTTAATTATCTAATTTAACACCTGATAACGCTGGATGCATTTCGGATCTAGAAAAAAATCCAATATATTGATTAAATTGATCACTCCATTTTGTAAAAAAATCCCTGATCTATGCTTGAACCAAAGCTCCTTTCTTCCAATCTTAAGAAATGCTGATGCATTGTCTAGAACATACGATTTATAAAGAGATCTCTACAAAAGGTGTTTGTCTTGACCTTGAACATCTTTTGTACTGACCTTGAACATTAAAATATTTACTCCCATTAAACGTGCTGATTTTGGCCTTCAGTTGTTCTTTAAATGATAGTGCTGTTAACAGATGAATTTTATTAGTTTCCTTGGTGATTTGCTACCAATGTAATACCTACCAATTCTGGCTGTATTATTGCCCAAAGTGCTAGACAATGGTTTAGCACTCCAAATGTTTTATATAGAATAAACAAATAAAGCAAAACAAAAATATACAGCTCAACAGTAAACACTTGTCATAATCTCACTATTTTCCAGGGCTGTCCTTTTCTTTTGCATTCTACAGCATTTGATCAATAAAAAAAAACATCTAAGTGAGATATGGTGCCAGTGTGTTTACATAGACTTAAATTTTATATAACCGTACATACAGCTAATACTGAAAAGCAAAGTGAAGTTTCTAAGGATGGAAACAATAGGATTATTTTATCATGTTTTTAATATATATATATATATTTTTTTTTTTTTGTTTGTTTTTTTGTTTTTACTTTGATGCAGTTTTGCCTTCAGCTTATAGAGCTTGCAACTGTAATTTCTAGAATGGGTTTTTCTAAACTGTTTTAAGTCTAATTAGACTTTATGTAAGCTAATGTGTTATCTTTATATGCATTCTTCAATCATGGGAATTTAGCTTTTCAAGCTTGCAGCAATGGTCTATAAAAAAAAAAACTATAATTGTTTTCATTATTTCTTTTCCTCTATTAAGCTGTTGTACAGATTATTCTAGAGTGTTTTCTGGCCACAATATACCCACAATTCACAACAAGACAGGAGTAAATCTGAGAACATAATTTATCTATACGGTTTACTTACCCAAGGCTATTAATTACTTTACCAAAATCATTACATATTGTTATAATTAAGCTGTGCGCATATTGGTTTGCTGTGAGTTCAAGAAATAAATGTAATAAATATTGCAGGAGTCATCTGAGTTATTTAGTAATGCCTCCAAGGAGCAAACAAGAGGCTATGCTTGCCAAAATTTCATACAAGAAGCACTTTGGTGTCCAAGGACTGCTCACAGGATGTGATTTAAAGAAAAAAAAAATAACACTCTTAAAAAAACATTTTCTGACAAATTATAGGAACAATAATTAACTATTATTAGCACAATCATTATGTATTAATACATGCCAATAGATTTAGACAGGTATACAGCGGAGAAGTATACACACATGTGATATACTGGAGATTATCTAGAAAAGGAGATTGTGATGTATATATGGCACAGTCACCATACAAACCAATAGCATACTTCCCAACATCTTCCCCGGCAATACGGGATGTCAGGAGGGCGGGGCTTAGGAGTTTGCAATACCGCACATCTGCACACCGTGGGATTGCAGTTCCAAATCAGCGCTATCAAATTTAAAGTGGGACAGTTGTGGGTCATGTAATAAAATATTATTGCTGATTGCTTCACTTTTACAAATCTAAAGCATGGAAAGATTAGAAGAGTACAAGTGGCACATCCCAATGAGAATAAGAATTTCTGCCAAGTATGAGTTGAGATTCAGTGTAGAAAAATGTAAAATTATGCATTTTTAGTATAATAATAAAAATGCAACATATAGTTTAAATGGAGTTTCTTTGAAGAAATCTACTAATGAAAAAGATTTGGGATTCATTGCAGACAATAGACCTAGCAGTAGTGCACAGTGCCAGCTGGTGGCTGTAAAGGCCAATAAGATAATGGTATCTAATAAAAGGGGGTATTGACCCATGAGAGGAAGATATTATTCTTCCTCTTTATAGGTCCAAGGTAAGACCCTCCCCCCCCCCCCCCCCCCACCTGGAATATGCAGATCAATTATTTTTAAAAGTGCAGAGGAGGACAACAAGACTAATAAGGGAAATGGAAAAATGTAGTAATGAATAAAGGTTAGAAAAGTTAAATTTGTACATGCTAGAGAAACGTCATCTTAGAGGGGGTATAAATATAATGGGCTCTGTAAAGACCTGTTCGTCAACAGAATAGTACAAAGAAGTCACCCGCTAAGATTTGAAGAAAGGAGATTTAGACTACAACAGTGGTAGGGATTTCTTTACGTTAAGGACAAAGAGGGATGGAATTCACTACCTTAACAGTTGGTGCTAGAAATTACATTAGATGCCTTTAAAAGGACATAACATAGAGTGCTATGTGTGTGTTTAGTATAGGCATTAATATTTATTTAGTGCTTGGTGATTCAATGAGAAATCTGACTGCTATTTTTAGTTAAGCAAGATTTTTTCCCCATTGAAAGCAGAATTCAAAATTGCTTAAATAAGCAGGGGTTTTTTTTGCCTTCTTTAGGATCAACAGCGCTAAACATGGAATAGAAAAGGGATGAACTTGATGGACGCAAGTCTTTTTGCAACCTAAACTACTATGTAACTATGTAGCTACCAAATATTTGGTATGTTTTTCTTTCCAATCAGTTTTTAAACAAGTGTGTATGAAAATTCACATTGAAATGAAGTATTCGTGTTGTACGTGCTGGGTAAGTTGATGATCAGTAGACTTTGGGGCTATTGACTAAAAACGTGAACCCTTTAAAAATGGTCTGGATTTTGTTTGTAAAACCAGAACATAGAGGCCTATAATTAATAGAATAAACATTAATATTGAAAGCTTGTTGATTTAAGGAGAAATCTGATTGACTTTTAGACGGAACACAGGTTCAGCTTGATGAACCTAGGTCCTTTATAACCTTTAATTTCTTTATGAACTGCAAAGAAACTGCAATAATTAGGCATCAATAGCTGCACTGGAAAGATGGGAAAGATGTAGAATTTTTCCAACTCATCCATTAGCTTGATTTTTGCGGTTCACCTGTGGTCCATATCAGCTCATTTCTAGTGTAGAGCACTTTAGTATGTGTGTATACAAGCCATGTGTGTTAGAATTATATGCATTTGTGTATATGTATCTTATGTATGAGTCCACATCAGGGGTAGGGCACCAACATTGCTCATGGTGGACATTTACTGTGGCCCTTCACGGACCTACCACGGACACTAGTGTCAGCATATTGAGATTAACTGTTCAGACTAGAATGAGACACATCCCTATGTGCTCATAAATCTGGTTAACATTATCAACACAGGCCTACTGGCAGCCCGTGCGCTAAGTGAGGCTGATCAGACTTTAAATTGTCAGATCTGAGGCAAAATTATAAAAGTGGAGCAATCACCATGGCAACAAATGGAATTGTCTACTCTTGAATCTTTGCACCAGAACTGATATTTCTAAATAATCCTCTGTGTAGTCAGATTATTAATAAGTGAACAGTGGTTGAGATGTAAGTGAACTGCAAAAACATCTTGCCCTATCTTTCCAACTCACCTATCAATGCTTTTTATTTTTTTCTCAATACAATTTTAGTGAAGAGTATGTAATTAAAACCAGGCATGCTTACACCTCCCTCTAGATTTGGTTGCCTACAGAATAGAACAAATGTATACATTATTTTAAATTTTTTATTATTTCAGTGCTTTTTTTTCTAGCACTAGGTATGTTTTTATTCTCACAAGAAGACAATGGGACAGATGAAATTTGGTTGCCTTAAGCGTTGATATTTTCCTATGCATTAAGCTATGTGATATATGGCAGTGTATTTAAGGTGAAAAAAATATATTATTTTCACGTACTAAAATACAGTGTGAAGATTTGTTACAGTACAGCAGGAAACCAGCATTCAACGTTACTGTTTTTATGATGTGTACCATAAAGTATAGCTACGTTTTCTCACTTTTATATGAGAAAATTCCCTTACCAACTTTATGCTATGCTTTTTACAATAACATTCAGTCCCTTATCTGTTAGCTGAGTGTATATAACAACTGGAAACCATACTGCTGTTTAAACAATGATGACTTAGCAAAGCTTACTGGAAAACATTGACAGTAGGTCAAAACCATGATTTTTTTTCAATAACTAGAAGATTACTGATGGCTAAAAAGTCAATATTTTAAGTGCCACTCAGCCTCTTTTGATTTCTGACCTCTCAAGTTACAGGACATTTTATGCCTTCAGTTTAAAGTGGGAATGCCGTGCTTTATAAAGGTAAATCAGTGTATTGTATAAAACTAACTATGTGATGGACATTCTACATATGGCACCTGACAATGAATGCTGGAACCTTCATCATCTCTCGTGGTGGCTGGTGGTGGTCAGAACTTCCTCTATCATATGGTGGGATGTGTAGTCTTGGCAGTTAATATTATTTTAGTTTATGATATTGTCCAATATTAACATTTTGTAGATTTGTAGAACAAGAGTCCTAAAACATGGGAGACTTTGATGTACTGTTTTGATTTCACCACCTTCATGTTTTCTCCGACTTGAGTTCTCATTGGGTTTCAATGGAAATTCAACACAGTTTCTCGGACTCACTGTCCACTTGTATGAATTACACACATTAGGGTAGATTCTATGCTGGCCAGGATAGGTCTGTGATTTTTGGAGGCTTGGGGCATAGTGTTGCCCCCAAGGTAAGGGGGACATTATTATGTTATGTTGGGGCCATGGCCATTGCATAGAAACATAGTAAATTTGCAAAGTATGAGGAATTTAACACACACCTCGAGAGTTTCAATGGAAAATTAAATCTCTACTACAAAAAAAGAAAAATTCAACCGGGACCTTTTAGACTATCTAAACAATATGGAAGTATAATAGTTTTGTAAAAAAAAACAAAGGTAAACAAACAAGCCATAAGAAACAGAAACCTATACTGAGAAAATCTTGCGGGGCTACTCGGAGTCTTCTTCAGTTGTTCTGCGTATTCAGGCACTAATAATGATTCTTTAAAATCTACTGCATCATCTGTATTGGTTAGTACTGGATCTAACATGAGTAGAGCTGCAAGACTTTCCCAACTGGAATCTGATCAACCGGATGATTCACACAAGGTTCTAAAGCAACGCTGGACCGCCTACGAAAGGAAAAAAGGAGACGACAAAGAAAGAGATAAGCAGTTAGACAAGGAGGATGATCCAGCACTGGAACAAAATAACTTAATAAATATCATACATTTATCTGACTTTGAATTAACACCAATTCATCAAAAAGTACTTGCCTTGGCACTTTCATTCTCCCCCACTTGTCATTTTAATCTTTTCTACACTTTGATGTATGGTAATACATTTATTAGAAGAATCACGCTGAAGAAACATTTTCAGGTTAGTGATACATGTTTAGATCATTTGAGTCATACTTCTTTTGTAAATTTAGAACCAGAAAATGTGTTATCTCAAAATGAGCAGAACTCAGTTATTGAGCAGCAGGATATATTGAATCTGTGTTTTGATGATTTCTGTTTATTGTGCACTATGGCGGATCTCCAATGTTTACCTATGTTGCCACCCTGCAGACTGGCCTGAAACCTAAGTCTACTTTTTGTCCTGTGAATAGCCTTAATACTGCTATAGAAACATATCACAGGTTAGTTGAAGAGGATCTGGTTAAATTGGCCTCTATTACAAATAGAACAAACAGAGAAAAGCCATACCTTAGGCTATCAACAGTACTGGATCTGTAATGTGGAACTCCTCTTATATCTGCTTGGTTTCTCCCGACGCTGGGTTATCCATACCCATAGTAAACAATTGAAACAAAAAAAAGAACCTTGCAGAATGATATGCCAAAGTAGAAAATATATATTTAATCCGTGGTAAGAAGGCACATACAGGAAAAAGTGAATTCAGCTTTACGCGTTTCGTGCTTTAACGGTACTTATTCATAAGCTTCTTGCTTATGATTAAGTGCTGTTAAAGCACGAAACACATAAAGCTGACTTCACTTCACTCAGATCTTGTTAGTAAAAATGTAGATAAGGGCTGTAGTACTTATGAATTGCACTTATTATGTAAAAGAAGCCCATAGACAGCTGACTGATAGAGATACTTATAGGTACTTATCATTTTAACCCTACAAAGAGGTTTTAGGAATAAATGCTAGGTGTACTAGAATTTGGAATACATAATGGGATATTAATCACTGAAGAATTTGAATACATCTTTAAAACCAATCCTGTCATACCAATATTCTATTTTCAACCAAAGGTTTCAACCAATATTCTATTTTCAACCTCTGGTGGACCCTCCTGGTAGACCCAATATATCGGGTACTGGTGGACTTGGAGAGGGTCTATCAGAACTTGTCGATCACTACCTGCAACCTGTGGTTGTCACACAAAAGGGTCACATTCGTGACTCAAAACATGCTATCCAACAGATGGAAATCTTTAGTTGGGGTTCAACTTACTCTTGGCTATCACTAGATGTTGCATCATTGTACTCTTGCATGTACTCCTCTATCATGATAGAGGCTTAATGGCAATATCCTGGTGCCTACAAAAACTATAGTAAATATGCTGAAAATACAATAACATTTCTATTGATGACCATAGAGTTCCCGTTAACACATAATTTCTTTAGTTTTGAGGGCATATTTTATTTGCAAATGAGAGGAACCGCAATGAGGGCTCGTTTTGTGCCCTCTTACCCAAACCTCTACATAGTGCTCTGGCAGGAGCATTACATTTTCAATCAAGAGAATCCCTTTAAAAATAATATTACATTTTTTTAGCCGTTTTTTAGATGACCTTCTTTTGATCTGGAATGGTGATGTCACCAGAATTTTGGAATTTGCAAATTATGTAACTACTGATGATCTGAAGTTTGGTTTCACATTTGAACATAGTCTGGTTGATATCACTTTCTTAGACCTACATTTGGAAGTGGGACCAAATAACAAAAATATTGTAAGTTCAGTGTACAGAAAAAAGGTGGCAGGAAATATTGTCCTACATGCCCGGAGTTGCCACCCATGTCATATCATTAAGGGTATCCCAAAAGGCCAGTTCATTCAACTTAAAAGAATTTGCTCTACCCAAGAAAAGTTTGAACGTCAGACAGACGATTTAATAAAGAGTTTTAAGGATAGAGGATATCATGAACACGATATACAACAGTCATAAAACATTGCAAAAAATAAAACACCTTCTGACCTCCTAAAAGATAAACCAAAAACTAATTTGAAAGTGATAGCCACCTCAAATGATGATTTGATGTTTGTTACTCCATTTAGTTCTGAGTTTGACCAGATAAGAAAAATCTTAAAGAAACATTTGCCCATATTGTGTACGGATGAGGGATTATCAAAAATAGTAGATGTTGGAATAAAATGTATACTTAAACGCACTCAAATTCTGGGGAACAAGTTAGCTCCCATTGCATTGCCCTCGCCAAGGGGTGGACCTGGAACTGCAGGCACTTACCACAGGCTAAATACAATGGGCATGTATCCCTGTGGACACAAGGTTTGTAAATGTTGTAATTTTGTACTTCTTTTGTGTCCACTACTAGCTGCAGAAATGATCAGATCAGGGGTTACAAAAATTGTTGCAATAAAAATGTAATGTACCGTATTTTCCGGCGTATAAGACGACTTTTTAACCCCTGAAAATCTTCTCAAAAGTTGGGGGGTCGTCTTATACGCCTGGTACTGGGATTTACTCAACTATTTTCTGCTCTGTCTCCCCTCGCGCTGTTAAGCTGGTCCATGGCTGTGAGGGAAGCGTTGTGAGCTCCCCTCAGGCCGCGCGGCTCAATAAAGTCTGTTTAAACTTTTTTTTTAAACAAAACTTTATTGTCCACGCGGCCTGAGGGGAGCTCACAACGCTTCCCTCACAGCCACGGATCGGCTTAACAGCGGGAGACAGAGCAGAAAATCGGTAAGTACTGGGGATTGAGGATTGGGGAAGGGGGGAGGAGGGTGGCAAACTCTATATTTTAACCTAAAAGGTTAAAATATAGATGTGATTTTTTCGGCTTATAAGACGACTTAGTTGGGGGGTAGTCTTATACGCCCAGTCGTCTTATACGCCGGAAAATACGGTATCTTGTTAGATGCCGTAACTGTAATATCCAATATGTAGGACAAACAACTTGCCAGTTAAAAGCCCTTATCAGGGAACATCTGCTTAGTGTGGAATTTGGTGATGAAAGGTCTCCAATAGGGAGACAATTTCGGAATTTCTGTCAGAGCAACACTTCTTTATTTTTACATTTTGTGTATTGGGACAATAAAACCATCCACTAGGGGTGGGAATCTAACAAACCGTTTTAACCAATGTGAGGTATTTTGTATTTTTAGTTTGCAAACACGAATAGCTAATGGGTTAAATGCACAATATGATGTTACATGTTTTACAAGGTGATTTATTCCATTTGGTTCTAAAGTTTAAATCTTTATTACAGACCTGAAAACACCCCTCTTACCATAAGGCCTGTAAATGACAAAAGTGCACCTAAGAGAGAAAAAAATCTTATTATCCTCCATTTATCTTCTACTTGATTTCGCTATTGGTCCCCTCTTGAATGATTAAAGCCTTGGAATGTGGTTTCCCTTTAATCAACAAACAAAGCTCCCTTTGGTAAAAAAAAAAAAAAGATACAAAATCTCCTTCTCCAAAGTGACCTGCATATTTGCCTACATTTATAATTATTGTGTATTAAGATAATTCATATGATTCCTCTGTGTGCATATATGATACATTGTTCATTACCTTGTATTGTTTTTAATCACTACCCTCCACTGAGGAGGCGTGGCTGCACTACAGAGGAGGGGCGTGTTGTACCGCCCAGGCATGACAAGCCAGCATCACGGACGGAGCACACTGGGGTAAGTTAATTGTCTCACTGATAATCCTAATTGATTGATTGTATCTAAATGTATGTATATATATATATATATATATATATATATATATAGCCTGATTTTGACAAAGCACCAGTAGGTGCGAAATGAGTCAAGCGTTCAGCTATTTTTTCCTTTTAATATTTTCTCCCATGCTGTCTTTTAAAAGTCCAAAGATTTAAAAAAAAAAACATTGATTTTGTACTTTCATATTAACTGTGGATTTGCTTCTCTTATTTGTATCGCCCCTGGAGGTTTAGCTGGCGTCTTTTTGGGTCTGCATATTTGTGTGGTGAGCAGTGAGGCTCTTACACGCTTCAGCGCCCAGGAGTGAAGATTACATACTTAACAAGCATTTCACCCACAACTACGGGCTGGAGCCAACTACGCTTGTATTTTGTATTTATTGTTTTAATGACACAGCTAATTAGTCAATAATAATGAATTTTCAGTTATCCTTCATATTTATCTTGACTTATGTTATGGACTTTATTACATGACATTTGTTTACACATTTATATATATAAAAAAAAAACTCTGAGCAATGATGTAATCTACAGTAAGTAAAGATTGACATATAAGAGCACTGTACACCCATGTGCTCCATAAATAGTTAAAAAATAGTCAATAAAGCTTAAGCCTTAGACTAAATTTGATGACGAAATTGATTATTCATCATCTCATTGTAAATGTCAATTTTTTTTATGTGACCCTGTATTATCGGCATTGATTTTAATTAAGTTAACCAAATATTAACATATCGAGAATTAGAATTTGACTGAAGGAAACTTGCATGGGTGAACAGAATATTTTCTCTTTGTATGACCAAGAAAATAAAATTGTAAACAAGATTATACAAGTCAACTATTTTGCTGGTGACATAATATTTAATCTGCCAGTAGTCAGTGTGGAGCTGAAAACAAATATTGGGAATATTTTGGTTTTTTCATCTTTTTCATTTTGTAGATTAATCGTTATTTTTGTATTCGCAAGGTTTCACATGTTTGCTCAGCACATTCACGTGTTTGGTGGCCAATACCAGTGTATATTGTTTAATATTTTAATAAATAAAGATTATGTTTTAAATTAGATGGTTGGTGCATTATTGTTCAGGGCTACAGCCAGTCTTTCAAAAGACTCAAGTGTTGGGTGGGGGAATTTTAACTGGGTCCCTTTAATATGACATTCCATAGATGATATCAACACAGGTAGCACAGAGTTCCGTGGACACATTAGCATCAATGTTTACCAAGATGTGTTTTTTTTCAGCTGGACAGGAAAAACTAAAAAGTAAATAGAAAAAACAGTGCCAAATGTGTCCCTAAACAGCTTCCCAGTGTCAGTTCTACTTGTGCCCAAATAGCCCATTAGCACCATATATGTCTCCAAACAGCTTCCCAATATTATCTTTGTGTACAAAGAGCTTGCCAGTGCGATTTCTCTCCCGAAAACAGCATCTTCATGTCCAAACAGCATGTCAGTGTTATCTATGCTGCACCAAGTTTTATAATGATTTGGAGTACCCAGTGTGCTAGCTTATACATGGCATGAAGCATGAAGGGGTGGTGCTGAGAGTGAGGCGGTGGAGTCGCACAATGCTCTCCCCACCAATGTCTACAGAGAGCCCAGTATCGACTTTGATGGAAGTCATGATCCAGAGCCTAAAGGTATTTTTTCCCCACATCACTTTATTAATTATATTAAGTTGCTTTCTTTTCTATATATTGAGAAGCTGTGGCTTCAGTAATGTTTGACATTTTTCATAAAATTTTACTTGGGGTTATGGCATAGTAATTAGGCATCCAACTGCTGTCTTCCAGCTGTTTCTGGACTATAACTATCATAATTTACTGCTATTTTTAGAAAGCTAATAGGCAATTGTGTGGTTTGTGGTTCAGCAGCACCTGGAAGGCCACAGTTGGTCACCTAGGGCATGGTAGGGCATTGTAGGTAACATCATTTTCTTGCTACACATGGGTGTGAAATTTGGTAATAATGATGACATTACTTATCAGACGAAAAAATTAAACAGAAGTACAGCACATGGTATATTGAACATAAGGCATCTTGTAACTATGAAAGAGCAATAAAAGAATATGATGGTTTCTCTGCTGTTGAGAAAGCAATAATTATATCTGATAATCCATTTATAGTGGGGCATTCCTCTTTCAATCTGTGATCCTTAGAGATCTTTAGAGCAATATAGCTGTAATATATGTCTTGTGAAAATGTTTCAAGGCATATAATTCTTCTCCTTAGGCTCTTTAAACACCACCTGTTTATGTTATAAACTCATTAAACAAAAACTATAGCATTGTGCTGTTTTTTTTTATTATTTAACACAAGGTAATACAATAAAAAAATAACTCAGTTTGATGGACCTATTTTATATTATTTTATTTTGTGTACCTGGCTTTTTAAAAAAAAAACACTATTATTGGTACCAGTCTTCTTTTGTATTTTTCCACTCAAAAGTAAAACATATTTATTAATTTCTAAAAAGCATAGTGATATTTCAACAACAGTTTTGTTCCAGTTTTAAATTCTTATAAAAATAGATTAATTATGAGTAAAAATATAGATTTGGGTGCTGCATGGTTGTGATCTATTTAGACTTTGATAATGCATTGTATACGCTTCCACACAAAAGGTTACTGTACAAGTCTTACCATTCGCACCTACTTGAAAAAAGCTGTTTACAGACTTGCTGATACGCATTGTTGTTTGGGGTGAACCAGGGCTTATTTCTGCCTTTGATTTAGAGTCCGTTTTCTTGTATATGTACCTTTAAGCAAATGCACCATATCCCTATAATTTTACCGCCTAATAATTTAATGGGGATTTTTTTTTTTTGCTTTCCCGATAGGCAACTATATAAGCTCTATAGTCAGAATTATAGATTCCATGTAATCCCATATTAACCCACTAGGTATGTATCTTAAAATATAAGGATGTCGTGAAGGTGAGTGGAAGAAAATCTATATATAGTTTGTTTGTTTTTGCTTTCCCAATAGGCAACTATATAAACTATATAGAGTCCTAAGTATAAATTTCATGTAATCCCATGTAATCCACTAAATAGGTACCTTAAAATGTAAGTATGAAGGTATATATATATATTTTGTTGTTGTTGTTCCTTTCCCAATAAACAGGTCTATAAATTCTGTACAGTCCTATCTAAGTTTAAATTTGGCATAATCCCATGTCAGATCTCTAAGTATATAGCCAGTGTGGGAGAAAGAAAGAAGGTTTTTGTTTTTTTTATCATAAGCCGGTAGTCTAGAATAGCCCCCATTCAACCAATTTTACTTTGAGTGAATTTAGATCTTTAAACAAATTTATGTCATTCTCAAAGACCCTTTTTGTTGTGGGAAAGGACCAACTATATTTAATTTCATTGTCCCTGAGGATTTTTGTGCCTTCGGAAAATTCTCTCCTAGCTTTTCTCGTATAAGCGGACAGGTCTGTAAAAAATTTGATATTTTTATATTCCTGGTCTTTCCTCAGGATAGCATACAATTACATCCCTAGGTACACTGGAAACAATATGCTTTGGTTTCAAAAGTCTGTGACAGTGATCAAAGGGGTAATGGCCCAATACTATGGGAGAAATGTAGTTAGAAAATAAGTAGAGTTGAGCGGACACCTGGATGTTCGGGTTCTAAAATGTCTTTTGGTTTATAGACTTTCGGTTTATGGAATACATGTAATGCTATTGGCTTTCTATAAACCGAAATAGAGTCCCCATTCATAAGAAATTCTTATGAATGGGGACTCTATTTCGGTTTATAGAAAGCCAATAGCATTACATACAATGTAATAGCCGAACACCGAACTCCAACACAAACATACAGTGGAATGTCCGTGTTCGGGTCCGGGGTCCAAAAACCATAATGTTCGGTACGAACCCGAACAGTGCGGTTCAGGTTCGCTCAACACTAAAAATAAGTCAAGCAAATATTTACACATCCGATCTGGAGTCATGGTTCCTGTGATTCCTGTTTTGCGCATGTTTTTGCGCCGTGATCGATCTTCTAAATGTGCAAGCTTATTGTCATAGAGCTTGATTTTCTCCCCCATTAGCAGATTGTATAGCTGAGTTGTCTTTTTACATTTTGTCCATTTGGGCATCATATGAGTCCATTTTCCCATGAATGGCTGATAAATCTTTTTTTCAGGTCCCCAATGTTCATTTCTATATCTACTTACATGTTATTATAAAGGTTGTCTAGCATTAATGCCAAGGATGGATGTGGTTCAATGGGTTCTTGTGTATGGGTAATTAGGCGTGAAAAATCCTCCTCTCATACAATTGAAGTTTGAGCTTTTCACTCTGTTTCCCTGTCAGGGATTTTCTTTTTTTTATCATGTTCAGATTCTGAAGATTTTGAGAGTAAAATGTGATTATCAATTTAGGTTTTTCTAAGACAAGTTTGTCTTTCTCTCAATTTTTAGGTCGGCATGTTTTCAGCCAGTGGGCAGACCAAGTTCACAACAAAGAATAAGCATATTTGTTGTATTGGATATGGCTTGCAAAGTCATTTATTAGTGATTCACATCACAGAAGCAACTTCATAAGTGCATATTAATGATATGAAGTACCTCCCTTTAGATAAACCACTCCTTTAACTGTTGCATCCATTTGATACCTGATGTTCTATGTAGTATTGTAAGACGTGCATTATCCCTACCAAAAGGGGTCACTAGGGACCTTTTGTTCCACCAGGTAAATCCTGGAGGGGGAGGAGAGACTGGACATTAGCTGGAATAGGAGGAAAGACAACACATGTGGAAGGACCAGGAAGTAGCATTGTCAGAGTAATGGAGTGCTCTGAAATAATTTCTAGTTAAAAGTAAAGCTTTCATCTTGGGCTTAGTTCAAATGCCGAGAAACTAGGGTTAAGAAGCTAAGGTTTAGTTTAATGCCTAGTATTGTAACTAAAAGTATAAAGTAACTGCTGCAGAACCTCTTTCAAATCTTCCTTATCAAGCTGGAATGAAGAGCCATTTTGGACACAGCCATGTCCTTTCCTGAACCTCTCTGAAGTTAAGTACACATGTTATCTAATTAATACAATTCTATATAGAATATAACAGTTGCATGTTTGTAATTTTGTTTGTGATATCCATTTAAATATACAGGTAGTGCAGAATTATTAGGCAAATGAGTATTTTGACCACATCATCCTCTTTATGCATGTTGTCTTACTCCAAGCTGTATAGGCTCGAAAGCCTACTACCAATTAAGCATATTAGGTGATGTGCATCTCTGTAATGAGAAGGGGTGTGGTCTAATGACATCAACACCCTATATCAGGTGTGCATAATTATTAGGCAACTTCCTTTCCTTTGGCAAAATGGGTCAAAAGAAGGACTTGACAGGCTCAGAAAAGTCAAAAATAGTGAGATATCTTGCAGAGGGATGCAGCACTCTTAAAATTGCAAAGCTTCTGAAGCGTGATCATCGAACAATCAAGCGTTTCATTCAAAATAGTCAACAGGGTCGCAAAAAGCGTGTGGAAAAACCAAGGCGCAAAATAACTGCCCATGAACTGAGAAAAGTCAAGCGTGCAGCTGCCACGATGCCACTTGCCACCAGTTTGGCCATATTTCAGAGCTGCAACATCACTGGAGTGCCCAAAAGCACAAGGTGTGCAATACTCAGAGACATGGCCAAGGTAAGAAAGGCTGAAAGACGACCACCACTGAACAAGACACACAAGCTGAAACGTCAAGACTGGGCCAAGAAATATCTCAAGACTGATTTTTAAGGTTTTATGGACTGATGAAATGAGAGTGAGTCTTGATGGGCCAGATGGATGGGCCCGTGGCTGGATTGGTAAAGGGCAGAGAGCTCCAGTCCGACTCAGACGCCAGCAAGGTGGAGGTGGAGTACTGGTTTGGGCTGGTATCATCAAAGATGAGCTTGTGGGGCCTTTTCGGGTTGAGGATGGAGTCAAGCTCAACTCCCAGTCCTACTGCCAGTTCCTGGAAGACACCTTCTTCAAGGAGTGGTACAGGAAGAAGTCTGCATCCTTCAAGAAAAACATGATTTTCATGCAGGACAATGCTCCATCACACGCGTCCAAGTACTCCACAGCGTGGCTGGGAAGAAAGGGTATAAAAGAAGAAAATCTAATGACATGGCCTCCTTGTTCACCTGATCTGAACCCCATTGAGAACCTGTGGTCCATCATCAAATGTGAGATTTACAAGGAGGGAAAACAGTACACCTCTCTGAACAGTGTCTGGGAGGCTGTGGTTGCTGCTGCACGCAATGTTGATGGTGAACAGATCAAAACACTGACAGAATCCATGGATGGCAGGCTTTTGAGTGTCCTTGCAAAGAAAGGTGGCTATATTGGTCACCGATTTGTTTTTGTTTTGTTTTTGAATGTCAGAAATGTATATTTGTGAATGTTGAGATGTATATAGCAGGCCACGACCACATCATTTGTATACAAAGTTATGGGAAATAAAGCTTCAGTTTACTTATCTGCCGGTTCTTTGAGTTGTTCCCCTTTAACTCAGCTTTTCTTTGGCAGGTTGGTAATGAATGATGATTGACTTAGAGTCTGTGGAGACTTGAGGAGCCGTTTATTGGAGACCACGGGTTGATCCGTCTTCTCCTATTTTTGTTTTGGTCAGAAAACTCAGATGCCGAGTGTCTACCTGAGCGTTAGATGTAGAGTCGGCTCTTTGATGGAGTGCCACGATGGGCTGATCCCCTGCACCTTTGTCGCTTCCAGCAGGGCCCAGAGAGATGACCTGATGGTAGCTTGTACTCCAGATGGTTCAAGAAAAGCTGGGAGTAGAGGCTTGATCACCCTGGTGGATAGTCAAATGTCCCACACGTAAAAGTGTTGCGCTATTGTCACATACACTTACAGAAGGCAGGAGGGCAAGAAGTCCTGGCCTTGTCAGCTCATTTCCGGGGAATTAGGAGGAGGTTGTTAGGCTGGGCACCAGAGTCTCCAAGCAGGCGCGCACTTGAATGAGCGTGCGTCACATTGCCACGTCCCCCCATGTGTCTGACTTCCTGACACTACTCCTCTTTTGAAATTCATATTATCCTAGTATGTATATTGTGTGTTATACAATTACTATTTATGCAGTATATAGTACCCTATGCTGTATTAAGTATATGTTTTTATATACCGTATTTACCGGCGTATAACACTCACTTTTTCTCCCTGAAAATAGGGGGAAAATGGTGTGTGCGTGTTACACGCAGAAAAAAAAAAAAATCTAAAACTTACCTCGTTCCTGCCCAGTACTTACCTCTTTGCTGCTCTGTCCCCCGGTGCTCTGAAGCTGCGTGGCTGTGAGGGAAGCGTTGTGAGCTTCCCTCCAGCCGCGCGGTCAATAAAGTGTGTTTTTTTTAAAACACACTTTATTGACCGCGCGGCTGAAGGGGAGCTCACAACGCTTCCCTCACAGCCACGCAGCTTCAGAGCACCGGGGGACAGAGCAGCAAAGAGGTAAGTACTGGGGTCTGGGGAAGGGGGGGGAGGAGGGTGGCATAACGAGCATACTAAGGGGCAATATCCTGGCATATTGGGGGCAATATCATGGCATATTAAATGGCATATTGGGGGCAATATCCTGGCATAATAAATGGCATATTGGGGGCAATATCCTGCCTATTAAATGGCATATTGGGGCAATATCTGGCATATTAAAATGGCATATTGGGGGCAATATCCTGCATATTAAATGGCATATTGGGGGCAATATCCTGCATATTAAATGGCATATTGGGTGCAATATCTGGCATATTAAAATGGCATATTAGGGGCAATATCCTGCATATTAAATGGCATATTGGGGGCAATATCCTGCATATTAAATGGCATATTGGGGGCAATATCCTGGCATATTAAAATGGCATATTGGGCTTCAAAGTTCTTAATTTAAGTTCTTAAGTTTTTTTTCCTGAAATTTCCTTCTTAAAATTAGGTGCGTGTTATACACCGGCGCGTGTTATACGCCGATAAATACGGTATGTATATTTTTTCTGTTATTAAATATTTTTCTATATTCATAACAAATTATGTTTGCAGTTGTTTTTATTTTTAGCACTGTCCACTCTATTTATTTATTTATGTACAATCTGTGTGCATGGATTAGATTTTAGCAGAAAAGTAGAATGGAAAGAGTGGTGGTAAATAGAAAGTTCTCAAAAAACTATTTTCACTTGTTTTTTTTAGTAATATGGAGATTAAATTGTATTCCCTACCCTAAATGGACCTCGTTATCCACACGTTTATGGAAACAGGGCCTTTTTACGCAAAACTAGTTTATTTACGAGGAATACATAATTACACAGTATCTCTGAAGCTTAAAAGACTCTAATGCAGCATATCTTAAAGATGGTTTGTAAAAATACCTTCATTCTGACAGTGAATTTTGAAATACTCACGCATTTTGTATCTCAATCAAGAATTCTAGCTCTTCAGAGACAATGTAATTGTTTCAGTGCTTAATCTTGAGGAAATGCAAAAAAGCAAAATGTAAACCCTGTAAACAAACAAACAAAGAGACCCAAGGCAATTAGCGGGCAAACATGTGTTTGTTGCAGTCCAGAATAACGTCTTTGTTGAACTAGCTCCGTGAATTAATGTCAGACAAAGCAACACATGCTGTGGGACTTTTAAACCACTGCCCTACATAATAGAGTTAAACTTAACCACTATGTAAATTTGGCAAAGTTCAGTTCCATTGGATAAAATAAATAGGTTGCCCTTTTTCACAATGCATTTAAGACAACTTGTCTTTATTGGAACATATTTCTACATGGATAAACAAATAATTTGCCAGTGAAATGTAAACAAATATTAATATCAAAAACATGAATTAGGAAAAACAGTTGTCTAATAAATGTTCTTAAAATGTCAGAGATGTCTAAAATGGGAGTTTCAGGTAAGAGATTGTAAGTAATTTTCTCCGCTGGAACCAATATAGTAAAGGTTAATTATATTATTGGTTATATTTTGCTGTGTATGAAAATTGCACTTGATACCATGTTCCCTTTGTATACACGTAATTGCAGCATTGACATATTATAGGGGTGGGGCCCCTAATAATAATAATGAGGAGGGGACCTAGTGTCCCCCCCTGGTCCCCACCCATGAGCAGCGGGTGGGGACCCTAATAATAATAATGAGGCGGGGACCTAGTGTCCCCCTGCTGGTCCCCACCCATTGCCGGCGGGTGGGGACCCTAATGTTCGGTCCCCCTGCCTGGTCCCACACCCATTGCCGGCGGGTGGGGCCCCTAATAATAATAATGAGGGTGAGACCTAGTGCCCCCCCCCCTGGTCCCCACCCATTGCCAGCGGATGGGGACCCTAAATATAATAATGAGGGGGGACCTAGTCCCCCCCCGGTCCCCACCCATGAGCGGCGGGTGGGGACCCTAATAATAATAATGAGGGTGGGACCTAGTGCCCCCCCCTGGTCCCCACCCATTGCCAGCGGATGGGGACCCTAAATATAATAATGAGGGGGGACCTAGTGTCCCTCCCCCGGTCCCCACCCATGAGCGGCGGGTGGGGACCACAAGTAAAGTGACTAGGGGTGACCAGCCCCTGTCACTTACCCCAACCCCATAAAAAAATTCCTACCTAACCCCCCTCACCCTAATAATAGTGAGGGGGGTGGGCAATAAGCTAACCTGTAAAAAAAAACTATTTTATACTTACCATTTGATGTCTTCTTTTTTCTTTCTTTAGCCCCCCCCCAAAAAAAACAACTTCGGACCCGTGCAGACTGAGCTCTGCAGGGCGGGGGAAGGCTTATAAAGCCTTTCTCCACCCTGCAATTAAGCTTAGAGCATTCTGATTGGTTGGACTTAATTGAAAAAAAGCTCAGTTCTTTTGAATTTTCCCACTCTGTTTAAAATGACACAGTGCACTCTGATTGGTTGGATTTCAAACCAACCAATCAGAGGGCTAGCTATTTTAAACAGAGTGGGAAAATTCAAAAGAACTTTCCCACGCTGTGTAAAATGACACAAAGCACTCTGATTGGTTGGATTGAGTGCTCTGAGCTTAATTCTGCACGTGGCCCTCCATGGGCGAAGTTGGATTTTTTTTTTTAACATTTGCTCACGTATTATGGTTTTTTATTTGGCCTTTTTTGGTAAGTATACATTTTTTTTTTTACAGGTTAGTTTATTGCCCACCCCCCTCACTATTATTAGGGTGAGAGGGGGGTAGGTAGGATTTTTTTTTATTGGGGGGTAAGTGGGATGGTCACCCCTAGTCACTTTATTTGTTGTCCCCACCTTCCGCTCATGGGTGGGGCCCGGGGGGACACACTAGTTCTCCCCTGATTATTATTATTAGGGTCCCCACCCGCTTGCAATGGGTGGGGACCAGGGAGGGGGGAGGGGGACACTAGGTCCCCCCCTCATGATTATTATTAGGTTCCCCCCCCCGCTCATATGTGGGGACCGGGGGGGACGACACAAGGTCACCCCTCATTATTGTTATTAGGGTCCCCACCCGCCGGCAATGGGTGGGGAACGGGGGGGGTTATTTTACTAGTGACTGGGCATCAATAGCTGTCCAGTCACTAGTAATTTTAAATTTAAGGCGTTATTAATCGCGAATCCCGAACTCCAACCCGGACATACAGTGGAATGTCCGTGTTCAGGTCCGGGGTCCAAAAATCTTAATGTTTGGTACGAACCCGAACTTTGCGGTTCGGGTTCGCTCAACACTAATTATAAACACTATGATCATCCTTGAATTTGTTTAAGGGTATTTGCCATGATAGCATCTTTACATTTCTACATATTAAAGAACGTCGGTCACCAAAAAATTGATTACAGCAAGTGTAGACAAAAGAACTATCATGAGGTAGACATATTGTCCACACAAGACAGACAACACCAGCAACTATCAATGTCAATATTGTAGATCCGAGGTAGCTATCTTGACTAGATGTCTCCTCAGAGGCAGAGAAAAGCATGTAGAGAAAAGAAGGGGAATTGCATAGTGTAATACTGTTTCAAAGGTATTATTTACTAGAATAAAACTCACAAACAGAGTGTGCACAAAGACCAGCTCTCTTGCTAATCAGGTGATACCATGTGAGTTGCCAGTCAGGATAGTGTATATAAAAATGTCCTCCAATTCTCCAGTGTTGGGAGCAAGGCAACTGCACACAACCGCAGGTAGGTAGAGAAGTCACAATCCACTCAGTGGGGCTCTGTACCAGTACTTATGCCCACAGAACTGTTTGTAGCAATCAATAATAGTCAGCCAAATGTGCCCGATGCTTTTCATCAGGGTACCCTGACTTCCTCAGAGAACCAGAGCAAGAGGCAACTATGCTAATACAATGAAAACACTATCCTCAATGTCCAGTCATCACTCCAGTCCTTGGCAAGATAAACCGCTTCAGCTGTATCTGTATTACAGACAGTGAGTGGTCTGACAATAGGTTACAACAGTTCACATTCCAAATCTCATTAGGTGGCCTTGCCTCCACTCCCTCCGCTAATATGAACAGGGCTGGGGGCTCCCAGCCCACCGAAAATGAATAGACCAGGGACATGCTCAAGGCCCCTGGCCTTTTGAAACATATAATCCTCACTGCAAACTGATGGGGGATTATAATTACTCCCAATCCAGTATTATGTGATATTCTGAGGGCTTGCCCAAATCATTAATAGCCACCCCACTCCCAAAATGTAGTAACCCGCACTAGCAAATAATCCAGGGACTTGCCTAAGGACCCCGGATGTCATACAAAATAAATAAATAAAATAAAATTAAGCCCATCTACCCACCCTACTACAACCTTGCCCATGTGGGGGGCAGGTGATTATTAAAAATTGCCCCATACCTGAAAAAAACACAGTATGAGTGCCACAAGTGAAAATCACTGCCAACTCCTCTTGCACACAAAGGGTGCCCTGTAAATAAAATATGACCTTAATTAAATATGAACCCCACTGATCAGCAACAGCCTCTCTCCTCTATAACGTCAGCCTAAGAAAATGGGCATTCCAAAAAAAAATGTTAAAAAATCTGTGGCGGCAAAAGAATATAAAAATTAAAACCATGTGGTGTTAACTCCAGTTTGAAAATGCCAAGTAGTAGGGCTTGGACAGGGTGTATTTTGATTGGCTGCTAGAGACTGCTAATCTTAACCTTCCATCTCGACTTTTAGTGACTAGACCCCAATGTTTCAATACAATCAGATACATCAAATGAAACTCTCCAAGTAGAAGAAATTTTTGCAGTAAATGTTTGTCTTTATTCATGAAAAAGGAAATTGAAGAGGATAGGCATGGAATTTCAAACTTTTTAAGTTTGAAATTCCTTTGTCAATTCCCCAGCAATCATAAATCATACACATTTAATTCAAGCAAACTTAACTTGGCTTTTCAGTTAACAAAACATTTTTTTTGCCTTTGATCCCACTTAAAAAATAATAATATTTCCTTTGGAAAAATCTCCACTCAATTACATTGCAAAACCAACAATCGCTGGGAATTAGTAATGCCTTTTTATTGCCTAATTGTGCCTTTTTTATTTTTACAATAAGTTTCCAGCACATTTTATTTTTATATTATATTTATGAATTTATTTACCAGAATATCCACATAGCATAATGTCAGGTCTGGAAAATGTAGCAATCAGCATGTGCATTTCTTCTTACTCTTCAGTATTTGGTTCTTTGTGTGCTAAGAATAGCCTATTGTGGGCTGTATTTTAAAAGTCATAGAAACAATCCTGTCAGTGCTATCTGACTCATCTTCATTCTGGACCGTGAAACACATTTCCAAGTGGGCAGCGCACAGGTGCTAACCCCGAACTTTATGTAGTTCAGAGTACAATTCTTGTTTCTCCTCCTAAAGTTTCAATGTGAATGCCTATTTCAAAAACCGATTAGGGTCACTTTATTGTTATATGCCCAATCTCCATAAGTATCTACACTTATTTAGGCATTGTGGGTGCACCCTTAGCAAGTGTGGGCCTCCTAATCAAGTGTGGGGACTAAGTGGCTGCTTTACTTGCTTAAACGATAGCACCACCCCTAGTCTCAAAGAAATAGTGATGGATATATAAATGAAAGTAAACTTTCTGTAACAACTAAACAAAGGAATCCATGTAAGTAAATAGAACTTGCTTAGCAGTTAAAGGACACTTCATATCGATATATTATATTTTCTAACATAATATTTAGGGTATCACATGTAATTTAAATAGCTGATTATTTGTCTGTGAACACATGAAGTTGGCATCATGTTACATAAAAAATAATACAAAAAATAATGAGTACCCTGCTAACTTGTATTTACAGTATGAAGGTAATTAGAGCGCAAATGAGAAGTAAAGTTTTTAGGGGATCAATACAATTAGTGTGATTATTTTCCCTGGTAATGGAAACAATCAATCAAGCTGATCAAGCCCAGCGGGAAGTAAACAAAGTAGCAGCGGAGGAGGACATGACCATCTCAGGGTTCAAAACGCGTAAGGCAGTTTCCACCTTTGCTCCTCCTCTGTTTGTTTTCCGCTGTGCTCGATGTTTCACCAACCAGAATAAAACTGCCACTAACTGTATCCAGCAGTGTTCGCCTGTTTACTGTATTCACCAGGTTTATTTCATCCATTGTTTGGACGACTCTGTTGTTGGGAGACTGCTGGACACAAGGAAGGCAATATACTGTTTTTGTTTGCACCATCTACTGGCATAACAAGCTAGAGGTATAAGTAAAAAAAAAAAAATTCTGCTCAGATTGACCCTATTCTTAATGGTGTCATGGAGCCTGACAGAGTAAATGGTGGTGAAGGGGAAAAAAACATGCAGAGGAATGCAGCAGAACAGGTCTTGGAGCTGTCCAACACAAAAACATCCTGACCGAGAGTTCTTTGTCAGCACTGTTCTGTGTGAACCAACCTACATATACACACATTACAGAGGAAAGGATGAGTTTTAATTGCTGGTGAGATACAATATAATCTAAAGCTTATTCTTATAATTATTCTTCCAATTAACATCCCTGCTTCATATAAAATGTTTATCAACTCCAAATAATTGTTTTAGGTGTGGCAACAAATTAAATAATTGGCTCTGTTTAACAACTCAAATTATCACTGGCTTTTAACCTAATATTTTCTATTGCAGACAATGGTTTTAATGACCAATGATAAATTAACTCGTTGACCATTATGTAGAAAACTGGTGGTTAAAACCCATCTTTCTAAATTACTCTTGATGGTCAACTGTTTGTCTTAATTTTCAATATACATTACTCATTCTACACCCTGTTCCAAATTATTATGCAAATTCTATTTAAGTGTCACAAAGATTACATATTTTTGTTTTTCAGTTTAACTCATGGATGGCATTGTGTCTCAGGGCTCTTTGATCACTGAAAACAATCTCGGACACCTGTCCAATTAGATTGCCAGGTGAGCCTAATTTAAGGGAAAACTACTAAAGGAGGTTGTTCCACATTATTAAGCCGAGGACCCTAAAATAATAATGAGGGGGGACCTAGTGCCCAGCCCCTAGTCACTCCCCCCCCCCAATAAAAAAAAAATGCCTACCTACCCCCCCTCACCCTAATAATAGTTTATTTCAGGCTAGTTAGCAGTATCAATACCCTGGTATTCGAATGTCCTTAGAAAAAAATAGACATTTCTAAATTTGTTCATTTTTTTATAGCAGTATTACAAACAATTACCATCAAATAAATTAGTAATACTCCCCAACGACATTGATTATTCTTTTTATGTTATCCATAGTATGTAATTAATAAATCAGCATGCCTTATAGTTACATAGATATATATTCTGGTGGGTTACATTACATAGAAACATCTAGCTATTCATCAAACAATCAAAGGCAAGCTTTCATTTAAAGTACAATGCATTATGGATTCCCATAGATTTCCTCTGTGTGCTGCCACGTTCAATATTCTGCATCTTTCGTGTCATATCCT
The DNA here is from genome assembly GCA_036172795.1 of Pelodytes ibericus. NCBI lineage: Eukaryota > Metazoa > Chordata > Amphibia > Anura > Pelodytidae > Pelodytes > Pelodytes ibericus. Next base: position 198,325,804 of record CM069859.1, read on the forward strand.
GTCACAATCGGTGGTGTCGCTTGTGACACTCAAGCATGCTGGACTATTAAATTACAGCAGGATGGGCTGCTTATTAAAGGTTGCGCTTGTCATTTAAAATGTCACTACAATACTGATTATCTTTATTTATGATATGCCACAAAAGTGTTTAAAATGCTTTGTACAATGATATCATTCTGGCCAATCTATCCATCAGAGGTTCTACTACTGAAACAAGTAGACTTCATCAGGGTCATTGACAAAGACCGTGACAAAGCGGGCGACTTGTCTAACTGTGGTGAAACATGCGTGGAGCATTAGAGGGGAATTGGAAAAATGAGCAGAGGTGTCCAGGAGTTTTTTTTATTATTAAATGGGCCTAATGATTTGAAACACATATTCGTATTAGCCCAAATTAAATATGTTAATTTCCTAGTAATGGTGATAAATAGTTTGTTAGCCCCCAAAAAGTTTGGTTATTTAGCATTAATAAAAAAATAAGTTCAAAAACAGCCTAAATAAACTGTTCAAACAAAACTACACATTTATTGGTATAATGAGGATATGGGTAGTTAAGTAATTTTGGGTATGTATTGCTGTCAGATGGCCCATATTTGACCCACAGGCCAGATATTGAACTCTGAAATATGTAGCTTAGGTGCACAGGTCAATGGACTGTGATAGGCTTCCTACTAGACATTGGAGAGCTGTGCTAGGCGGGGTACCATTGCTTATGGTTTTAATTTTACATGTTTTTTTAAAGCAGTCTATGGTATTCAAAAATAAGAGATAAATTAACACAGGTCATTGTATAGAGACCACTGTTTACTTACTTTCTAGCAATAGCTGATTTATAAAGATCAGATATCACAGTTTCATTTTTCATTTAGATCTACAAGTGAATACCTTTTGCGCAATATAGGTGGGTCATTGGTATATATATATATATATATATAATTCACATGACAGACGTTGCAAATTAGTACATACCCCAATAGTGATCATCTTAAAGGGTTTTTACACTTACAAGTGCAGTCTATGGTTTTAATTCACTATATAATTTGGTGGAGATGATGGTGTTTCTGTGATTTTTTTTGTACATACACATATTACTGAATTCATGTTGGTAAAGATTTTATGGGACCCTGAATGTTTACATGGTTGTTTCAATAAAAAACATTTTTTACATTTATAGTTTAGTTTGTATAGTGTGTTGGGGTTTTGCATTTTCTGGTTGTTTGTCCCTTTCCATATGGAATTTGTTTTGCAGTATGACTTTGTATTTATAGCATATGGTAGAAAGATAATATCAAAAACAATTTAACCAGCAGATCAGAGTAAGTTTTTTCAAAGTGTAAAAATCAACATAATATATAATTAAAGAAATACATCTAAATTTATAGATACTGTATATATTGTGGTGGGTTTGCACGCACCCTAAAAAAAAATAACAAATATTTACAAAAAATTGCAAAAATTCTTCCCCATCCCCTAGGTGTTGGGGGTCTAAAAAAAAAAAATTAAACAGGATGTTTAATTTTTTTTAGACCCCCAACACCTAGGGTACGGGCAATAATTTTTGACTTATTTTACCAAAAATAGCATTGAAATAATATAGTGAGAAATACAAAAAATGCTTCTTATATTGACATTAGCAATTTCAAAATGCTATTTATGAAGGGACCAAAAATCATAAACAGAAATCCACTAAATAATGGCAAGCAGTAACATATAAATTTTAACGGCATAATAAAGAAAATATCTGCAAAATCATTTTAAAGTATAATATTTTTTTTTGCTGCATTTACAAAACGTTATATTAAATCAGATTGAAAAAAAGTGATGTTGATATTGCAGTAAATACATGAACTATCGTACCCTTTAATGTGACTGGAGAAAAAAAATATTGTAGACTGAATAAATATTATGTGTAAATTTTAGCTTCTTGGAAGAATCTGATAAGACAAGCTTGATGTGACAGCTATCATAAAAGCATGCTGATTAGCTACTTCTAATACTTTCATTCTCTAGAAGGTATTCTTGATTAAAGATATGCAAATGTTTTGCAGTGCCACTTATAAACATTTTAGGCAAATTCAAGTTTAGTTAGGGGTTTTAAAAAATTGCCATTGTGCAAGATATATATTTTTTCAGCAACATCAGAATATCCATAATTGTGCTTTAAAAATGCGTTAATTCCGATTGTTAGTGCTGCAGATACGTTACGTTCTTACAGGGTGCATGTAGGAAGTAATATGAATGTAAATGCAAATGTGGAGATCATAGAAAAGTTTGTGTTATCATAGGTAGGCGAAACAAGACAGACAAGCCAAAATGGCTTTGGGGTTAAGATTCTTCCTTCCACTGGTTAAATATTTTCCCTGTGCTGATTGCATGGATGTTGTTTTTCTGTTCACAGTAATGATTTAGTTTGCTGTTCACATACTCTTTTGATTATATATTAATATTGTGTCATCTAACCAAAAGTGATTGGAAAAAAAGGAATCTGCAATCAGGGATTCTGATTAGTACCAATTAATTCCCAAACATTTTAAGTTTTAAGCCCACACACCCCACGTTACATTGCTGGTGTTTCTTTCAGAATAACTGCGAGGCTCCACTGTGTTGTACATATGACTACACACTGTACCACCCTTGTGGCTAACTATATACTGATGCAAGCAACTTCTGTTAAATGAGGGGGGGGGGGGGGGGGCGGGTGTAGTATACAATAAGGCTAAAAGTTATCAATCCCAATCTTAGATTTTTATCATCGAACCTGTGTCAATTACATTGTTTTTAATTACTGAGTAATAAACTTTATTTTTGCCATAATAAGACACTATGTTGTTTCCATTATACTTTCTATTGTTGGACAGTACTTGACCCAAGAAAATGTGTTGCAATTGGGTCCAAGGATGAAATGCTGCCCCCCCCCCCCCCATTAAAACACCACCCATTAGAGTATAGAATTAAAATGACAATGAAACATATCAGGAAGCAAGGACTTTCTTTTGCAAATTTATATGAAATTCAGTTGTATGAAATACCAAACTGCAAACTCCAGCTTAGTTTTTATACATTGCTTTTTGTGTAAAAAGTTTAAGTAGTTTTATTCACATAGCAACACAATGTGTCACTGACTGACAACAACCACATTAATAAGAACATTGCTGTCATCATGAAGCTGCAAAAAAACCTTCTTCCAGTGACTGGATGGCACAGTCTAGAACTTTCCTATGTTATTTTGGAATTCTGCTGCATTCCTCCGCTGCCTCATACTTCAGCAAGTCCAAACTTCTGCAGGGGATAGAGTTCTTCTGAGATCTTCTATGGACGTTTTAATAACATTTTCAAATCTGACGGATAAGTCAGAAGAAATGAGGTTGTGTAACATAAGCCAGTAGAAATGAGGTTGTCTAGCATCACTCACTTGCCGTCTTTCGCTTTTAGATGTTTACGTGGAAGACTACTGCACTAAACTGAATATATTCCTTGTGATTCCTCTCCCTTCTGCCAGTGTTTTTCCACAAGCTACTTCTGTTTACCTAGCATCCTCCATAATGGCAATTATAGCATCATGAACTTCCCTAATATGGTGGTTGGTAGTTAGCCTTCACTTTTTGCACTCTCCCATCATGTGGTGCTCAAGATGTTGTTTTAGGATTTGCCAAAGCTGGGTGGATGCAGAGACACTCTGTATTACATTAAAGAACTCTGACTCTTCAGAGCATGCTGTCGATGCAGAGTCAGCATCGCTGATTAGCAAGTTCAATGAAAGGGAACTTGTTTTTTTCCCCTTCATGTTGGCTCCATTGCCATAGCCCTGTCCTCTCATATCCTTTTGGTCAACTTCCATTTCTTCCAGCTTCTCAAGAAGCATATTTCTCATCCAAGATCCTGTAGTATCATCATGAACCCCAAGAAATGTTCTCTGAAATTTTGTTGCTGTTACAAAAAGGACTATTAAAGTCATGCGTTCAAAATGGCGTACAGTCCATAAATATTTTGAGGTATTTAGGTTGTTCTTGTAACTGGATGAGCTCATTCTGAACAGTTTGGCCAAGATACTGATACCACAGATACGAGTTCTGCTCCTTTAAAAGTTTTTATAGCAGAGAGGAGTGGAGTGTCTCTCAGGTGGGCATATGAGGAACAAATGGAAGGAGAGGCAAATGTAGTATTACATGGATGAAATCAGATGCGCTTTATTAGAAAAGCATCACTTTTAGACACAAATTAGTATTCGCTTTTGAAATTATTTGTCTATTTGCAAAATTACCACTCTTTTAGGTGCAAGAGTCATCCGAATGAATGAATGGTTTTTCATTCATTTGTCCATTCGTCCATGCCCCCCAATGGGGGAGTGTGCTGATTTTTGTCCTATCTGTTCACTCCTGTGACATCATGCTGAGGGGCTTGTCCAATGGTGTATGCTGCCTGGACCAAAAAAAAAAAGAAGCAGCCGAAGTATCATATAAGGCAGACAGGGAATCGTGTGCTCCACATTCTGTGACTGAACTTTGATGGAGAAACAGTGTGCTGTGCTAGCCTCATTGCCTTTCATTGATTCTGTGTGAGACCTGGTGAGCCTGCCATCTCTCACAACAAGTGTAAAAAGAGACTTCCAGAGATATTTTATTTGCTGTACTGCCTGCATCAACCAGGTCTTTTTTAAATATTTCCTTTCTTAGTCAAAAATGTTAATACATGTTTTATTATTTTCCAGTAATATTAATAATGATAATAATAATATATAATATAAATCACCAAAATTTTGCTCTGCATAATGTATATTTCAGTCAGTGAGATGAAATGTTCACTTCACTTCAACCAACTTTTTATACGTAGTGTGTATATTGCGATAATGACTTTGGGTGCTACACACATGTTTTGGGTTAAAAAAAAAGATTGTCTGTTAATAGCAATTAATTTGTTTTTATTAGACTTTAACAGTATTGTGTAATATAAATCTCTCACCTTAAACAACTCTTTCGGATTCTTCAAACACACTCCTGTCAATTGTCACATACTATTTAAAAATAAAAACAGTATTGCTCATGACATAAAATAATGTCGAAATGAGGTTTTACATGAAGAGTGCACAAACATGAAATCACAAACAAGACATAAATAAATGGGCAAAATAACAAAACACTCCAAGCGGATTTGTTTAACGGTTTAATGTAAAGTTCAAGCCTGAAATATGTTTCACACGTAAAGCCAGCCATTTAAAAACCATCATAACGGTTACATTATTGCAAGCAATAAATTTGCAAGAACTCTAATCCGCAGACAGAGATTAATATCTAATGCAATATTCTCTGATTAATTCCCTCATCCACAGATTGCTTTATAATGCATTTGAAATATTAATGCACATTTAGTAGCTCTACATCCCACTTTGTATTCTCCGAGGAAATATTTATTATCTTACATCTACTAAAAGTATATGAACAGAGTGAAGCTGAGTATTATAATCCAAATGGAAGTGTTTTGTGCTGTGTACATTAGAACTTGTGTCATTAACATGTTTTTTTTTTTTTTAGAGACATGTCTTGTAATTCCATGTAAAAATGAATTATATGATACACAGCTATGGAATAATGTACACAAAAAATAAGCTTGATGATAATATTGTATTTCCATTATTCTGACAAGAAGTTAGAAATGGAATTGTGAGCAAACAAATTAATTTATTATTTGTTTCTTTAATATTACTATTTGCTTTTTTTCATAATCACAATTATAATGTTTTGACATAACTGGAAATTCAGATTAAACTCGGATGGGATAAATCATTATCTAAACAACAGATGTAGAAATGGCGTTAGCATTGGTCATGCATTTAAATGTGTGGCCAAGTTTCATTGTTTCTGGTATTTGTTGCCGCAGTGCGCAATCATAACCAACCCTGGAATGTGCCAGTTTGTACAAAGATCATCCGCACCAGGCAACTGACAAAGAAATAGAGCAATGTGTCAAAATGTAAAGAAGAAATCTAATTAACCTCCACCTGCCCCTTACCCTTTTAACCCCTTAGTGACATGACTTTTTTGGCTTGTCCGACGCTTGGTGACATGGGCTGTTTTAACATTTCTGAGGTGTTTGTGTTTTGCTGTAATTTATTTCTGTCTCATTTAGTGTACCCGCACAATCTATATATCGTTTTTATCGTTATAAGAAGGGATTTCTTTTGATACCATTATTTTGATAATAGCATATCATTTGATGTAAAAAAAAATTTTGTTTTATGACTTTTATTTGAAAAATCGTATACTCATGTACAAGAGACAACAAAAAAACACTGCTAAATAGTTTCTAATATATGTCCTGAGTTCAGACATGAACATGAGCCCATGTTTTATGTTTTTGTGCTTTTTTATTCATGTTACAGGGCCAGAACTATAAGTAGTGCAAAGCTATTTTAAAATCCTTTTTTTCAAAATTAGCGATAGTGACATTGTAACACTGATTTCTGTACTAAATACATGAATGACCCCCAACATGTACATATTTTTGAAAACTAGACCACTCAGGGCATTTAACTTGGGGTATTTTGACACATTTCATGTAGCCATTTTACCACCAATATTTGCCAAAGTTTGCAGCAAAAAATCTTTTTTTTTAATTTTTTCACATAGATTGCAATTTAGGTAAACATTACCTGAAAATGTGAAGGGGTATTTCCAAATAACACCTCAATATGTGTTCAGCAACATCTCCTGAGTACAGGCATACCACCCATGCATAGGTTTGTTGGTTTGTTTTGGGGCTAAAAGGCCACATTTAGGGGGTGCGCATTTTGGTTTTCCAACTTGGAATTCTGACATGCAGAAAACTTGCGCCCATGTACCATTTGGGGTCATTTTTGAAGCCAGAAAGTGTATTCTACCCCACAAAGCCATATATATTTTAAAGCTAGACACCCTAGGGTATTTCAAATGGTAGTATTTTAACACTTTCCATGCACTAATAATACTACCAGCCTATGTCAATGTTTTGAGTAGTAATTTTTTTTCACATACATTGTACTTTGGGCATGAATCCACAGATCCTGTTATAGGTCAGTGCCAAACAACACCTCAATATGTGTTCAGCAACATCTCCTGAGTACAGGGATACCACCCATGTATAGGTTGGTTAGGTTATTTGGTGGTTAAAAGGCCACATTTGAGAGGTGCGCTTTTTGGTTTTCCAACTTGGAATTCTGATGTGCAGAAAACCTGCGCCCATGTCCCATTTGGGACATTTTTAAAGCCAACAAGTGTATTCTACCCCCACAAAGCCATATATTTTTGAAAACTAGACACCCTAGGGTATTTCAAATGGTAGTATTTTAACACTTTCCATGCACTAATTCTACCACCAGCCTATGTCAATGTTATGGATAGTAATTTTTTTTCACATACATTGTACTTCGGCCATGAATTCAGAGATCCTATTATGTGTCAGTGCCAAACAACACCTCAATATGTGTTCAGCAACATCTCCTGAGTACAGGGATACCACACATGTGTAGGTTAGTTAGATTATTTGGGGGTTAAAAGGCCACATTTGAGAGGTGCGCTTTTTGGTTTTTCAACTTGGAATTCTGACATACAGAAAACCTGCGCCCATGTTCCATTTGGGACATTTGTGAAGCCAGAATGTGTATTTTACCCCACAAAACCATACATTTTAGCAAACTACACACCCTAGGGTATTTCAAATGATAGTATTTTAACACTTTCCATGCACTAATTCTATAACCAGCCTTTGTCAAATTTTAGGTTAGTAATTTTTTAATGTTTTGTTTCCACATACATTGTACTTTGAGCATGAATTCACAGATCCTGTTATGTGTCAGTGCAAAACAACACCACAATATGTGTTCAGTAACATCTTCTGAGTACAGGGATACCACCCATGCATAGGTTTGTTGGGTTGTTTGGGGGCTAAAAGGCCACGTTTAGGGGGGTTGCATTTCCAACTTAGAATTTGACATGTAGTCAGCCTGCGCCCATGTTCCATTTGGGACACTTTTGAAGCCTGTCAAAGTATTTTACCCCATCAAACCATATATTTTGGAAAACTAGACATCCTAGGGTATTTAAAATTGTGGTATTTTAACACTTTCCAAGTACTAATTCTACCACCAACCTATGTCAAAGGGTTGGGATGTCATTTTTCCCCCACAAACATTGTAGTTCAGGCAGGAATTTTCAGATTCTGGTATTTGCCACTGCCAACCAACACCTCAATATGTGTTCAACAACATCTCCTGAGTACAGGGATACCCCCCATGCATAGGTTTGTTGGTTTATTTTGGGGTTAAAAGGCCACATTTAGGGGGGGCGCAATTCCAACCTGGAATTTTGACATGTAGTCAGCCTGCGCCCATGTTCCATTTAGAACATTTTTGAAGCTGTCCAATAAATTTTACCCCATCAAACCATATATTTTTGGAAAATAGACATCCTAAGGTATTTCAAATGGTGGTATTTTAATACTGTATATGTACTAATTCTACCACCAGCCTTTGTAAAAGTTTGTGGTAGTACTTTTTTGGGAGTTTTTTTTTCCACATGCATTGTACTTCAGGCATGAATTCACAGATTCTGGTATATGTCACTGCCAAAATGTGTTCAGCAACATCTCCCGAGTACAGGGATAGCACCCATGCAAAGGGTTTGTTGGTTTGTTTTTTGGCTAGAAGGCAACATTTGTGAGGTGCGCATCTCAAAATTCCAACTTGGAATTTTGACATGTAGTCAACCTGCGTCCGTGTCCTATATGGGATATATCTTTGAAGCCAGCCAATGTAATTTACCCCCACCAAACCATATCATTTTTAACGGTAGACACCCATCACTCCTTGTGGCAAGGGCTCAGCAGCCACCGATACATCACTAGATGATGTTCAGAAAGCTGACCAGGGTCAAAATCGAACCCTGAGTCCGCGGCCTCAGAATCAGTGCGTAAGCAGTAATCTTGAGCAAAGAAGGGGTTAATAGCTCTTAGAAGAGCCTAACTAGTACTATAATACATTACAGTACAAAGTAATTAATCCATAAAACAGTGCAGACAGCAAAACATACTGTTGCTGTGCAAGATTACTGCTTATACAGTGATGAATGGCAGGGAAGGGGTTAATACAAAGTGAAAGACTTTCATAAAACCTGCCAATTTTATAAAATGTTATTTTATATCACTAATACTGATCTGTCTCTTTCCGTCACAAAAATGTAAGTGAGGAGAGGGAGGCAGATCAATATTTGTGAATATTGATCCGACCAATTTTGATCTGACCAGGGCGAATGGTGAACTTAATTTAGAAATCACCAAACCGCCTTTGCCACTAATTCGCTGTTACTGATCGCTATGCGCTCAGACAGCTTAAACGAAAATCTCAAATACTTTTACTTTACATGTAATCCGCTAGCGGGTATGTGTAAAAAATAAAAATAAAAAAAAATATGCAGACAGATAAAAATTGCTTTGACGTCAATATCATTGCGTAAGCAGTGATCGACAGCAAAGAAGGTGTTAATAACTCTTAGAAGAGCCTTTGTAGTACTATAATAAATGACAGTACAAAAAAAATTAACCCCTAAAAAATGCACAAACAGCAAAAATAAATGCGCTGATGTGCACGATCGCTGCTTACACAAGATCAGTGGCAGGGAAGGGGTTAAACGCAGGGAATTGCTTTAATACATTTTTTTTATTGTTTTATTATTTGTGTGTTGTGTGTTTATTGTTTTTTTTTTTACTTTTACTTACTTTGATCTGTCTCTCTCCCTCACTAAAAAAATGTGAGGAGAGGGAGACAGATCATAACTGGTCAGATCAATATAGGGTTAATATTGATCTGACCAGTGAGTGGGGATGTTCAGCAGAACATCCCCACTGCCTGTCAGTGTGCCTGGCAGTCACTGATTGCCTCTGTGAAGAGGCAATCGTGTGACAGCCAGAGAGCACAGGAAGCAGGTACTTCCTGCCTTCTGTGCTCTTGCCCTTAGAAGGGCAGCGCCATCTTGGTCACTCAGTGACCAAGATCGTGCATTTTTTTTTTGTGTTCCTGATTGCCGCGACTTGCGAGGCAATCAGAAACACTTTCTGAGCATAGGAAGCGAAAAATTCGCTTCCTATGCTCGTTTTTTAATGCACGTGTTTTAAAGGCTCTGTGCCTTTAAAACCGGCATTTCGATCACTCTCCGGAGTGATTGAAATGCCGACGGGCATTTTTTTTAGTATTGTACGATGCTTCCACACGGAAGCATCGTTACAATGCCGCTTGAGCACTGAAAGCGGAAAAACTCCGCTTTCAGTGCTCGTTTTGACACAGGACGGACTAGGTCCGTCCTGTGTCACTAACGCCTCGGCACACAGGACGGACCTAGTCTAGACTGGTTAGCATTCTATAAACACACACACATGGGCATCCACAGGATTTTTTCAAGGGAGGGGACACACACATATCAAAGCAGGAATGGGCGTGTGACAATCAGCAATTTATTGAAGGAAATTGATGAGACAAATCCATGGAATCAATAACAGCCAAAGTAATATCATGAGGAGGCAGAACTCAACTTCTGACAGCTCAATGCATTTCATGCAAAATATCCCCCCTGGTACCCCCAATAGCTTCGATCTCCTCCCCATTGTTTTCCTCTGTTGGCTCAGGAGAGGGGTTTCTTGGTGGGAGGCAAATGTTACAAAAGTTACCCATTTATAGGACAACTATATGACCAAGGTAGTAGTAGCTAACAGACCAGCATGTACCTGAGCATCATGCTACGTTTACAGTAGCTGGGGTGCTAAAGGTTGGCCACTATTACCCCAGTCTACAATTCCAATGGTACACAGCCAGTAATGGGCTAGCTGTATATCATGAGAGCTGTGGTCAACAACAACAAAAAGTTAGTGTGCAGTGTAATCACAGTCTGTAACTACAAATCCAATAAAGTTAAACTAGTAATATAGCTGATTGAATATTATTGTAGATGCAGTCAGCAAAAGTTAGTGTTTGTAGCATTACTGTACCCCATTGCCCCTCCATCTCGCACAGCCCCACCCACAGTTAGAAACTAGCAATGTTACTTGCTTAACATCATGGGATTTGCAGTTGACAAAAGTTAATGTTGTGTAGTGCAGCTCTGTGATACACAGCAAACATTGGGAAGTATTACAAAAAGGACATTGACAGGCAATAAAAAGGAACATAAAGGCCTGGCTCCAAAAATGGACACTTGGTAGTTGTGCGGCAATGGTAGGAACCTTTGGCATTACATGACTATTTTAGAGGCATTTTAGTGGCCAAACGTCCGTGTCCCCATTGACTTCAATGGGGTTTGGGTTCGGGGTCAAGTTCGGGGTCAAGTTCGAGCATGGACCAGGATTTTTTCAGAAGTTCGGTCGAACCTCTCGAACCCGAACATCCAGGTGTCCGCTCAACTCTAATAATCATATAATACCTAACCTTTGGCACTCTAGTTGTTGAGGACTCCCATAATACTTAACACACTTGCTGAGAGTCATGGGAAATGCAGTCTCAATAGTTGGAGTATGTCCACTCAGAGCAGCTACCCCATTACTCAGTGGTAAAAATGGCCCTGAGAGAGCAGACCAAACCATTCTGACAGGGTGAGCATAGCATTAAATACATTTTTTTGCTTCAATTCCCTGTCTGACAAGTGTTTTTCAGAATCTATACATCTAGTAAACCTAACCTAAGCAGTCTACTGCTTCTCCCTTCCTTGCTTCATGTCCAGTTTCCAGGGGGGGCAAGTTCCTACTAGACATGTGCATTCGTTTTCGGACGAATGCATTTTCGTCCGAAAATAGCATTTTCGTTCATTCGTTTGAAAAACGAATAACGAAAATGGTAAGCTAACGAAAGCCGAATGAACGAATGGTTAATAAATGAAAATCATTCGTTCATTCGTCCATTCGTAGTACTATTGGCATTCTATAAGCCAAAATAGAGTCGGTTTATAGAATACAATAGCATTACACATACATAGTTCATTCCATAAACCGACATAATGAACGACTTTCGGTTTATGGAATGCATGTAAGTCTATTGGCATTCTATAAACCGACTCTATTTTGGTTTATTGTAATGCCAATACTATAGCACGAATGGACGAATGATTTTGGTTTATATTAAACCATTCGTTTATTCGTTCAACTTCTTAGCTTTCTATAAACCGAAACAGAGTCCCCATTCATAAATTTTTATGAATGGGAACTCTAGTACGGTTTATAGAAAGCCCATAGCATTACATGTATTCCATAAGCCGAAAGTCTATAAACCGAACGTTCGGTTTATAGACTTTCGGCTTATGGAATACATGTAATCCTATTGCTATTCTATAAACCGAACGTTCGTTTTGCACATGTCTAGTTCCTACCCTTACCCCCTGTGAACGCCCATGCACACACATATTTATCTTTAAATTTTAATTGGGTTTGGTTTAACCCCTTAGTGACAAGACATTTTTACCTTACTTTCCCTTGGTGACAATGGCTGTTTTGACATTTCTGGCCTGTTTGTGTTTAGCTGTAATTTTCTTCTCTCTCACATACTGTACCCACACAAATTATATGTAGTTTTTATCATCATGAGAAGAGCTTTCATTATATACCATTATATTTATCATATCTTATAATTTACTACAAAAAAATCATAAAATATGATGAAAAATTTAAAAAAAAAAACACTTTTTCTAACTTTGACCTAAAATATAATTTACACAAATACAATATAGTTTCTAAATGTTGTCCCGAGTTCAGAAATATGCATGTTTCCATATTTTTTTGGTCTTTTTTTGGGAGTTATGGGGCAAAAAACAAAAATAGTGTTTTTTCATACATTGACCTTTTGACCCCAAACCAAAGCCTAAATTTAACCCTAACACTAAATTTAACCCCAACTCTAACCCTTATATCTCTTAATATATTTTAATTTAATTTTAACCCTATCCCTTATGTTAAAAAATATTTAATTTTAACCCAATAGGCTAATCTAACCATAATAGCAGCTTTAATCTAATTAAATCTTTTTTTTTTTTAACATTGCAATGTTGCTTGCTGCCTCTAGGGGCAGTCAAGCAGCAAATTCAGAGTGATGGAAATTAATTTTCTTAAGTACACATTTTTAATAGATTTCAGACCTAGATAAAGGTATTCACAGTTGAATATCTACACATGCAAAAAAGCCTGAATTGAATAAACTGGTAAACATGTATTATGATGATTGCTGAGAGATTGAGTTTAATTATGAAAATGAGAATTAACATTGCAGCTGAGGTTCAATATTGCTAAATGCAAGTTTATGCATTTTGAAATATGAACAAGCATGTTACGTTTGATTTAAAAGAGTCACATCTGAGTAAATCTTACACAAACAGTATACAACACTAAACAGGAGCTGCAAAAACAAACAATATGTGAATGCAGAAAGGGAATAAATAAGTGTTGTTTTGCCATTGACCAAAACATTAGGGAAATCTCACCTGGAATGGGCACTGAGGTTCTGGGTCACTTCATAGGATAAGTTATGGAAACCTTATATACAAATTTGCAAAATTAAGTAAAATAAATGGTCAAATTTAGTTGTAACAAGCTTGTAACCAAAATGTATTTGGTGTATTCTTTTTTTTTTTTTTCATGCCAGCCCAACAAGTCCCTGTCATACTGTGCTATAGACCACTGTTTTGCATGTGCATTTACCCCCCTTCTAACTCATTGTGGTACACAGTTGTATTATGTCCATGGTTTGCACTGAAATTGCCTTCTATGGAAAATCTAATTCAGCATATGTATTGGATTATTTTTACCACCAACTTTTGTATTCAAGAACATTTGCAGACAGTCTGTGTACGGAGAGTGGAGAGACAAACCAGGACTTGATTGGTGCTCACACAATGACATTGCTGGACATCCAGGGAGAATGTATGCCATTCACAATGGAGAGGCACATCATTTAAGATAAGTAGAATATAATCTTCTGGTTCAGGAGTGGCTGAGTACTGTCTTCCCACAAGTCACTTGCATCTTGTGGTCTCTCTAGCTAACCAACTCAATGTTCCCCTTTCTAAGGCTGGTGTACTGTTCTCATGGGAAAAATAACAAAACACGGGAATTGATCTGCACTTTCTCATTTGTATTCAAAGAGCATATTGTTTCATCCCCAGGTTCAAAACATTTCCTATATCTATAATTTTATTGTTGTGCTGATCAATTTGCGATTAAACAGTAAAAAGCCTTACAACAAACTCTAATAAAGTTATCACTTGACTAAATACAATGAAACAAAAGAAAGTAAGCATTTATAATAGTAGTCAAGGGAACTATATGCACAAAAATAATTTACCATTATAATTTAAATTATCTTATATTGTAGCTAGAAAGTATACTGTATACACAGTAGAACTCGAGTGTTTTTCAGCACTAGTATAAATGTAACTGTAATATAATCTATCCATTACATATGGCTTTATTCATGAAAGGGAATTGCAAAAAATCAACAAGGACTTTGTAAAGTCCAAAATCACAGAGTTTGAAATGTAGCTGAACAAGTGAATGTTTTCCTACTCCGCCACTTTGGCCTTAAGTTTGCAGTTCCATTGTTAATTACCTGCAATTTCCTCTTTCAAGAAAAAGGCCCACAGAGAATGCTGGTAAACTTATAATAATATATATATAATATAATAATTTGAAAATGTTTCAACTCAATTTTAAATTCCTATTTTTGGCAATTCTCTCCTCAATGGACGCTATATACTAAAAGGTGAGTGCAGATGAGTTATATGTTGTGCAGGGACAAACTTGGTCTAAGCAAACCCATCAGGTTTGTCTACATGCACGATGTATACTTCCCCTCAACTCATCTCATCTCACCTGCAACTCACCTTTTAGTGAATATCCATCGATGTGTTTCTTTAATGCACTTTTGAGTTGCAGAGTGGCTTCCAATTAAAAAGCTGAAAAGGCCGGCAGCAAGAACTGAAGTCTAGGCATGGTGAAATGTCCTCTTCAGCACACAACCGTTGCAAAACAACTTAGTCTTCTCAATGCTTTCAAGGCATGACTTTTTTTTTTCCTTACATGTGGCCACTTGACCCCACAAACGTACAGTATATATGTCTGTTCATGCAGAGGTGTGCACATGACATGTACCTTTCCAAAAATGCTAGGATGAAAATAAATAATTATATTTTTGCTCAGGTATTTGGTGGAAAATAGAATAATTGGTTTGAATTTGATAATTTTTCCGCTAGAGAAGAAAAACAGACTTTTCACACAGCCTTAATTGTGTTACAGTAACAATTACTCTGCCCGCTGGAATGGTAATGTGCACTAAGTGCATAATCATACTTATCAATGGAGCTCAAGAGAAAGAATGTATTTTATTCACAAATCAATAGGATCCACTCCATACCGCAGAACGATCATTCATATACCAGGTAATTAGTCTACAGCCATATAAATTGCTAGCAGGCTGAAATATAAAAAGTACAAGAAAACATTAAAGCATAAGAATACAAGCGCCATACTGAGATATTTTAGAATAAAGTACACCACGTACACCACTCCACTATGGTCAAAACTGTAAAAGTATTAACTGACTAACTGTTTCAAAACACTGCAACATTACAATTACAGTTTGTCCGTACAACAAGCATTTTTATAAAACATGTAAGAGGCTGGTAACTTTAATGGACATGTCAGAAATGCATCTGAGGATATTGCTATAATCTAAAATGGGAGCTGTGGGGAACTGAGACGTGGACAGTAAAAATCAGGCATTAGTAGTGTAGCTGGAAAGATAAGAAAGTGGGAGACTTTGTGGTACTGATTTTTGCAGTTCAGTTGTCAGTAATTGTCAGTCTTAGAAATGATTACATATTTAGCCTGGATGTGTAACATTCCTATAATGTTCCAGGAGTACATGACCATAGAACATAGATTTGGCTGATTTGAGATGATTATATCAAATACAGTATGCATGCACTGCATTATATAAGTATTCGTTCTAATAGCTCATTGAATGCAAGTATATTTATACTTTATACTTATTAAATAGCTGAATTATAATGATGGATCTATATCATTTACATTTTCTATTTATTTTGTAATGTGGTTTACAGTAGCCATATTAGTCCAGTGATCCAGCATTCTGTTATTTTGCATGTGAATGATTAGCAAACACTAGGCCTAAAGTGCTCTTATTGGTGACCCTTTCGATATATTCACTTGTGCAAATGTCTGGTAGTGCACAGTTTCCAGCTACAGTACTTTATTTATTAGTTCTACCTGTTATACTTGTTGTGCTATAGGGTTTAACAGATAAAAAGGACACTGGTGAATTTAGTATGGAACAATTTCTTGTTGTCAGCACCCCCTGCTGTTTACAGGAAATAAGACACTGCAGTTATAGTTCCGCCATCTTGTTGTTACTCTTGGTTAAGCTTGTCCCAATACAAGCAGGTGATAATGGTTACATGGATGCAGGGGAGAGCTGGCAAATATTTTGTGACCCATTTTGCAATTTATTCAGTCCACTCATTACCATCAGTGATAGACACAAATATAGAGACAAGACAGATATACTGACAGATAAGTTATAGAGATTGACAGAAAGACAAAATAATTAGATAGAAAGTGCTACACACTAGGGCCTAGGCCTCCACACGTGGCCCACCAGATGTCTATGTACTACAACTACCAAAATTATCTTCCCTTATAGAACGCTGGTGTGGAATTATGGGTTTTGCAGCATCTGGATGGTCGCTGGACCCTTGGCACTAGGGCATTTAGAACTGAAAAGTGCTGCAGCCTCTGCCCTTTGAGTTAGGGTAGATGGCAGCCCAGGGAATTAGTGTCCTGTGCAGTTGTAGCTGTGTTGACCTATCTGTAAGCCTGATATAAATGGCTTCCTGAGAAACTTGCTCCACATTGATGTCAGTGTAAGGTCAGAACCATCACTGCAGGGTTGTATCAGATATCAGTTTGGTCCCTTGCTTGCAGAATGTTTTCCTTCTACTCATGTACACATTCACTAACTATCTACCAATGTGCATTTCCACAGCTATAAATAACCTTCTCAATCATTGTGTTAAGCTAGTTCCAGAAATTTGGTTTCAAAGTTGAAATAATCTTCCCATAGTAAAGCAATGCTAACTTTTTATATCTAATTATTACAAAAGAGACAGCGCTATAAAAAAAAAAAAAAACTGCAATGACAAATATGCATAGTATCAAAGTAAATATATATTTTTATTTAAATACAAAAAATATGTCAAAGTTTATAAATAACAACATACACAAACAAATGATCTACAGTGCCACTAAAATGTCTTGTAAATTAGCTGGTCACTATGATCTCATACATAAAAAAGTCAAATAAAATATCACATATATAGGATAAAATATATAACAGAGGGATTCTAAAAAATCACTTAGAAAATCCGCTTACCCACTGGGTCTGTTCACCTGGCCAGGTATTTGAACTGTCAGATATAAAAAACGATATTGCACTTGTTACCACTTGTCCAATCCAGCACCCCCAAGAGGTACTTACACATATCTAAATTTAGTAAAAGATTTCACATAATGCTTCTTTTTCATAACAGAAACCTATTGACATTATCATACAATAACCAAACATAACTATGAATATAAAGTTCTAGGCACTGAGAGTCTTGTGCAATATTCTATATGTATATATAAATATACATACACATATATGAAATGCAGCTGTCTACTGAATCAGAATATACCTCTATTTCCACTGAGATAAAATATTAAAGTGCAAAGTACTACAAAGCCAACAAAGTACCATGCAAAGCCTACAGCACGGACTCAAGCATGGAGGATGGATGTTCCCATCCAAAGTACAGATGACACCTGCCTATACTGAGATCTTCTTGTCTAGCTAATTGTGCCTGTTTTTTGAGTTCCTTAATCGTGCTCACATTTTTTAAAAGCAAGCCTTTGTGTGTTTTTTTTAATACATCACGTGTGCCTTATATTCTGTCCTCACATATACCGGTATACCTGCATGGATGTGGTTAGGAAAAAATCATAAGAAGTCATATCTGGGTTACATGAGAACTTCAATCCTATTGCCAAGTTTAAGGCCACCTATTGGGCCATATAATAGAGCAATGAACCCCAACTATTTGGGGTGTGAAATTGAGTTTAAAACAGTAAACACTATTGTGGATTTTTTCTTTATTTTTGGGTCAATCTCCAGCAAATCAAGACCATCGAGAAGATCTATCAAATTATATCACTTAAGGTCAAACATTCCATCTATAAGTATTAGTTTGTAACCTTTCTGTACAATATATCAATACATATGCAAGTGGTTTCAGTATAAGGTTAACATTTCATTTTGTTGTTACTAACAGTGAATATCTTATTGCGCTCCTACTTTTATCAACCATATTATTGGTTTTTTTTAGCCTTTAGCGCATTTGTCTATTTCTGTCTGCTGTAGACAGTTGAATGTATACATAAAATGTAAGAAGTACATTTTAATTGCTCAGGTATTCTCCTATCTGCAGTATGATTCCAGATTAATAGTGTAAACTAGCTTTTTATTCCATAGCACTGTGCTGTATAAACATCTTCCAAATAAAGAGGGATAAACCATTGCAGATGATATATTAATCTGACAGGAGGCTACTTCCAGGCTGCCATGTCACATAATTACTGCTTCATAACCTTGCAGCCCTTATTTGTGCATGTAGGGCTGGTGCAAGACTTTTTGCCACCCTAGGCAAACATATAATTTGCCGCCCCTTGCTGATCCTGCTCTCAGCACCAAATACACACAGTCACATATTCAGAGGCACATGTACACACACATGCAGTCACACATGCACCTGCAGCCACATATATCCAGTGTCTCACAGGCACAGTAACAGCTATAGACACACCGACACATATTTGCACATACACAGTTGTAGTTACAGGTGTACAATATCAGTAGCACACTGTGATACTTTATTATACTCTGCCACACACTCACACACTCTTACACTCTGCCACTCACACACTCTTACACTCTGCCACACACTTACACTCTGACACTTACACACTGTTACACTCTGACCTCTGACATACACACACATTTAAAGAAATTCAATTTTAAAAAACCACGGGGCTGCCAGCAACAGGATACATGTATCCCGCAAAGCATATGGCGCCCCCCAGAGTCGGCACCCTAGGCGAACACCTAGGCCAGCTCTAGGTGCATGGCAGACCTCCACCATGATGATGTTCCTCTCCTTGCATTCTATTGGCTGTGTGACGTATAAACAATGCATGCACAGACAAATTACGGAGACAGGTGGTCACCTGGCAATCAGCCATGGGCGTTGCTCTGTGAACTGTGAAGTGGAGGCCCCCTATCTTTGCTAGACCCGAATATATTTTGAATGGTGCACAATGAGTATATTTTGAATGGTGCACATTAGTATGTTTGACCATAGCTGAGTACAGCACCATTTAAATTTAATTTTAAGTCCAAGCAAAACAATCCCATGCCAGTATTAAGGTTAGACTTATTGCTGGTTGATGCACTTATAAATGTTTTTTTAGCAACCTATTGTGAAATCAGGTTCAGAGATCACAAGGGCTGCGAAGACACCAAGCAATTTGAGTTTGATGCCCAGCCGAAGCCACATATACTGCAATTATGTGACAGTCAGGGTCACACATACCTTAAAACCTTGTTCATATTCAATAGATATTTGTGTGACACTAGCATCTTCCAGTTCAAACATCTGCAAATAATTTTTCTAGCTTTGTTGATCTTATACTGTGTGTCTCATTGACCCCACACATGCCCTTCTCAACCTAGGTTGACAAAGAACTTTTCTCAGCTAGTAGTCATTAAAATAAGGGGGAAAAAAGCTATCATCCAGAGCAGAGCTTTGTACAGAGCCCAAGTGAAGATTCTATCAATTTGAAGAGGTGTCGGGGGAGAAGGAATGGCAGATATAGACAAGTGATTAACAATGCTGAACCTGCTTCTCAAGAGATATTAGTAGAGAAAGCTATTTTTAATCTTCCATGTTTTCATTTAAATTGTGATCATTTAAATGTCTTAAGGAAACGTGTAGCCTTGTCCCCAGCGAGTGATTTGAATGAATCGTGTGTACATGTAGACTTGGAAACAAATCACAACAGAGACACAGTGTTTAATAATAATTGTAAAATCAATGTGATAGATGTATATTCTGCACTTGTCCGTGATGCATTTCCTTTGAAGGCTATATACAGTTATTGAATTGAATGCACTTCAAAACATCTTGTACAATTGTTATAATTGGTACCATTTTTATAGCCTTTAAATAATGTAGTATTAGAACAGGTGATGGTAGAACGCGGGGTCAAACCCTATCAGGAGATGGCACAAAACTATAGTTTGGCTCCCTCAAATGTCTTTATATATCTTAGAGTCAAAAATTGCTTAGAAAAACATATACTTCCAGAAGAAGGGGAGTTAGTGAAAGAACTATCAAATCTATGTAAGCTACAAAGCAATAAGAAAATATTGTCTAAGGCTAAATAATGTAGTATTTACCTGTTTCAAACAGTGGTGGCCAAACGATTGAGAGTAACCCCATTTACCGTGTCTGCGTCAGAAGCTATTCTGGTGCCCTGGTTGTGTGTTTGTATGTATCTTATAAGGGGTAGTGTCAGTTACATCTGAAAACCATCATTCTTGTTCTATTTATGTGCTCAATGGTCCACCATTTTTTGTTCTTTGGCGATAGTGCCTAATATTGGCATCATCTCTATGTGTATAGATTGCCGACAAATGTTCACTGACACAACCCATGTATAAATTATCAGGATTTTCAGTGCTTCCATATAACAAATGGTAATTTCACCTTTTTTTTCCTGACACTTTAATGTGAGAGAGTTATATATACATAACCACCAATGTGGTTTTAAATAACCCATTGACTGTACCCAAATATAAACCTGTCTTAAAAAAAATAGACTCATCAGGTAGACTCATCAGACAAGATTATTTTTGTCAAATGCTCAAGGGTCCAAATTCTGTGATCTGTAGACCAAGTTTTGCCTTATTGTACTTGAAAATAACAAAACAGTTTTACAGTCTAGCTGTGATTCCCAGTTTTGGGATTTTTTTTACCCTTTTCCCCATCACAAAAAATGTATCTGTTTTTGCACCAGGAATTTGAGCACCAACTATTTGCTTTCTTGATGAGCATCATTACGAAAGCCACATATAAGTGGCTTTCGTAATGATGCTCATCAAGAAAGCAAATAGTTGGTGCTCAAATTCCTGGTGCAAAAACAGATACATTTTTTGTTACATACGTGTTCAAATAGGTTTCAGGCTATGAAACAACGTAATGTAATACTTGAAACGGGGGAAAAGGAAATTATCTGTATTTTTTTCTGTTTTTGTATAAAAAAAAGAAAAGAAATATAATTTCTTGCCATGGAAGGTTGAAATAGGAAGAATACTTATACACTATAAGTAATTCTAGCTGAACAGCTATAATACAGAATAACTTCCAAAATCCTCTTGTGAATAGACATTCCAATGATTCTCAAGTGTAGCCACCAATATTCATAGGATGTAAAGTCAAATCATTTGAAATACTGGAATAGATGCAGTAAAAGACAGTATAGTTTTATTTTTTTATAGCCTTAGTAATTATTGGCCAGGTCTCACCCTGAACATCATAAACTATTTTGGACAAGAATATTCAAAAAAAATTAGATATTACAATGCTGTAGAAAAAAACAGACGCTGGCAACAAAGTGCGTAATGTTAAGGGACCATTGAAGCTATAAAGAAACATTAAACGCATTTTGTATGTTTTCACTGGAAGAGACACACCACCAAGGTATCTTTATATAAATATATTCAAGGTCTTAACAATGATCTCTCAAGGGCACTTTATAGCCAATTGAATGTACTAATGGCACCAGGCCATCTAAAGACATTAGAAGAGAGGTTTTTCAACAACAATAGAGGGAATAAATTGTTCTATAAAATAAGGTTAGAAAAACTGTGTAATTAAGTAACTATTTTTTTTTTCGTTTTTACAATGATATGTTAGAGACAATATTTACTGGGAAAGAAAAAGGAGATATTATATTAAAAACCTATATTCCGTCTGAGCTGATTTCCACGTAAGATGTTAAATGAGTTTCAACCTCTTGCCAGTTTAATGCAACACCCGTTTTGCAGCTGGTCATCATTACTATTCATCTTCTGAATCACATTTATGCCGTTTTAATTATCGTCCACTCAGCATTTTTATTACCTGCTACATGGAAGCTTGATGTACCGTTGTTTTACTGGCATCCCTGTTATCTCTGGACCTTTTCGGCTTTTATTTTTAACTATGATAGCCTCGAAAGGAGAGCACATTGTGTTTTGATGTGTGTAATCCTGAAATAAAAATAGAATGAGCTCTATGCTGCAGAAACTATGCTCACAAAACATAAATGTGACATAACAAATAGGCAAACAATAGCAACATAATAGAGAACTTTTAGAATTCCTCTTATTTTTTTTAGAATCCTCCCTTTGCCTATTCCGTTTTATTGGATCACCTGCCTTTATGACAGAACGGTTCATAAAATCTGAAAAGGGCTATTTCTGAGGGTACCAAGCAGCGGCACAGATGCATGGCCTGCACAAAACTGTACCAAACACAGCATCCCGCAGGCTTAAAAAAATGGCAGCTTTATTATAACAAATTAAAAAAACAATAACAAAATGACCATTGTGTGTAGTTCACAATGTGACACAGCACAAGGAAGGTTAATACAACATTCAAAGCCCTTACTTGAAAATGGAAAGTTATAAATAATTGTTTATTCTGAAAGATAACTGAACCAAATCTTAGAGTAGAGGTGTCAAACTATCATGTTTAACCCACCACTGCATCAAACTACTATTGGTGTAGAAATGGTGCTATTATTAATGTAGATCTTTTGCTATTCATTAAAACTGAACTAACAGCTGAAATGACAAGTGAACTGGCAAAAATAGCTATTCAATGCTAAGCTGGGAAAAATCTCCAGGTTACCTATCTAAATGCCGGACTCTTCCTAATATTGGTTGATTTCTGCAGTTCATGTGTCAGTGCAGTTTTGATGAATAGCATCCATTGATTTATGGATCATAAGAGCTGCATCATTCATAGTCAACTGTAATGGGTCCAGGACTCTGCCTCACACCCAGTGGTATATGTTGGTTCTGTGCTGCCCATGGCAGACAAAATTTGTGCACCCCACTACCCACGTTGCACACCAACAACATGCCCCCCTATAACCCATGTTGCACACCCATGACATGCCCCATCACCCCATTACATGGCCCCATCGCATGCCTCTATTATCCCCCTTTTTATGCCCCTATAACCCCATTTCATACCCCATTACATTACCCCATCACCCCATTACATGCCCCTATCACCCCCATTACATGCCCCCATCACCCCATTACATAACCCCCATCACCCCATTACATCACCACGATTACATGCCATCATCACCCTATTACATGCCCCTCATAACCACATTACATGCCCCATCACCCCCATTACATGCCCCCATCACCCCATTACATAACCCCCATCACCCCATTACATCACCCCGATTACATGCCCCCATCACCCTATTACATGCCCCCCATAACCGCATTACATTCCCCATCACCCCATTACATCACCCCATTATACGCCCCTATCACCCCATTTCATCCCCCCATTACATGACCCTCATCACCCCATTACCTGCCCCATCACCCCATTACATCACCCCATTACATGCCCGAATCACCCTATTACATGCGCCATCACCCCCATTACATGCCCACATCCCTCCTCACCCCAGGACTTACCCTGGTCCTTGGTGGCTAGTGGCAGGGTGGTGACCTGTCACCCCTTCCCCATCATACTGCATGGGGAGCTGAACAGGCAGCACAGAGGTTTCTCTGTGGTGTCTGTTAGCCTCCCAATGCTGCCTGCTTGCAGGTAGAGTGGTGGTGAGGGGAGATCTTCTGATCTCGTCAGCCACCGTCTCTGCTAGCAAGCAAGTTATTTTTTCTTAAAGGTGCCGCTTTTTTGATTTTTTTTTTCAAAATTATGCCACCCCTTAAAGGCATATAATGCAAGTGCCGCCCTAGGTACTTGCCTTGTTTGCCTCAAGCTAAATACAGTGCTGCTTGCACCAGAGGCAAAGTTCCTGGACCCAATTGGCGGGTTCATACATTGACCTTGCCTGTAATTCACTCCCTGTGCTTCACGTACTTATTGTGAAGAACAGGGAGTGACAGGCAAGTGAGAACAAAAATATTTTTATTAAAAATTCCTGTAAAAAAAAAAAAAAGGTTAACCCTTCCCTTGCTGATCCCAGTTGATCAGTTCCCTTTCTACTTTATGGCCCTCATTTAGTTTTTTCCTCAAACTTTTTTATTTTTTGCAATTTTAAAGTTTTTTTTTTAATAAATAAATTATATTATTGTAATATATTCATTTAATTACAGATAGCCCCTGCATGCTCGTGCTGTGATTCACACTGGTCAGAGCTTTTTCTGGGGGGTTTTGGTGGGGGAAACCTATATTTTTATTTTGTGTTAGTTAGTTGGGATAAGTGGGTTAGTGTTGTAATAGTTGTGTAGAATATTATTGGGAAAATAATTGAAAAATCGCTGTGGTCCTTGGTCCAGAAAATCCCTGGTCCATAAGGTGGTTAATAGATGTTAGACTCCCTGTTTGTATTATTACCCTTGTAATTATAACACCATTTCTAATAAATGAATGGATTATTAAGTCACTTAATCAGAGTTTTATAACTGTCATTAAGTTCCTATAACTATATTGTTCTCTGTGTTTTTCTTTTTCTAAACCCAGGGTTTATGAAAATGTGATTATCCTTTCAAATGATTGAGTGGGATAATACAATTGATACCATAAAAAAAATAGTCATGTTATTATTTCCCATTATAGCACCGACGACATCTGTTGATCATTTTTACATTGTATACTATTTATAACATGCAAACTGTCAGATAATTCCATCTAACGGATTTCTCCTTTCCCAGGGTTTCTTGTTCAGCCCACATGAGTACATAAAAGCCATTTGGATGTAGTTAATAATTCCAATGAATCTAGTTGTCTCGTTAAGCATGACAATGAGACAGTTCGGATGTCACTTTGCACATCAATTCACCTTCAGTTTCACCTTCACCATCTCATTATGATTGAAGGAAATTGGCCAAATGATGCCAGAAAAATACAGAAAAAAGGGTACTCATTTAACAGTTTCTGGACTTGACACAAAAGGATCTACTCATTAAAGTGTAGGGAACTGAGACTGGAATTTCAAACTTAAGGCCAGAGTAGCCGAGTTGGAAAAAGTCTCCCATTCAGCTGCATTGGAGAATTTTGCCAACTCTACTACTTTGGCCTATTATTTGAAATTTCCATCTCAATTCCCTGCAATTCTCCCTTTATTGAATAGACCCTAACAATACTGAAGGGAAATTCGTCTTAGAAGACTGTATCAATTGCTTCCAATAATGATAGGGTAGATGGTGAACTTCCAAGCACAGCCCCATTGTTCCATTTTTTTTCACCCCACACTACGATGGGGGGGGGGGGGGGGGGGAATAGGTGAGCAACTGTTTGATTTTTACATATTGAGAATCTAGCATTCCTAAATTCATTATTATTTCCTACATCACCAGTTTTTCTATAATGGACAATTACCGCATAAACAAGAAAGTAGATACAGGTTGAGTATCCGTTATCCAGAAAATTGTTATCTAAAATGATCCGTTATCCCCCCCAAAAAATTCCACTAGTTGCAAATTCCTCACACACCTGCCAGATTTAAAGCCCACAACAGTTTATTCAGCATCCAGGCCCCTCAAGCTGTGATGGATCCTGTCCATGCATGCTCAGATTAACCCACCCTCACAAAGGGTAATAGAATGGAATCTGTCCAATCCTGAAGCACCAAGGACAAGTTCCTCAGTATAATTTATTTATTTACTCTACACAGGATTTGCATTGATACTGGATTTCATGAGTTCTGAGAGGCTTTAATATATCATATTGGTGAAAATGATCCCAAATGACCCGTTATCCTAAATACTTTTGGTCCCAAACATTTTGGATAAGCGATACTCAACCTATATCGCAAATCGGACACCATGCTCTTCCTACCTTTTGCTGTGGATGTCTTTTTGTAAATAAACAAATTACATAATAATAATAATAATAATCCCTGGAGCTTGCTTAATGCTTCAATATTCATCCAATCTTTTCCATGTTCTCACGCCGCCTCTGGTCAACCTTTAGATTGCTCAACGCTGCAGGTTTTTCGGAGATATTCTCTTCTAACTGCCGGATGATCTTTCAAGAAGACAGAAGTATCCATCAACATGAGACATGGATTAATTGACTGGTTTTCTCCAAGGGATATCACGGGCTGCTTAGAGACTCAAAGGGGGGGAAAACTTAGAGAATTAGAGATGAGGTGAAACTATTTTTGTTCTGCAAACACTTAGTCTCTACAATAACACTGGCTGTATCAGCAGGTGATAACACTTAAATAGTACATTAGCAAGAGAATAAGTAACCTTTCCAGCTAGAATATTCATTACAGTTTAAGAATGTTAAATAACGCACATCTAAATACCACATTCTGGAGGCCCCTATTTTTTTTTAATTGTAATTCATTTTCAACACATCATCTACATTTAACTCCACAATGTTTATTTTCAGGTGAATACCATTGTGGCTACAATGCATTAAAACGGGAAGCCTGTAAATGATTTTGTTTCATTTAAAATGTCAAACCGTTGCCTCCATTTATTAAATAAAGCCTTGTTTTCTACATTTGTTAATCACCCACTTTGCATTTGCATTGTATTATCTGATGCCCTATGTATCCCAACCAGATTAATTATTTAGAAGAACCTCTGATCAATCTATTTGGAATACAAATTAAAGTTCAAACAATTCATGCTAGGCTCAGAATATATTATTACCGTTGTTGTTATTGATGGTAATTCAATGCGGACTGTCTGTTATTTTTTTCTCTCGCTTGCTTTTATTAATTACAATGGATATTTTTAGCTGTGAAACAACTTGCAAGCTTTACTGAGTATCTGTTTCTGAGAAACCAAAAAGATGCACAGGTTCCCATAGGTATGAAACAGTAAACTGGTATTCATCTTTCTAAGTGCCATTAAGTTGCTCTAATTCACTAATGATTCAGGAGATAAATTAGAAATAAGGACAAGGAGAAACTAGATGTATGGAAAATCTAAAACACTTTAGAGAGGCTGGCTGTGGTTTAATCTGTCTTCCAGAAAGACAAGGTCAACCATTTAGCAATATCTTTTAACTGACACCATTTACAAAGTCTTGAATCAGAGTTAATAGGTAAGAGAAGAAAAATCCCCCCCCGAAAATAACTGAAAAATTTAATCAATAGTTCCTACCGGTAAAATCATGGGTAAAATGATAGTTTTGCTATATGTTGTACAGTCGTAACATTTTTTATTATATGAAATAAAATACTCGAATTCTTAATAGTTCATTAAACAGGGGACACAGAAACCAACAGGGTATTGCACTCAATTTTTAAAATAGCTGATTTATTATTTGTAAAACAACATTTACATATTGCTTTTTACAGAGGAAAAAAAAAAAAAACAGAATGTATTTTGAGGAAAATAAAACAAATTTAAGAAATGACTGATACATTTAACTCAACCTTAACTCTCTGTTAGAAATGTTAGGCCCCATGAAGCTTTAAAACAGAATACATTTGCTATATGGTCTGCATATATGAATATCAATCCTGTTCTATACATATATATATATATATATATATATATATATATATATAGTATATTTCTTGTTTTTTTATGTTAACTGCATTTAAACCAGATTATATAGACAGTTTACCTATGACTCCTACATTTAATTTTTTTATGCATTTATTATTTTATACATGTATTATTTTATCCATTTATTTCATTTCTAAAGTGTTTTTGAATACATAAAAATTCTCTCATTTTCAAGTATGCCATGGTGGACCTAGTCTGAAAACGTATATGATGTAATTATTAAACAAAAGTTTGCTGTAAGACATAAGTTCAACAAAATACAAAAATAAGACAATGAGGTCCATGCACCAAACAGTGGGGAATAGGGAATAGTAAATATCATGCAATACTAGCCAAGTTAGAAAGATTTCCAACTGGCCTATCTTTCAAATTCAGCTTTCAATACCTGATTTTTGCCAGTCCACCACAATGGACTGTTTAATGAATAGTCCTATATAGTTAACTTAACTTACACATTTGATTTAGCCTGTTGAAACTAATATAAACACTGTACATGAAACAGATCTAATGTTGTTACATGCTAGTGTTACAGACATTGGTAAACAGGGATTTGAACTTTTGACTATTTAAATAGAAACATAGAAACATAGAATGTGTCGGCAGATAAGAACCATTCGGTCCATCTAGTCTGCCCAATTTTTTTTGAGTACTTTTATTAGTCCCCCGTTCCCGGTCTTATAGCTAGGATAGCCTTGTGTCTATCCCACGCGTTTTAAATGAAGAGAATGTGCTCAGTCAAACTGTCGGGGATTTCTGAAAAAGTTTTATTGTGTCGCAAGCAAATGACAAAATATCAACTAAATTGAAGAGCAGCTAGGAAAATCTGCAGTAACATAATGTGGGATGAAGGCCACAAAACCATTTAGGTCTGGATCTAAATGTGTCAGTGGGACCAACTTCTCATACATTGCAATATTTTACTCAATAACCTGTGAGTTTCTGCTTTTCTCGGCCTGAATTATTCTTGTAATGTCAATTTACAGAAAAAAAAAGGAACTGGCTTATTTTGAATATGTAGAAATATTTAGATAATATCTATCTATAAACATTTATGGAAACGCCAACAGGATTGCCAAAATAATGCTTTGTCCATTGTTTAAAATGCAGTAATGATCTGAGAACCTAATGCTCTTCGTGAGAAAACAGTATACCAACTTTTACAAGTTGCTTACAGACATTCTGTGAAACTTAACAGTAGCTCATGAAGACCGCTTGTCTTACCAAGGTGGTGCGAGACCAAAAGGCAAGAGTATTAACCTATTTCTACCAAAAGCATATCTGTATTTTTATTTGCCTTTGCAGGTAGTCTATACCACGCATTGGTGTTTTACTTCATTTGGTGTATATGTTTATATCAACATTTCCCAACTTCTTAATCTGGAGAAGTGCATGCCAATTAAGAACTTTAGCTAACAAACTGTTATTTAACTGTTAGTTGGTGTCTGACCAAACAGGGGGTCGTACAAAGCACTTGAGGGTCACTCTTTTCTGCTCTGGTACCTCAGGTCTGGCCATTAAGCGAAGTAAATGCATATAAAAAACGACTCATTAAAATTATTTAACTTGAAAATATACTGTAATGGGATGCCAAGAACCATGAGGCCTCTTGCCCGTTGGTAATTCCAGATGTTCTCTCTTCTACTTCTCTTGCCCATTGGTAATTCCAGATGTTCTCTCTTTTGGTTCTCTTGCCCGTTGGTAATTCCAGATGTTCTCTCTTCTGCTTCTCTTGCCCGTTGGTAATTTCAGATGTCCTCTCTTTTGGTTCTCTTGCCCCTTTGGTAATTCCAGATGTTATCTCTTTTGGTTCTCTTGCCCATTGGTAATTCCAGATGTTATCTCTTTTGGTTCTCTTGCCCGTTGGTAATTCCAAATGTTCTCTCTTTTGGTTCTCTTGCCCATTGGTAATTTCAGATGTACTCTCTTTTGGTTCTCTTGGCTGTTGGTATTTCCAGATGTTCTCTCTTCTGCTTCTCTTGCCCGTTGGTAATTTCAGATGTTCTCTCTTTTGGTTCTCTTGCCCATTGGTAATTACAGATGTTCTCTCTTCTGCTTCTCTTGCCCGTTGGTAATTCCAGATGTTCTCTCTTTTGGTTCTCTTGCCCATTGGTAATTCCAGATGTTCTCTCTTCTGCTTCTCTTGCCCGTTGGTAATTTCAGATGTTCTCTCTTTTGGTTCTCTTGCCCATTGGTAATTCCAGATGTTATCTCTTTTGGTTCTCTTGCCCATTGGTAATTCCAGATGTTATCTCTTTTGCTTCTCTTGCCCGTTGGTAATTTCAGATGTACTCTCTTTTGGTTCTCTTGCCCGTTGGTAATTCCAGATGTTATCTCTTTTGGTTCTCTTGCCCGTTGGTAATTCCAGATGTTCTCTCTTTTGGTTCTCTTGCCCGTTGGCAATTCCAGATGTTATCTCTTTTGGTTCTCTTGCCCGTTGGTAATTCCAAATGTTCTCTCTTCTGCTTCTCTTGCCCATTGGTAATTCCAGATGTTATCTCTTTTGGTTCTCTTGCCCGTTGGTAATTCCAGATGTTATCTCTTTTGGTTCTCTGGCCCGTTGGTAATTTCAGATGTACTCTCTTTTGGTTCTCTTGGCTGTTGGTATTTCCAGATGTCCTCTCTTCTGCTTCTCTTGCCCGTTGGTAATTTCAGATGTTATCTCTTTTGGTTCTCTTGCTTGTTGGTAATTCCAGATGTTCTCTCTTCTGATTCTCTTGCCCGTTGGTAATTTCAGATGTACTCTCTTTTGGTTCTCTTGCCCGTTGGTAATTCCAGATGTTCTCTCTTCTGCTTCTCTTGCTTGTTGGTAATTCCAGATGTTCTCTCTTCTGATTCTTTTGCCTGTTGTAATTCCAGATGTTCTCTCTTCTGCTTCTCTTGCCTGTTGGTAATTCCAGATGTTCTCTCTTCTGATTCTCTTGCCTGTTGGTAATTCCAGATGTTCTCTCTTCTGATTCTCTTGCCTGTTGGTAATTCCAGATGTTCTCTCTTCTGATTCTCTTGCCCGTTGGTAATTCCAGATGTTCTGTCTTCTGGTTCCGTTCTGCTAAATAATTCCTAAAACAGCTATTTTCTCCAAGGCTGTTCCAGAATCTTTCCACCAATATACATGGACGTCTTATTAGGTTTCAACAAGAATCACATTTATTGAAGGAAGCACAGGATACTTATACTTTTACACAACCAAGATAACCATGATTGAACAATAGAACTTTTAAACAGATTATCACACACAATAGGAAACATAATTAAATTTAAAGCCACCAGGGTTGGCAACCAATCAGAGAAAAGGGAGAACAAACAAAGTGCTATTGCTCTTTTAACGGAGCACAGTGTAACCAAACATAACACTAACTGACACCAAGTTTCCCAGTCCCACTGGGTACTGTGACATATGCATAGTGCAGGCTTTCTCCTGGGGATTGGATTCCCACCATGGAACATCATGCTGTCTCAAGGGAGGTCTCAGCATCCCCTGGTAGCCAATCACAGGGCTTCTAAAGACATGGAACATATTGTCTATTGCACATGTGTGAGATATCTGTGATCACACACGCAATCACTGCTGACGAAAAAAAAAAATCAAACCTACCAGGCCGTTACCAATGACTGAATGAAGATATTACTGTACATGCTCAGTGCAAGTAGATCCAGTTTATCTGAATGCTCCTGATGCAATGTTTACATTTCATTTTGTCATGGTTATTTTCCCAATGATTCCCTGTATGCATTCCCATGCACGAAAATCTGAAGTATACATTTGAGATGAATACAATGTTTTTTAGTATGTGGACATACTATTTCAGACCTATTAAAGTTTTATTGAATCACTTATATTCTACTTAGTGCTGCAGTAATTGTGTTGGTCAGCATTGTTGCCCCCCTCCTTTGGTTTGTCAGTGTGTGAATATTTAGTCACCTTCAAATACAGAACATGTACATAGGTTCAATATTCATGTAAAAATAGAATTCCTGAGAATCTCAGGAAAAAGAAAAATAATAATAAAAAGAATAAAAGAATTGGGGCAAAAACAGAGTGACAGAGAAACTTGGAGATACTATATACATCTCTGGGAAAGATTTGGGAACTAATTAGGCATTTAAAAACAATAATGAAAAAAAAAGTTCAAAGCCTCATAATCTGATTAATATTATGAATTGGTACATTAAAATACTTAAATATTTTGTAAGGACAAAATGCAGCATGAAAGTAGGAATACAATTAACATTTAGCTGTGTTTATAGTCAGTGAGAAAATATGGTGTGATTTTAAAAATCCCTAATTTTCAGAGTGCTCACATTCATTGACATAACTAAAACAGGCTGGTTAAAAGCCTCAGGATAGGTGTTGTGGTAAGTCATTCAGAGTAAAATGAGGGTTGTATATTTATATTCATGATAGAAAATTCAAATGAATGGGAGAATGTTTCCAACTCGGTTACTTTGACCTTAACTTAAAAAAATCCCCTTCTCAATACCCTGCAATCCTCTCTTTGGGGGGAGGGGGGGGGGGGTTATTCTAAATAAGGAGCAAGCAGCATGAGTGTTTAGTTGGTTTCCATGGTGATTTGCACACCTTTAGAATAATTCAGGTTATTTATACAGATTGATTGTGGAGCACATTTCTAAAGTGGAACAATCACCATGGAATCCACCAGAATGTTCCTGCTGATTACTCCACTTGGCTCCACAAATAAATCCACTTCTTTACATTACAATTGCTCTCTGTACATATAGCCACCAATAGTCTAAAAATCTTCAAGGCACATAACATACGCATTGTCTCAATGTGGGCCCAGATAACCCCCCCCCCCCCCCCCCAAAAAAACAAAACAAAAAAAACCTAATAGAGCACACAGACACTACTTTAAATAGGAAAATATGGCGACAGCTATTTAATATAATATATTTATTAAGAGTGTTATATGAGATAAATAACATCTCCAAAAAGTCATTCTCAACAATACATATATAATTATTGCATTGCATAAGCCACCCCAACTTACATAATAACAATGACCCCTTATATAAGTCCCATTACCACAATATTAAAATGCCAAATACTCGCCTGACTTAACCATCGAAGGGGCATACGGAGACGTCCTTACACCATATTACTGGACATATTGGCTGTGGCATATTACTTGACATACTTGCAGTGGCATATTACCTGACATACTTGCAGTGGCATATTAGTGGGCATACTGGCTGTGGGATATTAATGGGCACACTGGCTGTGGTATATAAATAGGCAAATGAACAGTGGCATATTAATGGGCAAATTGTGGCATATTAATTGGTAAATTGGCTGTGGCATATTAATGGCCAAACTAACAATAGCATATTAATTGGCAAATTACCAGTGGCATATTAATGGACAAACTGTGGCATATTTTAATGGGCAAACTGGCTGTCGCATATGTTAATGACAAACTGATTGTGGAATGTTAATTGGTAAATGACTATCTCATTTTCATTGGCAAAGTGATTCTGTGACATCTTCTGTGGGGCAAAATAACATGTATTATGGGCCAAAGTGGCACTGTGGCATGTTCTGCAGGGCCAGTTCTGTGAGGGAAAGTGACACTGTGGTATGTTCTATGGGGCAAATTGACATTGTGGCATGATAAATCCTGTGGGTGCAATATGAGTGCAAGTCAAGTGCTGTGGATGTAATATAAGTGCATGGCAAGTGCTGTGGATACTGTATGGTGTTGCGTTAAGTCCTTTAGGTGCACTGTGGATGCCAAAAAAGGGAATAAAAACAAGAAATTAAATTTTTTAAATAACATGTTTATTACATATACAAATAGTTGAATGTGGTATGAAAATAGTTGCAATTAATATTAAACGTTTACATTTACATTTAGTTTTTTACATTGGGACTTTAGAAAGATTGGGTGAGAGAGAGATGCAGTGACAGAGATATAGACCGACACAGAGATACAGTGACACAGAGATACAGTGACAAATATCATTACAGTTAGATACATTGAATAGATGAAAATAAGTGACCAGTGGGCATATCAATAAATAGATTGTCCAGGCAGGAAGAGAGATAGATCGATAGATAGATAGTATAAAAAGAAGACTTGCATCAAGGATTTCAAAATGTTTCAGTACAGCTATTTTAAGTGTGACATAGCTTTGTTGGTGTGTCACATCATTGTACTCAGTGGTGTATCTTGGTGTTGTGCTGCCCTAGGCAGACAAATTTTGGGCACCCCCCCTACCCACGATGCACACCCATGACATGACCCATAACCCACGTTACACACCAAGGACATGCCCCATCACCCCATTTACATGCCTCTATCACCCCATTACATACACATTGCCATTATTATTTGCCCATAATATTCCCCAGATAAATTGCCCAATAATATTCAAGTCTTATTTGCCATTAATAAGTCACAGCCAATTTCCCCAATAATATGCCAGTATTTGCCATTTAATCAGCCCCTGCCAATTTGCCCAATATTATGCCAGCATAATTTGCCTTTAATATTCCCCAGCCAATTTGCCCAATAATATGCCAGTGTTATTCTGCCATTTACCGGTAATATGCCCCAGCCAATTTGCCCAATAATATGTTAGTGTTATTTGCCATTAATAAGCCCCAGCCAATTTGCCCAATAATATTCCAGTGTTATTTGCCATTTAATATGCCCCTGCCAATTTGCCCAATAATATGCCAGTGTTATTTGACATTTATTATGCCCCTGACAATTTTCCCAACAATATGCCAGTGTTATTTGCCATTTAATATGCCCCTGCCAATTTGCCCAACAATATGCCAGTGTTATTTGCCATTTAATATGCCCCTGTCAATTTGCCCAACAATATGCCAGTGTTATTTGCCATTTAATATGTCCCTGCCAATTTGCCCAAAGATATGCCAGTGTTATTTGCCATTTAATATGCCCCTGCCAATTTCCCCAATAATATGCCAGTGTTATTTGACATTTAATATGCCCCTGCCAATTTGCCCAATAATATGCCAGTGTTATTTGCTATTTAATATGCCCCTGACAATTTGCCCAACAATATGGCAGTGTTATTTGCCATTTAATATGACCCTGCTAATTTGCCCAATAATATGCCAGTGTTATTTGCCATTTTATATCCCGCAGCCAATTTGCCCAATAATATGCCAGTGTTATTTGACATTTATTATGCCCCTGACAATTTTCCCAACAATATGCCAGTGTTATTTGCCATTTAATATGTCCCTGCCAATTTGCCCAACAACATGCCAGTGTTATTTGCCATTTAATATGCCCCTGTCAATTTGCCCAACAATATGCCAGTGTTATTTGCCATTTAATATGCTCCTGCCAATTTGCCCAAAGATATGCCAGTGTTATTTGCCATTTAATATGCCCCTGCCAATTTCCCCAATAATATGCCAGTGTTATTTGACATTTAATATGCCCCTGCCAATTTTCCCAATAATATGCCAGTGTTATTTGCATTGCCCCCCATCTCCCTAGCACTTACATTTTCCCTGGTGGTTAGTGGCAGGCAGCATGGTCTCCTCCATGCTGCCTGTTCGGCTCCCAGGCGGTTGTGCCGACAGGTCACGTGACCCGGCGCGCATATGACGTCAGACTGTTTTTTTTTTGTTTTTTTTCAGTGCTGGGGGGCGGCATTTGCTGCCCTAGGCATCCGCCCAGGATGCCTCACGGTAAATACAGCACTGATTGTACTGCGACATATTCTGTGCAGGAGAGTCCTGTTTGAAATAAAGTTATATATCTATTTCTCTTTAGAATGTAAGTGAATAAATTACATCACAACTGAGAAGCAGTTCAAATAGTTTATATTTTTTGTCCGTTAATTTGTTTTGAGATTGACATTCTATAAGTCAGAACTTCACAATGTGACAGCGGATAACAGAGCTTTATAAATGTCCCTGTCAGCCATACATTAAAACACTGCTGTTACAAATAGCCTTGCAAGGTTTAGGAGACTGTACTGTAATGTAAATGTTACAGAAAATGATGCAATTTAGAAATAAAATGGAAACATTTGGGTAATTTGGCTCAATGTTTAACAAAAAAATACACAATTATCCTTGTAGGACACTATTCAATGAGGGAACATGATATCATGTTCTATAAATAATAATAATAATAAAAGTGTTTAACAAGGAAAGGTACATTGAGCTATAGTCGTATTTTCAATAATATGTGGTATAATCAGAAGAGTTGTTTGCGTATAGTTTTGTTAAACCAAAAGACCTTGAACCTGTGGCCACATTTCACATGCCTGACCACTGTATGTTTAAGAAAATACCTATGGGTCTATTCACTAAAATACAACTCTGGAGACAACCGAATTTGACTTACAAAAAAAAACAAAAAACAGGCTTGAATCTTCCCCATTGATCAGTGCTATTTTTGAGATTACTCAGTTACTTACAAGTGTCATGTTACTGATCCCGGTGTCATTCACTAAGGCCTTTGCATGTGACATTTCAAGGCAAGAGGAGAGTTGTTACATCTCTCAGTGTTCTGTACATCAACCTGTGGTGCCTGCGCAGTATGCTGCACATACGCACAATGCTAATCGGGACTAAAATATCGAGGTCCTGAATCAAGCAGTCCCACCAAATTCTACCACCAGAAAGCGGGAGAGAAGTAGAGCTCGGCAGGACACCGTACAGAGCCTCAGATCCTGGACTATAAATGAAAGCAGATCTGGACTGTCAAAAGGCATGCTTGTATAAATATGTATAAATACGGATTGCAAGCTTGTAGGAGATGATACCTTTTTTCTTTATTTTATAAACTCAGCATGACAGGTATCTTCTGGCGCCCATTAACCATACGAGATTAACCCTATTTTTCAACAAAGCTTTTTGTATTTCCATATGATAATTAATTACAAAAACCACAGATGTTTTCAAAGATCAATTCGTGGTTTCATAAACGGTTTCATTCTTTTTATGATAGCACCAGTGCCCTGTAACAAAAACCTTAAACGCAAACAATTAAACATTTCTTATAATGTATTCATGTGGTCTATTTTTAGACCTATTAACTGCAGGATGTCTGTGCTGCAGAGGCAACTGTCAACCAAGAATGCCTGTGGCAAATCAAGTGTGATGACCTGTCTATTCACACTTTGGCATCTGGTGTGGGCCCCTTTGAACACGACTGTCTGTTAAGACTCATAATAAATGCACCTGACACAATGTTCATCATTGTGCAGCCAGCAAGTTTTGGTCTATTCACAATTTTGGGGAAGAATAAAAAGGAACTATTGCACATGCATTTGTGGGTGCAAATTTGGATCCGCAAGGTCCTTGAAATCTGTGCCATAGGCCACTTACTGTGTCAAAAACTGCAAGATACAGTTTCTGTATTAGTTGTTGAATATACACTATTAGTATTGTTTATTGAATTTCTAAAGCTAGTATAATTAGAGGAATCGAGGTAAGATTTTTTTTTTAAATGCTGGTAAATGATGAAGGATGCAGACTGCTTGACTGATGGAGAAACTCTTTGCTTTTAATTAATCTGTTTTTTGATTACCCAGGCATAGTAGCCCACCTGGGCATTTGATAAAATAAATTACATATGTGGTCTGACATTTTATCCTTGTTCTTATGAACTCTTTCTCTGCCATTATGACAACATTTTCCACTCACAGTGATGTTACAGGAAATATTGTAATATTAGCAGTTATAGCAGCCTGGTTTCAAATGACTGAAAAAAATAGATTTTTGATAATATATTATATTTATTCTGCAAACCAACAAATCTCTAAGATATTTACCCCTGGTATAAGGAAATGTTTGATTCACCTCAAACACCTTCTCCAATATGTTGTAAATCATGCCAATGACTTTTAACATTAGGTTGAATGAACTACTGACTAACAGTGGTATGGTTAGTAACAAAGACACAGCTGCTTCATTTTTGCAGGTGTGACATTGTTATTTAATCTTTCCTGAGTCTTGATAAGAACCCTACCATAACCTCTCTATACTAATCATCTGTGTTCAGAGGTAAGTTTTTTTTTTTTAGTTCTAATCATTTATGAATAAGTAAAGTACTTTATTAGTGTTGGAAGGTAGGAAATATTTGCTCTTAGAATAGTGTATTTGTCAGTGGACTAACAGTTGATATTAGTAGAAAAAAAGCCTTTGTTTAATCTAATTTGAACATCCAAATATACAATCCGTACATAACTGTAGGAAGATGTGAACTTTATGGAATTTTATCAACTGTTTAACTAGTTGATAAAAGTGATGAAGTCCTGTTCATGTCCGTGTCAAATCAACAAAAAACAATGAATCTAAGAGCACAATCTGGGAACAATTTCAAAACTATTTTGAAATTATTCTGAAGCAATTCCAAAATATTTTTTACATTTTTTTGGAGCAATTTAAGAATAATTTAGGAACATTTCTAAAACAACCTTGGAAAAGTTTAGGAAACTATTTGGAAACAATTTGGGAACAATTCTAGAACCATTTTGGAATAAAGTTTAAAAAATTCAGAAACAATTTGGGAACAGTATGAAAAATATTTTGTTCCCAAAATATATAAGAATTAGTCCCAAATTGTTTCAGTTTGGAAAAACAAATGGAAAATGTTAGAACATTTTTTGAATGAATTCAGAAAAAGTCAGAAACCCATTTAAGAACATTTCTGAAAAGATTTTTGAAAAATTAAAAAGATTTTGAAACCAGTTTGGGAACAATTCCACCCAAAAATTTTGAGAAGAATTCAGGAACTGTTTTTGAAGAATTCTGGGGCAATTCAGGAAAATTTTACAGAAATTCACAAACAATTTGGTAAGAATTCCAAAGCATTTTAGGAGTGATAACTAAAATAATGTAATTGGAAAATGAAAAAAAATGTAATTAAATAATAATTTGAAACAATCTCAAAACAATTTGTCAACAATTAGGGAATAACTTGGGAAGAATCACAAATCAATTCAGAAACAATAACCTAAAACTATTTTGAAACAATTGAAAAAACATTGGAAATAATTATGAATCATTCAGAATTAGTTTGGGAATCATTCAGAATTAGTTTGGGAACAATTATAAAGGAAAAAAAATGTTTCTGGATTATTCCAAATGTCAGTATTATTCCAAAATCCTTCCCAATGATCCCAAATTATTTCCAACCAATTTCAGAAGTATACCCAAATTATTCCAAAATTGTTGCCAATTGTTTGAGGAATAACAACAACATAATTTGTAAAAAAGCAAATTGTGAAACAATTCAGTCACACTTTGGGAAAAATTACAAAAATATTTGGGAACAATTCAGGAATAATTTGGGAACCATTCTGAATCAATTTTGCAACAATTTAGGTATAATTCTGAAACAATTAGGGAATAATTCATAAACAGTTTAGGGACAATTTTGGAATAAAGAGGGAACAAATGCAAAACAATTTGGAAACAATTCTGAAACAATTTGAGAAGAAATCTGAAACAATTTATGAACCAAACAACAATTTTGGAAAAATTAAATTGAAAAACTTTTTGAGAACAATTTTGGAAAAAAAAATTGTTCCCAAATTGTTTCTGAATTATTCCAAACTTCATCCCGTATCCTTCCAAAATCCTTCCCAAATGATCCCAAATTATTCCAAACGTATTTCAGAATCATCCCCAAATTATTCCAATATTGTTGCCAATTGTTTTGGGAACAAATACAACACAATTTGTACAAAAAAATTAATTGTGAAACAATTCAAGAACATGAAAAATGACAAAAATATTTGGGAAGAATTCAGGAATAATTTGGGAGCAATTTGGGAAAAATTGTGAATCAATTTGGCAACAATTGAAGTACAATTCTGAAACAGTTAGGGGATAGTTCATAAACAGTTCAAGGACAATTTTGGAACAAAGAGGGAACAATTTGGGAACAATTCATGAACATTTGATAAATAATTATGATAAAATCTTCACAACAATTCACAAATATTTAGAAGCAGTTTGTGAACAATTATGGAACAATCCCCAGAACAATTCTGAAACAATTATGAAGCAATTCTAAAACAATTTGAAAACAATTCCAAAAATAATTTGGAAACAATTTGAAAGCAAGTCAAAGGCAATTTAAGAGCAATTCAGGAATAATTTGGGAAAAATTAAGGAACGATTCTGAAAACAATTAAGGCTCAATTGTTTTGCGTTTATTTACAAATTGTTTCTAGTTTTTGTTCCCAAAATTTTTTGGAATGCTACCAAAATTGTTTATGAATTGCTGCCAAAATGTCCCCAAATTAGCACAGCTCAATGCTCGTTTTTTTTTTTTTTTTTTTTTTTTTTTCGGACTATAACTTTTCTTCCTCATTCAATGTCCACTTTAGTATAACTCCTTTAGTTGCTTAACATTATGTGGATATGAAGGAGGAGGACGATCCATATTTATATTACTGATACTTTAATTGTATGTAAAGTCTTAGTGTGTTAATGTATTCGTATTGTCTAAATTTTTTATTTTTATAATAAAAAAAAAGGATATATAAAAAAAAAATGTCCCCAAATTATCTTTGAATTCCAAATTGTTTTGGAATTGTCCCTAAATTATTCCCATATTGCTCCCAAATGGTTTGTTACTATTCTCAAATTGTTTCAGAATCCTGAAATTATTTCCAAAGCTATAAAATTGTTTGCAAATTATTTTGGAATTACTTTTACATTTCTTGGAATGGTTTCCATTTTTTTTAAATTTTACCCAGTAATCCTGGATAATTCCCATTTTTTTAAATTGTTTTGGGTAATTGTTTCCAAATTGTTGTTTTTTTTTTTTTTTAACTCTTCCCAAGTTGTTCCAGAATTGTTGCCAAATTGTTCCCAAATTTTTGGGAATTGTTCCAAAAATGATTCCTAAATTATAGATACAGTACCGCTTTTACAATGTATTATAACGTCATTGTTACGGTATTGTCCCCTTGTAATGAACCTTATTTTTGAAGGATAGTAAGAAGGGAAAATAGTTGTATCTTGTATAAACATATATATATATGTAATACTAAATTATAGTAAAACATAAATATAAAATATATACAAACTTACATAGTGAGACAAAGTGCAGTGAATATCTAAAAAGTCAGGGTAGTGCACTAAACTTAGTGCTGATGATAATCTCGAAGCTATCCTGCTTATACATAAAGCTGAATAAGGGGCTAGATACTAAGCAATCTGAAAGTCAGCAGGGCAGAGAAGAGTTCCAGAATGACTTCATCTCATGCTGAAGCCAATTATAGTAGTCCTGTTACTCAGCTGTAGCAGGAAAAATTTGTATCCACATGAATGCCATATATAGAAAAAACTATTTGTATCTGTACTTTGTTCCCTCAATACACATGTATTGCTGGCTTCCCAATGTAAAATAGGTGGTTTATTATAGTGTTCAGTGGTATAAAATAAAGCAAGTAGATATTGCCAGAAGTAACATGGTATCTGTGTTGCTATGATAGTTATATATAATAGCGTGGCATTCACTATATCATAAAAATAATACTCCACCACATATATTAATGTCGTTGGAGTTAAGCCTCCTATAACTGTTTAACACAGATAACGTGTTCCAATTTAAAAGATGCTGACAAGGTAATATCAGCTCTCCATGGTTCCATAATGTCAATTCAGAAACAAAAAGATTAGATCCTAAGTTCAGAGTCAAAGGACCGGGCAGGAGCCTGGGAGTGTCAGCAGAAGCTGCGTGATACAATATGTTGATAATAATTATGAGCGCTGCTTCTCAACAGTTACACTGATCCACACACAAACAATGTATACTGGACCACAGTCTTGTATGGCAGTGGTGCTGGCAAGCAGAATACTTGATTTTGTGGAGTCCGAAGGAATGCAAAAAGTAAATCTGATGGACTCGTGGATTCTAGTATTCAGAGCATATTAGCCAATAACCTTACGCGTTCAGAAAAGTCAGACAGTTAAATGTAATTGTGGCAGATAGTTTGGATTGGCGGCAGTAGCTAGGTACCTCCATGCAAAACAAGTAGAAACACCTTACTTATTCCAAAACAATTACAGGAATAATTTGGCAATAATTTTGGAACAACTTGGGAAGAATTATAAAACATTTTGGAACCAATAACCCAAAACAGTTCGGCAACAATAGCAAATATTGTTGTTAATAACTCAGGATAAGTTGGGAACAATTCAGAAATAAATTGGCAACAATTCCAAAATATTTCAAAAGCAACTCCAAAATAATTTGGAAACATTTTGAAAGAATTGCAGAAAAAAAATGGTATCAATTTACAAACAATTTGGGAACAACTACAAAACTAGTCAGAACAATTTGAGAACAATTTGGAAGAATTTAGTGACAATTTGGAAACAATTCAAAAGCAATTAACGAAAAATTTGGAAACTACTTGGAAACAATAACTTGAAAGAATTTGGAAAAACTTTCAAATCTATTTGGGAACGATGCAAAATAGTTTGGAAACAATATGGAAATAAATATGGAAATAAATCCAAAACGGTTTAGAGACAATTTAAATATATTTTGGGAAGACTTCCTGAATAATTTAGAAACAATTACAAAATAATTTGGGAACATTCAATAACAATTTGAAAACACTTTCAATTGGGACCAATTTTCGACACCAGTGCCACCACACTGATGAAGCCTATGATAGGCAAAAATGTACGCTGTGTTGCTGTGTTCCTTGTGTAGAGGAGGCTTACCATGCATTTTGAATCTGGACTGCCTTTACACATGGGATTAGACTGACATGTTAATGGAAAGATCTCCTCTGCAATGGGAACAGTGAGCACATGGAATGGTTAATGCCCCTTTCTAGTAGGTAACATTCCTTAGGAAATGCTATTTAAGTTCATTCTCAGTGAGCTGTGATTCCCACTTCTTTTGTCTTTTGAACAATTTGGAAATAATTCTGAGACAATTGAGAACAATTTGGGAACAATAACCCTAAAAATTATTGGAAACAATTAAAAAATCATTCGGAAACAATTCCAAAACAATTATGGAGCAATTGAAAATCTGGAACAGGTTGGGAATAATGTGTGATCTACTGGAGAATAATACGGGAAGCATTTTGGGATAATTCAGAAACAATTTGGGAATAATTCCAAAACAGTTATGGAACTATTCCACATAAATTTAAGAACAATGTGGAAGCAAGTCCAAGACAATTTGAGAACAATTCAGGAGCAGTATGGAAACAATTAGGTAACAATTTCGAAAACAATTAAGGATCAATTCTGAAACAATATGGAAATAATTTGGGAACAATTCTGGAACACGTATTGTAATCGCAAGACCGGAAAGCGTGACATGTGTACTCATGATGTCATTCGATGTCTGCTTCCTGTTTTAAACAGTGTCTAGCTGCTATGGAGTTTCCTCACCAGGTGTAAATGTTTATTGTATTTTTTTTTTTACATGTGTCTGTTTTTTTTCTGTGCTTGCCTTTATGCTTCAGTGTGTCTTGACTTAATAAATAACTGATTAAGCTACAATCTAAAGCACAACATTTTTGACTATGTATTGCCTCAGTTTAAAGACTGTATGTTGCAGGTGAGCTTTATATAGCTAGTGAACTGAACAGAATGAAGTAAAGAATTTATTCCACAGTTCTAAAAATAGTCTACGATGAGACACAGTTCCGCAGATGCACAAATTGAAGTGACACTACACATATTCAAAAGGGCAACATAAATATAGGCAAACAATAGCCGATAAAATCTAAGTTTAACCAGGACTCCGTTCACACAACAGCAGACAATATCTGACTTGAAGGTATTGGATTTTTTTTTCAACATGTTTAATATTTCAGGCCACTGTTGAATCTGCAGCACCCAGAAGATCACTTGAATAACAATCTCGCTTTCAAGACTCACCCAATATCCTCATTACAGCAAAAAGGTCAAATATAAATGAACCAAGAAGACCACACAGCCTATGTTTTATGTATTATCCCAT
Organism: Pelodytes ibericus; assembly: GCA_036172795.1. Lineage (NCBI taxonomy): Eukaryota > Metazoa > Chordata > Amphibia > Anura > Pelodytidae > Pelodytes > Pelodytes ibericus. The sequence continues at coordinate 198,369,664 of CM069859.1, forward strand.
ACATGACAGAATTTTACCCTCTAGATTTCTCAATGTTTTAATGATCCTTTCTGTTAAAAAAAAAAAAAAAAAAAGGAAACTTTAAGGCAATGAAACTAGTGCAAAACATGTAGATATTATTTTTCTTGTAATGGTTACATTTGTTAAGATAGCAAAAATAATGTCTTCTTATGTGTTGGATAGGAAGCCAAACTGAAACAATGTCAGAGGTTTTCTTTGTAGGAACATAATATGGAACACTAGAAATAGCTTGATGTAGATCAAAGTAATACCGGTGTACTATTTTGTACTTCACACTTTATGAAACTTGACACAGAACTTTATAAAACACTTTCCTGTAAATGAAAGCAAAGTCAGAACAGTATTTTCTATGTACATATTATATATTCACAAAAGTAATATCAAAACTCTCGAACAAGAAACATCCTTCCACATTCCTTTAAAGGCAATGTGTAGACTGTTATTTAAACTACGATATCAATGATGTTACTTTCTGTAGAATCCAGAGAATATACACCATACCTCCATTTTTAACTTGAAGTGCTGATAGCCAAGCCACCCCAACAGTAGTCTTCTCAACAAGCAGTAGAAATATCTGCATCCTAGAAGTGTACATTTTGATGGCAAATTTTGATTTAGTTTTAATCATAGTCATATGACTAAAATGCCATTTCCGTTTAGTCGTATTTCAGTCATCTGAATTGTTTTAGTCTAGTTTTAGTCTGCTAAATCTCCAGTAGATTTTAGTTGACTAAATCTAAATTAGTGAGGTAGAGAGCAGTCTGAGTAGGCTGTTACATAGTGTTAAGTTAATTTGCTAGAGAGATGGGAAGAGAAAGACTCACATGAAAGTAGCAGGCGAATCAGATGGAGGAGTATCCTCTTCCTGTGCAGTTTGCATGGCACAGGGAGCCTGTGTCTCAGCCAATCCAGCTGCAGATACAGTCAAGGGTCTGGGCTTTGGCATAAATCCAAGGGAACCAGAACCAGAAGTCCAAATAGGTAAATCCCTCCCTAACATTTTAGTCACATTTTCGTTAGTCGACGGAAATTGCAATGGATTTTACCCATAGTTTTAGTCCTATTAACTTAGTTTTATTTAGTTATGGTTTAGTTTTAGTCTCTGAATACATGCAGTTGACGAAAACTACGATGAATATGTTTAGTCAACGGAATATCCACAGCATCCTACCGCCGACTCTACAGATCGTCGCTGGAGATTTCATTACGGGACACTTCATCGCTAAAGGTAAGTATTTTACCGATTTTAGTTTGTTTAGAATTAGGGTTTAGGGGGTTAGAATTAGGTTTAGTGTTTAGTGTTAGGGGTTAATTTTACTATTAGGGGTCGGGGGTTAGTATTAGGGTTAGTATTAGGGTTTAGGGGGTTAATTTTAGTATTAGGGGGTCAGGGTTAGGGTTAGGGTTTTACAAACACGTTCATATCATATTTCCCCTTCCCAGCAGTGCTCGCTGCATGGGAGGGAGTATCCATTTCATCTAACTCTTAGGGAGAAGTATTCCTGCAGCTTGCGGTCTAAGCACTCCCACGCGTATGAGGTTTTATTCCCTCTGCGCATTGACCATGATGCTCCCTCCCCATGCAGCGAGTGCTGCTGGAGAGGAAATATGGTAAGAAAGCGTTGTTTTCATTTAAAAAAAAAAATCACACTACCAAATTTAGGTAAATAAAAGCTTTTATTTTATTTAATGTAGAAAAAAGGACTACCATTGTCCTTTAAAGATTATTATATATTAATTACATATTAATCTGGCAGAGCATAGCAAACTGATACACAAGTAGGTCACCATCTACAATGCTGGATTTACATTCAGTGCTGTATTTACCCCGAGGCATCCTAGGCGGATGCCTAGGGCTGCAAATTTTGGGGGGCGGCAGCGCCCCCCAGCACTGAAAAATTGTAAAAAAAAAATTAAAAAAAACCCCCAAAAAACCTGGCCCTTTAAAAAAAAAAGGGAAAGATCCCCCTCACCATCGCTCTGCCTGCCAGGCTGCACGGGGAGCCGAACAGGCAGCACAGAGAAACCTCCGTGCTGCCTGTTCAGCTCCCCGTGCAGTGTGACACGGAAGTGCCGACAGTCAAGTGACGGGCGCGCTGACGTCATACGCGCGCCCGGTCACGTGACCTGTCGGCACAATCGCCGGGGAGCCGAACAGGCAGCATTGAGGGATCATGCTGCCTGCCACTAGCCACCAGGGAAAGGTAAGTGCTGATGGGAGTCAGAGTGTGTGTGATGGGAGACAGTGTGTGTGACTGAGTGTGATGGGAGTCAGAGTGTGTGTGATGGGAGTCAGTGTGTGTGACTGAGTGTGATGGGAGTAGGGGTGTGTGACTGAGTGTGATGGGAGTAGGAGTGTGTGTGTGATGGGAGTATGAGCTTGATGTGAGTCTGAATGTTACGTGTGATGTGGGGTCATGAAATGGAGGTGATGGGGCATGTCTTAGGTGTGTAACGTGGGTGTGCAGCTTGGGCAGGGGGGTGCCCGGATTTTGTCTGCCTAGGGCAGCACAAAATCAAGATACACCACTGTTTACATTACACACTGAGAACAAAACATCTTCCGGAATATGCTTAAAACACAAATGTTGTGGACGACACATTGGTGAAATGTTAGCAAGATGTGTCCAAAAATGCTTTGCATGAGAAAATGAGTGGGTTTCGGACACATCTTTGTGCCGTAAGTCTAAAGGGGGTGAGTATGCTTGTAGCTCCCAGAAAACAGTGTGAACTTCATGGTTTTCTCTTCATGCTGGTTGATTTATAGTCCAAGGAAGGTATAAATTAGATACAGATAAAACTTTAGTATAGCAGACAGAAAGGCACAAAACATTATCCCTTAATGACATTATACCTTCCAATATTGTAGCATTGGGTGTCCAGAAGTATGCCAATATATGTATATGCACCAGAAACAGTAGAACAGTACATGCCTTACCGTTTTATCCATCTCTGTTGTAGACATCTGTATCCATTTACATGTGCTTTGCAGATCTTGAAGTCCATTGTATTTTGGGAGAAGTAACAGCATAGCTACTAAAAGTCCCTTTTAATCTGTTTTCTGAATTAGGACCAGTAATATTGTAGGTTCTGGACGCCGATTCTAGGCTGAGGAAGAAAACTAAACATGCTCCTGCTGGCGTCCCCTTGTTTTTTAAAGCTACCTGGCCAGGTTTAACCCCTTAAGGACAGAGCCTTTGAAACATTTTTGTCCTTTCTGGACAATGGCTATTTTAACATTTCTGTGCTGTTTGTGTTTAGCAGTAATTTTCTTCTTCGTCATTTGCTGTACCCACACATATTATATATTGTTTTTATCGGGACAAAAAGGGCTTTCTATGGATGCCATATTTTTGATCATATCTTATCATATTATTAAAAAAAAATAATAAAATATGGTAAAAAAAAAAAAAATACACAAATTTCTTTGTTTTTATTTGAAACAACTTCTCCTCATCGACAATAGCGAACGAAAAAACATGCTAAATAGATTCTACTATTTCTCCTGAGTACAGGGATACCACCCATGCATAGGTTTGTTGGGTTGTTTGGGGGCTAAAATGCCAAATTTGTGAGGTGCAGTTTTTTGTTTTCCAACTTGAAATTTTTACATGCAGACAGCCTGCACCCATGTCCCATTTGGGACATATTTGAAACCAGCCAGTGTATTTTACCCCATCAACCCATATATTTTTTAAAAGTAGACACCCTAGGCTATCTCAAATGGTGGTATTTTAACACTTTCCATGCACTATTTCTACCACCAGCCTTTGTCAAAGTTTGTGGTAGTAATTTTTTTGTGTTTTTTTTTCACAAACCTTGTACTTCAGACATAAATTTACAGATTTTGGTATGTGTCACTGCCAAATAACACCCCAATAAGTGTTCAGCAAGATCTCTTGAGTACAGGGATACCACCCATGCATAGGTTTGTTGGGTTGTTTGGGGGCTAAAAGGGCCACATTGTGAAGGTGCGCATTTTCAACTTGGAATATTGACGTGTAGCCAGCCTGAGCCCATCTTTCATTTGGGACTTTTTTTTAAAGTAGGACAGTGTATTTTACCCCAAAAAGTATATATTTTGTAAAAGTAGACACCCTAGGCTATTTTAAATGGTGTTATTTTAACACTTTCCATGCACCAATTCTACCACCAGCCTTTGTCAAAGTTTGTGGTAGTCATTTTATTGTGTATTTTTTCCCACATACATTGTACTTTAGACACAAATTCACATATTTCGGTATGTGTCACTGACAAACAATACCACAATATATGTTCAGCAACATCTCCCGAGCACAGGGATACCACCCATGCATAGCTTTGTCAGCTTTGTTGGGTGTTGAAAGGCTACATTTGAGAGGTGCGCTTTTTGATTTTCAAACTTGGAATTTGAACATGTAGAGCAAGGAAGGGGTTAATAGCTCTTATAAGAGCCTTTGTAGTACTGTACAAAAAAATTAACCCCTAAAAATGCACAGACAAGAAAAAAATTTCTGCTGTGCAGTGATCAGTGGCAGGGAAGGGGTTAATACACTACACTATACAAAGGGTATGGCTTTTATAAAAGCCCTTGGGACTCACAATTTTTTTAACATTTTATTTAATTTATTACAATTAAAAAATTTTGTTATACAGATCTGTCTCTTTCCCTCACTAAAACTCAAGTGAGGAGAGGGAGGCAGATCCATATGGGTCAGAACAATATTTACCAATATTGATCGAACCAGACGAATGGTGATGCTCATCTGAGAAATCACCAAACCACCTTTGCCACTGATCGGCTGTTACTGATCGCTATACACGTGTTCAGACAGCTTCAAAAGGAATACACGTAATCCCCTAGTGGGTATAATTAACCCCTAGCGAGTCTGACAAAAAAAATGCTGATAGCAAAAAAAAAATCCTTCTGCGACTAGATTGCTCCATATGCGCTGCTTAGGCAGTGACCATATGCACTGCTTAGGCAGTGACCATATGTGCTGCTTAGGAAGTGATATACGGCAAGGAAGGGGTTAATAGCTCTTATTTAAAAAAAAAATTACGTTAAACGTAGTCCCCTAGCGGGTATAATTAACACGTGACGGGTGTAATAAAAAAGTTTTAAAAAAATTAAAAATGCTTCTGCAGCAAGATTGCTGCATTTGCGTCAGATCTCTGCTTAGGCAGTGATCTACAGCAAGAAAGGGGTTAGTCTCTCTTAAAAGAGCTTTTTTTTATACTGTAATGAATTACAGTAAAAAAAATTAACCCCTAAAAAATGCACAGACAGCAAAAAATGTGCTGCTGTGTATGATCACTGCGTACACAGCGATCAATGGCAGGGAAGGGGTTAAATGGCTTTTATAAAAGCCCTTGGTGTTTAAAATTTTATTAAATATTTGTTTTATTATTTTATTTTATTTTTTTACTTTATCTGATCTGTCTCTCTCCCTTACTATAACTAGTAAGGTGAGGGAGGCAGATCAATACTTGTCAAAGGCAATATTTGCTAATATTGCCTTTGACAGTATGATAAGTGCTCATCAGAGCACTTATCATACATGCCTGCACACAGATCACATAGATCTGTTGTGCCGGCATCGATTGGCTCCCCCTAGAGCATCGGAAGTGAAATACTTTCACTTCCGATGCTCTTGCCATTAGAAGGGAAGCGCTGCCTGTATAGGCAGCGTTCCCTTCTACTGAGCCGATGGGGTCGCTCAGGAGAGCGACCACCATCGGCTCTGGGGAGCAGAACGGTGTTGTTAAGTGCCTCGCTGGCGAGGCACTTTAACAACACCGGAGATGCTTAGAAAGCGAACGATCGTTCGCTTTCTAAGCACATGTGTGCAGCCGGCGCAGCCATTTTTAAATGGCTGCTACGATCACTCCGTGGAGTGATCGTAGCGCGCCCCTGCACTTTTGGGGGGTGTTGCACAATGCCTCTACCTAGAGGCATTGTAGCAACACCGTTAGAGTAAAGAAAGCGACCGCTGGTCGCTTTCTTTACTCAGTTTAGTGCATGACGTGCCAGGCACGTCAGCTGTCGGCAAGTCCTCGATTTGCCGTGACGTGCCTGGCACGTCATCTGTCGTTAAGGGGTTAAACCTTTTCCCTTCAGCACACTCTGCAGTGGGAATGAGGTGGGTAAGAACTATTTACTTGCTTTTTTCACCTGTTCATTCCTGTGTTCTTGACTCTTGTACTTGTTTCCCTGAGGGGATTTAACTTCCAATAATATCCAGGCGGTTCACTGCATTTCCGCTCTAAAAGATTAATTTTGATATCATTGTGCATTATTTACTGTATTATATATTTATTTTTATATATATATTGTTTGTTTAAGATATTTATTTGTATATTAAAATGTATATTTTATTATTACCTTCATCTGTGTGTTTTTACATAATTTTTATTATCTTGGTATTTATTATTATACTTTACACCATACTGTTAATTATATAGCGCTGTCTTTTCGGATATTCATTTGTACCCTTTCTCTCCAGTGGTGTTCCACTGTGATATTTAAGACTGGCAGTTATTCCCCTTTAATGCAACCTATTTCAAGAACTTCTACTGGAACCTGAGAAGTACATAATACATATTGTACCTTTGGAGTTTGAATTATTAATCAAAAAAGTGAAGAATACACTGTGCCTATATGTGACGGCAACAAAATCAACTAGTGTTCCACTCCTAGTACAGAAAAATAAACAAAGAAAATGTGAAAAAGTGCGCTACTACCAAAAACACTTTACCCTGTGATTACCTTAGTATATAAGGCAATCTTCTCCGTGTATAAATATATATAGTGTCAACAAAAATTCCTTTTATGAGAAAACTCACATATTCCTGAGCAGATTACTGCTCAGTGTAAAGTGCATCCAGGGAGCCCCTCGTAGGGTCAGAAATCCACCAGTATCTCAGGGAGACTTCAATCAGTATTGGATAAGAGAAAACATGGAGAGAATCTCAGGATGGGTACATTTATTGCATAGAAAAAACATAAAATCTTACATTAAAAAAAGAAGCAATCTTAGGTAGAGAAGTTCATAAAATGCAAGTCCAAATGGAAATTGTCCCACAGATGTCCTCCTCCCGCACACAACGTGTTTCGCCTGGCTCCTTAGGCTTTTTCAAGTGTATTTTCTCTTATCTCTTCTCCATATTAATAATTCCCGCTATTTTTGGATATGTGTTCTTCTGCAATATTAGTTTCCTAGTTGAATATCCCACAATACTAATGCCCTAACTGAAGTACTTATTCCCTAGTTGGTTATGCTATGTTACTAGTTTACTAACTGAATATCCTACAATGCTAGTTTCCTCATTGAATGCTCACCATACTAGTTTCCAAGTTTAATATCCTATAATACTAGTTTCCTATTTGAATATCTTACAATACTAGGTTTTCAAGTTGAATATCATACAGTACTAGTTAGCAATAATATCCAAGTAGGAAACTAGTATTGTAGTGTATTAAACATGCAAACTAGTAAACTTGTAAACACAACTCTCACCTGTAGGAGATTCATTTCCACTGTGGTATTTTTTAGTATGTTAATACATATATGAACTTATTTAATACACTTTGTATTGTTCTTTTTGTTATATATGAAAGAACGATACATTTATGTATTCTCTTTGAAGTGTAATTCCTTTATGGAGCTAAATTCAGGACAGAAAAAAAGTCTAGCACAATATAATTCAGATTAAACCTTGAAACACAGTGCAGTTGTAAACAGGTTCATTTTATCTTGACAGTGTTTTAATCAAATGTCATTGAAACGTATGTCACAGGGAACAAATAGAGGTGAAACCAGGTCAAGTGGTAAAAACTCTTACAACGCATGTAATCCAATGCTGTTCTGAACTTATCGTCAAGATATATCAAACAGTTGGAAAAAGTCAACACATTTGAAAAAAATGTATCAGTTTCTTATGTAAACTACTGACGTATCTATGGTAATACACTATATTGACAAAAGTATTGGGACATGCCTCTTAATTACTGAATTCGGACAGGGGAATAAAATCAGGCACCTAGCCGTGCAGTCTGGATTTTAAAAAATGTGTGACAAAAATGGTTTTGTTCTGAAGAGCTCAGTGAATTCAAGCGTGGTACTGTGATAGGATGCCACCTTTCCAATAAATCAGTGTGTGACACTGATGTGCACTAGAGTTGAGGGGACACCTGGATGTTCGGGTTCAGCAGGTTCGGCCGAACTTCGGGAAAAAGTCCGGGTTCGGGCTCGAACTTGACCCTGAACCCGAACCCTATTGAAGTCAATGGGGACACGAACTTTTGGGCACTAAAATATGGATAGGGAAATAACTTCAAAAAACATAAAATACATACAAATTAAAAATACTGTACTATTTAGCACCCAAAACTATTAGAATTTTTCAAAGTGCGCTGTAAGCACAGTATTTGACGGTTCTATTTGACTCTCAGATATGAAGTGCACCGCAAGACGCAAATGTACTATTTAGCACCCAAAACTAATAGAATTTTTCAAAGTGCGCTGTAAGCACAGTATTTGACGGTTCTATTTGACTCTCAGATATGAAGTGCACCGCAAGACGCAAATGTACTATTTAGCACCCAAAACGAATAGAATTTTTCAAAGTGCGCTGCAAGCACAGTATTTGACGGTTCTATTTGACTCTCAGATATGAAGTGCACCGCAAGATGCAAATGTACTATTTAGCACCCAAAACTAATAGAATTTTTCAAAGTGCGCTGTAAGCACAGTATTTGACAGTTCTATTTGACTCTCAGATGTAATACATGTAATTGACCTATTCTTATGAATGGGGACTCTATTTCGGTTTATAGAATAGCAATAGCATTACATGTATTCCATAAACCGAAAGTCTATAAACCGAAAGACATTCGGTTTATAGACTTTCGTTTTATAGAATACATGTAATGCTATTGCTATTCTATAAAAAGAAAGTCTAAAAACAGAATGTCTTTCGGTTTATAGACTTTCGGCTTATGGAATACATGTAATACTATTGGCTTTCTATAAACCGAACTAGAGTCCCCATTCATAAGAATTCTATTGCTATTCTATAAACCAAAAGTCTATAAACCGAATGACTTTCGGTTTATAGACTATCGGTTTATAGCCAAACCTCGAACTCCAACCTGAACATACAGTGAAATGTTCGGGTTCGGGTTAGAGGTACGGACACCGTAATGTTCGGTACGAACCCGAACAGTGCGGTTCGGGTTCGCTCAACACTGATGTGCACTTAAAAAAACAAACAGTCTAACAAAGCGTTGCTAACTTATGCCCTTTCTTGAAGTTTTTACCTGTTAAGATGTTCCGTAAGGAATTTTGTATCACGGCATCGTATATTGTACGTCAATTTTTGTACTGTCTTTTTTTATTGGATATGAAAAATAAAAGACTAACATTTTAAAAAACAAAAAAACGTTAGCGGTAATGCATGATAGGGTGTCTTTTAACTGGCTGTGAAGTAATCCATAAAGGTCAAGTTTCAAACGTTACAGGGCCATTCCTGCATGAAAAAATATGAATATTAAAGATGACACTAAAAAAATTAGTTTGTGAAATTTCATGAAATCAGTGTGTGAAATTTCATCCCTGCTAGATATTCTACGTTCACCTATAAGTGGTGTTATTGGAAAGTGGAAGTGTTTAGGAACAGCAACAACTCAGCCACAAAGAGGAATATCAGGTAACGTCACAGAGCGGGGTCACTGATTGCTGAGGCACATACAAGTTGCCAATTCTCTGTTGATCTCATAGATGAAGAGTTCAAACTTTCCACTGGCATTAATATCAGCACAGAAACTGTGCGGCGGGAGCACATGGAATGGGTTTCAATGGCCGAGCAGCTGTTTTCAAGCCTCACGTTCAATGCCAAGCGTTTAATTGAGTGGTGTAAAGCACACCACCACTGGAATCTAGGCCAGTGGAAACGTGTTTGTGTGGAGTGAGAAATCACTCTTCACTTTTTAGCAGTCTGATGGGTGAGTCTGAGTTTGACAGATGCCAGGAGAACGTTACCTGTCTGACTACTTTGTGCCAACTATAGTTTGGTGGAGAAGAGATAATGGTTTGGGGCTTTTTCAGGGTTTGGACTAGGTCCCTTAGTTCCAGTGAAGGTAAATCTTAATGTATTAGTATACCAAGACATTTTTGACTAGACTATGCTTCGAACTTTGTGCGAAGATTTGGGGGAAGACGCTTTTCTATTCCAGCATGACTGTGCTCCTGTGCACAAAGCAAGTTCCATAAAGACACGGTTGGATGAATTTAGTATGGAAGAACTTTACTGGCCGGACAGAACCGTGATCTCATTCCCATTGAACACCTTTGGGATGAAAGAATATTGTAAGTCAAGTATTCTTGTCCAACATCAGTGCCTGACATTACAAAGGCTCTACTGGATTAATGAGCAAACATTCCCACAGAAACACTCCAAAGCCTTGTGTAAAGTCTTCCCAGAAAAGTGGAAGCTGTTATAGCTGCAAAAGGGGATCAACTACATATTAATGTCTATGAATTTAGAATTCAATGTCATTAAAGTCACTGATGATGTAATGGTCCATATAGTATAGTTCAAGACACATTTTCAAATATAAATCATACAAACTCTGACTTTGTCAAATTGCAATCAATACCACTGTACATGTCATACAATGACCAGGTAGACACACATCCATGCCACTATTACTTTCATTAGTTTAGTTGGGTAGAGAAGTGGTTCTCAGATTTGGGGATTATCCTCTCATGTACGGATCTCAATAACACAAAAATATCACTAAACTTAATGCATTTGTAGAAGTGCCTATTTTAAATATGGGCTTAAGATGGGCCAGTCACATTCCCAAATGTCCACTTTACCGGGAGATTTCATGTGGGTGTGCATATGGAATTACAGGCTCTTTCATGTACACTTTTCAAGTACAGCTTGAAAGCCACTTCATTGGAGCCACTTTGCTTTTTTGCTTCTGCTCTCCTAGGCTCCAGCAAAACACTGTAGAGCTGAGTGGGAGGCTCAATAGCAGCTGCAAATCTAATAGTTGTGAATAATTAAACATATTTAGAATACAGATATTTAATATATTTTAATATATCCATCCATTTTTACAATTTTTTGGAGCTGTAGTGAGCATTAAAAAAGATAGGACACTTTTAGTAATGGTTTTAATGGCAAGAAATTCCAAAGGGGAAAAAGAAAAAGAACAGTGGTGTCATTCAATCACACTCGTGACCCATGTGAGTCTAGGCTTATGAAATGCTTGTCAGTGTTTAGGGATAATGATTGGTGTTTTCTGTAGTCTGTCCACAGCAAACAGTGGGCGATAAAAAGAAAAGAGCTCAAGCCAAGATTAAAAATGACATTATATCCATCATGCACTGTATGTTAGAATAGTTTGAAAGTTGGTATCCCACAGGCCTGTGAAGAAGCCAAGCTTAATCTGGAAAAAAGTATTATTTTAGCAGATTGATGAAAGTTTTTACCCCTTGTGACTTCCTTCAATGTTCTTCATGTCACAGACATTTTCCATTAGTCTTGGCTAAATCTGTATGCTGAGATTTGCTATTTTCTTCATAACTCACTGTAACCTTTTCAGGCTAAATAATGCCTTGCGCTTGTGTTTATTAAAAAGCAGCGGCTCTTTCCCAAATCCTAAATTCCATGTTCTTACCAGCTGGTGGTAAATATTTCATATCTTACACCTTGAATAGACCAAAGTAAAACATTTTTTGGCCTTATATTGTGTTAAACACTATTTGCTTCAGTTGAAGAGCCTTTCGTATTCTAGTGTTGCAAATAAACACACAGTCTGAGTCACTTCATCTAAAGCACCTCGGCAGGAGCTTGCCTACAGGTGCGAAAAAGATTTGTTTCCCTAGAATTAATGAAATGCCTTCCGTAGCACTCAGAGAGTTTATGCAACATTGGGGACAATTATCTAACACCTATGGCAGCCTATAATCTGATAAGCAATTATCCCTGGGCATTGTTAAGTAGCAGTGAACTATAAATTGCTTTTCCTTTCAATAGTGGAAATAAATGTATCTACTGTGTGGTCATCCAACATTCGGCCCTGAAATCAGTGCAGCCCAACTCACCTAACGACATTGTTTTACATTGGCTCTATAAATATTCAATTTTGTTGCATAAAGTTAATTTGAACAGTTTTTAGACTGCTTTTGTATTAGAGCTAAATAGATTTTTTTTTTTTTCAGGCTCACCAGTGCGTTAAATCAGTTTTTTAATGTGGAAGGGCCACATACCATGCAGACGTTGAGGTTGGGGAGCCAGATGTTCTTAATTTTATGAGGTAATACAGTTGAGCTCTACAAAACCATCCACCAGTTGTACACTGCAAATAAACAAATATTGTTTGTACAATATGTATGTGGCACATGTAACTAAATATCCCCAGCACTGGGGGGGAAGGGGGGGGGGGCAATGACCGGCGGATGACAAACCAGGCATTCGGGAGAAGCACCTGTATCTGATCTACTGAATTGCATTCTTTGATCCGTTAGTTGTTTTAGTTATCAAATGTATTTTTTTTTTGTTTTTGAACAAACATGGAGCAAAAACTTTACTTGATAGAATTTATATTAAAATACTTCCTTGTAAGTGTTGAATGTGATAAATGTTCACAGGTTGAAATGAACATCCACCTTGTTGTAACGTTGGAATAAATATTATTTGATTTGTCCATTACGCTATGTCCTGTAAGTGTTTCTTTTAGGGCCTCTAAATTAAGTAACTAAATATGTATATATATATATATATATATATATATATATATATATATATATATATACACACCTCCCAAGTGTCCCTATTTAGGAGGAACATTCACTATTTTTGCCCCAAATCCCTCTGTCCCTATTTCGTCCTTTGATGTCCCTAGTTTCTAGGAGCTCAGAATTAGACGTGTGTGTGAGTGTATCACAGAGCTCGAAAACAATAAAATAGGAGTGGAGTTGAGCGGACACCTGGATGTTCGGGTTCGGCGGGTTCGGCCGAACTTCGGAAAAAAGTCCAGGTTCGGGGTCGTACTTGACCCCAAACCCGAACCCCATTGAAGTCAATGGGGACCCGAACTTTTGGCTACTAAAATGCCTCTAAAAAAGTCCTGGAAAGGGCTAGAGGGCTGCAAAATGAAGTAAAATGTGGGTAAGAGTGTCCCCATTAATACGAATAGGTCAATTGACCTATTTGTGTGAATGGGGACTCTATTTCGGTTTATAGAAAGCCAATAGATATGTAATGCTATTGGCTTTCTATAACCCGAAATAGAGTCCCCATTCATAAGAATAGGTCAATTGACCTATTCTTATGAATGGGGACTCTATTTCAGCTTATAGAAAGCCAATAGCATTACATGTATTCCATAAACCGAAAGTCTATAAACCGAAAGACATTCGGTTTATAGACTTTCGGTTTATGGAATACATGTAATGCTATTGCTATTCTATAAACCGAAAGTCTATAAACCGAATGTCTTTCGGTTTTTAGACTTTCGGTTTATAGCCGAACCCCGAACTCCAACACGAACATAGAGTGGAATGTACGTGTTCAGGTCCGGGGTCTGAATACCGTAATGTTTGGTACGAACCTGAACAGTGCGGTTCGGGTTCGCTCAACACTAAATAGGAGCTCAGAATTAGACATGTGTGTGAGTGTATCACAGAGATCAAAAACAATAAAATAGGAGCTCAGAATTAGACGTGTGTGTGAGTGTATCACAGAGCTCAAAAACAATAAAAGTAATTCATTTTTTTATTAATAAGTTATTTTACCAGGAACAAAACATTGAGATTTCTCTTGTTTTTCAAGTATGTCCTGGGTGAGACTGCATTATATAGTGTGTTTAAAATGCAGTAAAAGTGTTTATATGGTCATTTTTGGAAATAAATATCTTCTCATTGTAAATGGCTTACCGAATCACACAAATAGCTGTAAATTGCCGATAAAGTCACCTAGACGCCCTACCCATAGCCACACCTTCAGCCTCTCTAAAAGTATCGCTTTTTGCCCATTTCGACTATTCAAAGGGAAGCATACAGCACATTTAGCTCCATGCTTGTTTCAGTAAAATTAGACCTCCACCATTGAATAATAATGCCAATCCATTGAAAAGTGGGCTCATTTACCAATACATTATTAAAAATGTTAAAAAAAGAAAAACCAAGTGATGGGGCTTGCTATACTTTCCTCCTTCTCACATCCCATACACAGAAAATAATGGGTGTGGCTAGAATGCTAAATTCCATATTTTTAGCAACTGGTATAAAATATGTAAGATCTCCATCAAGGAGGAGCTGGTGCATGCAAGCAATGTATGATGGGAATAGTAGTCCCTAAGAGCTACTTGACTAAATATCACCAGCACTGAAAACAATTTAACACTGTAGAGTTTCTACACTACAATGACAACTGATGCCCAAACAGCCAACCAAATTATTTGCTGACTGTCATTGGCACTGCAGTACAACACATTTAAAAAATGAAAGCATGGCTCACTTAACCAGGCTGGAACTTAAGAAATAAGAAATAGCAAATCACACACTAGTCTGCATTGTAAGTCTCTGACCAGTGTATCCAAGGACCTTTTTAAAGGTGTATTGATCTTTTTTAAAGCTATGTAATTTAACATGGCTATTTCAGGAGCAAAAGATGAGGACTTGACTTCTTTGTAGACCACAGTGAGTTATTGGTTAATAAAACATTTATTTTTACAAGTTTATCTTTTATAAACAAAAACATTATATTCACTTTTACATAGTAAGGTTTGGGACACCCCAGCCCATATGTAGAGGTTCAGAGTGTGATGTAGGAAGCATTACGTTCATTTTTAAAAGGTTTTTTTTTTTATTTAATTTTATAGTACAATGTTGGGCAATTTATTAATTAGAATAAGGCCAATGTTAAATCTTTTTTGGAAGACATGGTGTTTACCAAACTTACAAGTAAGTTAATCATGTTGAATAATGTTAGAATGTTCAACTCACAGCCTACTCGCTTTGTAACCTTTTTAATTCTAATCTCATATACAAATACGTACAAACAAATACATACAATATATATATACAGTATCTATCCGTCTATATACAGATAGATCAATATCTATAATAGATCAATATATATATATATGTCCAAGGAGCTCTATTAGGATGCCGACATGTTTAGAATCTTAGGACAAATATTCCTTAATGTGACCCAAACCATTAGTTTCATAATAGAGATGTACAAGCAAAGTGGACTCAGTAAGGTACTTTATGTCTTTTCTTTAATTGAAGCCTTTCTATCTAAAATACCTACACTTGATGCAATCTTTCAATGAAACAGGACTTGTTTTGCTCCAGTAGTCCTTGCCCTGCAGAAAAGTAAAAACAGGCCACTTTGAAAGTATGTTATTATTGTTGAGCTATATGTTACTTCCAACAACCTAATCTTTTTTGCAGTGAATTGTAAGAATGCAATCATTTCACCCAATTTGCAGAGCAACATAGTGCCATATTAAATATTAATGCACCCACTTGAACTAAAGACATTTTACACACAAAAAATGCAGAACAAACAAAAAACCTATTTTCTGAGGGACTCTTTAACGTTTGTGAAGGTCAGCTATTATAATATGCCTTAATAAAAAAATACATATGTTAAAACTCTTTTTTCTTTTTTGCTTAGATTTATTTTATTCATGATACAGGTACACTTGGTGCACTGTTATTCCATTGAAGGCAAATATGAGCATGTGTTATTTAATTGACCTATTTTTAATATTCTGCATTTGGCTATAATTGAATAAAAAAAAGTCCTGATTTAATTTACTGGCCGTTTTCTTGACCCCTTTGCTGACAGTGGATCTTTTGCAATTCTCTACATATATAATGAACTTAGCATCCATCTAGTTTCAGGAAGGAGGCTATCGTGTTCTGTTGAAGTGAATGGCATCTAAAATCAGCAGAAATAACTTATAGAACTTGTAAGAATTTTGGATATCAAATTAAAAAAAAGTGAGTTTTGTACTAAATATCTAAAAAGTAATATTTGGCATCAATAAACTTTAAAGGGACTGTATTGCCCAAACATTATTTTTACTGTGAATGATTGAAAATTATCTATACACTGTGTTAGGAAAATTGCCAGCAAATGCCTAAATTAGGAGAAAAATATGTTTTAAATGTGTCTGTGGAGTCTCCTACTTATGACATCACCTGTGGCATGGTATCAAAATCACACATTTCCCATTGAAAAGCAGTGAATCTGCATATGGTGCTACAGGTGATGTCATAAGTAGGAGACTCCGCAGACACATTTAAAATACCCTTTTCTCCTTTATTTACAGATTTGCTTATACAATCTATAGATAATTTGTTATGCTCTACAGTCACAGTAAAAACAATGTTCAGATGATACAGTCCCTTTAGTTACTAAGTGTGGTTGCAGACAGGGCCGGTGGAAGGATTTTTTGCTACACAGGTGAAAGTGCTTTTTGGTGGCCCCCCCACCCCCAATCTCATGACTCTCCCTCTCCCCATATCCCTTATCTATCCTCCCTATCCCCATATCTCTTTCCCTCCCCATATCTTTTTCACTCTCCCCATATCTGTTATCCCCCCCTCATGTTTTCTCCCCCTTTTCTGTTCTCTCCCTTTCCCCATCTGTTCTCACCGCCTTCTCCCCATCTCTGTTCTCTCCCCCTCCTTCCCCATCTCTGTCCTGTCCCTTCTTCCTCCGTTCTCTCCCCATCTCTGTTCTCTCCCCCTCCTACCCCCATCACTGTTCTCTCCCCCTCTTCCTCTGTTCTCCCCCATTTCTGTTTCCTCCCCCTCCTCTGTTCTCTCCCCTTCCACCCCATCTCTGTTCTCTCCCCACCTCCCCTGTTCACTCCCCTTCTCTGTTCTCAATGCATCACATAACATTGTTTTTGTGTACTAAATTAGCAAACAAAATGGGAGCTATTCACTAAAAGTGAGATTAACATTTCTTCTCACTGACTTAACTATCGGAGGGAGAGCATTTTTATGGGTAGTTGTGACTTAAACCATTCCAAAACTGTCAAACAGCTTATCTTAACTATATACCATTTGAAAGGTTTTTATAGTCACCTATATTAAAGAACCAAGTGCTTATAGACGCAGGTGCAATCAGTGAAATCATTAATCCTTTGGACGACTGTGTCAAATTAATAATGGAATTTGACACAATTCATTTCAATACACAAAGAATCCAGTGACGGATGCATACAGTAATCAATCTGCAAATAAACAAATAAATACAAACACAAAATCATCAGCAATGTATTAAAAAAAAATACATTTCAAATATTTAATTGGACAAGCAATTCCCATTATTTTGTATAAATTGTGCTTGCTATTTTGTCGCTGACTGGATAATGAGTTGCATCAATTATTTTTAGTTTTGCACTGCCATATTAATTTCATTTCACAAATTTCCTTATTTGCAGCTAACGATGGACCATTCAAGCCATATATGTGCATATTATATTTACACCAGAAAAAAAGCAATACTTTTTTCCTTTATGCTTTTTTTAATCTCCTATGATTCTATATGCTTCTAAGACACATTCGGATGAACTGTCATTCGATAATTTATTCATACTGTTGTCTTATGTTTCTATGATAGTTTTTTTTTTTTCAATTAAAGATTGGCAAGTACAGAGAAAGAACAAATTACTTTTTGGAATGTTTTCAACAACTCAACGACCAATTGCTTCTTCTTTTGACTCGTAGTTCCCTATAAGTGCATAGGAAAGCACAGTTTTGCAATAGTTTTAATACACAAAATCGGATGGGGTCATAAATAAACACATGTTTTTGCTTTCATAATTTGAAATACAATTTCGTTTGGCATCCTCACACTATTGGCAAGTCTTAAACACTAACCGTTGCCCACAAAAAACAAATTAAGCATTAACAAAATAATAAAAATAAGTAGGTAAGTTAACAAAATAAATACATAAGTAAATTAACAAAATAATAAATATAAGTAGATAAGAGACAGATAAGCTATAGAAAGGAAAACCAGAGTCTTCCTGATACAAGAGAGGTCTACAGGTGTCACGGGCATGGATGCCAGTTTCGGCTGGAGTCCAGGTGCAGGGGCCGGAGCAGGTGTGATACCCTGTGCAGGGTGACCACTCTCCCCCAAGGGTGGAGTCCCAGGCTTTGAGTGGCCACAATCAGGGTTTTGAGGCCTTTTTTTGGGCATCTTGATAAACAGGAACAAACGGCCAATCAGAAAATGTAGTCGGGGGTCACAAGCCAAAAGGTCAGGACTGGAGAAGGACAGAGAAGCCAAGGTACTAGCCGAATCAGGAGTGGAGAAGGATGGAGTACCCAGAGTACAGGCTGAGTAAATACCAGTAGGTCAGGGAACAAAACAATAGCACAAGCAAAGGACAGGCAGGCAAAATGTTCCAGCAAAGAGTGCTGGGAAGAGGGGGTTTAAATAAGACAGTAACGAAGGAAAAGGAACACATGAGCTGAATTATGGGCAGGAGGTACAGACAGACACATAGCAATGCTGAAAACCCAAGGCCTCTGGTGGCAAGCAGAACAGGTATAGGAACCAGAAACATAGAGGTCCAGGGTTCAATCCCAACAGCAGTTACAACAGGTCAATATTTCTACTCTCTTTTAATAATTAACAAAGATTTAGGGTGCTGAGTTTCAAAGTGCAAACATGGTGGTCATGAAAGATAATTCAGGATACACATGGAAGCAGGTTATGATGGAAGCTGAGAAACAATTATTTCCATCTTCCTCTAGCAATATAAGAATGCTTAATTTTGCTTTGCTAATTCCTGGTATTAAAATGGATTCATGTATTATTAAAAACTATACATTTGGATAACTTGACCCCAAAACAATCTAATAAGAAAAGTTGATTTTCAGTTGGTATAAACGCATAGCAAATCCCTACAAGGAAAAGTTTGAATCACTTGAGTAAAACGTAACAAAGTGTGGGCCACTAGTAGGATTTAATGACACTTATTGTAAATCGATGGTTTAGCTCTATTCTAGTATCTCTATCTCTACAATATATTAAGGTGCTGATTAAAGTCAATGTACAGAAGAGAAAAATAAAGATCTGAACATGAAATGCAATTTTCAAATCAATAAAAAGAAGGTTTTGGAAAATTGATTTTTAACTAAAATACCAATGAATGTGTGTATACATCAGTTCAGAGATATCCCACAGTAATGAAATAAAATACACATAGTATAAATGCATCAGACTTAACAGTATAAAAGCCCATAAAACAGGTTCTACCCTAGAAAACAAATACTTTTACACTAAAATTAAATTGCACTGATACTTTATAAAAGGATCTATATTGTTATCCACTAAATCATTGCATGGTCCTAAGCATTTTATATTTCTCTTTTATATTGATCACATATAAAGAGCCAGTATTGTCATAGTAGCATAAATAGTTTTTATGTTTATAAAAATCAAAATAAGAGTGTCAGGCGAGGATCTCTTACCGTATGGAGGAGTCCAGCTGCAGGAGATAGTCCACACAAACGTGCAATTAGAAACACCCACTCACTCGCTGAAGATGGGAACAGTGAGCTGATGGGTGAGTGAGTGCACGAGGGCAACCAAAAGAAATCCGAAGGCGAGGTACAAAGGAATGAGGCAGGAGGCTTGGTCAGGCGGAGCAGAGGTCGGGGTCAGCGGCAAACTCGTAGTCGGTAAGCAGGGGTCAAAAACACAGAACATTAGAAACATAAGAACCATTCGGCCCATCTAGTCTGCCCAATTTATCTAATAAATATTTTAGAGCAGAAGATAAGGCACAGTAGCAATGAGTACTTGAGTACTGGCATCAGGACCAATGATGGTTTGGGAGAGAAGGTTTAGGGTGTTTTCTACTTAAATTAGTGGGAGATTCAGAACAGGTTGTCATGTTGCCATAGAGTTGTAGTGACTCTTTGTGATGCCACGCTCCCTTGCGCCAGCTGGAGAAGGGTGTGTGGTCCTGTCTGTGGTGTCTGGAATGACTGTTTTGTTAAGGCCATATGGGAGTATCTGGAGTTTGATAGGGCTATGACTGAGAGTTGCGCCCATCATCTTGGAGGAAGCCGGCGGTGGAGATCGCGTCCCCCATATTGGCATTTTGTCCACCCTTGTGGATGTTGTTTGGAGGGCGATCACAACAAACAGGGACCCCGATCAAGGTAGGCATGACAAAGAGAAGCTGAAATGTGTATGTAAATGTCTTGGAATTGTACTATTTTATTTACTGCTATGCAGTAGAGGTTTTGTTTGACTCCTTGGTATCACAATTCCAATTAAAATTATGTTGGTCAAAGGGGTCTATTTATTAAAATTCAAGACTGGAGATCGAGATTTGCATCAATCTCACCTCCAAACTCAAAGAGACTCACCCCACTTTCAGATGCTCCCTCTTTAACTTGCAAAATGGTATTCACTAACATTTTACGAGGTCGGGAGGAGGTGGTGAGTGCAGGTCAACCTCAACTTCCGAAAATAAGTGAAACTCAGCCTCCGAGTTCGGAGGTATAGTCCCACTAAGGAATGAAAAGTGAAAGTCGACCTCCCAAGTCGACCTCCTCGCACTGCACTTGACCTTTAGTGAATAGACCTCACTGGCCACAGTAAACACAGGGATAAACAACTTATAGGTATTTAAGGGATAAATACTGTACCATATAGGTGACAAAATGGAAAGTTCCTGGAGCAATAAAGGTAAAAATAAGTTTGTCTCATAACGTTTGCATATATCTTTGAATATATGTTATGCTTCTAAAGCTACTAAATGTCTTGTTTAGTTTATAAAAGCATGAGGAAGAGCAGTTCCCTTTAATAAAGACAAGCACAAAAACAGAATATCCTTGTACACTTATCATGAATGTAGCTCTGTCGCATCGTATCCATGTGATTTTATCCACTAATTTCATATTGGACACATTTGACACATTAACAGAAGCCGTGAAGGACAAGGTCAGTGTGGATATCATAAAGATTATACATTTCTAAATGATTTGTAGCAGATTTGTGAGAATTGCCGAAATTACCTCCCTAATTTGCATAATTTGACTAATAATTTTGTTCATGGTTAAACTACTAAAGCGATGCAACTTCCACAGAATATTAACAGAATATTCAACAGAACATTCACAGTTTCAGTGCTCTATAATTACATCCATGAGTTTCTATAAAGCCACACTACTTAGATATTAAAATATACTTACAACAGAATCATCACTAAAGACTAGTTTTTTACAGTGTAAGTATACCTTAGAAAGCAGCTCAGTGACACTACATAGTAAGAGCTTATTCGTTCAGTATGTTTATTTCTCTTTCAGAACTTTATCTCTTAACTTCTCTTTAAATACAGTTACCCATATGGATTTGACATACATATTTACATTTGTACACAAATCGAAAGAGCGAAACATGGACAAGATGGCTGGGCATTAAGTACAGTTATGTTCCAGATGACAATGCTAATCTGAATATTTGTTTCTTCTGTATCAAAAGGGAGTCCATCACCTAACCATTACTTATACAGGGAATGTGAAGAATAAAACATTAACTAACATGATCTATACATCGTGTTAGCAGAATTGCAAGCTATTGTATACATCAAGATAAAAATGTGTCTAAAATATGTCTGTGGTTTCTCCAGTTGACATCTCACGTGGCTTGATATGCAAATTCACACATTTTTTTCCTGTAAAATCACTCATTTGTATATCAAACCACAAGATGATGTCATCCACAGGAGACACATTTAAAACAGGTTTCTCTTACTTGCAATTTTTTTTTAAAATAGATATTCATGGTATAAACAATCTTTAAGTTGACCTTTAACAATATCTGCCATCTGTAAAATGCCACATACACTTATCCTGTTATATACCAACAATCACTTCACTTCACTTCACTTCACCGGTTATAATTATAATCACTTCACTTATAAAAAAAAAAAAAACTCACAATGATATTTGTAAAATTATTAAAGCCTGTGATCATTCCGCAAAATGTTATATAAATTAATGTACAAGAGGTCAAGAACAGGAATAACAGAGAGCCCTGAAAATGATAGGATGTAGTTAGAGTAATGTCTTGTCTAAGCACACGGTATCACCATTGATCGTACCAGCAAAGACAAGCAAAACATCCCACTCCCCCCATACAAGCAAAGCAAAAGGATAGTGACATAGTTTGTAGCAACACTGCTGCTGGAAGGCTATTCCATACATCCACCACCCTCTCTGTAAGGTAATACTTCCTGATATCACTTTCAAACTTTTCCCCTCTAATTTAAGACAATGTCCCCATATTGTGGTAGTTGTTCTTCTTTTATATATTCTCTCCTTCTTTATCGTGTTAATTCCCTCTATGTATTTAAATGCTTCTACAATATCCACCTGTCTTGTCTTTCTTCCAAGCTATACATGTTAAGATCCTTGAACCTTTCCTTAAAAGTTTTATCCTGCATTCCAACAGTAGAGGGAATGCTACAGCGGTTGCCATCAACATTGTTAGCTCTTATTAGAAATATGTGAGTTAATAATGCCCATAAAGAGCTGGGCTGCTGTGTGGAGAAGTGTTCTAAGTAGTAGTGTACTACTTTTAACCATATGGCACTACTTGTGCAAAATAGTCAAGATATTCATGGAGGAAGGAGGCCACAAAAGGGTGAAAAAGGGGTGACCTTGCGCTGAGAGAATAAAGGACAAATATATTAATATTGATATTGTGTCTTTTGAAATAACCACAATATAGTATCACTTTGTGTCAGGGATATATTGCTCATATTAGACATGTGCATTCATTTTCGGACGAATGCATTTTCGTCCGAAAATAGCATTTTCGTCCATTCGTCCAAAAAACGAATAACGAAAATGCTAAGCTAACGAAAGCCGAATGAACGAATGGTTAATAAACAAAAATCATTCGTTCATTCGTCCATTAGTAGTACTATTGCATTCTATAAGCCGAAATAGAGTCGGTTTATAGAATACAATAGCATTTCACTACACGGAGACAAAGTCTCCATTCATACATTTATGAATGGAGACTCTGTCTCCGTGTAGTGAAATGCCGACAGCCTATAAACCGAACGTTCGGTTTATAGGCTGTCGGCTTATGGAATACATGTATTCCTATTGCTATTCTATAAACCGAACTTTCGGTTTATAGAATAGCAATAGGAATACATGTATTCCATAAGCCGACAGCCTATAAACCGAACGTTCGGTTTATAGGCTTTCGGCATTTAAGTATACAGAGACAAAGTCTCCATTCATAATGAATGGAGACTCTGTCTCCCTATAGTTAAATGCCCACAGCCTATAAACCGAACGTTCGGTTTATAGGCTGTCGGCATTTTACTACACAGAGACAAAGTCTCCATTCATAATTTTATGAATGGAGACTCTGTCTCTGTATAGTTAAATGCCGACAGCCTATAAACCGAACGTTCGGTTTATAGGCTGTCGGCTTATGTAATACATGTAATCCTATGGCTATTCTATAAACTGAACGTTCGGTTTATAGAATAGCAATAGGATTACATGTATTCCATAAGCCGAAAGTCTATAAACCGAACGTTCGGTTTATAGACTTTCGGCTTATAGAAAACATGTAGTACTATTGCCTTTCTATGAACCGAACGAGAGCCCCATTCATAAGAATTTCTTATGAATGGGGCTCTCGTTCGGTTTATAGAAAGCCAATAGTATTACATGTCTTCTATAAAACGAACGAATAAAAATTAACGAAACGAAAATAATGAACGAATTTCGTCTGAAACGAATGCAGTAATGAACGAAATAGACGAAATGAAACGAAAATTTGAGTTTTGCACATGTCTAGCTCATATTTCACAGCATGATATGATGACTATCGAACCCTATTAATAACAAAAAATCATCAAGCCTGTCTACTTAAAAATGCAATGACCAAACACATAGCACATTTTAAAGGAAGAATACAATTTTTAATAAAGCATCATTAATAAAGCAGTGAGGTATTTAGACCAAAACATAATTATATGAAAAATAGAAAAAAAATGATGTCCGCTAAGTTTATAAGTCCAATAAATATCTTTCCTTGACAAGTTTTTTCTGTTGAGGAAGCAACTACAGAGCAAGTTATTTTCTGGCATTTGAAATCAATAAACACGACAATGATTTTGCTGAAGGAGAATATTTGAGACATTGCATGGTCGAAATGATGATGTTGAAATACTGTGCTGTAAATACCTCCCCTCCCCCCCCCCCACAATTTTTTTTACATTTTTTTTTTTTTTGAGATACTGAGTTTGTCACATTGAAGTATTACTCACTGTGTGGAAATGATGGATTAAGATGTGGCTTCCAACTATAACAAGAAAGCCAGCAGTTTCACGTTCCATTTACACAGTTTTGATGACAGAAACAATACTAGGAGTTCAGTTTAGTAGAGGCCTGAGTAATTTTTTATTCTTCTTCTTACAAATAACAAAATTAAACTGGTAAGGACTAAAGGTTTGGGATTTTGTTTAAATGATGTAACTAAACGTATATACAATAGGCATCACCATTACACCATTTGGAACCCCACGTCTGAGAGAAAAATGGTATATGTATAGTTTCTTTTTCCTTCCTCTTCTCTCACCTTTTGTATAGGTATAACGCCCACCTGGTAATTTACCAGCAGGGTGGTGAAAAAATTGGAATGTGGCCAATGCTTAGTCAATAGAGTGAATAGCATGGCTGGTATTTTTCCAAAGAAAGGTTATAGCCCTTTGTATGTGTTTTGTGTTCTCCAGATCCTCTAGATTGTAAGTAACCTCTTTACCTCATGTATCATTCTGTCTCTGTTAATCTAACTTTGACTATACCTCCCCTTTAAGCCCCCAAAAAAGTGCTGTGTAGATGCTATTTAAATAGAGATTAATATAAATGAATGTAAACAACAATATTAAGTGCAAAGCACATTTATAAAACAGCAAAGAGGTTTTTTTTAATGTGGGATAGTACATGAACTTTTTATCTATAATGCACAACTTGCTAAGGACCTTCGAACCGAGATTTTGTGCAGACTGATTGTGTTGTTGGTGTAGATTTGTGATTCTCATTTAAACATACAAAGGTAAGTACTTTCTTTACCATAAAAAAAGGTGATGTACGGCAACTTTCAAAAATATTGCAAGGGAATACTTAAAGAAAAAAATGCATATTAAAATAACTTCTAATTCAGATGTGTTTACTGATCATGTGCGTGGTAAATAAACATCAAATGGAAAGCTACAATTTGGTTTCCATAGTTGGTTAATGTTATAAATGTTGTCACTGGATTTTTTGTGTTCCTCGCCACATGCAAATTCTAAAACGAACTGTCTTGTAGAGTGGTTGTATTTATAATTAGGAGGGAATGGAGGTAGACTGCTGTCCCCATTGGAGAAGCCTACTAGGTGGCTTCACAGATCAAACATTCTCTTCATATAATGTACACCAATCCACGTAATCCTTCCTAGCGTTGATTTCAAAGTATTCTCTCACGTTGCCGTGTTGACGTTCTTGCATCTCTAGAGTCAGTGTCTCTTTCTGTAGTCTGAACAGAAGATAATAAAATATTCCGACTGATCTGTACAGAGATATAATGATTTTTTTTGCCTTTTGCCAATACATGTATAAACCTTTCCCAGCCATCCCAGTCTAAGGCAGGGCAGACACTTCCAGACATGTGTGTAATAAGTTGTAACCCTTTGAACGGTCATGCAGTGCAGCTGCAGAGAAGACACGGCCATGAGCATTCCACCAAACGCAGATGGGGAGGTCAAGCAATTCATCATTCCATCAACCAAGTCTATAACAATCAGTACTTAACAAAGAGGTGTTTCCCCCAAAGCAATCTCCCCTCCAGACCCGCAAATTCACTATAGTATCCTCTCATACCTCAATCGACACATGTCACAGAAAATCTCGGAACAGGCAGCGGAGGATTTAGATGCCCCAATAACCATAGAAGAATTATCTGAGGCCCTAAAAAGTACCTAGACTGGGAAAGCACCAGGACGGTCTCACTTCCATTTATTATAAAACATTTAAGGAGACCCTTTTACCACCCATGCTCAAAGCATTCAACTCATTAGCCAATGGGGCCATCCTACCAACACAATCCCAGGAGGCACACATTACACTGATTCATAAACTAGGAAAGGACCCGGAACATTGTGGAAGTTACCGCCCCATTTCCTTATTAAATGTAGATGTTAAATTGTTAGCGAAAATTATTAGCAATAGATTAAAAGATATTCTACCAACACTTATACATAGAGACCAGGTGGGCTTCACACTAGGTCGTGAGGCACGAGATAATACCGTGAAAGTAATTAACCTAATCCATTACGCCCACACAAATCAAAAACCCACTCTTTTATTATCCATTGATGCAGAAAAAGCGTTCGACAGGGTGAGCTGGCACTTTATGAGGGAAACTATGAGACACGTGGGAGTAGGTGATGCCATGTACAACTGGATCACCTCACTATATCACGCACCTACAGCCCGAATACGTATAAACGGCACTCTGTCGGACCAGCTCACCCTGTCGAAAGGCACACGCCAAGGTGGCCCACTTTCTCCTCTTCTGTTTACCTTAGTACTAGAACCCTTCCTTTGTGCTATTAGATCAAATGACTCAATACACGGACTTTTGGCAGGACCTCACCACCATAAAATCTCCGCGTTCGCAGACGACATACTACTCTCAATAA
Source organism: Pelodytes ibericus (assembly GCA_036172795.1). Classification (NCBI taxonomy): domain Eukaryota; kingdom Metazoa; phylum Chordata; class Amphibia; order Anura; family Pelodytidae; genus Pelodytes; species Pelodytes ibericus. The sequence goes on from CM069859.1 coordinate 198,396,446, forward strand.
CACAACCATATATATCACTTCCTAACTGTATGTCCGAAATAGAACAGTATAGTAAAGTTTCCTTCTTCAAAGTCAACTTATCTAAATCAGTGATACTTAACATCTCAATACCCGACTCAGACGCTGTCCCCCTCACCCAGGCCTTCCCCTTTAAGGGGTCTACATCCACACTAAAATAATTAGGAGTGTTGATATCACCCCGAGTGGAAGATTTGTTTAAAAACAATTTCCTGAATCTGTTAAAAACGTTACAAACGGACCTACAAAAATGGAACTCTTAAAACACCTCCTGGTTTGGCCACATAGCAACAGTGAAATTGAATACACTACCAAGATTTCTGTAAGTAATACAAACAGTACCCATCCACCTACCCAAATACTTTTTCAGGGAAATCAAAAAATCAATCTTGAAATTCATCTGGGGAATAAATTAGGCTTACCAGACCTAGAGCTATACTATAAGGCTACTATATTAGCTAGAATAAGCGAATGGACACACCCAGCCCAGAAACTATGGGTTTCTCTGGAACATCAATCACTTGAAATCCCAATCCCCATAGCAGCATGGGTCTCACCTAGAGACATCTAGACTATTCCCATCCAACAATAAAACCCACTTTTACACAATGGAAAAGACTCAGACAGATACCAGGACTCATAGGCAATCCATATCCCCTACTATCCTAGTCGGCCAATACTGAATTCCCCCCGGGCCTTGAAGGTAGACCATTTGATGCATACTTCCGAGAAAAGTTCCCCTTTCATAGACTGGGGCACTTCCTTAGAGATGATGGATCACTAAAATCTATAAAGGACTTGAGAAGGGAAGGGGGCGTCAAAGGTCCAATCTGGACCCACACACAGATCTCTCATTTTTTATAACAAACGGAAGACCCCTCTCTGACTCCATTCGAAAAGCTATGTGTAAGCAAGTCACAACCAAATAAATTAATTTCCTCAATACATGAACACCTAAACACCTTACAGTCAAGCAATAAACCACACTACATACTAAGCTGGGAAACAGATCTCCAATGCGAGTTTTCAAGCCAACAATGGCAGAAAATGATTACGCTGTCACACAAAGGGTCCCCCGTGACCAAAATTCAAGAGAACGCATTTAAAATCATAACACGGTGGTACAAAGTATCCACACTATTACACAAAATATACCCATCGACAACACCTATGTGTTGGAGATGCCAAATACATAGGGGCTCCTTCTTCCACATATGGTGGGAGTGCCCAGCTATACAGAAATTCTGGAACCTCGTACAGGAAACATTAACGCCTGTGCAGACACACAAATCCAATACTCTCCCCAAGCGTATTTATTACACCACAACTCACACAATTTTCAGAAATACAGGAAATCTCTGACCATCAGGCTATTAAATGCGGCCAAACTGCTAATACCCAGATACTAGAAGAGCTCACACACACCAACTTTGAGAGAGGGGTTCGCCGCAGTCGAAGACATCAGGGCTACGGAACAACTGCATATGATGAATATAGGTAAGGGCATTGCCCACTCACAATTGTGGATCCCATGGATGGAATTTCTTGAATCTCAAGACTGTGTTGTTTTTCTTAATAACAATGATCCTTAGCATGCTCATATAGATGGAATCTGTATAAATGACCGAGAGGCGTCCACATGTTTGTCTGCCCTCCCTCTTTACCCCAATACCCCAATTTCCCTTCTCCCCATTTTAATGACTAGAGATTACAGATGGAGACGCATCAGGGAACCCTATGTGAAGAAAATATGATCTGTGTTCTCATGTTTTCATGTCAACCACACCGATATAATCATCATTTATGTTTATTCTCATTCAACATGGTTGAATACTCACAAATGGCAAGTAATATATGGAACCCCAGAATCTCGCTATAATCCTTTATTTTTTTGTTAATACACTATGTTAACACTGTCCTTTTTATTATTATTTTTTTGTTTTCTTATTATCTGAAAAATTTTAATAAACAATTATTAAACAAAAAAAAAGGTTACTCTACAAATTGAGAGAAATTTGATTGGGGGAAAATGTATGTATTTGGATTGAAAATTGGCTAAAAGATAGAACACAGAGGGTTGTTGTAAATGGAAAAGCCTCAAACTGAACCAGGGTATTGAGCGGAGTACCTCAGGGGTCTGTTTTGGGACCTCTTCTTTTTAATTTGTTTATTAATGATCTCCCAGGTTGTGCCGAGAGCCATGTCTCAGTGTTTGCTGATGACACTAAATTAGGTAAGGTAATAAAGACTAATCTTGTTGTTTTTTCTTTACAGGAAGATTTGGACAGAGTGTATGTAAAACAAAGTGGTGGGACCAGGAACACAAAAGATGCCGATTTGGTGCTTTGGTCCATAAGGACCAAAGCACCATCTGGCGCGAAGGGGTTAACAGTAACATCTGTGTATTGACAGTGTATTTTATTATTGCAACAAACATTCTTCAAAGCTAGCCATGTGCATGGCCAAAATGTTCTAAGAGCTCTGTACAGGCATAGTTGGACACTGAAAGTTATGACATGAGATGGGTACATAATCTAAAGTACAAGATGTATTGTAATAACTGCTTCTTTTTGTCAAATTACATTTGTCAGCAGATTGTCTGTGTTAAACAGTTTACTTACAGTATAAATATTTCTTAATACGGTTAGATTGAAGATGTATACTAATAACTAAACGTCTTCCCAGAGCACATTTTAATAATACGCACATAATGTATGCTGTATAGATTGCCGCATACCAAGAAATGTTACTCTGAATTACACTTTGCTTCACTAAATAGTGCACTGAGGTCAACAGATGGGAGACTGCACAAAATCCAAAAATTGGCCAAAATATCCAAGTTGGAAAAATTATCCAAAGTGCTTATTAATGGCAATTTTTTATAATTGCCACCACAAAAGTACATGTGCAAGTTGAAGGCCAGTAATGTATCAGACATTTTAAGTGGGTAATGCACACAGTGATAAATAGGATAAAAACCCTGCTTTCCAATCCAGCTACTAGTGCTAATAATAACATTTGAAATATATATACAAATAGTTACTCCTTTATATATCTATAATATTATATTGCTCGCCTCCCCTTTTTGCCTTTTTACTTTCTCTTCTCTATGGTATACTACATTTAAGCTTCTGACCAAACTATGAAATATTACATATGTATATCATATATGTACATATTGCTATATAAGTAGTGTTGAGCGAACCCGAACCGCACTGTTCAGGTTCGTACCAAACATTACGCTTTTTGGACTCCGGGCCTGAACACGGACATTTCACTGTATGTTCGGGTTGGAGTTCGGGGTTCGGCTATTTAATGGTGCGTTTTGAAAGGCTGCAGGGCTGCCAATCAGAAAGCCCATAGCATTACATACATATACATTGTATGTAATGCTATTGGCTTTCTATAAACCGAAATAGAGTCCCCATTCATACGAAAAGGTCAATTGACCTATTTGTATGAATGGGGACTCTTTTTCGGTTTATAGAATAGCAATAGCATTACATGTATTACATAAACCGAAAGTCTATAAACCGAAAGAGATTCGGTTTATAGAAAGGCAATAGCATTACATGTATTCCATGTCTTTCTGTTTATAGACTTTCGGTTTATGGAATACATGTAATACTATTGGCTTTCTATAAACCGAAATAGAGTCCCCATTCATACGAATAGGTCAGTTGACCTATTCGTATGAATGGGGACACTCTTACCCACATTTTACTTCATTTTGCAGCCCTCTAGCCCTTTCCAATGGGGTTCGGGTTCAAGTTCGGGATTAAGTTCGAGCACGGACCCGGACATTTTTTCGAAGTTCGGCCGAACCTGCCGAACCCGAACATCCAGGTGTCCGCTCAACTCTTTATATAAGTGATCAAGTAAGGCAATTAATTCTTTCTCTGTTAATGATGACAACTGAATGTAATAGAAATTGCTTTTATATGAATAGGTTTGTGAAAGGTGTAGGAAATATCTGGAGACAGTACTGCTTAAATTACATTTTCCACCACAATATATTACCTCAACAGTAGAATTATACTCATCGCCATCAGCTAGGGTGACATTTGTCGGGTTCCTCTCTGAGCCATTTGAAATTATGAATGGCTCAAGGCAAGATTACCCACTGTCCCCAATGTTTTATGTTCTTGCATTAGAGCCCCTAGCATAAGCAATAAGAACTCACTGTAATATTAAAAGTTTTGAATACGCAACATTCAAAGAAGTTAAATTAGGCCCATTTGCAGATGACTTGCTGGTAATTCCAGATGACATCCCCACATAAAGCGCTTTCACTGATCTGCAAAAATTATTGCAAGTGTATAGTGCACTTTACAACAGACATTTCCAATTCTGTATTCACTACATTAAAATCGAAATACCCCTTAGAGTGGAGAACTGATGACAAATAAGACATGGGAACATTGCGAACGAAACTCTTAAAAAATCTCTTTGTCGCCAACCTGAGAAACTTTGAAAATCGATTAAAGTAGACTTGCTAAATTGTTCGATCCATATCATACTTGGCTAGGTTGCACAGCTCCAGTAAAAATTACACTCCTACCAAAATGTCTGTACTAATTTAGGATACTTCCCATTCAGGTACCAGCCACCTTTTTGCATGAAATTCCAACTCACATCAGCAAATTTATCCATGGTTAAAAACCTGCTAGAATAGTCAATAAATGGCTCACTCTTCCAACTCAATACAGTGGACTGGGCCTACAATCCTTCACCCAATACTATAACGCACAGAATGCCCTTGAATGCCTTCACCATAATTAAACAAGTCACATCAATTACAATAACAAAAATCCCCAAAGTAGCACTTCTCCACATTCTACCTGACAATGCTCCTACAGAACATAAGATAAAAATCCTGTTAGCAACCACAAGTTTAATTGCTAGAAACTGGAAATCACCCAACATTACAGCAAATCCAGAAATAATTATAATGATGGAAAAACTTGTATCCACTGGTTGACCCTGTGTCAAACTATACTAAAGTGAAAACGATACTAAAGCTATATAGGCTGGAAAACAAAACAAAAAATTACCCTTCGCTTCCCTTTTACCTTTCTTTTGTTATCTTCACTCTTACTATATTTCTACTTAACATGGGTAATCACACATTTAACAAAAAATGAAAATTATACTTCACCCTACAACAAGCTAAATACGTTGTGATACTATAATCAGATGTTATACAACTAAAGGCTTGACTGCTCTTATAGACATGCATATATGCACATGGATATTCACGTAAGGTGTTGTAATAAATGAAGTACATGTATTATGTAACCTATGTCCTTTCTTGCTTCATATACTGTATGTACAACAGCGTTAATTAACATATTATTGCAAAAAATAAATTAGTTATAGTAAGAGAGAGAAGCACATTTAATATTAAATGTACAAATGACGAAAAACTAATTGCAGTCCCCAATTTTCTATATTATGCGGGCTTCCTGATACAAAGATGTTAAAATAGATAAACATTATCATTTTTATATGTAGGCAAACTTCTAAACGTATGCTTTTCTGTATCAACTTACTTTAAGTTGAAGCAGTACTGCCTCTTTAATTTATTCCACAACATCTAACTTACAGCAGTGCTGTGAGTACAGAGCTGGGCCCCCCACCCACTTCGCCAAGGTCAACACTGAATGCCATGAAGTTGGAGGAAGCTTAAAATTGACACTGATTTCTTTCAATTTTAGCTCCCGTAGTAGCAATATATTTATCAGTATCCCTTTTCTTATACTGTTGCCACCCAGCCGGCATTGGCACCCAGCCGGCATTGGCACCCAGCCGGCATTGGCACCCAGCCGGCATTGGCACCCAGCCGGCATTGGCATTGTTGCCACCCAGCCGGCATTGGCACCCAGCCGGCATTGGCATTGTTGCCACCCAGCCGGCATTGGCACCCAGCCGGCATCGGCATTGTTGCCACCCAGCCGGCATTGGCACCCAGCCGGCATTGGCATTGTTGCCACCCAGCCGGCATTGGCACCCAGCCGGCATTGGCATTGTTGCCACCCAGCCGGCATTGGCACCCAGCCGGCATTGGCATTGTTGCCACCCAGCCGGCATTTTACCAAAAGGCCGGTAAAAAAAACTTGTGGCCAATGTTAAATCTATGGCGGCAATGGCATTTTTTTTAAAGAAAAAACCCTAATAATTAATGCGGATACACAAAGCATTACACTGTTGACCATGTCAGCGCATGCTTGGACAATCGGATTGGCCAACCGCCGCTCATGTCTCTGAGTCATGTGTCTCTGCGATCTGTCAGTGCAAACTATCCTCATTTCATATATGTAGTAGTGCTACATGCGTGTCCAGAGGAGGGGTAAAATAACAACATTTTCACAATTTTATTAATATGTAACTGGTTTGAAGCCAATGTTAAGTCTATGGAGGAGGCATTTTTTATGAAAGGGTGGTAATCCTATGTAAAATGGTATATGGAATATTTAAATTATATATAAATCATGTGTAAAAGTATACATATCATTCTTCATTTAAGGAAATTGTCCTCTAATTTCTTTTTGAAAAAAACATACTTCAACTTTTTTTCGTGGTTTCATATTGCCACAAAACTCCACGCATAACTGGAATACTTTAGTTGCCTGTGGCTAATCTTTTGCACTTACTCACAAAGTGCTGAAAGCATAGTGGAGGGAAAAGGTAACTAATTATCGCATTTTGTTCTGTACTCTGTTTTTTTTTAAATAAAATTTGGCCTAAATATGTTTTTTTTCCTTATATTTTTAGTCAGTAACCGTTAAAGTATATTTCATAATCTCATGCACAGTTATTAGCATAATGATTTGTTACCACCCCACCCCCCAACCCCCCTAGCTCTGCTTAAAACAGTTCAAGACAGCTCCGAATCATTCCCAGCCGGCTGATTATCGTACAATGTGCTATCTGGATAAATATGATTTTTTTTTTTAGGCACAAGAATGAAGTTGAGCATAATAAGTCAATCATTTGCAAATTCACCTCATTTGTGTACTCGCTAAATCGTGCTTAATTTTTACATGATGAATTTGATTTCTAAACACTTGCATGCAAGACACAGAGTGGCACAATTAACATGTTTTTTTTGTGTGCAAAACTCATTGCTGTATGCAATAGAGTCAAGCGTACTGCTCATCGTTCATCCTTTCTACAGCTCGTGACAGACTGTGACAGCCTTAATTATAATGCACATCATATTCTACACAGGCCCCGGAATTTATTAGTGAATTGGTTGTCACTTTTTAGCTATGAAATGTGACTGGTTTTTATCCTTCACTTCATCTTTTGGTTTAGCTTCTGACAATTTGGTTCTGTATACTAACTGCAGGACGATGAATTGGCTCCTGTAATAAAAGGATGCTGCAAGTTACAGCTACTGAAGGCAAACAAGTTGTCTGGTATATATACAGTCAAAAAAAGATGAAATAAAATCTCTTTGATGTGACAAATTACAGTGTCTCATTTTTGAAGTGTAATTTTAAAATGTTAACATTTTTGGATTTATGTGATAGGAGCATCCTTCCATAGCTGAAATGGGAACATTAAACAAGCAGCATAAGAATTTGAAAAACTTTAGCGGTCCACCATCAAAATCAACAAGGAAGTAAGAGAGGCTGGAGACACATTGAACCATCAGAAGAGATTGCACACAGTATATTGTCTGGGATATCCAATCCAGAATGGATATGCTCTGCCGTGTGCAAGATTTGACAATATGGGTGGGACAATGACCAGTTTGCGGCAGTCTTCAGATACATTTGACCTTTCTGATTTAACTCCACCCCAAGGATAGGCAAAATACACTCAGCAGTGTCTGTGGCAAGATATATGAAGGTCCCTAGCACATCGTTAAATTGTCCATTACAAAGTTCAATAAATTCCCACCATAAACAATACCTCTGCTCCAACACTGAACTTCCGTCTTGTCATCTAAACCTCTGGATGCATTAATCTGGACTTTAGTGTGCATGTTTCTCACATACCTCACAACCTCTGACCTGACGTATTGGAACACCAGGGGGCAGACCTTAGGAGGTTGAGTGTCAGCAAGGTCACGTATGAGACGCCAGAAAATGAGATCAGGTATGCAGTCCCAAATTTCATTGTCCTCCCAAATTCTACTTCAGTTACAAAAAAAAAGACAGAGGTAGAGCTTGAGGGGACATCGGGATAGATCCCCAAATCTGAAACTATCCCGTGCAAGGCAGGATAGTTGGGAGGCATGCTCTTACATACAATTTGCATACTTTTTCTATATATCTATTGCAGAGGCAAGACAAACTCAATATGGGAACTTTAACATGACATTAATAAACGAGTGAATGCTGAGAATGAGAGATATATTACAGAATTCACTCAGATAACGCATTTTGTATTGAGCTTACAAGACATTTTAACAGAATTATTTCAGACTTTAATCATAAATTCTTTTGAAAACATATCAAAGACTAACTCGGGCCTGTCAAGTATTGATTTAAAAAAAAAAATACTGATTGAAACATAATTGATCTGTTTGTACAGTTTACATTTCACTTGTGACAAACTATGAAATAAAGAATTACATTCTACTATGTAATTCCTTCATCACAACATGTTGTGTATACACGTCTGGGGTCTAGTACCTTCTGATCCTTAAAGACAATGAGCCCTCCCTCCACCATGTTAGAGGGAGAAAATGTGGATCAAGTGCTGCAACCATTTCTTTATCCATCTTTCAAGTACAGTCCCTGCTGAAAGAATAGGTCATCTAAAATGTAGTAGCACCTAGACATGTGCATTCGTTTTCGGACGAATGCATTTCGTCCGAAAATAGCATTTTCGTCCATTCGTCCGAAAAACGAATAACGAAAATGCTAAACTAACGAAATCCGAATGAACGAATGGTTAATAAACGAAAATCATTCGTCCATTCGTGCTATTGGCATTCTATTAACCGAAATAGAGTCGGAAATAGAGTCGGTTTATAGAATACCAATAGCATTACATACATTCCGACATAATGTAGACCGACATAATGAACGACTTTCGGTTTATGGAATGCATGTAATGGTATTGTTATTCTATAAACCGAAATAGAGTCCCCATTCATACGAATAGGTAAATTTCTTATAAATTGGGACTCTAGTTCGGTTTATAGAAAGCCAATTGCATTACATTTATTCCATAAGCCGAAAGTCTATAAACCGAAAGACGTTCTGTTTATAGACTTTCAGTTTATAGAATAGCAATAGCATTACATGTATTCATTAAACCGAAAGTCTATAAACCGAATGTCATTCAGTTTATAGACTTTCGGCTTATGGAATACATGTAATGCTATTGCTATTCTTTAAGCCGAAATAGAGTCCCCATTCATACGAATAGGTCAATTGACCTATTCGTATCAATGGGGACTCTATTTCGGTTTATAGAATAGCAATAGCATTACATGTATTCCATAAACAGAAAGACATTCGGCTTATAGACTTTCGGTTTATGGAATGCATGTAATCCTATTCCTAAAGGGAATCAACACAGTAAAGGAAGAGAGTATATTTAAAAGAAGAAAAACTACCAGAACTAGAGGACATAGTCTTAAATTAGAGGGGCAACGATTTAAAAGTAATATCAGGAAGTATTACTTTACTGAGAGGGTAGTCGATGTATGGAATAGCCTTCCAGCAGAAGTGGTAGAGGTAAACACAGTCAAGGATTTTAAGCATGCGTGGGATAGACACAAGGCTATCCTAGCTATAAGACCGGGAACGGGGGACTAATAAAAGTACTGAAAAAAAAAAATTGGGCAGACTAGATGGACCGAATGGTTCTTATCTGCCGACACATTCTATGTTTCTATGTTTCTATTGGCTTTCTATAAACCGATATAGAGTCGGTTTATAGAAAGCCAATAGCATTACATGCATTCCATAAACCGAAAGTCTATAAACCGATATGTCTTTCGGTTTATAGACTTTCAGTTTATGTAATGTGTAGGTCAATTGATTCGTACGAACGAATAAAATGAAACAAAAATAATGAACGAATTTCGTCTGAAACAAATGCAGTAATGAACAAAATTCGTTTTAGACGAAATAAATAAATATTTTGTCCGAATGGACGAAAACGAAATGAAAATTTTAGTTTTGCACATGTCTAGTAGCACCTGAGATCTCATAGATAAAATGAGCACATGCCCAATGAGCCACGGCATAAGATATTGTTGTTTAAGTTAGGTCGCTGTTACCAAAATCTAGTTCTTTCCCTTGCCAGTCTTCATTTTCTTATGTAGGTCCGAATTGGATCCCAAATAATTCCTCAATCCAATCCAAATAGACACTTATCTGATGTGAAAACAAATTCCCCTTTGGATGGGAGGCTGTTTTTAGGGGACAGTGAGCTTAGATGAATTTGAATTAGTCCACACAATTAAAGCTCAAGCACCATAATACAGACATCAGGAAAGTGCTTTTTGTTTTGTTTTTTTATAATATTTTGTCCAAAAATCTCCCAACGCCCAATCTTCTTGACCAATGCCTCCCCTAGGCCTAGCTGTGAAGCTTCCATGGCAGCCCCAGTCCGGAAGGAGTCAGTGCCAAAATCCTGAGCCAGAACACACAAGCGACCCAACGCCATTCCCATCACCCGGAGAAACTGGAAGCGCAACAGTCCTGAGGAGTGAACCAAGAGGAACTGGGCCTCCTGCACTCGTGCCGTCAAAAAATCCCTGGTGCAGTATACCGGGCACACCCGTTCTCCTGGCACAGGAAAGAGCTCAATCAAATAGCAACGCCCAGCCACATCTGTTTTGGATGACCGACGCCAAATCTGCAGCTTATGGGGCTTTCAAACTACATCCAGGATTCCACCCAACTGGGCCCTAGAGGGACTGACCATTTCCAAGATACAGAATGCCCCGAAAAGTGCCAGAGACAATGCCGTGCTGAATAACAAAATTTCGTTACCCGAAACACAAATTTCCCAGAGCGCGGCGACCATATTACGCTGCACCAAAAACCAGAGCAAGTCATCGAGCTGCGAACTTTCAGAGTGGGCACCACCCATGCTACCCACCAGCGTTTCTCCCAGTGCCACCATACCCTCTCATAAGCCGACCATGTAGAAGGAGCCCCCCACGATTTCACCCATCCAGCAAGCACTCTGCCCGACCTTCCACATCACCAGCAGGCAATAGTGGCCCTTCCCGTCTGCCTCCGGAGCCTCTTTCTGAAACCATTCCCACTGGAATTGAGAAAGAGGATCCGCTATAATGTTTAAATGCCCGGGACACATGCTTGGCATTGAGTTCCATGCAAAACAGTATGAAATGCCGCAAGAGCTGCACCACTGGGGTAGAGGCTATGGACAGAATGGTCACTGAATGCACTACTGCCACGTTTTCAGAGAAAAAGACAACCCGTCGGTTGCGCATGAATACCCCCCACAGGGTGGGCCACCAGCAAGAGGAACAGTTGCAGAAATGTCAGGTTCCATAGGAGCTTTCTCCCAACCCAAGCCACTGGCCATTGATCAGCACACCACTTACCACCTAAATACGCGCAGAAGCTCACGCTGCCTGACGTGTCTGTATAAAGCTCGAGCTCCGCTGCCTGCACTGCCATGGCTTGGATCACCACTTTGCCGTTAAACCACTCCAGGAAGACCAGCCACATTGTCTGGTCTTCCCGAATCACCTTTGTCATCCAAATAAAGTGGTGTCCCGCAGAAACCCCCGCTTTGGCCCGCGACAATGACTGAATGAATACCCTACCCACTGGAATAATCCTGCAGTCAAAGTTCAGGCACCCTATCAACAATTGCAGCTGCTCAAGGTGACCATCTGTGCCTGCCATACAAACTGCACTGCTGACCGAAGAGCCACGAGTTTGTCCACCGGGAGTCTACAGATGCCGGCCAAAGAGTCGATCTCCAGCCCCAGGAAGCTGAGGCAGGTCAATGGACCCTTCGTCTTATCCACAGCCAGGAGGACGCCAAAACTATGTGCAACCTGTTGCAGCAAGCGCAGCAGGACCAGGCATTTATCCGACAGCCCAGGGCCAACATACAGGAGGAAATCGTCCAAATAGTGGACCATGGAATGATTCCCTACCACCCTCCTGATCACCCATCCGAGAAAGGTACTAAAGTTCTCAAAATAGGAGCAAGAGATGGAACATCACATAGACAGACAAATGTCCACGTAGCCTGATGGTCCTGGAGGGCCTACTGTAACGCACGGGGTCCAGGATGGTAAGGGACCCTGAGCGCCCGAGATCAGGAGCTACAGTGCAGGGTGGAGACACAGGACCTGGTGCTGGGTAACTGCAATCACTTGGAAGTTTGGGACCCCAAGTCTTTGCAGCCACAACCAGGCCCTGTGAAGCAGCTGCTGTATCCAGGTACCAGGGCTTAAGAGTAAATGAACTAGATGATAGCCAAGCAGAGCTAAAACAGAAAAGTGACTTAGGGAGAGCAGAACAAAAAATACAGAGTGCAGGGCTACAGGACAGAGGGATAACATAAGCAAGAAACCAGAAACCAAAATAAGGATAAATAATACAAGGCACAGGGTTAAGGAACACAACAGGCGCATACAAAGGAACAAACATAAATACAGGAACTAGCCTAACACTAAAGATGGGAAAGGTTGGGGTTTGGTTCATACAAATTGGCCAATTTAGATGTTAGCTTGACAACCACGTCACGGTACCCCACATTAGGCAAGTCCCTAACTAAAACATAATATTAGAAAAGTATAAATAGAATCTAAGACACATAAATGGCATTGAACTTAAACAGAGAAAATACCTGTAGACTGCTGCATAGGACTGAAAAGCAACGGGTGTGGTTTAAATAGAAAACTGACAAAGCAGAGGGATAGAGAGAAAACCTGGAATGGAACATAAGGACAGGCAAAGGAAAACCAGAACTGGAACAGAGCAAAGAACAGAGAAAACATAGGGACTGGGTACAAGAGCAAGATATAACTCAGACAGCGAACAAGGCTAGACACAGAGACAGAACAGACTGGAAACTGACAAGGATTACATTTAAAGGGATAGGACAGGGCATCCCACTGAAGGGACTCAGGGCATCCCACTGAAGGGACTCAGGGCATCCCACTGAAGGGACTCAGGGCATCCCACTGAAGGGACTCAGGGCATCCCACTGAAGGGATTCAAGACAGGGCATTCCACTGAAGGAATTCAAAACAGGGCATTCTACTGAAGGAATTCAAGACAGGGCATGGGCAGAAGCCACTCTGGGGTCAACTGGGCAGGAGCCAGACAATAGCCAGACTCAGGCAGGTACCGGTTCATGGCTAGGCTTCAGCAGGTACTGGACTAGCTAGACATAGGCAAGTGCCAGTCGGGGATAGACTTGGCAGGTACTGGACTATAGTTAGGATTAGGTAGGTGCTGCTCCATAACCAGACTTAGGCAGGTGTCGGTCTTATGGCTAGGCAAAGGCAGGTGCCAGTCAGGGATAGACTTGGCAGGTACCGGACTATAGTTAGGATTAGGTAGGTGCTTCTCCATAGCCAGACTTAGGCAGGTGCCGGTCTTATGGCTAGGCAAAGGCAGGTGCTGCTATGGGGCCAGGCTAGGCAAGAGCCACTAAGGACAAGGACTAGGGAAATGCCACTACTGTGGCCAGGAACTAGGAAATGTCATTACTGTGGCCAGGAACTTAGGAAACGCCACTGAGTGGCCAGAACTGAAATATGCCACCATGTGGCCGGGACTAGGATAAATAGAACACAAGTAAAACAGAACAGAAAAGAACCCAGGAACAAGAATAACAAAGAAGCAGAACAGAATAGCAAAAATGCAGAAATGAAACTGAAAAAGCCTCGATACAGCTTGGATGAGCCTGAACACGGGTTGAGTCAGGACACCTACCGAATGGAGGGGTAGCCACTCCCATTGCAGGTCCCTACACAGTGAGATTTCCCTGGAGCCAGCTGGGATCTTTAGCAGTGCAGTGGCCCGGATCTCCGACCAGCATCCTATCAATCTCCGCTTCCATGGTCCTGGAAAAGAAGAGAGGCGAGAAGCCACAAGACAAAAGGAAGGAAGCTCCTTCCTAAAATGGCTGCCTAACTTCCTGCTCCCCGACTTTTATTCCCCAAACTCCTCCCACGTACTCCACTGATAGGCTGGACTGTTATAGACGCCCATCCCCAACCTTGTCTGGGTGCTACATTCTTTTGTCATAGCTACCAGATTACCACTTTGCGGTTCCATATCCATGTTCCCCAGTGCCCGTTTGTGACACTTTGGCCTGAATTTTTAAACAGCTCTTAATGCTCTTCCCTAGGGACCTTTATAATTACTTGCAAATTTATACCATTGTGTTTCACTTGCAAAACCAACATCTTTCCCTAGGGCACAATTTCAGTTTAGTAAAGCGGACATCTTTTTACCAAAGCAGAGCTCCAATCTAGTTACAATCACGGCTCAATGCTCTCACACTGAGTAATAAGCATTGACCAGTGGAGGGACCATATGATTCTGACCAATTAGAGCAGAAGGTAATGCTTCCCTGTCAAGGAAATACCGTATCACCCTGATACTAGGCCGTACTTTTCGTATGCTAATTTAGATTCTTACATTTCGAGTGCGGCCTATAATCAGGAAAGGTGGAACAACTAGTCCCACTAAGAGTTATATAATCTCACAGTGTGATGGTGGAGAAAGCCAACTCAGAAGCCAGATTCATTCAAGGTACTTTTAATGTGGAACCAGTACTGGCCTACTAGCCTTACACATTTTGTGTCGTATGGCACTTAATCATAGGCATGATTTAACCTCAGCAACTCTGCATGTCCTTGTGATTCCCAATTAACGGGCAGTGATGTACCAGGGAGGTCCCGGTTGCTAGTTCAGCTAGTTCCACTAAGATAAAACGTTTTTGAAGTTTTTTTCTGCTAAATGACAATTATTGTAAAGTCCTGCTGGGAAATGAATTCAAAATTGTGTGGCTTCTAGAACCTGTCTCTAACCATTGTACCGCTAGGAGTCTCTTTTCTGAGTTTGAAGATTACGTGTCCTGGTTCTACATGACAGTTCTGGACACTCTTCTTCTCCTCAGCTGTTCCAAGTGATTCACCTGTCTTGTATCATAATTAGCAGCACTTTAAAACAAGCCTTGTCTTCACCCCAGGGCTGCAACATTATTTCCGACTGAGCCTCTGGTATCCTGCTTGTGGCTTATTACTTGTTTTGCTGCTGTAACTTTGACCCTGACCTTGACTTCTTACTGCTTTTGTTGCTGTGACCCGGGATGGATTATTTTCTGCAATACCTTTAAACACACGTTACATATTTACACATATTAATAATACAAAATAAGCAAATTAAAACCAATGTTCTTACCAGTAAAGTGAATAAACAAGAAGAAATGGCATTTAAATATTATACAAGCGTGGCATCAGTAGCATCATTTATAAAGTACAAAGATGCCAACAAAGTCTGTAAAAAGGCACTCAAATTAGCTAAATTAGAAAATGAGAAACTGATTGCTGAAGAGAGTAAATCTAGTCCCAAAACATTTAGAAGTATGAAAAAAGCAAAAGGCAGAAAATCTTGGTCTTTTCTTATCCGAAATGGGAGTAAAAGCAAATATTTCAAATAACTTTTCTTCTTCTGTTCCTACCAAGGAAGAACCGATGGCTGAGCACCTGCTGGCTGATTTTACAGAACCGTAACAAACGTGGGATAGACTGATGCAGGGAAAAGTGCTTTGTTTTGACATGTCACTAACAAGAAAGACGAAAATGCCACTAACAACAAATGAAGAAAATGCCACCAACAAGTAAAGACGAAAATGCCACTAACATGAAATGAAGAAAATGCCACTAAGAAGAAAAGACGAAAATGCCACCAACAAGAAATGACGAGAATGCCACCATCAAGAAAAGACGAAAATGCCACCAACAAGAAATGACGAGAATGCCACCATCAAGAAAAGACGAAAATGCCATTAACAAGAAATGACGAAAATGCCACTAACAAGAAATTCAGAAAATGCTGCTAACAAGAAATTAATTTTTTTTTGCTGCGCTAGTATGAGTGACTGTCGGCGACAGTCTCTCACTGCTAATCTCTTAATTGAATAATGAACACAACTTTTTTGCCAACAGCTGTCCTTCAAGGAGCTATATTGGCTTTTAACCCCTGAGATACCATTAACTGTTCTGTATACTGTGTATTGCATTGCGTAGTTTTAACATTAATGATAATGCATGCAAATGAATGGAACAGATTGGGACAGTTGAGAACCATTGGCATGTAAAAAGGTTGTAGGATCAATCAACAAATCCACACGTAGCTAATCACTGAAAGTGAGGTGCAGGAATGGCCAAACTGGCTTAGTTGCTGGATGATTCCTGCTGACTTCTCCACCATGCTGCAATGTACCACAATTTGATATTTGCATTTAACTCCTTATGTCCTTTCAAATGTCTGTTGCCTATAAACAGTATATTTTTCATGTAATTTAAAAAAGTATGGTTTTTCACTATTCCACTACTTCCAAACTTCTTCCTCTGGCAATGTAGAACGCTGGGGTGGGCTTGAGATGTCGAGGGTCAGTGATGCTGTCACATTATGTGCATTTGCAATATCATTCTCAGGGCAGTTGGGCATATATTCTGAATAATAAATTATGGTGCAATGCTGTGAGGCTGAAATAATGATGTAATGCTTTGGAATTGGTGTACACTTGTTTAGAATCTTGGGTCAGATCTTCACTCACCTTGGTTCAGATGAAGAATAGTGTTGAGCGAACCTGAACCGCACTGTTCCGGTTGTACCGGACATTACGGTGTCCGTGCCACGAACCCGAACCCGGACATTTCACTGTATGTCCGTGTTGGAGTTCGAGGTTCGGCTATAACCGAAAGTCTTTAAACCAAAAGTCATTTGGTTTATAGACTTTCGGTTTATAGAATAGCCAATAGCATTACATGTATTCTATAAGCCGAAAGTCTATAAACTTTCGGCTATTCAGAATTTCTTATGAATGGGGACTCTAGTTCGGTTTATAGATAGCCAATCTTTGACAAACCGAGAGTCAAATAGAACTGTCAAATACTGTGCTTACAGCGCACTTTGAAAAATTCTATTAGTTTTGGGTGGTAAATAGTACATTTGCGTCTTGCGGTGCACTTCATATCTGAGAGTCAAATAGAACCGTCAAATACTGTGCTTACAGCGCACTTTGAAAAATTCTAATAGTTTTGGGTGGTAAATAGCACATTTGCGTCTTGCAGTGCACTTCATATCTGAGAGTCAAATAGAACCGTCAAATACTGTGCTTACAGCACACTTTGAAAAATTCTAATAGTTTTGGGTGCTAAATAGTACAGTATTTTTAATTTGTATGTATTTTATGTTTTTTTAAGTTATTTCCCTATCCATATTTGTTTGCAGGGCACTTGTCCTACTCTTACCCACATTTAATTCCTTTTGCAGCCCTCAAGCCCTTTCCATGACTTTTTTAGAGGCATTTTAGTGGCCAAAAGTCCGTGTCCCCATTGACTTCAATGGGGTTCGTGTTCGGGGTCAAGTTTGGGGTCAAGTTCGAGCACGGACCCAGACTTTTTTCCGAAGTTCGGTCGAACCTCTCGAACCCGAACATCCAGGTGTCCGCTCAACTCTAATGAAGAACAATCTGACTTTAATTGTATTTTTTCATTAAAGAATTTCTATATAAAATGCCTTCACTTGGTACAATGCTTTAATTAAACACAGCTTTGCTACAGATGTCCTTTAAGTTGGTGACATGAAATGTTCTTCCTACCTCAACTCACTTTTAGTGACTAATTCCCACATGATTCATTTGCCATTTATTAAAATAAGAGGGTTGCCATTCAAGTGGCATATTGTACCATGCAAAAAATCATATAGTTAACTACTACAGATTTGTTGTCCGTTAAAATACAATAACTGGTACTTCAACTCTAATAGAGACTTTAATATATTCTTCGCAGCCATTTCCGTGAATATACTTTGTGTGAAAGCTTTACGCACAGCAACAATCTCAACATGTCGTATAATAAAGATATGCTCCGAGTCAAACAGTTTGATTTAAATCCACATCAATACTGGAAATGATTAACCTGCCGTCCATAAGTCATGTCAGCAGTTTGTTTTCTGGGCAGCTAAATCCACTTTGTATGCTTCATGCCCATAATAATTTTATAATACTGAATGCACTGTAATAAATGTATAAAGTGCAGCACTTAATATCCTTATCACAGTACTCTTGCGATGTTACATAGCACATATGGCACATCGTTCCAATACACAGTAATTTAAAGAAACCATTTGGACAAACTCTGCTCTCCCTTCTCTACATTCAAGACCGAGTTAAAGGACAACTGTTGACAGAAATTTAACTTGTGTTTAATTGAACAATTTCATGAAGTGTAGACTTTTTTAAATAGAAATGCTTTAATGATCAAAAACAAATAAAGTAACTTATTAAGCCATTTTTATTCTGTATACCTCAATAAGGAGGCAGACATGTTGGATTAGAACCTTGGATTAGGTCTTCCTTCATTTGACCCAAGAAGATAAAAGATCTGACAGACATGACCGAAGATTCTGAACATCTCAGTCTCCCTGACAGGGCTATATGGCGTAATAAGGTACTTATTTTGCATTTCTATTTAAAACATCCACAACTTTTTATTTTTTGCATAACCCAGTGCTTATTACTATTGCAATTTATCAAATTTCAATATTATCTTAAGCAGCTGTATTGTCAATAATGACCAAGTCATGCAGTAAACTCAATAGGCCTCCTTGTTCAATTTCAAACCAAACCAAGTTAAGTCATGTTAGATGTACTTACCATATTGTTGCAGATTTTACATCTGTTAACAAAATTTGAGACTAAGTCAAAGTCAGCACCCAAGTTTGACTAACCAATAAAAAAAAAATGTCTAATCCAGTGGCACCTAGTGACTTACCACCATCTTACCTCACCCCAACACTTTCACCAGTAGCTTAACTCAGTAAATTCAGTATTTTTTTTTGCAAAGTTTGCCAATTGAATTAAGTTTCAATGGTAATCAACAGAACCTCAACTTGGTACAAGTTGAATACATTTCGGCTTCACTAAACATGCTGTCTTATGGGAGAATGAGTGTAGCAACATGCCCTCTGGGAAGGTCAATGAAAAATGATAGCAGGGTATAACTAATCATATAAATACATGGAGGGCTTAGTGAATAATGATATCTTCAAGAGGATTGGCAATGACAAGTGCCTAATATGGGATCAGAAAAAAAATTAGTTAATCAATTTTATTAATGTAAATATAACAAGGCTTTTGATATTTGGACAGAAAGAAAAAAAATCTTGCTGGATAATTGAAATCAATATCAATCTCCCTCTTTCTATTCGTTTTTTTCTCGTCCATCTCTTTATCTGATTGATCTCAGCTTTGCTCATGCTATCTAGTTAATCTAAGAATTGATGTATAACTTATATCTTATGTGTCCCTCACATTTTATAGGCTGATTTCATATTTTTGGGTGAAATATAAAATCAAGAAATAAAAACAAAACAACATTTACATTCCAACCTACAGTCATTTTTCAGGCAATTTACATGCACTTTCTTTGAATACTCACAAAAACTCTTTGGCAGTAACTTCCGATCAGTAAACTCTACAAATACATTTCCCAGGTTGGAAAAAATATTAGGGTTGTTGCATTTATTATAACAGTATACATTTTAAAGATCCATAAAGCATCAAATCTTCAACACTCGTTTACCAACCTGCAAAGTATGCATTTATATGGGTGTAGTGTATGCAATATTAAGCAGTTTAATGTATTGGGCTACAGGAGAATATTTTCATTATGGATGAGGATAGGGTGGGGGAGATATGGGTCGGCATGGAGTACTTGCAAAACTTTCCCCCTTTATGTTGCACTCAGTTCATCACGAAGTTGTTAGCTTCAGCATCACAAAACGGTTATGACAAAACCAATTATGAGTAGCTTCTAGACTTAAATAAGGCCCACTTAGGGTGACCACATGTCCCAGAAAGCCCATGGCACTCCCCAATAGGACTGTATGTCCCGGTCAGCCTCAATCCAGGACAATGCAATGTGTATAACGCCTATGTGTATATATATATATAATATAATATATGTGTGTGTCATGTCATCTGTTCCACGCTACATTGCTGAATGGCAGAAATTAAATGTGGTCACCCTATGCCCACTGTATCACTACACTTAAAGCTCCAACAACCAAATCAATAATGAATGTGCTTTTCGTTATTTTTTTTAATGAACATACTTAAAATTTCACAGAGCTCCTATAGAATCATTTTTACATTAACGCCAACCAAATGATGTTGTTAGCCAACATCATTGCAGTACTTAAGCACACTGTCCCACCAAGCTCTATCTCCGTCCTGCTTTTTCGAGACAGAGGTAGAGTTAGCCAGGATAGCAGGATTCAGGACAGCTAACACATAGAACTGACTGCATTCCTATTGTGCACCATGAAGCGCACCATGCGATAGTGCTGACACTCAACCTCTCAAGCTCCGCCCCTGTTGGCATTACAATTCACCAGGGGGTGGAGTTGGGAGGTATGCTTAAGTGATAATGAATGTGAGACTGGGATTAGCCAGACAGTTTCACAAGAACAATATTTAGAGCTTAGTGTGGTGCTTAAACTACAGTTGTTTTTTTATAAATACAGTATCAGCATAAAAAAAAAAAATACTTTTGAAATTATGAAAGTCTCTTTTAATTACCTTTAATGTGCATTTAAAATAAATGAAGGTTGGTTTGTGGCTGTATAGCCCCTTTAAAAATAATGTGCTAATATTCTCATACATTGCTGTTTAAGAAGTTACATTACAGAAGTTATTCATCTAATAAAATCCAATGATGATGTGATCTAAACGTATGTTATATTGTTCAGCTCAGAAAGTAGAAATATTTGTAAACCATCTAAAGTGTTAATTGCTCTTTAGATGGCAGTTATTGTATGTGTGCAGAATTTAAACCTATTTCATTTTTTTTTTGTTTGTTACAATATTATTAGAATGCGCTCCGGATGCCATCTGTTGTGATATATTCAGTGTGACATTTATGTGTGTGATGTAAATATTTTTAAAATCATGGGAAAAGAGGAAGAGATGTTGTCACAAGTGACATACTGCACACAAGAAGTGATACATCATGTCTTTTTTTACAGTGTTTATATACCTGCCATATTTTTGGAGGGTGTTAAGATGAGTTACAGCATGAAATTGCTACTTTACCTTACAAAAGCTAGACATGGGGGCTTGGTAAGGTCATCTTTATTCAATAAAGTCTGGTAAGAGATGTTCCAAATCTGCAGTGCTATGTGATGCATCATTTAAGGGCCTGTTCTGGAGGGGAGGAATGGGGGCCCCTATAGGTGCTTAGGCCCTCACCTGCTTACAGAGCTTAGCGTGAGAGGATGCGGTTATGGAGAGGGGGCAAATAGCCAAAAAGGATGCAACCTTTGAATTTTTACTTGTGGCCGTCTCAAAACCCAGAACCACCTCTGGCATGTTCCCATAGTTACAGAGTGATTTACATTGCAAATGAAATTAGTCCATCAAGTTTGGCTCTTTTCCTCTTTTCCTATCCTTGTTCCTGCACCCTCAATACTGAAGCGCAAGTGTGGGAGGAAGTGTTGCGGGTGCACGACCAAGACATGGCCACCAGAAATGGGATAGCGACACAGGGGAAGGGACGTTACCATAGTGGTAAGGTGGGCTGGGAAATGTTGGTCCGGATGGCTCTTTGTTGAGGCATTCTGCTGACTATGCATTGGACACACTGGAAATTCATTATGAACAGTTGGTTTAAAGAACAAAAATAATGCAAGATGTTATATTGTTTTATACTGAAGAGTTATAAATTCTCTTATGTTCAACTATAGAAAATTAAGTTCAGAAAAGCCTTTACATGCCAAACAATATTTACAAGTTAAATGAACTAAATCAAAACAAAAATACAGTAGAAAATCCTGCCCCATCCCATTGGGATTATTATGGGATATTGAGGTGCTGCAATTGATTGAGGTCAAAAAATGATTGTCAAGATAGCATGTCATGTTTTTCTGTCAGCGGTTAAAAATGTATTTGAAACACTGTGTTAATTACAAAAACAATTACCAAGCCTCACATGCAAATGCAAAATGTCTTGAACTCACAGTGTGAGGACCAAGAAATGATTGGCCACCCTAGGTTTACTAAACAAAAATAACATATTACACAATCTTTTGGACGGCTGCAGTGACATTGACGAACCGTTTTCCCTTAAGTAATTATACCTATACATAGTATTCTGCTAAATTAGATACATTCATTTTGTAATGCTACTTTCACACCAAAGTACAATCAGTTTTAAATTGATGGGTTTTTGTTCCCCTCCAAGAGGCGAAAGTGAGGATTTGCTGGCCTCAGCTGGAGAAGGAAAATAGATTTTTGCCCACTAAAGAAATCTGCTTTAGTACACTGTACAGATAAAATTAAATTACATGTGAAAGCCTGAGATGAAGGAAAGAAATGAAATAAGCTCACATTTTCATCAGTATTAATTGTAAATCATTTTAGCACACAAGTATTTAAGTGTAATTCCATAAAAGCTGTTGGTCTGGAGAAAAAAAGGAAAACATAAACGTACTTTTTGGTACAGTATGCGAACGAATTTATTCAGGTTATAAAAAATCAATGAAATAATTGATCCATACCAGAACCACATTTCTCAGACTGCAGAGGACTGGTCATGAAAGGTTAATTTTATATGATGCAGCAAGTATGTTGCAATTGACAATTCTGTGGATCAATAAGCTTTGGACTTATCAGGTTGTTTTATTTAATTATGTTTACTTTTTTTATTACCTATTACCACAGACCTTTTTGAAGAAAAATAGAGAATTTTTCTGAGTGAAACTTTTAGGATTGAAAGTAAAACATTATCCACATTATTCTTGTAGCACCATATTCACCCAAATGAATTGCTGCAGTACCAAATTTTCCCTACATTAAAGGCTCTAGGTTCCTGTTATTTGTGGAAACACCAGATTCTCCCAAATTAATTGTGGCAGCACCAGATTCTCCCGCATTAACTGTGGCAGCACCTGATTTCCCCAAACTAATTATCACAGCACCAGATTTCCCAAAATGTATTCCCACAGCACCATATTCACCCATATTACCTAACATGGCATTAGATTACCTCAAATTATTTAACACAATGCCCAAAATATAAAAATCACATTCTAGTCCGCTAAGGACTATAGTTCCCATATGTTTTTCTATTGTATTTTGTGCCCCTTAAATGACCGTAATACTATAATATAAATGAACTTTTATATGCAACTTCAGCAAAGAAATCCTGCAACCCTCTAGCAAAGCCTCTGGGCACAAGGTACTTCTGTCCTCAGTGGGATTCTGATTTTTAAGAGAGATCTCTTTTTTTAATTGGCACATTGGCACTATCAAGCCATTGTTGTATCAGGCATTCTAAAGCATTAACCTACTTTATTTCAATGTTTTTTCTTTTGTTATTACATTTATTGTTTGTATTTTTCAATATGACGCTTTATATCTAATCCTGTGCGCCTCTCCATTTTTATTTAATGTTTCATTTAGTGCACACCTCCCAACTATTTATTGGATTACCAGCATATAATCACTTTAGTTGATTATATTTTTATTCATTAATATAGATACATTTTTTTCCATTATAAATGACTTATTTTTCCTTCAGGGTAAATACAAATGTTGGTGCGCTAAGTTAGTCACAGATCAAATAATATAAATGTATAAAATGAAGCCAACTGGCGTGAGCATGCTGAAAGTACAGTTTTTGTTTTTTGTGTACATTGTACAGCCAATCACACTGTATTTGCAGCATGTTTGAGGTTGTTGGCTCCTCATTGTCTGGATGCAGCTTGATGCCCAGTGGTTAATTGGGAGGAGGTTTAATTGCATCTCCTCCAACACATTAAAAAGGTTTTGGTAGCAGTAAAAACTGCTTTTTGTGCCCACATATAACCAAAACCTCTCCTTTAATTTATGTTTTTATATTTGTTGCCAACTTTATTAAGGTGAGAAGCATAGACAGTTTTTGTTTTTTGTATACTTATTTTTTACTAGTTTAATTATTTATTGTATTGTTTCATTCATATCTGATTATTTGATTTTTTCACTATCTATTTTTTTTTTTAGTATTTCTATGCTAGAGTAAAGGCAATAAGAAAGCTCCACCATTCTAAAACACAGTGTCATTCGAGCAGTATTACATAACTACACCTTCCTGACAAGTCGGCACATCTGTTCTTCCCACGTAGTACCCCCACTTTACAGTGCTATCGCCACCTCAAGGGATTCTGGGATGGGATATTATACGCAAATAAGGTATTTTTTCTACAGTACCCACTTACAGCATATGCATGCTGTTCAGGACAGAGTTTCTAACATAGGCCAATATAAACAGGCGTAGTGTCATAAAACTCACTCATGGAAAGTTTATATTTGGGGGTCCTTTATGGGTCTCATTAACATGGGGTGGCTTCCTGGTCATATACCATACTTGTGGCACTATTAAAAACACTCATGACAGATGTTATGGTGGAGTGAAGGCAACAGGAAATCTCTGTTCTGTAAAATAACTAAGTCAGTAGAGCTTCCCTGAACATACCTACATATAGTAGGCATATAATAAACAAAAATAAATGTGTAATTCTTAGTTCTGCTGTACAAGTTATCCTAATTCTTTCAATATAACAGGAAATAGGCATGGCAAAATGTAGTTATTTTCTTAATCTAATGTTTTAATATTTTACTGTAGTGAACAATATATAATTTAAAATCTTCGGTTAAAGAGAGACCATGTTACTCCTTCTGAGATGCATTCTAATAGTTCCCAATGAATGGATCATCATGATTTTTTACTGGTTGATCTGTGTGCCTAAATTTGAACCCTGTGCCCATGGTCTCGTTTAGGGCTTATTTTATCTCCCCCTTATTCTAATGAAACATATTGAAATAATATTCATAAAAACATGTTTAACAGTGCAAAATGTAAATGATGTACACACAAATCTGCTATACTGAAATCTATTGTTTTCTTATTACATCCGCTTTTCAATAAAAATACTTTTTAAAAAAGCAGATATTAATGACCGATTTTTGCAGTTCAGTTAAAATTTAACTTTTTAATAATAAGATCTCATGATCTGTATACCACATATTTCCTTCTGCTTTCAAGAAAGTACAGCCTTTTTCTTATGGCATGTATAAAGAATAACATTATACTATCACTTAAAAATACAGAAAACTCTGCATTGAATTTAGGCTCCTATTAAGAATATTTATAACTTCTATTTACTGCTGCCGGTCGCAGATATTATTTCTTTTACTGGTGAGATAATTACTTGAAAATTATAAATACTTATCTAATAACCTACTGTGTGCAGTGTATGCTTTTTGCAGACTTATAAAAATGCATACACTCTAAAATATATATAATTTTAGATATTTACAATTCTCAAATCTTGTTTTTTTATGTAAGCATAATAACAAACAGTACAGACCTATGTACGGACCTGCACCGGGAGACAGAGCAGGAAGCAGGTAAGTACTGGCTGGGGAAGGGGGGAGGAGGGTGGTATAACGAGAATACCAAGGGGCAACATCCTGGCATATTAGTTGGCAATATCCTGGCATATTAATTGGCATATTGGGGGGCAAAATCCTGGCATATTAAATGGAATATTGGGGGGCAAAATCCTGACATATTAAATGGCATATTTGGGGGCAAAATCCTGGCATATTGAGAGCAAAATCCTGGCATATTAAATGGCATTTTGGGGGGGGGGCAAAATCCTGGCATATTAAATTGCATATTGGGGGCAAAATAATGGCATATTGAGAGCAAAATACTGGCATATTAAATGGCATATTGGGGGGCAAAATCCTGGCATATTAAATGACATATTGGGGGTAAAATCCCAGAATATTGAGAGCAAAATACTGGCATATTAAATGGCATATTGGGGGGCAAACTCCTGGCATATTGAGGTGCAACATCCTGGCATATTGAGGGGCAAAATCCTGGCATATTAAATGACATATTGGGGGGTAAAATCCTGGCATATTAAATGACATATTGGGGGTAAAATCCTGGCATATTGAGAGCAAAATACTGGCATATTAAATGGCATATTGGGCGGCAAAATCCTGGCATATTCTCAAATCTTGTTTTTTTATGTAAGCATAATAACAAACAGTACAGACCTATGTACGGACCTGCACCGGGAGACAGAGCAGGAAGCAGGTAAGTACTGGCTGGGGAAGGGGGGAGGAGAGTGGTATAACGAGCATACCAAGGGGCAACATCCTGGCATATTAGTTGGCAATATCCTGGCATATTAATTGGCATATTGGGGGGCAAAATCCTGGCATATTAAATGGAATATTGGGGGGCAAAATCCTGACATATTAAATGGCATATTGGGGGGCAAAATCCTGGCATATTGAGAGCAAAATCCTGGCATATTAAATGGCATTTTGGGGGGGGCAAAATCCTGGCATATTAAATTGCATATTGGGGGCAAAATCCTGGCATATTGAGAGCAAAATACTGGCATATTAAATGGCATATTGGGGGGCAAAATCTTGGCATATTAAATGACATATTGGGGGTAAAATCCCAGAATATTGAGAGCAAAATACTGGCATATTAAATGGCATATTGGGGGGCAAACTCCTGGCATATTGAGGGGCAAAATCCTGGCATATTAAATGGCATATTGGGGGGGAAAATCCATTCTGTTCTTTGGTCCCCTGATTATACGTCTAACCTCTAACAACGTAAACGGTGCATTCAGTCTATTATGTTTGTCATCTGAAATCTTAGGCAGAGTCAATGAGTGAAGGAATTTTACCGTTTCCTGATCCTCTTTTTTGGAATCTGGAAAGTTCTATAAAGAGCTATAATAGTACATAAAGGTTTTCCTTACAATAAATGGAGAAAGATGAACTTAACCCCTTCGCGACACAGGACGGACTAGGTCCGTCCTGTGTGGCGAAGCGTTAGTGACACAGGACGGACCTAGTCCGTCCTGTGTCAAAACGAGCACTGAAAGCGGAGTTTTTCCGCTTTCAGTGCTCTGATGGTATTGTAACGATGCTTCCGTGTGGAAGCATCGTACAATACTAAAAAAAATGCCCGTCGGCATTTCGATCGCTCCGGAGAGCGATCGAAATGCCGGTTTTAAAGGCACAGTGCCTTTAAAACGACGGGCATTAAAAAATGAGCATAGGAAGCGAATTTTTCGCTTCCTATGCTCAGAAAGTGTTCCTGATTGCCTCGCAAGTCGAGGCAATCAGAAACACAAAAAAAAAATGCACGATCTTGGTCACTGAGTGACCAAGATGGCGCTGCCCTTCTAAGGGCAAGAGCACAGGAGGCAGGAAGTACCTGCTTCCTGTGCTCTCTGGCTGTCACACGATTGCCTCTTCACAGAGGCAATCAGTGACTGCCAGGCACACTGACAGGCAGTGGGGATGCTCTCCTGAACAAGGCAGTGGGGATGCTCTCCTGAACATCCCCACTGACTGGTCAGATCAATATTAACTCTATATTGATCTGACCAGTTATGATCTGCCTCCCTCTCCTCACATTTTTTTTAGTGAGGGAGAGAGACAGATCAAAGTTCTAAAAGTAAAAAAAAACAATAAACACACAACACACAAATATTAAAACAATAAAAAAAAATTTATTAAAGCAATTCCCTGCGTTTAACCCCTTCCCTGCCACTGATCTTGCATAAGCAGTGATCGTGCACATCAGCGCATTTATTTTTGCCGTTTGTGCATTTTTTAGGGGTTAATTTTTTTTGTACTGTAATTTATTACAGTACTAAAAAGGCTCTTCTAAGAGTTATTAACCCCTTCTTTGCCGTCGATCACTGCTTACGCAATGATATTGACACCAAAGCAATTTTTATCTGTCTGCATATTTTTATTTTATTTTTTTTACACATACCCGCTAGGGGATTACATGTAAAGTAAAAATATTTGAGTTTTTTTTTTTTAAGCTGCCTGAGCGCATAGCGATCAGTAACAGCGAATTAGTGGCAAAGGCGGTTTGGTGATTTCTCAATTAAGCTCACCATTCGCCCTGGTCAGATCAAAATTGGTCGGATCAATATTCACAAATATTGATCTGCCTCCCTCTCCTCACTTACATTTTTGTGACGGAAAGAGACAGATCAGTATTAGTGATATAAAATAACATTTTATAAAATTGTCAGGTTTTATGAAAGTCTTTCACTGTGTATTAACCCCTTCCCTGCCATTCATCACTGTGTAAGCAGTAATCTTGCACAGCAACAGTATGTTTTTCTGTCTGCACTGTTTTATGGATTAATTTCTTTGTACTGTAATGTATTACAGTACTAGATAGGCTCTTCTAAGAGCTATTAACCCCTTCTTTGCTCGAGATCACTGCTTACGCACTGATTCTGAGGCCGCGGACTCAGGGTTCGATTTTGACCCTATTCAGCTTTCTGATACATCATCTAGCGATGTATCGGTGGCTGCTGAGCCCTTGCCACAAGTAGTGTTGGGGGTCTACCGATAAAAAAATATATGGTTTGGTGGGGGTAAATTACATTGGCTGGCTTCAAAGATATATCCCATAAAGGACACGTACGCAGGTTGACTACATGTCAAAATTCCAAGTTGGAATTTTGAGATGCGCATCTCACAAATGTTGCCTTCTAGCCAAAAACAAACCAACAAACCTATGCATGGGTGCTATCCCTGTACTCGGGAGATGTTGCTGAACACATATTGGGTTGTTGTTTGGCAGTGACATATACCAGAATCTGTGAATTCATGCCTGAAGTACAATGTATGTGGAAAAAAAACTCCCAAAAAAGTACTACCACAAACTTTTACAAAGGCTGGTGGTAGAATTAGTACCTATACAGTATTAAAATACCACCATTTGAAATACCTTAGGATGTCTATTTTCCAAAAATATATGGTTTGATGGGGTAAAATTCATTGGACGGCTTCAAAAATGTTCCAAATGGAACATGGGCGCAGGCTGACTACATGTCAAAATTCCAGGTTGGAATTGCGCACCCCCTAAATGTGGAATTTTAGACCCAATACAAACCAACAAACCTATGCATGGGGGGTATCCCTGTACTCAGGAGATGTTGCTGAACACATATTGAGGTGTTGGTTGGCAGTGGCAAATACCAGAATCTGAAAATTCCTGCCTGAACTACAATGTGTGTGGGGAAAAAATGACATCCCAACCCTTTGACATAGGTTGGTGGTAGAATTAGCACTTGGAAAGTGTTAAAATACCACAATTTTAAAAACCCTAGGATGTCTAGTTTTCCAAAATATATGGTTTTATGGGGTAAAATACTTTGACAGGCTTCAAAAGTGTCCCAAATGGAACATGGGCGCAGGCTGACTACATGTCAAAATTCCAAGTTGGAAATGCACCCCCACTAAACATGGCCTTTTAGCCCCCAAATAATCTAACTAACCTACACATGGGTGGTATCCCTGTACTCAGGAGATGTTGCTGAACACATATTAATGTGTTTTGTGGCACTGACACATAATAGGATCTATGAATTCATGCCCGATGTACAATGAATGTGAAAAACAAATTACTATCCATAACATTGACATAGGCTGGTGGTAGAATTAGTGCATGGAAAGTGTTAAAATACTACCATTTGAAATACCCTAGGGTGTCTAGTTTTCAAAAATATATGGTTTTGTGGGATAGAATACACTTTTTGGCTTCAAAAATGTCCCAAATGGGACATCGGCGCAGGTTTTCTGCACGTCAGAATTCCAAGTTGGAAAACCAAAAAGCGCACCTCTCAAATGTGGCCTTTTAACCCCCAAATAACCTAACCAACCTATACATGGGTGGTATCCCTGTACTCAGGAGATGTTGCTAAACACATATTGAGGTGTTGTTTGGCACTGACATATAACAGGATCTGTGAATTCATGCCCAAAGTACTATGTATGGGAAAAAAAATTACTATCCATAACATTGACATAGGCTGGTAGTATAATTAGTGCATGGAAAGTGTTAAAATACTACCATTTGAAATACCCTAGGGTGTCTAGTTTTCAAAAATATATGGTTTTGTGGGATAGAATACACTTTTTGGCTTCAAAAATGTCCCAAATGGGACATGGGAGCAGGTTTTCTGCACGTCAGAATTCCAAGTTGGAAAACCAAAAAGCGCACCTCTCAAATGTGGCCTTTTAACCCCCAAATAACCTAACCAACCTATACATGGGGGGTATCCCTGTACTCAGGAGATGTTGCTGAACACATATTGAGGTGTTGTTTGGCACTGACATATAACAGGATCTGTGAATTCATGCACAAAGTACAATGTATGTGAAAAAAAATTACTACCCAAAACATTGACATAGGCTGGTAGTATAATTAGTGCATGGAAAGTGTTAAAATACTACCATTTGAAATACCCTAGGGTGTCTAGTTTAAAAATATATATGGTTTTGTGGGGTAGAATACACTTTCTGGCTTCAAAAATGTCCCAAATGGGACATGGGCACAAGTTTTCTGCATGTCAGAATTCCAAGTTGGAAAACCAAAATGCGCACCCCCTAAATGTGGCCTTTTAGCCCCAAAACAAACCAACAAACCTATGCATGGGTGGTATCCCTGTACTCAGGAGATGTTGCTGAACACATATTGAGGTGTTATTTGGAAATATCCCTTCACATTTTAAGGTAATGTTTACCTAAATTGCAATATATGTGAAAAATTTAAAAAAAAGATTTTTTTGCTGCAAACTTTGGCATAGATTGGTGGTAAAATGGCTACATGAAATGTGTCAAAATACCCCAAGTTAAATGCCCTGAGTTGTCTAGTTTTCAAAAATATGTACATGTTGGGGGTCATTCATGGATTTAGTACAGAAATCAGTGTTACAATGTCACTATCGCTAATTTTGAAAGAAAGGATTTTAAAATAGCTTTGCACCACTTATAGTTCTGGCCCTGTAACATGAATAAAAAAGCACAAAAACATAAAAACATGGGCTATTTCTGAACTCAGGACATATATTAGAAACTTTTTAGCAGTGTTTTTTTGTTGTCTCTTGTACATGAGTATACGATTTTTCAAAGAAAAGTCATAAAAAAAGTATTTTTTCAATTTTTTTGCCATATTTTATTATTTTTTTTACATCAAATTATATGCTATTATCAAAATAATGGTATCAAAAGAAAGCCCTTCTTATAACGATAAAAACAATATATAGTTTGTGCGGGTACACTAAATGAGACAGAAATAAATTACAGCAAAACACAAACACCTCAGAAATGTTAAAACAGCCCATGTCACCAAGCGTCGGACAAGCCAAAAAAGTCATGTCACTAAGGGGTTAAACTTCTATTTTTTAATCAATTTACCAACATGCCCATTACTATGGGACCATTTTTGTTTTAATGATATCACACCATGCTTATTTGTTTCCATCAATTTAGTCTTAATCTCTAATTGAATATTTTTATCCTTTTTGAAGAGGGTTAAGTTAGTTTTTTTCCTCATTTCCAGGCATTATATACAGATCCAATAAGAGTTTACCTCTCTTCTTATTTAAATAGGCAGTTTCATTTGAGTTACTTATATTCATGTCAAATCATTATTATTAGAATAATTAAGTAAGGATGGAGTCGATGCCACACAGTTTTAACCTGCATTAGTGTTAGATCTAGCGTCTTTTAAAACACCCCTGCTATGTCAGTGTAGACCCATACATGAAGAGGTTTTAGTTGCTTTATAATATTATTTTCTTCTGGTCATAGAGCAACATATAATAAAAGAACAACTAAATATTTTGGACCATATATACTAAACTGAAAGCCTTAAAAATATAAAGTGTCTCCTGGTATAAGTATCAGACAATCAGAATGTCACAACTTAAAAAGAAGACTTTACTTTATAATTGCTCTAGAAAAGTACTTTATTTTAAATGAGACTGTGGCTTTACATATATTTGATGATTTTAATTTGTTACCTGTAAAAATGGGGGGGATTTATAGAAACATAGAATGTGTCGGCAGATAGGAACCATTCGGTCCATCTAGTCTGCCCAATTTTTTAAATACTTTTGCTTAAAATCCTTGACAGTGTTTACCTTTACCACTTCCACTGGAAGGCTATTCCATACATCCACTATAAATGCCCACAATGCCCATTAGATAAGACAGCATTGTTGGGAGAAACCATTTTAACTTTATGTAACATAATTTTGAGGTCTCTTTTTATTTACTTTTTTTACTGAGATGTCAAGCGGCTCCAGATAATTCCTGATGTAACTTGTGAATAACAGGCTGCTACTATGACTGGGCAGGTTAGAATATCCACGATAGCATCCTTTCAGCGCTGGTGCTGACTGCAATGTGCTCAGCTAGCACCAATCAAAATATGTTAACGGAATAAGGAGTGTATGATTAAGTGCTAGTTGCGTGAAACGCGTCAAGCTTTCTATTAGCTGGAATTTGTCTCCCCACTAAAGCTGATTTACTGTATATATTATTTTTTTTTACTTGATAATACATTTACATGTATTTAAAGAGTGTGAGTGCTTCATCTGGCTTTTCTAATTGCACTCAATGGGCTGCACAAATTTTCCCTTAAAATGCTCCAGCTGTTAACGTTTTCAATCTTTGTAACGAATTGCTGTGTCTTCCCCTTGTCTGCCAGCAAATCTGTTTTGCTTGACTATTGGAGCTATTCACTAAAAGGTGAGTAGCAGATGAGTTGAAGTGAATAGCGTGTGAGTTGAGATGAACATTTCAATTCAGCTATACATTGTTCAGGAACAAACCTGATGAGTTCACTTAGCGGGAGAACTAACCAGGTTTTTTTCTGCACAATGTGTACCTGAAACGTTCATCTCACCTCAACTCACCTGCTATTCACTTCAACTCACCCACTACTCACCTCAATCCAATTATTAGTGAATAGCCCCATCTGTGTGTCTATCCCTGCTGTTGTCAGGTAGGCTGATGAAGTGGCACCAAGGACAACCAAATTGTTTTTGGTCACCAGGCCAACAGTTGCAAGCTCTCCCCTGCTGAAAAGCATATACATTCCCCTCCCATATTTACCCTCTGAATAAAAAGAATAAAAAAAATACATATTACGTTGAATTAAATTAGTGTTCTATCTCACAATATAAATCATACTGATTTATTTTTCTCACACAAATGCAAAAAGATTAATCATGAATATAGATCAGATAAAACAAAAACCACTGTATCCAATGGAACAATTAACACTTGGTATTTTAGCTTATTAACACATAACAGTCAATGTCACTAGTTTGTAAGTTGACAATTTGTTTTGTTCACATCTATGTGCTGATGTTATGTGTTTATTTTACTTTCATCTTGGCTTGGGGCATCTTCTGATAAAGACTGCTACTCAGGAATGTGAATCTAAGTTGGTATTCTGTGGTATTAAAATTATATTTTTAAATCACTGTGTATTCTTTTTTCTTTCTTTTATTTTTCAATCATTTTTTTTTTTTTGCTACAGCATTGCTGACAGTACTGTTTACATTTGATATTTCATTAACCATATCAATCATTACACATTTGCATTTTATGACATTTCCATTAAGCACCTAAATGTTATAGTTAATGTTGTGCATTTCATTATAGTGTTGTTGTTTTTTATAATCCTGATTGTAGAGAATAATCTAATGTGTTTGTGCTGAGCCTTAGGGAAGGAAGTTCTTGTTTTGTTTGTTTATTTAATCTTTTTTTTAAGATTTTTAGTGTTGGTTCAGTGATGTTAGGATAGTTGGATTATATATTTTTCATGTAGCAGAGGCATCCTCTCTGAGATTGCACTAAAATTCAGTCTGTAGACTAGAGACAATAAGGTTGAATAATGAAACTGTGTGTAGTGAATATTAAGTATTCATTTAAAGGCAATTGTAGATTACAATTACTCATTACTACATAATGCAGGCACAACCTTCTACTAGCAGGCCCAGTTTATGTTTAGTTGTTCTGCACTCCCTTGTGTTTGGTATGGCAAATAAAAGTACTTTATGCAATGTGGATTAAACCAGTTTGTATTTCCCTGTGATCTGCCCCCAGTGCTTGATGGGGGCATTTTTTCTGTTCTCAGTTACATTATTAATATAATAGTAATTGGTGATTTTCTCAATGCAGTTTACAAATACTAAAAGCGGTAAGTATTGACCCTTTTTTTAAATGTCTATAGTGTTGGAGCATATTTAATTAAAAGGAAAAAGAGTGTAGGAGCAGCATAGCACAGGAATCTGATTTTATGCTCATTCTGGGCACTGTCAGTAATGATAAAGTCTATTGAGCAAAGGGAATGATATGGAATGAGAAGTTCTTTCAGCTAGTGTGCATCCTGCATGGTGAAATGTTTTCACTATTTAATGGGAAGCCAGTGCAGTGTTTGGAGAATAGGTATTATATGTTATTATGTGATTGTTTAATAGTCTACTAATGCATGTTGTACTGTCTGCATATAAAGTTCTTAAAATTCATAACAGTGAGTCCTGTCCTTATGTTGATTCCTGCTGTGATAAGTGACAATCCAAAACCAAGCCACGCTGTCAGATTTCTTTTGTATATTAAGTTTAGCAGCTCTTGGTTTCTTAATTCCAGGCAGTTGGATGACCATTTCATATTCTTAGCATAGTTAAATCTTACCAGGAGGTCTTGTCAAAGTTCATGTAACTAGCATTCATCCACTGTATGAAACCAACTAAGGACGGATTGATGAGTTATCTTGGGTCTTCAGTGTCAGGGGAAAAGCAAAAAAGAAATAAATCTGCATATCAATGATATCTTTCGACCATACCATCTGAATCTATCCCTCATGGCAGCTACCCTATACGTGTATATTCTCAAACTCTTAGAGATCTACATGTGTTTCTTCCATATATACTCTTGAGGGCCTACTCAATAAAGAGAGCATTGCAGGGGACTGAAAATGGTAATTTCAAACTTAAGTTGCTGAGTTTGAACAATTCTCCCATTCAGCTGCATTGTAGACTTTTTCCAATTCGGCTACATTGGCCCTAATGTTTGAAATTCGCATGTCAATAACTCTCTTTAGTGAGTAGGCCCTTGTATCTTGTCCTTGGTATCATGACAACACTAAATGTAATTAAAAAAAAAAAAATCCTACATATAATTTTATTTATAGTGCATACTGCATGGTCAGAAATATTTTGCAGTTGTAAAAGTTAAAATTGTCGGCTGTGTTCTACCTGCAAAGGTTAAAAACACAAACAGAGAAATCACTGTGCACTACGGCTTTAAGCGTCTTAACAAACTGGCAAAGAGGGAATGCTAAATGTACTGGTGTCATTGAGTTAGCTCTGGAGAGCATGTGTGGCTTCTTTTTTATTGAAGTAACAGCAGAGGGAGAAAAAGTATATTGGTTTGAGCAGATTAGTTTGAATCTGCTGAAAGTGCTCAATGTATTAAATTCCCAAGATTAAGTTTAACAGAGTTTCCCGTTCTAGATTAAAAAAAAAAAAAACTGATGCCACACTCTTCTCTGTGTCACCTTTTTAAATACGACATAACTATTGTATACCTTAATACCTCGTGGGGATAATGCATATTTTCTTTAACAAGTCCCTTCATGAGCACTTTGCACAACGTAGCTATGAATTTTTGTGTTAAGCTACAAAGGCACGCGCATACTCGAATGCGACTAATAATCATATAAAAAATAAAATAATAATCTGAATGGTTTATATCGCGGCTGATGGTTAATAAATCCAAGACGCAGAAGTAGTTACTGGTGCAAATATCTTTGCGAGATAATGAGGCCTTTCCAAATTTAGAAGTTTGTTTTTAATTGGAGAAAAGACTCAAAGACATTTACAGTCTGCAGTCAAAATGAATTTGGGTAAAAAATCATCAAGGCGAAACCTGCCAATTTGATGCTCTCTCTGTGCTAATCTATCTTGCTTTCTAATGACAGTAGGGTTTTCCGTGAAGGCTGATGTTGCACATTGTCTTAGCAAACACAACTACCCTATTATACTGCAGCAAATTTACTTCTCGGACGTTTATGATGCCAGTAAATCTATGTAATGGCGGCCACCGAGACTTTATTAGTAGGTTTGTGACTCATGAATTTTAAGGAAAAAAAACCACACATTAAATAGCTCCCTTTGCAGTGTAGCTGCAGCCTATAAAAAACTTTTAAAAAAATCTAGAGTTAGATTGGGTGATGGATATTTTCCACGATAAAAGGCTAGATAAGTAATGTATCATCAAACTCTTTAAAATATCTAAAAAAAAAAAAAATGTCTACTCAAAGCATTGAAACTGGCAGAGGAAAGCTTTTAATACCTCACAGACGTCTGTTTAACAATATTACTATACAAGCAAAAAGTCATCCGCTTACAAAAGCGTGTTTTACGTAATGTCGTTTGTTATGGAGCTTGAAAGCTCAGATTAATTCTATACCACTGGGTATTGTGTCAATACTGGATGGAGTAGGAACCAGCCACCGGGTCATTGGATGATTGACAGCTATATCAATGAAAGCCGCACATTGCTCATAAATGATTGATTACTTACCAACAAAACAAAATAAAAACAGCAGATCTGAAGCCATTGTAACACAATTCTCATTTTATCCACATTATAGCCCCATTTATTTTAGTCACTATGTATTTGATTTCTTTCTTTTTTATGGTCTATTTTATGGAAACTTTTCATTGTTTTAACGGCACTGGATGTGGCAAATTAAAGACCTCACAAATTGATACAAAGCATCTCTGTTGTTCTTATCTTAGTGCTTAGTGTAGTGCTTTATACAGCAGATCTGCATTCTCTTTAAAAGGCTCAACCCAACATATTAGTCATATACGTGCAAAGCAAACACGAAATTGGCTCACTATAGAATGGATGCAGTATAACTATGGTCTACATGGCCGTTTGTCCTAGAAATAAAGCTTGTCATTTTGCTAACTGCTTAGTAATCCAAAATGTCTGCATTTGAAATACATATCTGTGTGCTCAGTTTCCTAGGTACATCCCTACACAACTCACATGAGAGCAAAGAAACAAAGCGCGTTGGGTAGTCATTTTCTAATTAGGATCTTTCCCTGAATCACTGCACTGTGCTTTTATAGTGTGAGCAATGGTAAGCACAATGTTACGTGTTTAGCACAAACAGAAGTCTGGACTGGTTTGCGCATAGTTCATGTAGCTTAAATAGCAGTTTCACATTTTGTTGAATGAAGCTAAGTGCATGCAATGGTCAAATGATAGGAATACCTCTAAAAAGTTCATTCAGCCGTGCATTGGGCTAATTCCATAGAATCATGCACCCACTCTATTTTTTGTCTCCATGTGTTATAGGGGTATGCCCAGATGTAAGTCCCTGCTCTCTGTCATGCCACACTGACGAGGCCAATGATGGCTGAAACGTACGTCTGTGGATGATGTGTTCCTCGTGCAGACGAGACCTGTCAGGCATATTGGATCTCGACTGCCCTTATGGGTGGGACCAGTCTGATACGCTAATCAAGAGGTTTCCTCCCAAGCAGGTTACAACCTATAGAGTTGGACTTTTGAGCTTTTGTCTGTTCTCGGTGGGGCTCCCAATTCTTTGTTTGTACATTTAGCAACTTTGGGTCTGATTTTAAAAAATAATTGCAAGAAAAAAATGTAAATGTAGTGAACTGGGGTGCACAAATCAGGCATTAATAGCTGAATTGGACAGATAGACAAGTTGTAGACTTTATCTAACTCCAAGCTATTTTGACAGATATTTGAAATTCCCTTATCAGTCCACCGCAGTGGAGTGATAAGTGTTTCATAAATAGACCCTAAAGTTAAGCTTCAGTTCATCCCAGGCAGCCATCAGTATATCATGCATGCCTTAGGCAGCCACCAGTCCATTCTAAAATTACACTGCAGCAAAATAGCAGGCCAAAAAGCATTACATATCATTTCCAAGATGCCTAACTTTGCAGATCTTCTGTTAGAGAACCGAGCCCAAGATCAGTAAAGATCACTCTTCCTTTTTGTTTCTATAAAAAGGAATCAAGAAGTGCGACAGACATTTTATATCAAGTTATTCATCTTCATATTCACCAGACATGGATACAGTGATTTTAAAGAGAGGGAATATTACCAGTTCTTTTATTTTCCTAAATTTGCAGCTAACTAGCTGAATCATTTATAAGTTCCTTAGCTGTGGAGAACAGAGAATGAATATGTCCTTCACACGTTTGGATCAGTTTATCTTTTATTTCTGTCTAATTTCTTGCCTTCTTCTTACTTGACTTGCTGCTAACAAGCAACACTATGCATTGTATGCTATGCATTGTACATTTTAAGATAGACTAGCAAACCAGTAATAGTAATAGGAGGTAGTGGCATAGAAAGACCATAGAATAAGGCCTGAGTGCACAAACAAATTTGAGTACAAAATAGGCCAATACTACCACTGTAGCTTTGTTTATTTCTATAATAAGAATTATACTGACTCGTGGAAGGGGGTCAACTCAAATCACAACAGCTGGAGAAGAATTCCTACCTGTGGCTGTGATATTGGACAGAATAGGTTACCTTAAAGCAGGGTTAGGCAACCTGCTGCTGATGAACTACATCTCCCATGAAGGTAAAAGGCTGGGTGAGAAGTATGGGAAATGTAGTCCTAAAACAAGGCCACAGGTTGCCTACTCCTGCCTTAAAGAGAAAGTCCTGGGTGCATGGCACCAGCTGCACCCTCTATTATTGTTTTAGCCCTGAGGTACTGATTCTCGGCTAACTAAGATAATCTAGGATAGGTGTTTTTATAGTAGCGTTAAGCTTGTGTGCTGGTATTTCTATGTATTGTGTATAAATGTGGTGTCTTCAGCAGCATCCTGTAACAAGCTCTCTCTCTCTCTCTCTCTCTCTCTCTCTCTCTCTCGCTCTCGCTCGCTCTCTCTCTGTATATATATATATATATATATATATATATATATATATATATATATATAAACTATATATATTGGAGTCTGACTAGCTTTTATGTGTAACACCCCAGCCATCACTCTTTATAGTGTGTTCTAGTGTACGTTAAGGTTGTGTGTTGATATTTCTATGTATTATACTCTGTTTTAGACTTGTACTCCCCATTCCCTTTTATTTTATGAACCTTGAGTTGATAACTTCACCAGCTGATACAGGGTTAAAGTCCCATGTCAGAACTCATTTATCAAGAAAATGTAAAACAATAAAGCACTTGGTGGTAGTGTGCAAGAGAATTTTCTGACCCTCCAAGCAGTGTTGGATTATATTGAATAGTCTGAGTAATTCCTTTAAAGGTCAACTATACTGGAAAAATAACTCATTAATTTCATTAATTGAAAGATTGCGCCAAGGAACCGTTTTAAATAGAAATGGACAAAAGTTACATTGCACATTATAGTGAATGTCTAGACTAGTCTTGTTTCAGCATTCCATTCATTCTATGCTCTTACTTTCCTTTGTCATTACATATGTCAGTATGTAAGCCTACCATTACATCTTCCATTGCTTATGTTTAGAAAAAAACTCTCTTATCTAAGTTTAATAACATAAAACAAGTTATAAAGAGGCCTTTATACATTACTTACCTTATGACTACAAAATTCCATTGCAACATTCCCTTACTGCATATTATTTATAGAAGGCCTATTGTCATTGTGCTATGCCCTTGTGTGAAAACATTGTGGGTTATCTATAAATAGTGTCGCTGTTTTATGTTTTATCCTGATTCCTTTAATCAGGTTTTTTGTCTTGCGCCCGTGAAGTATGTATAAAACTGTCAGAATGGGTTGGACGCCAATAAAGGGGAAAAACTGTGACTTTTTAGTCTCAATATGCAACTATTTACGCTCACTTTTTGACTTTTTGTTCAGTGCAGATAACGGCAGATTAGGAGTGGCGGAGAAGATTAGTCTAATAAAGTGACCTAAAAGAGGCGCAATTTTGTGATTTTTTTTTTTTAAATGCCCCACTGCGACCAAAAATTTGATCATTTTATTTATTTTGGCACAGTGGAATTTTCTGGCAGAAACCATTTTCTACATAGCAGTCGATGGGAATTGTGACGCAATTGCGTATATCAAGTAGAAAAATTAGCAGAAAAACACGGCACTCACGGAACAAGGTGAAAAAAGGAGTGATGTTTTAATCCACAAGTGAAAACATAGTACAAATCATCACAGCAGAAAAAGTGGGAAAAGTTCAATCAAGGTGTGCAGCATGACGCGTTTCGCTATTGATGCGCTTAATGATATGCCGTTCAACAGCAGATTAGGAGTGGCGGAGCAGATTAGTCTAATAAAGTGACCTAAAAGAGGCACAATTTTGTGATTTTTTTTTTTTTAATGTCCCACTGCGATCAAAAATTAGATCATTTTATTTATTTTGGCACAGTGGCCTTTTCTGACAGAATCATTTTATACATAGCAGTCGATGAGAATTGTGACCCAATTGCGTATATATATTTGTGACAGAAACACCTTTATATATATAATATCAATCATATAAAAAAAACTGTGGCATATGATTTATTTATGTGTTTGTTTTAAATAACCAGGTTATCTAGTTACATCCTACTTAAGTGGTAGTGTCCCTTTAAAAGCAGGGTTTGAGCCCTCGGCTTGCAGGGATAACAGTAAAGATGACCTAACATTAGTTCTCTGATATTCATATTTTTAAAACCCATGAGAGGCCCTTCAGATAAATACATAGGAACAAATTGTATTTTGCAAGTCACTTGAATCTATTTCAAGTCAATTGTAGGCAACTAAATAATCACATTTTTATTATATTAAGTACTATGATACTTCAGGAAAATAATGCTTAGAAATTGAGAAAAACCTGACATGCGTCTATTTTCGTTCAGGTAATGCACATGCTCTCTCTCTCTCTGTGGCTCAAAATGGAACACATGGATAATAAAAGGAAAAGCACAGATTTTGTACAGTCTCTTGCAATGGAATTACTGATAAGTATACGTGAAATTGCGGTTAGAATGGACTAGTTGGGTAGGAAATCAATGGTTATTAAAGTTATCAGGAAGATACATTTTAGCTTTATTTTATAAAACATTGCTTGAACTTGAGTAAGGACAAGTTGCCAAGGTAAAGATTGTTCTTTTTGTCGCTGTGCTTATGTTTTTCCTTTTTTTGTTATTTGGCTTTGTGTCACGTTTTTTTAGCATAGCTGCTTTCTTTCTGTACACAAGCGCTGTGCTTATGTTTGTTCTTTTCTGTTATTTGGCTTTGTGTCACGTTTTTTAGCATAGCTGCTTGCTTTCTTTACACTAGCGCTGTGCTTATGTTTGTTCTTTTCTGTTATTTGGCTTTGTGTCACGTTTTTTAGCATAGCTGCTTGCTTTCTTTACACTAGCGCTGTGCTTATGTTTGTTCTTTTCTGTTATTTGGCTTTGTGTCACGTTTTTTAGCATAGCTGCTTGCTTTCTTTACACTATCACGATGCTTATGTTTGTTCTTTTCTGTTATTTGGCTTTGTGTCACGTTTTTTAGCATAGCTGCTTGCTTTCTTTACACTAGCGCTGTGCTTATGTTTTTCCTTTTTTGTTATTTGGCTTTGTGTCATGTTTTTCAGCATAGCTGCTTGCTTTCTTTACACTAGCACTATGCTTATGTTTTTCCTTTTTTGTTATGTGGCTTTGTGTCACGTTTTTTAGCATAGCTG
The DNA here is from genome assembly GCA_036172795.1 of Pelodytes ibericus. NCBI lineage: Eukaryota > Metazoa > Chordata > Amphibia > Anura > Pelodytidae > Pelodytes > Pelodytes ibericus. The sequence goes on from CM069859.1 coordinate 198,438,290, forward strand.
CTTGCTTTCTTTACACTAGCGCTGTGCTTATGTTTTTCCTTTTTTGTTATTTGGCTTTGTGTCATGTTTTTTAGCATAGCTGCTTGCTTTCTTTACACTAGCGCTATGCTTATGTTTGTTCTTTTCTGTTATTTGGCTTTGTGTCACGTTTTTTAGCATAGCTGCTTGCTTTCTTTACACTAGCGCTATGCTTATGTTTGTTCTTTTCTGTTATTTGGCTTTGTGTCACGTTTTTTAGCATAGCTGCTTGCTTTCTTTACACTAGCGCTGTGCTTATGTTTTTCCTTTTTTGTTATTTGGCTTTGTGTCACGTTGTTTAGCATAGCTGCTTGCTTTCTTTACACTAGCGCTGTGCTTATGTTTTTTTCTTTTTTGTTATTTGGCTTTGTGTCACGTTTTTTAGCATAGCTGCTTGCTTTCTTTACACTAGCGCTGTGCTTATGTTTTTCCTTTTTTGTTATTTGGCTTTGTGTCACGTTTTTCAGCATAGCTGCTTGCTTTCTTTACACTAGCACTATGCTTATGTTTTTCCTTTTTTGTTATTTGGCTTTGTGTCACGTTTTTTAGCATAGCTGCTTGCTTTCTTTACACTAGCGCTGTGCTTATGTTTTTCCTTTTTTGTTATTTGGCTTTGTGTCACGTTTTTTTAGCATAGCTGCTTGCTTTCTTTACACTAGCGCTATGCTTATGTTTGTTCTTTTCTGTTATTTGGCTTTGTGTCACGTTTTTTAGCATAGCTGCTTGCTTTCTTTACACTAACGCTATGCTTATGTTTGTTCTTTTCTGTTATTTGGCGTTGTGTCACGTTTTTTAGCATAGCTGCTTGCTTTCTTTACACTAGCGCTGTGCTTATGTTTTTCCTTTTTTGTTATTTGGCTTTGTGTCACGTTGTTTATCATAGCTGCTTGCTTTCTTTACACTAGCGCTGTGCTTATGTTTTTTTCTTTTTTGTTATTTGGCTTTGTGTCACGTTTTTTAGCATAGCTGCTTACTTTCTTTACACTAGCGCTGTGCTTACGTTTTTTTTCTTTTTGTCAGTGACAGAGCATGTTGTAAAGTCCTGTGTACAGTTTTTTTTAGTAATTTTCTGGTTTTGTCAATTTCTTGGACCAGTTGCTTTGTACACTCAACAGAGATGGTAGCAACTGGGGTTACAGTAAGGGCAGTAGCAACCAGGCTCCAGTAATTTTTACCCCACTGCAATTCCATCCATACACAATTGCCTAACCAGCTAAACCAGAAGATATGCATCATTGATGGCTTGAATCTGTCTATAGCAGTCTCCTTATCTATCTATTATAGCAGGGTACACCGAAACAAGTGCGGGGAAGAGAGTTGTGTGCTCCTGCAGAGACAAATCTGCTACTTGTACCTTCTACAACAACACTATATAATCTTCTGTATCTATTTTTCCCTTATCCACAGAAGTTATGCACAGGGCAACTGCGAGGATGAAAGGACACAGTTAAGAGAGGTATGGGAGATATTTTTCATTATGGAGATTTGATGTGACAAAGGAGGAGGAGCATGCCACAGAGCCGTAATTAAAGATATGCCTTAATGTCAGAGGTTGGGGTGAGAGGTTGGGGTGAGAGTTATGTCACTTGGTTGGAGGTAAGGGGGATGGGAAAGGAGCGAGAATAAGACGTATGTCTACTCAATAGAGATGGAAATGAGAGGGGAATTTCAAACATAAGTCCAAAAGTAGCTAAGTTGGAAACATTCTCCCATTCAGCTGCATTGGAGAATTTTTCCAACTCAGCTACATTGGCCTAAAGTTTGCAATCCCCATCTCAATGATCTCTTTATTGAGTTAATCCTATGGAATTTGCATTAGCCATTTCCGTTCATGAGCAGCTGAGTAGTATTTCTCCTTACACATATGATGCCATTTAAAACATTGGGAATGAATGGTTCTCTTATAATTTTTACAATATTTTTTACTTTCAAGCTTGATCAATACATGAACAATTCATTAAGCCTTGTGCGCTTCTCTGACATTTCCTCAGATATTTGGTACTCATTATTGGCGTTTGATATGTGCACTTTTAACTGGCGTTCCATACAAAATGTTCTAGGTATATACTTTTTTCCCTCTTTTCTTATCAGTGTTCATTAACTCTCTCCATTTTGTCTCAAAGAGACTTGATGCAGTGAAGCCAAAGCGAGGATTATCAGTATCTACAAGTAAAAGCACAGCCTAGCTTATTCGCATGTATTAAAAACATGGTTAATAGTAAGGCTAGACATCCAAAGCTTCTTTGTATTCCACTGTGTTATGAATTATTACTGTCAAAGGTGTCTTTAATAGCTCGAGAGCAGACATTTCATTCTAAAATGATGCATAATTGAGAAGGCCCAAAAAAATTGAATTTGATTCATATTTTGTGAAATACCCACAATGATCTATTTTCTGAGCTTCCAAATTAGATTCCAAATTAGATTTGGAATCGGATTTATCAGCTGGGTCGGACAACAAGAAAATATATTATCACCTTATATGAGGTTAATTCTACAAGAACTAAATATATGCAAGATGTTCACACATCCTTGTCATTTACATATGTTGAAAAATGTAACTGATAAGTAAGGTGTGTCAGCGCTCTGACACATGCCAAAATGATTTGGTTTGAGTTGTTTTTTTCTAAAATTATAGTTAAAAAACAGTAGTTCTCCAGGTATTGTAGAACATTAACTTTTTGCTTAGACACCCATACACTGACAATGCATGGAAGCCTGTTAGACAGGCTGGGTTGCCAATGCCATGTAAAGAGGGGGAGCTAGATTAAATCTGCCACCTTCCACAGAAAAGCCAGATAATACCGTTTTCAAGATTTGCCATCAGTCAAAATATCTCTACACTTCAGTTAGTCATTAACAAAAATGAAGGTTGAAGTGTTTAATCAGCCAGAAATAAAATGGACTTACATAGCATCTGCAATAGCCATAGACTATAGCAGATGCTTTGAGGCAAGGTACTGAATTAGTGATAAAACTTCTTCGCGGCAGCTTCATAGTGGCTGCTTCATCGCGGGAATTTGATCGCCTGACAGTTCCTCACTATCAGTCGCTCCATCGATGCAGGTTCGTTTTAGGGGGTGTAGGTTAGTTTTAGGTCTCATTTATGGTTAGTATTAGGGTACTTGGTTTACGAGTTCATTTTAGGGTTAGTATTAGGGATTGGGGTTTGGGGTTAGTATTAGGGTTAATGTAATTGTTGGGGTTAGTGGGTACTTTTAGGGTAAGACGGTAGGTACTGAAACAACCGCGCTGAACTTTCAGCAATCTAACTGCTTCTTCACAGAGAAGAATTGTCCTAGACCCCTAAATTAGTAATAAAGACATTATGCCCCCATTCTCCGACATCTTTTGACCCAGAACATTCCTTACCCCTCTTTATTACCCCTGTTAGTGACCCCATATTATTGTTCATGACATTGGTTGCAACATTTACCATAGATTATTACTCCATATACTTATCTTCCTATGATACCTGCTTGGGTTTCATGACTGTGGAATTCTGCACTAATAAGTTAATTACATTTTGACTGCATTTTGACTCCTGTGCTTCAGTTGTTTGATGTACAATGCCAGTCTGTATAATGTAAATTGTTATATATGTTCTCCTTGAAAAAAGAAAATAAATTGGTTAATAATTTCACTTTATACTCTACTGATAAAACAAATAATAGAAGAATTTATATAAATAACATGTTTTGTCTCAGTTGTGGTGGTTATTTCTGTTTTGCTCCCTCTATCCTGCGTAGAATTCATTGATGGTTATAATCTGACCTTCTGATTTGCTCTGAACTCCATATTATCCACTTGTTTTGCTTGACTTAGCAGAAACTTCTACCTCTGTCAAAAACTAGTCAAGTTCAATCTGAGTTCTTCTTCTGAGTTTAACCACATTTCTTTCTAGAATCTGTAAGTCTTTGTCCACAAGAAGACATTGCAGAACATAAACGCTTGCACTAATTGAATGCCATATAATCGGCCAAGACAATGTATGTCAATGTACGTCTTGTTCTATATAATCAGTTTTACAGTTATATATATATACAGTGGATATAAAAAGTCTACACACCCCTGTTAAAATGTCAGGTTTCTGTGCTGTAAAAAAATGAGACAAAGATAAATAATTTCAGAACTTTTTCCACCTTTAATGTGATCTATAAACTGTACAACTCAATTGAAAAACAAACAGAAATCTTGTAGATAGAGGGAAGAAAAAATATAAAAATAATATAATGTGGTTGCATAAGTGTGCACACCCTCTTATAACTGGGGATGTAGCTGTGTTCAGAATTAAGCAATCACATTCCAAATCATGTTAAATAGGAGTCAGCATACACCTGCCATCATTTAAAGTGCCTCTGATTAACCCCAAATAAAGTTCAGCTGCTCTAGTTGGTCTTTCCTGGAATGTTCTTAGTCGCATTCCACAGCAAAAGCCATGGTCCACAGAGAGCTTCCAAAGCATCAGAGGGATCTCATTGTTAAAAGGTATCAGTCAGGAGAAGGGTACAAAAGAATTTCCAAGGCATTAGATATACCATGGAACACAGTGAAGACAGTCATCATCAAGTGGAGAAAATATGGCACAACAGTGACATTACCAAGAACTGGAGCTCCCTCCAAAATTGATGAAAAGATGAGAAGAAAACTGGTCTGGGAGGCTACCAAGAGGGCTACAGCAACATTAAAGGAACTGCAGGAATATCTGGCAAGTACTGGCTGTGTGGTACATGTGACAACAATCTCCCGTATTCTTCATATGTCTGGGCTATGGGGTAGAGTGGCAAGACGAAAGCCTTTTCTTACGAAAAAAAACATCCAAGCCAGGCTACATTTTGCAAAAACACATCTGAAGTCTCCCAAAAGCATGTGGGAAAAGGTGTTATGGTCTGATGAAACCAAGGTTGAACTTTTTGACCATAATTCCAAAAGATATGTTTGGCGCAAAAACAACACTGCACATCACAAAAAGAACACCATACCCACAGTGAAGCATGGTGGTGGCAGCATCATGCTTTGGGGCTGTTTTTCTTCAGCTGGAACTGGGGCCTTAGTTAAGATAGAGGGAATTCTGAACAGTTCCAAATACCAGTCAATATTGGCACAAAACCTTCAGGCTTCTGCTAGAAAGCTGAACATGAAGAGGAACTTCATCTTTCAGCATGACAACGACCCAAAGCATACATCCAAATCAACAAAGGAATGGCTTCACCAGAAGAAGATTAACCCCTTGACGACAAAGGACGTGCCAGGCACGTCCTGGGAGAAACTCCCTTAACGACAAAGGACGTGCCTGGCATTGAATGACAATCGCGAAAACCGCTTTAACAGTGCTGGTCTATTGCCTCGACATCGAGGCAATAGCCAGCACCGAAATTTCTATTTCGGGACCCCCACGATCGCCCCATGGAGCGATCGTGGGGAGCCATATTGACGGAGCATGCATGCTCCTTCATCAAAGATGTCTTCCAGTATACTTGATGAGTCCTTCCACAGCCTTGTCAAAGCACAATATGAGTATTTTTTGTATATTTTTCTCCACAAGTGATTTCACTCTTTACATATATTTTATGTGAGAAAACGGCGCAGTTAATATTTTTTATTTCATTTACACTCTGTTAGTGTTATTTTTGCAGTACATTATGTTAAGTACTTTACTAGCTTTGTGCACCCCTGTTTCCCTTTTTGTATACACAGATATTGTGTCAACACTTTGAGACCCGTTACATTTTAAAATTATGCTTATAGGTCAAATATCCTTTTAAAACCTAAATTGTTCTGAAAATTGAATTTTCCCCCTGATATGTGTCTCTCACTCTCAAACTCAAGAACCCAAAAAACAATCACTCAAAAAATGGGACAATAACTTGACGCCCACAGAGCAGGTGTAGTCAAAAACATTATTCATGGTGGAGTTTTACTAGATTTTGTAATGGACAATTTAATGATGTTCTTTGGGCCTTCACAGACCTTCACAGTGGACACTTTGCACATCATTGCATAGAGTGAAATAACTACCTGAATACTATAAAAAAAAAAAGTATAAATCTAGCTACAGATTCATAGCTATAATATTCACAATCATATTACTTTTTCTGAATCTTGCATTTCTATACCTGCCACCATAAAATATATGCCATTTGTTTTTAATTGAATTCTTCAATTATTATTCAATTTGTTTATTTGTTTTCTGCAGCAAAAACAAAATGAAGGCTAATGTCTCAACGAGCAATTAATGTTTACGTTGCATTGTCAGGCCACATGCAATTAATGGAAGTGAGCAATTACATTATGAATTGTAAACAGCTGAGGCACTTTGTCAAACATAGCTGGCTTTCGCAGATAATGTGCTTATGTCTTTTTCACTTAGCAATATTTGTCTGTTTTTATTAATATTAGTATAATATTTATTTGTTGTTGTAATTCATTGTGACTGTTTATTACTTTGAATCCATTATCGCTATTACCTTTTATTATAATTCGACACTTATTGCCCAAACTTTTCTTTGTACTTTGATGTGCTTCTCAATGCTTTTCCTTTCCCCAGGAGCACAGATAGAATTCTCTTTTAAAATTCCCATTCTCTTTAAGTTCACGGTGTTCCTCAAATTCTTGAATTATAGATTATAGCTTGATTTTCAACCTTTCTGGGAAATAAGAATTATATTTTTATTTATATTTAAGAGTGTATGTTTTTTTCCCCACCATATGCTTTTGTATAAGAATAAATAATACAAACACCTATAAATTAATGCTAGCAAACAGTAAAGTTTCTTTCTACAAAGACATTGAAGGCAAAACTTTTTTAGATAACAGTTTTTGTTTACTATTATTGTAAAAGGTGTATTTGAAGAGAACTCAGTTATAGCACAAGCATGTATTATTTCATACTTGATTAAGTTGTATAGCTATGGCACCATATGAAACATTTCTGGTATATATAGATTATTTAGGGTCATGATATTGATACATATTGAATATATAGGGTAATACATTGATGATTGTTTGGGGATTATACTTCATGATACAATCATATCTAGTTGTTTTAGCCATTTATATGTTTTTAAAAGTTGTATTTAGATATATTTGTTATATATATATATGTGTGTATATATATATATATATATATATATATATATTTATATATATATATATATATGCAGTATATATACATAGACACATATATTAGATATTTTATATATTATAGTTAATGGGCTTTATTAACAATGTTATTTTATATCTAATACATAGATATCTGCTTTAGGTGGGGTGGGCGTGTAAACTGGTTTCACAATGGAAGGTCATTTGCACATCAAAAGAGGTTGTAAACGAGGTTACAGAGAGGACTTCTTTAGATTGTAAAAAAACAAACCTTTCACTTCTTTCCAGTTTTTACTCACTAACAGATAGGTGTGACAAAGGGGGTTGCGTTAATTACATAGACCATGTCTCCAAATTGGGTTGAACTGGTTCTTTAACTCTCTGGGAGGTAACTGAGGGATTTTGGAATACTTAGTTGAGTGAACCACTTTTTGAGATCTAGATCTTGTCTGTTCCTGTGTCAGGAGAACACAGCCAGCAGAAGACCCAATGTGAAGGCCCAAGGAGAAGATATGCAGTTAATTGTATAAGTATGCTTTTTTTCTGTTACCTGTTGATTATGAACCAGTTCCCTGTATAACCTGTCACAGTATCTCAATTTAATAACAATATACCTTTTTATATACACTCCTCTCTGTGCTTCATTCGTCACACATTCCATAAAAGAATAACCCCTGCAGGAGGGTGTAATAATTTCTTACAGTCTAGAACAGCAGACCATCATTCCAATTCCAATGAGCTAATAAGATCTACTGTGGCCATGTGATCAATATCGTTTTTTCAAAAAAAAATTGCCTGGTCAGATAGTTGTTATACCATATTATGTTCCCTAATGAGGCAGTTCTGCTTCACCTATTTGCTGTGTGTTGTACATGTTTTAACGTATGTGAAATTCACTTATTTTTACTTAAAAGCAAATTATAGCTCTCCTGCAGTTTTCCATTGAAAATAATTTTACAGCAGCATTCAGTCGGAGACATTCAGAGAGAGTGAATGTCACTTTAAATTCAATGACATCAGTGGTATACAGGAAGTGGGCAGGCTGCCTTTGCAGCAGTTTCCAGGTTTTTTCTGTCATTAGCCATTACTATCAAATCAAAGTCTCTATTGTAATTTGTTTCAAGTGCCTCTAGAGAAATGTAGTGTCAGCATCTTATGTGTGCTGTGTTATAACACCAGAAGGAGGATTTGGGCAGGAAAAAATATTGTGCAGTCACTGTGACACCTTTAACACTACAGTCCACAGTCAACCCCTTTCTCAACATGTCACAATTCGTCAGATTTCACTCCTGTGAATGTTGTGGAGTAAGAAGTTTGCTACATTGTTACATGTCCTTGAAATCCTCAGAATGTAGAGTCGTAGACCAGAGTAGACCAGAATCCCACATTTTGTAACTGTTCATGATGTTCTGGAGGCACCACCTAGCACTCGATATCTTTATTTCATTGAAGAGTTTATCTTTTCTTTACTCTTTATCCAGGAAGAAAAACAGCAGTTGTATTTGAAATGCTAAAATAAAAGCAGATTGTAGAGTCAGAAGTTTGAACCCTACTGGATATACTATAACAAGGAACCCAGGAACACAATGTATGTTGGGTTAGAAGGTGAGATAGCTCAGTGGGCAAATGTACCATCTGTAGAATGTGTACAACTCAACAGGGATGCAGGGTCAACTCAGACCTCCATCCCTCAGGGGCAAATAAAATGAGTACCATTAACTGGAAAATAGTAACATCTTTGGACATACATGAAAGCCAGTTGCTATCTGAATGTAGTTTTCCTGGTTAAACACCAGCCTGGTTTGTACAGTGAGTGCCTTCACACCGATAATAGTAGAGCATAATATCAAACAATTAAAATGGTTTAAGAGAAATAAAAGGAAAGAAGGAAAACAAAGTTTGGAAAGTGGTTTAAGTTTGGCCTTCAGCAATATTGCTGTATAAATCAAGAGCAGCCTTACTGCAAAACAATAAGTTATAGACTTACATGCAAAATTCATTAAGAGAGCTCATTAATTTTCGTGGTTTACTAAGTAAATCAGCAGGATGGGCAACTTTCCAAGCTAAAAATCTGAGAGCAGCATCTGCACATTTAACATTAATACACATGTCTGCCATAAGAATGAAATATTATGAGCTATATTTTAAAATATTGTCATTTATAACAGCAGGAGACATAGAGAATGGATAATGTTTTAGTGAAGATTGCAGAATAAAGTTTGACATAATCTGACTGAGCACAGCAGTCCTTCCAGTCATAGACATCCTTATCCCGATGAAAAATTCAGATTAAATCCTATATATTAAAGTCCAAATAAATCCAGGTAATAACGAAACAAGTTCAAATATTCACTTTTATTTGCTGGATTTTTTTTTTTTGTGATCTTATCTTAAAGTGTCCCGGACACTGAGAAGAAGAAGTTCATGTTGTGATAGGGACAACCATTTAATGTATGGACAGACTAGATGGGCCAAATGTATTAGATTTGTTGACACGTTCTATGTTTCTTTATCTTTGCTGGAAATTAGCATGAAATATTAAAAGATCTACTTATCCAAAGCAGTTGTTCTACCTTCTCCAACATGGATGCCGATAACACCAATTCTTTAGGAAAAACAGGTCCTATTTTGGACCAAACTCCCTCTGTACTTCTTTTCTCCTATGGTGTCCCTCTTGTGTGGAGAGTGTGTGAATATCAATGAACTTCATTAAATATATATTGTATATTAGTTAAATACTTTTTTTTCTTCTAAATGACTAGCCAACTTACATAAATAGCTATCGATTGTCCATAAAGCCACTTTACATTTCCAAGGTAATGTCTGACCCTCATAAAACACCTTCAGTCGTTCCCCTGAAGACACCAATATGGCAACTGAACCAAATGCAACGTGAACACCCAAACGGTGATGTAAGCATTGTAGCATGGTGATGTCATAACTTGAGGCTGGTGGCAAGTGGCACTCATCTGTTACGGCAGCCATTTTTGTAGTTTTCATGGTAAGTTTTCAGGTCATAGTTACCTCTATGCGGCAGGTAAACCTATACCCTAAAAAAAAAAATTGTCTGTACATTTTTCTAGCACTATATATAGACTTTTTTTATTAACTGCGAAGTAATACTATGTCATTTTTAATGCGGTGATCCTGAATCATTTAAGATTATATGCTTTTTGAAATAAAATTGTACAGAACTGTCCAAAAAGTTTAACATCTACCTAAATATAGGCCGGCAAGATATTTGGCTATTAAACATGTAAAATACAAAGTAGTTAAAATGTAAAGGTCAGCTTTCAGTGCATTGTCATTGAACATTGTAAAAGCACTGTAACGTGTGTTTTGAATATTTCTCTATTGTAAGGGAAAGGCTTGACAGTAAATATCCGTACAGCATAGATATTAAAGGGTCATGGAAAATCAACATGTTACTTACAGGCACAATCTATAACCTTTAAAAGATATTTTATTGTATTTTTTTTAAAGGAAATACCCAGCCTATGGATTAAAAATAAATAGAACTAGGGAAAAAAAAACATGACTATAGCAGAGAATGGAAAAGGGAATTCAAATTTAAAGGAGAACTAAACTTTTTTTTCACTTGTGCTATTAGACACAAGTGGAATATCTAGTGCCCCTAGTACGAGGATGAACTGGTATGTACTTTTGATAATACATGACAGTTTAACCTCTGACCAGCAGCTGCCATGCTTAAATCAGTAGCGGGCTGCCTGGTGTTGTAGGCAAATGTCTCTTCCAGCTAGTGCAGAGAGAGACCCATGTTTTTACACGGGATCATGTACACTGTCAGCCACCTCCAGTCTCCTGAACACCTCTGCCTCAACTCTGGCCTCACGTTTGAAATTTCCATCTCAATCCTGCAATTCTGTCTTTATAGGGCAGACCCTTAAACATTTACCAGTCGCAAAAGAACTAAAATATTAATTATAAGTAAAAAAAATAAATAAATAAGTAAATATAAACCACATACATAATAAAATGTGTAAGCATGTCTGGCCAGCAGATGTAAGATTGTTTCGAAAAATGGTAAGGGTCTGCTCAATATGCGTAGATATTTGGACCAGAAATGGTGCATCCGAAAGGACATATCAGGAACTGAATTGAGAGCTACTCAGATGTGCCTCCAAGTATATGCGGAATTACAGACATCATAGCGGACACCTGCTGAAACCGTAAGAAATCTAAACATACTCGAAATGCACAGAACCCAAGTGGTTGCCTCTTCTGAGACTCATGCTGGCTGGACTTTGGCCTCAAGGGATGCTATTGTATAATAATTCCCACTGTGATTCTTCTTCTCTGATCAGGAGAATTGAAATGGGCAAATTCCAGCTATCTTAGTCGCATTTGGATGTGATCAGTGCACGCTGAGTAGTCAAAAATCTATGATTTCCATGGTGAAAATGTCCGATCGGAACGCCTCTGATGCTTCAGTTTCCGAAAGGTCTGAACTTCTGATTCGGACCAGAATATTTAACAGGTGCATTTTCGGAGATTTGTGAAATCTCGGGGAAAGTGCCTGACCCAAATCCGATTTGGGAATATATTGAGCATACGATTTAATAGTGATGGTTTTATAATTTATAACAACACAATGTTACAATATTCATCTAAGCAATAGGTTAGCCATGCAGCCAGTATTTTTCCAGCAGGCCAGTTAAAAAATGTACTTTTCACTTTTTCATGTGCTTCAAAATTGTGTTAGTGGCTCTTTATAAACTGGAGTTGGGGAAATAAAGTAAATGCATTTTAGATAATTTGATTGACAAAGATCGGAATAACAGAGTCATTTTGTAATGTGTATTAAATGAATGCAAGATTAGGTAGATTGTTGCTATTGATTTCATATCTGTGCCATTAAATGTTGGATGCAGAATATATTAAAACTGTCATAAAGATTTTTCAGAATTACTTTTCTGTGTCCCAATATCTACATTGATTTTCTATCTCTAATTTTGTAGTAATGAGATTAAAATGTCACTGAACTATAATTATAAGTCACTGTTGATTCTGAATATGATTGCCATAATATGGATTCACTCTATGCATTGTGACATTATTGAGCAGAATAAGTGCGGACGCATACAATAATAGCATATCCAAACACACATAGCTTTGGGTCTGGATGCTGTACAGATCATTGTGTTCCAGGTCAAGGAAGCCGAATATGGTATCAGCCACTTCTCTAAGTGAATATGGAAAGAAGTCCGCAGTACTGGCTTTAGAGATAAATAGGGCATTAACTGCCGCAATGTAGCCTTATTTACTGGTTGCTGCACAGGGTTTCTGCCCATCAAGGCCATCCAGGTAACAAGCTCCAACGGTTGGTGTAGAGAATAGGAGGTGTCTGCTATATCAAGGAAACAAAGAGGCAAGGTACCAGTATTTAAATGTATAAGGAATACTTGGTAAGTAACCACAAAACAAAGCCTAGAATTTCAAAATGTAGTAATATGACTTACTTACATTTGTCAAAGTTTCAAGTGTGTCAGGTCACTGACCTTCAAGGTTTTAAATGGAATATATGCAAATGGATTTAAAAAACACTGTGTTATATCTGTTAATCATCACAACCGTGTATTTCATCTGTCCCACTAATGGTGAAAAAGACGAAAAAGTGATGTGCACTCCACTCCAGTGAGCGATCCAATAAAGTGCTTTATTTAAACAATGAACATGAGACCAAAAAGGAGGTACATGTACAGCAAAACGAACAAACAGAAAACCGCACCTTACGCGTTTCGCTTATTACAACGCTTAATCATAGGTTCTAATGGTGAACTTACAAGCAGGGTTCTTTCCCTTATTAGTTTATCTTGGTCCATTTAACTCAGTTTTAAACACGTTTCAAGTCTTGTATCAAGTGCTTTATCAATATTGACACTCTATCAATAATTTGTAATAAAAATATGTAATACAAAAAAACAAAATATATATATATATATAAAGGATAGATGAATAGATAATTTATCTGTATATATGCATACACATAAATATAATTATGTGTGCTGTATTTTAATATATAGAAACACTGAAGTTTAGCATAATTGGAGAAATAAGCAAGACATCACCTTTCATTGGCTGGTATGATCTGTTTGGCATTTTACCACAGTCCACTGTTTAGACAGCCTTATCTTGCATTGCCAAACTCTCAAAACAGAACAGAATTGCAAGAATTGAGCTGAGATGGCCACATTTCCCAGCTCAGTTATCAATGCCGGATTTTTTCTATTCCCATGGCAGTTATATTACATTAGCATTTATATATATATATATATATATATATATATATATATATATATAACACCAACAATTAAGACAGTGCGTTGCACAGAGCATAAAAGGGGAATTACAGATTACATTAGACAAACTGAGACAGACCTATACATGAGGTCGACAGCCCAGCCCGCAAGCATACTTAATGGGTTTTCTGTTAGGATGAATTGTAATCTTCTTTGAAGAGGTGAGATTTGAAGGACCTTATAAAAAGTTTAGAGAGTCAAATTAAGGATGTCAGTTCTGCATAGTTGACCAATTTGACCTACTCTATGTGACCAATATGTTGGAACTCTTTGGGAATGCTTCCAGATAACAGTGTCTCTGTAATATGGAAAACCAAACAAAGATAGAGTTCCATTTTAAAACAAAGATAGAGTTCCGTTTTATTAAATCTGGAAAAAATACCACTATTATGGATATGTTTGTTATACTTGCATATTATAAAATCGTTCATAATTCATAATATTGTTAAAAATGTATAACAAAAACAAATACAAAATAAAAGATAAATTCCCCCACAAGAAACATTTTTAGAGGTGCCTTTGTGTACTTTTTACTGCACCTACCGATTGATTTTAATTCTTGCTATTTTTATGTCACAAATCTAAACTACACAAGAGGCCTAGAAAATGATGGTGAATCCACAGAAGAATCTACTGGTTTAGAAAAAAAAAAACAAGCATTCACGAACAATGAAACAGTATCTTTATACAGCAGGCGGTCTGCTTCCATTATTTTTTGAAGCTGTGATTATATTACAGATATCAATAGATAGGTTGATAAAGTGTGACACTCAAAATGCGAGAGTTCTCTGAAGGCCGTTGTCGTTTTTATTAAGACGGTGCATTACCATGTGTCCTTGCGGTTATTATGAACAATAAAGATTAGCAAGTTGACAAGTCACTAGAAAACATGGATTTCCCTCAGCTATTCTCCATCGAGTTAGAAAATTGATTAAAAAAAAAAACAAACATGGAATTTCTATACTTTGCCATCTTTCCTCATTGCGATTGGTTTTTATTTTGTTTCTAAAGTTCACACAAGAATTAATCAAGTAATGCAGTGCATAGTAAAACCTCATTTAGTGGACTAACATTGAATTTAAAAGATGAGCTTTCAAGAGTAACGTGCTCATTAAATTAAATTTTATCTTTTGGCTTGATAAAGGAAGGACATTATTCTCAAAGGCTTGTCTTTTAAATGGAATGTTATTCAAATAAGTATTACTACATGCTGAAAAACTCATTTATTTTGCATCTGCTTCCCTGGACTAACATGGATTATGGCACAGTAATTAACAAATGTATGATGTCATTTGGAAAAAGAAAGTTAACTGTTGGGTATCTCAGCCAAAACATCTCCCCTCCAAACTGTCAAGAAAAAATACAAAGTCTGTATAGATCTGATACCCTTGTAAGGTAAGTAGACAATTCAATTGTAAGCATGTAATGCTATGTATGTATCTTTTAACATGACTCAGATAAAGGTTACTAAATATGTTATATTTTCATCATAAGGTTTGCCACAGTTGCATTATATATATAAAAGGTGAACACTTTTTTTTAAACTTTTATTTCTAGTGCCTAATATATAAAGGTTACACAAAGTGTAAAATAAACACAGGCGCAGTGGAGTAATCAAATAGAACATGAAGATCTAAATTTTAAAAAGTCTACATTAGATAGTAATTAGGCTTCACCCTATTGAGAATGGACCTTGACATGACAGATGAGCTCAATTCTGCTTTGGCCAATTCAGATAACCAAAACCTTTCATTTATATGGTGTTTATATCAAAAAAGAGCACCTGGTAATTTCAGATACACTAATACCTGAATATTTGCATAAATGAAGGGTGAGCAGCACATCAAAGTATGAAAAAATACTTTATTTAACCAATGCATAGTAATACAAATACTATATCAAGTATTTAAACAAGTGCAAGTCTGTACAAGACCACACAGATTATCAATAAATAGAAGCAGGAAACACATTGATACAATGGCACCCAATACCAGGGGAACATCAGAGTGTTAGCGGAGAAGAATTCCTCTGGAAGTTTTTTGGGTTTTTTATTAGAAAATTACAAATATTTGTAATCCCAGATAATCATAAGATTTAGACAAATTACAAATCAATGAATCAGTTGATCTATAATTACATTTACAATTAACATTCTCACTCTAGAATACATTTGCAATCTTGTCTCGAGAACTAGCTACCCCTGATATATTTTTTCTGGAACTATTTTTATTACTGTGTATTGATTAAATAAATTGTTTTTTGCATACTTGGGTGTGCATTTCTCTAAGTACTATATATATATATATATATATATATATATATATATATATATATATATATATACATTTCTTCAGTCTATACACCATATTAGATTCCACCATTCCGAGAAAATATATGTGTCTCTAGTTATCTTACATCCTAGTCTCTGCTGGTGGATGTACCAGTATCGGACTACAAGCCTGTTAGTGTCACGTACAAGAGCTTTTTTGTTAGGTTAGCAATCTGACAGACCTTACAAATCCATGTCCATTTCTGACAGATCATGCCCACAAGCAGACACCAGAGGAATAAAGTGTCCTAAAGTGGCCCCTCTACCACCTAGCTAGTGGAACAGTCCCGAATAGGGAACTCTATCCCCATTTCCATTCTCCAGTGATCAGGAGAATCAATACTGCATATGCACAGTAGAACATTTACTTTCAGCTACACACCCCTCCTAAACGGGTGCCCCATTTTGCTGGTGGGGTATGTAGGGAGGTAAGAACTGGCAATTCTTTCTAAATGAAACCTGTCAGAGAGATAATGAAAAAGTTATTATTCAGTTATTATTAAGTCAGAAAAGCAGGGCCAATTTAGTCTTAGTTTTAAAATGCCGTCATTCCTTCCTTTTTAAATCACCCTATTCTAAACTGCTATACCGCTGAAAATAATTATGAAAGATTAGAAATTAGATTCTTAGACTACTAATTTAAAGTCTGTTTCAATCCTGGCAAATCATAGCAACTACTCTGTGCAATTTCTTTCTTGTTGATGAAATTTCCCTATAAAATTTCGACTATTTGCTTTCGGAAATTGTATTGCATTGAAATGAGCTAGACTGGCATGCTGTAGCCCGATCTTGATGCTCCATACAGCGATAATAACAATGCACACAGAATAAAAAAAAACTTAGGATTTGATAGAATAACAATAGAAATCATCAAGTAATTGAACTAAAGTGCACTCCAATTTTTTTCTCGCCGAAACATTGAATTAGAATGTCAAAAAAGCTATAGTGAGAGAATTCAAGACTGATCTTCAATCACCGGATGGTATATAAGAAAATATTAAAATTGTCCTTTACAGTTACATTAAAAAAAGCTTTAGCAAGCTGTATTTAAATTGTTTCTAACAATTTTTAAACATTCATATAATATTAAAGAACAGAATACTATACTCTGGTAGTCTCACTTGCTACTTAACTTATAAACTTACAATGTGAGTAATTGATACAAATAAAACAGAATACCTCCTATGGTGGTATACGTCTTCCTCAACCTCGGGTCCTCTACTACATATATTTTACCTTTGTATATTTTTTTATATATAGAGTCTTCTAAAAATGCTTTACTATTATCAACATTGCTAACTTATGTTCTCTATCTATACCTTAATGAAAATTCACAGACTAGACTAATGGACAATCATTTTCCAGACACATTAGTGGCAAAATTCAAAATAGCTTACTTTGGATTGGAGAGGTTTTGCCTTCAATTGGATCAAAAGCAGAAATGATAGGTAGAAGGGTTTCAACCTAAGTTACTATGTATTATATTTATAGATGCTATGATCAAAAATACTTATGTGTCAGGAGGTGGAAGAAAGTATGATAGATCAACAGATAGAGGAGCATTTCATGAGATTTTAATTGCAAATGTTAACTAAGATAAAAGATATCCATTGTATGAGCTTCCTCCTCAGTTACAAGGCAATGGTATAATAATCAGTGGGTAAGACAATGATTAGCATTGGGGCTGTGCCATGGGATTCCCGATCTACTACATTTTTAGGAGATTTCTCACAGAATGCCTTTGTCTATGAACATTCTGACATCATTACCTTTAGTTTTGCCTTCTTGTAGCCCCTACTTATCTCACGCCCTCTGGTGGGTGGTTACTTGGATGTATGAGTTCTCATGGCTCATTAGAATGTGTATGCTTATGAAAAAAATAATAATAATAATAAAAAAAGAAAGAAAAAAAAAAGAAATGAATACTCCACAGCTGTAGCCCTCTATAAATAGGAGAACCTCTGCATTGTCATCAATATAACAAAAAACACCAGCTCAACTCCAAGCAGCTGCCAATACACCTCCACATGATGTTTGCGCTGCCAAAGAAAGGGCCATAACTCGTAAAATTCAAAATAAAGAAAATGTGTGATTTCATTGAAAGCGAGTCCAAAGATTAAGTGTTAATCTAGGATAAAATGCACAGCAGAGCAGGTCACTCCCAGTTTCATACGAGTCATCCATGCTTTTACAGAATGATTGCAGCTTTCTCTCTTGTGATGAATTGGACTTTCACACTGGATATTTGATCAACTAAGTACAAACTCAGATCCACAGTGGCAGAATGGGTGAGACTGTTCTATCTACCTTTATTTACCTTATAGTTTTGTCCAGATAGGGTGTAGTCCCAGAATATATTAGTACTTTATATATTTTTGGACATTATAGATTCCGACGGCTATTGCATCACATGAAAAGTGAGTGTAAAGGCATTTTTGCTTCGATGTGGATTTTATGCTAAGACTGCATGTATTTGGTTTTGTTGATGCTTATGATGCTTTTTGGCTCCCCTCTCACCCATATAATAACGGTGTAGGCCTTTTCCAAAAAAGGTGAAGCACCTAAGTGGAATTTCGGAAAAGTATGACATCTATTGCTACCACAATTGTCAATGGCTTTTCTTCGTTTATTTATGCTTATATTATGCACAAATTTGCAGCGAGGATGAATAGCATTCTGATAAGGTGTCAGAAATGGCACACACAGAAAACTGTTACCTTGAATGCTATATTTCACTTGTTAATCATCTTCCCATTTATCATAATTGATACCAATCTTCAAGATGTACTACAGCATTTTTCTTCATCAATTCTTTGATTGCTTTCCTAGAAGCAGTGAAAAAGCTACACAAAAAAAAAAACACTACATGTGTTTATAGCAGATAAAATACCAACGCAACTTATTAAACACATCACATTTGCTTTTCTGGTTTTGTTGGATAAAAAAAGGCATTGATAGGAAATATTTAGTCCCCTGTATTGATAATCATAATGCAGGTTAATACAAGATAAAGAGTGAGCAGTCTTTATCAAATATGTCATATAACAGAAAGTGTGAGTTGTTCAGAAAAGAGAGGTGGGGGGGCTGGGAGAGTTCACTGTGGGACAGTTCATCATGCGTTTGCAAACAAGCTTAATATTATTAGTATTAGAGGTTAGGATTAATGTTAGTATTAGGGGTTAGGATTAATGTTAGTATTAGCGGTTAGTGTTAGTATTAGGGATTAGTATTAGGATTAGGGTTAGTATTTGGATTTGGGGGTTAGTATAAGGAGTTAGTATTGGAGTTTGGGGGTTAGTACTAGGGTTAGAATTAGGAGTTAGTATTGGGGTTCAGGGAGTTAGTATTAGGGTTCAGGGGGTTAGTATTAGGATTTAGTATTGTGTTTGGGGGTTAGTACTAGGGTTAGTATTAGGAGTTAGTATTGGGGTTCAGGGAGTTAGTATTAGGGTTCAGGGGGTTAGTATTGGGTTTGGGGGGTTAGTACTATGGTTAGTATTAGGAGTTAGTATTAGGGTTCAGGGGGTTAGTATTAGGATTTAGTATTGGTTTTGGGGGTTAGTACTAGGGTTAGTATTAGGAGTTAGTATTGGGGATCAGGGGGTTAGTATTAGGAGTTAGTATTGTGGTTTAAGGGGTAAGTACTAGGGTTAGTATTAGGAGTTAGTATTAGGGTTCAGGGGGTTAGTATTAGGAGTTAGTATTGTGGTTTAAGGGGTTAGTACTAGGGTTAGTATTAGGAGTTAGAGTTGGCAACTTTTAGGGGGGGTTCATTTATTGGGGGGTTTAACACTGTATTTGTAAGCGTTGATGGTTTAGCACCGAAAAATGGAAGCAATGAACTGGCCTTGACACTGATATCATATATCAGTATGCACAAGGGATCCATGCAATTTGTATCTGCTAATAGGATGTAGTCATTTGCTAATGGGCTCTAAAACAAGTGTTCTGAAAAGTACTTGAATTATAGATCTTCAGTGAGTTTCCATGATGTCCTCTCCACATGATCATAATATGTTTCTTGTTATGCACATATGTGATTTTCACAAGAATGTCTCTTTGAGTACATTCTCCTGGTTGTTCTCTAGTGTTTGTGGCTCCTGGTGCAATGCATAACATTTGTTTATGATAAGCCTTGCGATTTATTTGACCTTTATTGACTTAAACGTTCTCGTTGTCGAGGGCTTGTAACTTGCAACAACAAAATTATTAAGCATCAATAGCCTATTGAATTATAGTTCTGATATTACAAGATCGATTAACCCAACACCTGCAATACAACAAACCATGATTTTACAATGTGAAAAGTTGACTTAGAGTATGAACATTCTTGAGTATTATACAGTTAGTATAAGATAAGTAGAAAACCAGGTTTTTCATGTGGATCTTGAAAGATCAGAAGAGAAAGGGAGAAACAGTTGACTATGAAAAATGATAGATCATGAAGGCAGGAGAGAAAATAATAATAATACTAAATTGTGGAGAATGTGGTTATCAGTTGCTAGATATTAGAATTCTAAGGATCCAATCTACAACTACATCATTATTTACCAACAAGGTGGTCTATTCATTTGAATTCTGACTGCATCCAGTATTCCGAGAATGATATAACTTTCACTTAAATGTATGGGTGCCAAATGACTGCGAGGTAAAGCAAATCTATCAGCACTATTTGGTCAACCTACAATGAATTGAGCCCATACAGGTAAACATATACAAGCTTGGGCATTTGAAAATATGGAAGCAGGTATACTTTTCCCTGGTACAGTGTATTAATGTTCATTTAAATCATATGTAAATTATTTTTATAATGTCATAATAACAACAAAATTATCAGATTGAAACCTTATGTATTTCCAGATAACTTTGAATTTCTTTCTGGAATCCTATTATTTGGACCTGTTCAACAATTGCTTCCTGAGCTCACCTGGTGTTGCTGCAATGGTTCGATATCAAGGCATCCAGTAATATCAAAATCCAACCCTCCCCCACCCCAGGGCTGTGTGATTTCTCCAGGAGAAATCGCAAGCTCCATATTGAAAGACAGGAAGAGCTTCCGACGCTTTGTTGAGGCAGTCAACAACATTACAGTAAAAAAGAATATCACTTTTTTTTTTTTTACAACCTTTGATCTAGGGCCAGGGTTAGGTTATGGTTAGTGCTCGGGTTAGGTTTATGTTTAGGGTCAAAAGGTCAGTATAGGAGAAAATTGTTAAAAAGCAATGTGCTAATTCCAGTTATTTCCCTAAACTTGCAAAAAAGACATCAGGACAAATATTGGACTCTATTTGGCATGTTTTTTCAATTAGTGTTTGTAGATGTGTAAAATAATTTTCATGTAAAAGTTTGAAAAACATCTTGCATCATATTTTATTTTTGTAGTAAATGATATGATATAATCAAAATTTTGGTAGGTAAAGAAAGCCCTTCTTATGCCATATATATATATATATATATATATATATATATATATATATATATATATATATATATATATATATATATACATACACATATATACTTTGTCTGGGTACATTTAATGGGAAAGAGGGAAATTACAGCTAAACACAAGCACCGCAGAAGAGTTTAAGAAGCCATTGTCACAAAAGGGAACCGCATTTGCATAACATTCTGGTCAAGAAGGGGTTAAGAAATTAACTGGTTGTAATCTCCGACACAATCCAGTTTAGAGATTTTCATGACGTAGTGCTAGGACAAAACCAAAGTGTGAAGAACCCAATGCTGGAGAATTTAATAAAAGAGTGAGAAAGGGGGCCTGGAGAAAGTGGAGTCAGGATTGGAAGGCATGTCTCAGCTGCTCATTGCAGAAGACTAAACAGAGAATGAAGGTGATAGTGGGACTTAAAGGACTATGAGGGTCACTGGGAAGTGAAAGACAGTGTAGAATGAGACCAAAGGAGCAGAAAGAGAGAGGAGCAAAATTTGAGGAGTTTAAATTGAATCTTGTGCAAGATGGGAGTTGCTCCTCTGTGCATATTCAGATCCGGTGCCTGCATTCACATCTTCAGTGGCAGAGCTGGGAAGAAGAGTCTGCATCCATTGACACTAGATTCCCTAAAAAGAGGTCCTAAGGGTGTTATTAACCACCATGGTCAAGTCATAACTGCACTGCCAATGACAGGATCTTAAGCTTCATTCCCCTGATGTAGTCCTCCATCAGCTGGATGGCCACAGTTTGGTGCCTCAGCCCTATTAACTCAGTAGTTATACCACAGTATGAAATTTACCAGATATCACTGCTTTTTTTAGTATGCAACACTATTTATCTTTTGCATGGTAGAGGATAATATAAAGTACCCTTAGGAGACCAGTCTTAACTATATAGCATAAACAACAAAGATAATATACAATATGACTGTTCATTCCACTTCAAGCTGTTATAACAGCCTGCATAGTATGGCAGGAAGAATTAGTTTGTATGAAATCCTCAGGCAAGAAGCAGTAAACCCAGTTCAGATTAGATAAATGTTAAACCAAACCTCTTGAAGCACAAAGTTAAACCTTAACACACTCACTAAATAGAGAGACACCGAGGTACAGCGTCAAGGAAGTCGGCTTTGAATTATTGTAGTATGGCCTTCAGCATCATTCACTGCAGTGAAAAAAGGCAGACTGCTGTTCTTTGTTATTGCACAAATAAAGAAATACAACGTGAATCCTGCACATTGCCGTGGCAGAAATTGCATCTATAGATAGAAATCCAGTGACTACGGATGGAGAATTGATGACATTTTTCATAAGTGGCTTTGTTTGCGCAAATTTCGGTTTTCGAGCGGTGCTAAAATAATTGAGGCAAATATAATTTTTTTTAGATACATAAGAATCCCGTTAGAGAAACAAACAAAAATATGTTTCCTTCTTTATGGAGATCAGCACAAGTGAAATGTTTGACAACAATGAATTCATCTCTAGGTAAAGTTTAATGTAAACGTCAACAAAAAAGTACTTCCATTTTTTAATTAAGTCAACACTGAAAAGAATTTTAGCATCTCTATACACAACTTTCATAGTTCTGCTAGGATTGCTGATTTATTTGCCTTTCACTTACCCAGTGATGGAGGTTAGGCCTATATCCAGGTCAGATGAGAATCAGCCATCCACTGGGAGACTTTAGTACATACATGGGAACTCTTAGGATGTGACCATGAATCATGGGATTCTATACCCGTCTCAGGGAGATTAAGTTGTTTTTTTAGTTTCACACAGTGTTTGCAACATTCAACACTGATTTAATCATAATAGAGGTGTATTTAGTGTGTCTTCAACTAATAAATCATCCCTGCTTGATTACAGGTGATTCCATCGACAATATTATGTAATCCTAGTAAAGGTTTCTTTGTTCCAGTTTTGTTTTTCGTTTTTTCCCCCCAATATTTTACTTGACAACTTAGCTTTTTCAGGCATTTTTTTGAAACTGAACATCCATCCATGAATTGTGAAGCTTTGTGCGCAAGAATTGGCTTTTCCAGGGTTATCGTAAAGATGCATGGAGATGCCCACTGCACCTGTGCAGGATGTCAGTTTCCAATAACAGCAAGTCACAGGTACCAGCTTCTAAACTAATCATACTCATTGTAAGACGACCGCATTAATTTGAACTGATCTTCTTTAAATGGAAACAAAAGCAAAAGTAAGCACAAGAGCACACGTGCAGGGAATGTTGAAAGAGATTTAAAAACATGCCTGCATGCATTATTAGGCCAAAAACTGGTAACAAAAAAAAAACAAAACAATGTGCATGAACACCTGTTGTGTCCCTATAACATGCTTAATATCTGAAGAATTGAAAAGTCCACTTAGCTGTATATGCTCAATGATGCATGCTACACTACTACCAGATAAATGTATTTTATAGTTACACTATAACTAGTAGCATAAATAGTTAACGTGCATATCAGAGTGCTTACTGAGGTTGATTAAAAAAAGGTGACACTTCACTGTTGTTCACTGTATAGCACAACATAATATATTAAACAACTCCCACAAGTAAAATGTGATCAACCAATACGCTAGTTGCCCATCAAAGAAGAGACCCAGCAGTCTTGCTTGTCCACATCTGGTATGCGCATGTGAATGGATCTTCTGTGTGATCTTCTGCTAAAACATGTGTCTCCAAATCCAGCATTGCTCTCTCTGCTGCCCACCACATTCCTCCCAACATCTATCCCCAGCAATGCAGGATGGTGGGAGGAAAGGCTTGGGAGAACTGCCGAGCATGCAAACCATACAGCAAATAAAAACCAAATTGGGATTGCCCCACATTAAGTCGGACATCTGAGGGGGGCATGAGTTTTAAGACTGAATAGTATACAACGCACTTGCAAAAACACTTTAAAAGTGTTAATCAGAGAGTTCAAAAGATTATAAGCTTACTAGCAGGGCTTTTCCTATAATATATCTGTTGCAGTAGTCTAATAGAGTTTAGAGAATTAATGGTACGTTAATGTGGTTAAATCCATTATATCTGGGATACGCTGGTTCACAGCTTTGGGAACCAGCTTTGTTTCACTACATGTAATAAACCATTGTATTTATTTAAATCAGATAACGAAAGACATAACTCTAACCATCAACATGGACCTCGAACAAATGGACAATGGAACTGAAATGGTTACATGGATTTTTTTAGTGTGCCTGTATAAGCACACGGCACAGCAGCCCAAGCAAGAGCATGATATACCTTTTGTGCTGTGATCTGTACTTTATAAATTACACAGTCACTTCCATTTGTTTCATCTAATGTCACTGCATTTAAAAGTCATTATGTATGCAACGCCAGCTGCGCCAACGACAGAATTCAATTCATGGTCGCTGTAGCAGTGTTCTGTTTTTCATTGTTAGCCTAATCTACAGTGTTTCCTACACTTTAGAGGATTTCTTCCCTGAGCCATTTGGCCTCTTTCAGTTTTTACACAGTCCGGATAAGGCCATGTGGATTTACTGCTGGATGTAAAAGGGGAAAAGCACTTTTACAAGTTATTTCGGCAGGAAAATAGTGTTCATACTACACAATACTGAATTTCTAGTGACTGTAGACAAGTGTTCTGAATGGATCATACTGTAATGAGCATGACTTGCCAGGCAGGGACTATTTCACAGGCCTATGGGGACATTCTTGCAGTGAAAAATCAAAATTCATCCAGGCCCATGGGGGGGGGGGGCTTAATGTACAGCTTAATGTACAGTGCACATGTATGAGTGTAGGTGAGTGCCTTGTGATTGGCCGCAGTGTATATGGGGGGGGTGTCCTCTGTAGTGTCTCCCTGTCACCTAGCCTGGGGAATCTATTCCTCTTTTCAACATCCTCCTTCCCTTTGTAATGTATTGACTTTTCTCTCTTGTCACAGCAGGCAGGTGGCCTGTCCTTGCCATGCAGTCACAGGGGAAAATAAAGAATTCTGGTGGTATGATTAACATGTTGGGTCTCAAACATCCTCTTACCTCTGGTATGGTAGATTTTTCAGTACCCAGTGGACCAGCCTACCAAGCTTAAAGTTACACTAAACGTTTCTTTTCATAAGTAAAAGGTTAGTTGTCCCTAGTGTCCCTTTTGATAGTACACGCCAGTTTATTCTCCAACCGGCAGCTGTCATGCTCCCATAGGTCGGCAAACTAGGTTCCCCCTGCTGATCTCATGCCACATCGAGGGTATATAATGTTGCTGCATTTACTGCTCATTGATATGATATAAAGTTGATGTATGCTCATTGGCACTATATACAAAGTTTATGCATTTACTACTGTTGCCAAAAATGTAATTTATGTTTAATTAAAAGACTGCATCAAGTAAAGATATTTTAAAAAGAAGGGAAATTAAAGAATACAAATACAATAACATATTGAACCTTCCATGCAACATACAGCCCTATCAGGGGGCGGACATGTTGTTTAGAATATTGGGTTAGATCTCCTTACATCATGGGTCAGCTGAATGATCTGATTGTATTTCTACTCCCTATTAGAGCTGTTTGGAGCAAAGAGGGCTCAATAAGGTAGTATATTTGTATTATCTCGTTAAATCATTTCTATATCAACCATCTACACTTGTTTTATCACCAGTCCCACATCCTACCAGACAGTTCACTTCCTGCCCAAAGAACCCTCTGCCACCAATGTTATTAGCTATGGACATGCACCTGGTCAGGAGAGGGAACTTGTGGCCCAGGGGACAAACACAACTTAATGGCCCATCACGGGTGGGCTGGTAAAAAAAAAGATCAGAGATGATCTTTCAGCAAAACAGATATTCTGATATATTGATAGACACACAAGATAATCTGGGGAAAAGTTGTTCAGACCCAGTCCACTGAGTCAGGTTAGAGAGCAGCCCGAGGGGCTATTACCCCTCTGGAGCCTTGCCAGGCATCCCTTGCCAGCCCTCCCCTGCTTTAATTTGAAAAATGTCAAACAGACTGCTTTCTTTAGGTTTGTGCAGTCTGTTTCTTTAATGATAATAGTATATTCTACATCTCTTTCAGACCATACTAAATCATAGTCAAAATCACGTTTGTTGGGGTTTTTTGGCAAAATCCTAAGGAATACCACATACTATGGTGTTCTTAGAGGCTGAAAAGAAAAGCCGTCTAGCACAGTGCAAATGTATATCATTCCCAATGACGGAAGGAAACGGGCAACTATGTTAAAAGCAAAGGATGAGGATTTTAAAGACCACTCCGACTTCGAATATTACAAAGTACTGTATTTGCTCGATTATAAGACGTGGTTTTTTTCAGAGCAAATGCTCTGAAAAATCCCCCTCGTCTTATAATCGAGGTCTTCTTATAATCTGACCTCAAATTGAGGTCAGATTATAAGACATGGATCCAGATCCCCAGCAGAGCTGCAGGGGACCTGGATCCCCCTCTCTAGCAGCAGGGGATGTCTGCGCAACGAGAGCAGACTCCCCTGCTTCCGCCTGGCACGACTGCCGGGGCTTCTATGAAGAAGCCGGGTACTTCCGCTTTCGTCACAGAAGTCCCGGCGATCGTGCCGGGCGGCAGCAGGGGAGGTCTGCGCTCATCGCGCAGACATCCTCTGCTGCCCCGCTAGCCACCAGGGAAAAGCGGGCAGCCGGGGGATATCTGCACGATACGTGCAGACATCCTCCATGCTGCCCGACACGGCAGACTATTATGACGGACCAGCTGTCCGTCATAAAAGACTGCCGTGTCGGGCAGCATGGAGGATGTCTGCAAGTATCGTGCAGACATCCCCCGGCTGCCCCCACTAGCCACCAGGGATCGAGGTAAGGGGGATGGAGGGTGGCAGAGAGACAGGGGGAGGGAGAGTGGCAGAGAGACAGGGGGAGGGAGGGGGGCAGAGAGACAGGGGGAGGGAGGGGGGCAGAGAGACAGAGCAACAAGGGGAGGGGGGACAGAGCAGGAAGGGGGGGAGAGACAGAGGGAGGGGGGACAGAGCAACAAAGGGAGGGAGGGGGGCAGAGAGAAACATGTGGGGGGAAGAGACAAGCGAGGGGGGAGTCAAAGGGAGGGGGAGTGAGACAAAGCTGGGGCAAGGGAAAGAGAGAGGCAGCATTGGCACATAAAAGGAAATAAACACAAGAAATGCATTTTTTTATATAATATTTTATTAAAAAAGCAATTTACATGTGAATATATACAAGTTTAACTTTTTTCCTATAGGGTAGTCTTATATTCAGGCTTTTAGTTTTTTTCCGAAAGGAATATCCAAAGTTTGGGGGGTCGTCTTATAATCAGGGTCGTCTTATAATCGAGCAAATACGGTATATATATTAAATATAAATGCATTTTTGCAAATTTTTATTTCTGTAACCATGTTTAATATACTCACAAATACAAGGTTTGCATTTTTTCTGATCCTCCCACTCATCTCCCCCTGATTTGGCTGGAGCCTGGGAGAAAAAAACTTCCATTTTGTAAAATGTAACTACATTTCCCTCTGGACACGATATATAATGAAACAACATGTTTTAACTATAGAAAAGGTAGTAGACACATTTAGTAAAAAATATACCAGTACTATGCAGATCCTCAAGAGGAGCTTACACTGTATTTTTTGCAGGTGCCATATAGAATGGGAAGCTAACAAAAAGGTTTGTTTTTTTTCTCTTTTCAGAATCTCACCTTGTATAATTTGATAAGGCACTAGGGAATGTTCATGTGGTCCCTTTTATTTACCATTATTTGTCAGTCGAGACAGATGTGCTTAAGAAAGTTCTGTTATGGGTCCCGGTGTGTATATCAAACATCTGGAGCTGTGGAATGTCTGCCTGTGCTTGATTTATTTCAGACTTCTACGTAAGGATGCATTGCATATTCCCTTTACTGCATCAGGTCATATTAGACTCACAATTATAAAGGGCAGACAGTCCTGTGGCTGAACTATTAGACTAAATCCTAGTGTCATGGGGAATATCACTTTAAATACAATTCCTTTCATATCAGGCATTCTGTGCTGGAAAAATACACTTTTTCACAGATCTGTGTGTCAGTAACCTCACAAATTGATTTCTTTCTTCTAAACTGATGAGGCTGAGCGCCAGGCATTAAGAAACTGTATGCTAATTATGTCTGTCTGTGCCTGTACCTGTGACTTGGATAATAAGCCACTGGTTTAAACATGTTTTAATATCTGTGTGTCAGACAATAACTCATAATCTACTACAAGTTTTATTTGTTTATTTATGAATAAACAGACAGTAATACTATAAGACCGTTTTAAAGTTTGGTACCAAATTATATTTTATTTGTAATGTCATTTATGCTTATCTTAAATTAATTGTGTATGTGTTATTGTGCCAGACAGTAAACCTCTGTCTCCAAAATGTTGAGTTTGCATTAGAAACCCAAGTATCGACTCAATATGTGCCGATATTCGGC
The DNA here is from genome assembly GCA_036172795.1 of Pelodytes ibericus. Taxonomy (NCBI): domain Eukaryota; kingdom Metazoa; phylum Chordata; class Amphibia; order Anura; family Pelodytidae; genus Pelodytes; species Pelodytes ibericus. Next base: position 198,466,939 of record CM069859.1, read on the forward strand.
CTCAAAATGATGCCTCTGCAAAATGTACTGATTTGGGGCACAACAGGGACACATTGGAAACCAAATTATGAGCTACCCTGTATGCCCAAATGTGCCTTCTAATAGGTCAGACATCATAGCAAAATGCACAACAATAGCATTCCGAAACAGCGACCAAAACATGCCCATAACGTACCAAACCAAAGGGGTAGTCTCTATCCTCACCGATGAGGAATATAGACTCATATTGGAGATATTTGGATAATGTGAAAATATCCAAAGTCATCCCCAAATAAAAAATATATATTATTAAAGATAAATAGCTGAACCGACCGAATCCCTTCCCCTCCAAGCCCCTAAAATATAAAATATAACAAAAAAAAGGCAGGGCAAGATAACGAGGAAAATTAATAATTGCAAAATAGGGAAGTAGGTATAAGCATATAAAATGATAAAGAATGAGCTCACAAGTGAAGGGTGCTAAATACGCCTCAACATAACTTTAAAGAGATGGGGTTCATCAAAACAACAAATATTGAATTTTGGTATGAAAGGAACATACACAATGTGCAGAATCACAGTTCCTTAGCCCTGGCCTCTGTGTGTTGTATATGTGCACTTTTTCTGTACCCTGTATTATATCTCTGTTATTATCTGTATATGTGCCTAATGTTGTTTATCCATGGTTTGGTTCCTCCTCTGTCCTGCTCTAGTATATCCTTAGCCCTGTACTCGGTATCTGGTTTTGTTCTGCTAAATTTGCTTTTATGCTTGGTCTGTCTCTTAGTTCATTCTGTCCTAGCCTGCCACATCCTGGTTTTCTGTCAAGTTATTACCCATGCCTACAAACATATAATAGAAAAAAAAATTACATCCTGTAAGTTTTTCTTAGACATCAGAATAAAGAGGCTCATTAAATGTGTACTTTGGGTTTAGTACCTCCTCAAAAATGAGATCACAACTTTTAGAATGACAGACTGAAGGTAGAACTATTCTCCCCAAATTGGGAAGGGTGTCCATTCACATGGGGAATGATCGTGAAAATACACGTGCATTGTTTACTGTCCAGATTTATTCCCAATTTGTATATGGCAATAAAAAATACATTTAGAAAAGCCAATCAATTCTTAATGAATTCTGTACAAACCAGACAAAAGCTCATTTTTGCAGCTGTAAGTGGCTATAACAATCCCATGAGGGGTAAAAAAAATAAACATCACAGTTATAATTGAACTTACATTATTTTCTGCCAAATCAACCCCAGGAAAAACCTCTTTGAGTCCCTATCAACTATCTCAGCAGTACCAATGCAGTGCAATGTTAATTTCCAGTACACTTAACAAAAACATGACTTCATGTTAATACTATTCATCTTAAGGGTTTCACTGGCTTGTTCAGCACAGATAATACCATTTTTGGCACATCATCTATGGTCACGTTTTTTTATTATCTACAGGGTTGGTAACATGATTTTGTCTTAAAGGGACAGTCTAGGCACCAAAGTCACTTTGGTGCAACTTTAAATATACTGCATTTATATACAGCATGTATTCCTGGTAAGAGATATATTTGGAAATCCACAAAGACTGAGTGACACCAAGAGACGGACCTGCCATTTTCTAATTTTTTCTTTGGCTCACCTTAAGCTCCAAGGTGAAGCTAACCACAGCAGTTTCCTTGATCTGACCAAGAAGCACCCTCCTTGGCTTTTAACTATTCTGCACATATAAAAATATCCATACATACAGCAATTATAGGCACTGGTGCGCATAGGGCAGAACACTCAATAAAGAGCCTTTACCCCTCTTAGTTCCACCCATGTTAACAAAAATATCAAAACATTATAAAAAGTAACTTTTAACAGAAGAAACAAAACAATTATCACTCCTCATAGACCATCTTCCTCTACCCATTTTTCTCGAACTGGAACTCTGGGTAATCTCTTCATCCTAGTTGTCCAGTAGTGAAAATAGGTGATGCCACATTTATGTAGCACTCCAATACATTAGAAAGGGAGACATGAATGTTAAAAAATTACTGTACTTGACTGAAACTAGAATAAACAATTTGAACTTGACTGTTCAGGTTATCCCTATAGAGATTTATTGTGCATTAAATGTAATAGCAAAGTTATTATGCGCATACAAATATTATGAGAAGCCGAGGGTCAATGGAAATAACTAAAGTAATTGCTGTATTTATGTAAATAATACACCATTTAATTAAATGGCTCTTCCTGTATGTAATTAAACATGAAATCAAAAACTTAGATAGGCTGTCTAGAAAGCATTGTAATGTATGAATAGTTGGTAACGTTCTACCCTTCATCTAAAAAAACAAATGCTAATAACAATAATGATAACTATAATAATAAAAACACAAGGAAATCAGGTAGTAAAAAACCTATAAAAAAAACTTAATACAATGTTCTACCAATTAAAGGAGAAAACGAACGGAACATAATGTTGTGTTAGCCTGCTTTAGAACAAGCCACGCAACTAAAAACTGAAAATACAGTTAGAACTCAAATCTGGGTCAGTGACCAAGTAATAACAAATAAACCAATAGTCTACACAGCATTAAGTACATGGCCCAAACAACCACGCAGCCAGTATTGCAAGTCCCACAAACATAAGTGCAGTGCAGCCCCCTGTCCCACACTAAGCTGCGGAAGCTGAAGTTAACTGCAGTGGGGTGTCCTTATTCATGTGATACCACTGAAAGGAGCTGTGTCACCTCACTAGATCATGCCTCCCAATTGTCCCGGTTTGGGAGCCATGTCCCGCTGTCCTGCCGCGATCTACCTCTGTCCTGGCTTTCTGGACAGAGGTAGAGCGCAGCGGGACTCAGGACAGCAATCCAGTGGTCCTGTTCGCATTCTCCAGTGTCCCAGCATTGTGCGCATATACAGTAGTGATCCTAGGTTCAGAAGCTAAGATCAAAAATGGGTGACAGTGTTACCACACATGAACGGTGGAACTGTCACCCCCTCCCCAGACTATGCCCCCTTGTGCCCCTCCTCAGATACCACACCCCGTGTTGCGATTCAATAGCTTAAAGTTGGGAGGCATGCTATATGCATTTAATAAGTTCATAAAATGTAGCTTATAAAGGTCATACATGCTGTCTTTTTTGAAAAAAAGATATATCTTAGACCCATTAAACTTTGGTATAAATGAAATGACATCCCAGCAACATGGACCTGTGGCTTAATATGCAACATGTCAAGCAAATGAGCACAAACATCTGAAGAAGGTAATACATTGTCCAAATTATTATTATTATTGTGACAGCTGATTTTTTTTATATCTGCAATATCATTTCCTACTTTAGGCATACTCTCTGGTGGCAGAGTCCCATTTAAGTGTTGCATTTAGACAAAAGACTGCTTGCTTGCTTGCTCTTCGAGGTTCTGACATGCTCATGTGATGTCACTAGTGACATCATGGAATGTTTACATTATCAGACAGGGACCCACAGGGATTAGTCCAGAAAAATAAAATAGAGTTGTTGGTTTTTGTTTTGTCTTTAGGGACAAAAACAGCGCCTGTCATTAAAATTGAATTTACTTGTTTTAGAAATAGTGTGGTGGCCTTTTATGTAAATGGAAGTTGGAGGTTATAGCATATGTGCAATGGTTTCACTGTTGCTCTGTTTAGAGCACTTTCAGCTGCAGAGAATACATTCATTAAAGGTTTTTTATGTGTTTTATATACACTGTGCCTTAAAATTCTTCCCCTGATGCTTATTCTGGCCTGGATTCTGTCCAAATAACTAAACAATGATTAATCACCGGTGCTTAGAAGGTATTGCATTAAATTATTGCCCACTTTCAGTCACCAAGAGCTAACATTGTCTAATATGATCCAGTATATCAATATGCTGGTGTGAGCAGTGCTGATATGATGCATGTTTTTCATTTTAATGTTATACATTTTTTATGTGTGCATGTGTACAGGCTGAAATTAATTAAGATGCATGCATTAAGTGATCTGACTTCAATGATGTGAATACTTCAATAGAAACACAGGGATGGTAACCACTGAAATCTTTATTACCGAGACCTAGGAATACCCGCTAAAAAAATAAATTTTAATACAGAGGCGTAACTAGCTCCACAGGGTTCCAGTTCAAAAAAATGCCCCGCCCTCAACATGTCCCCAAACACTCTCTCTCTGCTAGCCTTGCTTCCTCAAACAGCCTCTCTCAGTCACGCTAGGGCCCCCAAACTGCCTCTTTTTGGCCCTTGAGTCCCACAAACATCCTCTCTCTGCCACCCAGAGCCCCCAAAACAGCTTCTCTCTGCTATCCTAGGTCCCCCAAAAAGCCTCTCTCTGCCACTCTAAGCCCCTCAAACCGCCTCTTTTTCCCCAGCATTTGAGCCAACTTTACCGCCAGACAGCTTGCTGTGTCTCACGCTCCCCTGTATAGACAGATCCAGCATGCTGGAAATGACTATGATATCACTTCCTGCATTCTGGATCTGACAGTGTGCAGGCAGAGAGTAGCTAGCTGCATTTTAAAAAGGCACCATAGAGTGGTGGGGCCAAACACAGTTGCGACCCCTGCCACTAGGATTGTTACGCCTCTATTTTAATATACAGACTATTCACAAAAGTCCACAATGTATTCAGCGGTAAAATGACCAGGGGTGTGAACTGAGAAATACTAGTTGTCAGCACACCCAATATATTCAATATCTTCACTCCAATCCTCAATAATCAGAAAAATGTGCAGGGAGACCAGCATCCAGTGCATAAAGAGGAAATTTATTCCGGTGTATCAAGCAACGTTTCAACGTACAATGAGGTCTCTATCGAGCTAATCATGTGTAAATCAGTGTGGTTTTATATACATCCATTAATTCCATCAATTCAATACAGGTGATTAGGGGGCGTGTAACAGAGCCCAAGTCTAAACACAGAAACAGTGATATACAAATTGGATGTAATAAACAAGATCAATCCTATACGATCAATACAAAATGTCTAAAGTGTCTAAATCATTATATAAATCCTACACACAATTTAAAAAAATGACAAATGCTGAAAATGACATAAAAAGTGCTTATCTCAAAACAGATTTTTTTCTGAGAATTTTTTTTTTTTAAATACAAACATAGAAACATAGAATGTGTCGGCAGATAAGAACCATTCGGTCCATCTAGTCTGCCCAATTTTTTTTTTTTCAGTACTTTTATTAGTCCCCCGTTCCCGGTCTTATAGCTAGGATAGCCTTGTGTCTATCCCACGCATGCTTAAAATCCTTGACTGTATTTACCTCTACCACTTCTGCTGGCAGGCTATTCCATACATCCACTACCCTCTCAGTAAAGTAATACTTCCTGATATTACTTTTAAATCGTTGCCCTAATTTAAGACTATGTCCTCTAGTTGTGGTAGTTTTTCTTCTTTTAAATATACTCTTTTTCTTTACTGTGTTGATTCCCTTTATGTATTTAAATGTTTCTATCATATCCCCCCTGTTACGTCTTTCCTCCAAGCTATACATGTTAAGATGCTTTAACCTTTCCTGGTAAGTTTTATCCTTCAACCCATGAACCAGTTTAGTAGCCCTTCTCTGAACTCTCTCCAAAGTATCAATATCCTTCTGGAGATACGGTCTCCAGTACTGCGTACAATACTCCAAGTGAGGTCTCACCAGTGCTCTGTACAATGGCATGAGCACTTCCCTCTTCCTACTGCTAATACCCTATGCAACCAAGCATTCTGCTAGCATTTCCTGCTGCTCTATTGCATTGCCTACCTACCTTCAAGTCCTCTGAAATTATTACTCCTAAATCCCTTTCCTCAGATGTTGAGGTTAGGACTGTACCAAATAGTCTATATTCTGCTTTTGGGTTTTTACGCCAGTGCAAAGGTACAAAATTACATGTCAATTTCAAAAGAGCGAGGCTGTTCCCATATTAATAAGTATAATCGCAATAATTTACCAAAAAAAAGGGGATTTTTATCAACATATACAGTAACTTAACTCTTGATGGTGTACAGGAGCAGCTGTGCACAAAGTACACAGGAATCTAGACAACTCTGCAAACTTGCAATTCTGGAAAATTCATATTATTGCGATTATACTTATTAATATGGGAACAGCTGTGCTCTTTTGAAATTGACATGTAAATTTGGACCACATACTCAAACTGTTCGAATACTGACCTTTCTACAAACTACAATTCTGCAGATTGTGCATAATCTAGAGGACATCACTCCTAATTATATGCACAGATTACATTAAAAATAAAGCTGAGATGATAGAGGATCGCATGTATAAGGGGGGTTCGCCTACTTTTGGATTAACATCGGTAAAAAAGGAATGGGAAAAGGGTAGAACTTGATGAACCAAGTCTTTTTTCAACCTTTACTACTATGTAAAGCATTTGACAGCCATGGAAAGCTAATTCAGCTGATATTTTCCTGAACTCAGCGATGAGGAGATGGATTTAGTGCAAAATCCATTCAAAAGTGAGAATGTTCTATTCCTATTAAATTTGTAAAATGACACTATTAAAATAATCCAAGTACATGTACCAATATAGAAATAAAATAAAGATTTTCAATATTATATGCATATTAATTTGAATGCAACTTTTAAGTCACAAGACAATCTTGGAAAGGGGGAATGACATATGGCGAAAAAAAAACACTTCCTGTTTCTTAATAGCTGCGCATAAAGTGTCATATAGTTATTGCTATTGCTTTACCAAAAGCCTGCCTATTTCCACCAAGCAGCTGATTCACGATGACTGAAACCATGCTCCTCCAAGCACTTGAAACAGCCGTGATCTGATTCTACAGAATTAGCTGATGAAAACACTTTCTCAAAGGGGAGTATGACAAATGCTGCTGCCCACTTCCACTCAATGCTGGCACTGAATTTAGGGGCCCCTCTGGAATTATTTCCATGGAAAAGTACAGCAGAACTGTAATTTGTTTTGAAGTAAAAGTCAGTGTCTTTTACATATAACATGAACACCATACAGTAAATAAGCTAGGTAGAACGTTAGTTGATTTTGAAACATTCTCCAACAGGCCTATATTTACAATTGAGCTTTTGTTGCTAAAGCTCAAGGGAACAAGCACAATCTTGTTCTTCTTTGCACAATGTCCTTTTTTCTGAGGAGAACCGCTTCTCCAGAAACGAATAGATTCCATACAAGCTATAGTGTGAAATGAGAAGCGAAATGAGAAGATTATAGAGCTGTAAACAAACCCACTAAGTTATACTAGAATATGTGAAAAAAATAGTCCATATAAAAATGAGCGAATATATTTCCCAGAATCCCAATTTAAGTTCTATTTTTTTTAAGCAAGGTATGGTCAAAAGAAAATATACATTTGCGATTTGCATTGCTTGATTACATCCCTTGATCTTCAACATTATTTTAAAACGTGTCTTGTGAATAGGAATTTGTTTTTCAGTGACAGCTAGTATGTATTAAATATTTGATTTTCCTTTCTTTGTTATCTAACATAACCCCAATAACAACTCTGTATCACAAATAAATCAAAGAAAAATATTGCTTAGTACTCAATTTTCCATTGTTTCATGAATGACATATTTATTTATTCATAGTTGTTGGAGTCACAGAATAAATTGTCTGAATAATGATCATAAGTCAGAGTGATAGCAGAGTGTTGCTGGAGTCTTTTATTGTTCAAAGTTGCTCTCTCTCTCTCTGTGAAACCAAAGAGTATTCCAGAAATGGACCTCTTGTTCTCTCCATCTAGAAAGACCAGTAAAAATAATTTACAGATTAGGGATTTTTTTACTGAGAACAACCAAACTTCAATAGAGCATGACTGTAAACATTGCCAAACATAAAGTTCTCATGTACTACTGGTTCTTTTATTGAGTGTTTATTATGTTTATTAAAATGCATTTTACATATATATTGGAAAAACATAACATGAGAATAAATATAGAATTATGTATATATAGATTAGTAAAATCATCAAATAAGAGTAATTATAAAATATAAAGAAAACTAAAAACAATGAAAAAGAAATCTCACAAAACAACTAAATAATGAAACAAAAAATAAAAAACTAACAATATTGAAGGGGTAAGAGGAAAAAGGATCATCTTACTTGAGGATTTTGTTTAAAGTTTTCTTTTTTTTTATCTGGCTATGTATCAAATAATGTGTTCTGAATAATTTGTTTTGAATAGAATCCCTACTTTCTAGAAAGGTCAACCATTTGATCCATCTAGCATCATGTGGTGTCCCCTGTCCTCTTGAAGAAAGAACTAGGTCGTCCATCAATACTATAGATTCCACTTTAGTATCCATTCAAGGTTGTTGGTGTCTGTTTGCAATGTATAGGAATAAGTGATTTAGCAGAATTTAACAAGTGAATGATTAGGGCGTTTTTGTATTTCTGTAGTGGTAATTGGGTAAGTTGTAATAACCACTGTCTCACAATCCCTCAGTCGCGATTTCAGTCTCCAGTGTTCGGGGCAGCACTGTAGCATTGACACTTGACCTGCCAAGCTCTGCCACCAGCATACCTATTTGCCAGGGGCAGAAATTGGGAGTTGTGTTGTTGTCCTTACCCAGAATCATTAGTGGTGACATGAGAACTATGTTCAAGTGATATATCTGGGTAAAACAGGACAGTAGGCTTTTTTTTTCGGAAAGGGTCAGCTAAAAAGAATAAAGATGTGCGGTGATGCCAAGGCGTTATCATAATTCAGTCTTCACAACAGAAGGACCTACTGCGCTGGAATAATTGAAATGACTGGAGAAGGAATTAAGTCCTTAAACAACCCAAGTCATAAAACACTAGAAACGCTCAAGAGTATTGTAACAGGCTTTCTTTTAGCACCCAGGAGAAAATTGTTAGCTAGCCTGGAACTAATCAGTAAACATGTTTAAGAGACTATAAGTTAATATAGGAAATAATGATCAATGACACTGTGTAGGGGTGGGCTTGCGTGTACCTATAGCAAGGTTTTTTTATTAGCTTTAATGTAAAGTTCAGTTTTTGTAAAGGGACAGCAGGTTAAGACATGTTTCCATTTATTCACTCAGTCTATGTGAACCATCTGGTGCTTATATTTATAGTACTGTCAAGGATGTTCATCTGTGATTGGATTGGATCAAGCTTGCATTGCTAAAAATGCATGCAAAAAAAAAACATTATGCAGTGCAATTGACTGTAGGAACTTGGTAGTTTGTCTGGTGTATACTGATGTATTTATCTTGTGCTTATTCTCTACTTTGTTAGTCTTTTCATCACTAATGTGTAGCACTCATGCACCAAAGGTCAGTTTACTTGTAATCTTGCCCTTGGTTGGGCTCTTTGCCTCTTGGAGTATAATTTACTGATTGCTCTTGTAGAAGATTTAATATATAATCTATGAAGCAGCTTTTTTGGAGATTCTAATCAAGATCCTGCTGCTAAAACAGTTCTTCTGCACCAAGGACAACGCTCCTTGCACTACTCAAATTAATTTTGTAGCTTGGAAGCCAAGTTACTTTAGAACAATGAAGTCCATTGCTAGAATTTTCACCAAACTTGAATGGAAAGACAATTTTTCTTCTTTTCTTCCAGCTCATGCAAACGTGAAACTACTAGTTATTCTTTTTTAATGTATGTATAGCCTTTAAAAGCAACATACACTAGACAAGACACAACTGCAACTCCCATAAACCAGATATTACAAATATTAATTATCTGATTTTACAAAAAAACTATGCCAGAAAAAAAGCTATTGCCAATGCAGACAACTCCACGCATGCACAATATGCACTGTCCTGTGTCCTGGACCCCGGGGGAATAAAAATAGTTGTGAGGTCTGCAAAAAAAATTCTTATTTTTGTTGCAGACCTCACAACTGTTTCACTACATATGACAGTCTGAAATTTGGGACCACAATCCCGTGGTCCCGATTCAATGTTTTTGTTACATACAAACAAACTGCACTACTCTGTTTAAATCTTCTAAGCTTTGTGTTAGGGAATCTTACAGGACCTATGTGGATTAAATGTCAAGAAAGATATTAAATCTTGTTTAAACTCAGTTTTGGTTCTACCCTATAGATCTATGATTGGTGCTTTTCTAATTTCGGGTGAGAAGGGTTGCTCTGCTCACCAGAACTAAGATCAGCAACCATTTGCTTAGTAGTTTGAGGGGCTCTATTCATTTACATGGGAACTTGGGAAATAAAATGCTAATTAGATGCCACGAGCAGAGAGCACAGTATATTATATTAAGGAAGTTTGTATCATTCCTCAAAATTAGGGTGAACATTGCCACATACACTTGTGTAATTGTATGGATCCTTTGGTTATGCTAGCTCAAGAGAGTGTGGAGTACTCAAAAGCCTCCAGTCAGAAACACTTACTGTCAATTAACTTAGCAGTGGTCTGATGGATCCATCAAGCCTAAGAACCTCACACACCTAAAAGTATAAGTGCATATCAGCAGAATCACAGAGACATGTAGACAGGATTACTATGGGTGGGTGTTGCTGGTTTCCAGCTACCCTGGACATCCATACATATATTTTGGTTAAAGGCTTTTTTTTTAAATGTTATTATCAACGTATAAAAGACAATAGGGAACCTCTATCTGGAATTAATCTTATTAGAAAAGAGTGGACTTTTTAAGTAAGGTAAGCAATAATGTGATCTTCATGTCTTGTTTCGCTATTTCTATCCCTGGATTTTTTGTGACTGACTCATCAAGGTTGCTAATGGTTCTATCAATAAGATATATAGAAGTGTGGCCAGGGGGCAGCTCTGTCTGGTACCATTACAGATATCAAACCAGGCTGAATCCAACCCTGGACCCACCACTTTTGCTTGTGGAATTGTATATAGTGCCTTAGTATTTATTTTAAATGTACCTTTCAGTCCAAATATCTCCATTACCTTTTCCAGGAATATCCAGCTCACCCTGTCGAAATCTATTTTGGCATCTAATGCTATTATGATTGATGCAATCTTTTTTTATTAACATAATCTATAATGTTAATAATTTTCCTTATATTATCACCTTCATCTCTACCTTTTATAAAGCCTGTCTGATTATTGTCTATTACCTTAATATCTTAATAACTAAATTTATTAACAAAATAGGCCGATAATGGCTTGAAGCATTTCTTGAGGAAACCGGCGTCCCTCTGAAATGTTTGTAAAAACCCTCAGAAGAAGTGAATATGTTTCCTGTATAAAAGTCTGATAAAATCTGGATGAGTAACCGTCAGGTCCTGGAGCTTTCTTCTGTTTTTGGCCTTTAATGGTGTGTCCCCCCCCCCCCCCCGCCCCCCCCGTGGGGGGCATTTAAAATATCCATTTTAACTTTACTAACTTGGGGGAGATTTAATTTTTGGAGAAAGGAGAGTGTGTCAGCTTGCGACCTGTTCCCATGTTGTAGATTATAGAGTGAGTAATAATAATCCTTGAAAGCTGTCGAAATGTTTGGCGGAAAAGTATAGTCTTTGGTCCTATATTTAAGGTTCTATAATTGATTTATTGATGCTGCTCCTCTTCTTTTAACTTTTAATTTATCAGTTAGTATCTTATCTGCTCGATTTTCTCGTATACCATTTTTGTTTGAGGGTGTGTAGAGCTTTTTTAGTCTTTTCCTCTTGCCTGTTTTTTTATTGTTTTTTGTACCCCTTGTATTTATTGTGAAGAAGTTGTATTTGGTGCTATTTTATTCATTCTTTCAAGTTTGGCTACTTTAATATATAAATCAGCTAGTGTTTTATCGGTCTTAACCTTTCTTTCAGTTCCTAATTTATTAAGTAGGCCTCTTATGAAACATTTTATATGTGCACCACAATGTAAGTTCTGATACTTCTCCGTTGTCATTATTATTAAAAACATTATTAATTTGTTCTTTTTCGCATTTGAACCTCAGAATTGTCATTAAGTAGGGATTAATTTAGGCGCCGTCTATTTCTCTGTCTGTAATCTGGGTTATTTTTAAGGGTATAGAAAATGGGTGCATGGTCTGACCATGAGATTGGGCCTATAGCTGAGGATACAGATTGGTCTATATTCAAATATCTGGTCATAATCAAAGCAATCCTAGAATATGAATATGAGAGATTTTGGAAAAAAAGGTAAAATCACCATCTTTTGGATGCTGGATCCTCCATACATCATACAATGAGTTCCTGTCCAAAACGTTTTGGAGGGCCTATGCTGTTCGCATAATTAAGGGATCTATTATAGCCCCTGAGGGCATACTTTTATTCTGTTATCTATCTAATACACAAATCATGTCTCCCCCGAAAATCAAAGTACCTTTAGAAAGTTGTTCCACTCTATCAAAAAGTTCATGGAAAAAACGGATAGGAGACTGATTTGGGCTGTAGACATTCACCAGGGTGTAAGTTATATAATTTATCTTACATACCCATATTATATGTCTGCCATTCAGGTCTCCAGCACCCCCCCACCCCCCCCCCCCCCCCGGCTACACCCCACGAGGGCCAGACTCACCCCCAGGGAAGGATCTCCGCCACTCGTCCCCCACCCCCACAATCCCTCATTATTTGCCAAACACATCCCAGGTTCCTCTATATTTAACAAATAGAGTGCTCCCCCCATCCCTGGAGGTTGGGACCGTCCCCGCCACCCACCCGCGGGCCGAAATTTTCATTACTTTTTATATAGTTATTTTAAGAAATATAGACAAGGGTTATGATCATTAAAACTATGCAATGTTATTCCTCCGCCTCTATAGAGAAAGAAGAAAGAGGTGAAAGAGGGAGGGAGGAGGAGGGAAAGTGTCGGGACCACGGCCCGCCGCGGCCCCTTCCGCAGGATCCCCTACCTGACTCTGCCGCTTCCCAGCTCCAGGCGCCCAGCAGGAGGGCCGCGCGAGCGCGAGGTAGGCCGCATCCCCGGCCTGTAGTAACTCGCGCCCCGCGATTCACGGGCACGAGTACTGGACTACCATCAAGGGGGCGTGTCCTGCGCTCAGATAGTGCACCATCATTGGACAGAACAAGGAGGAGTGTATAACAGGCAGGAGCTAGGTCCCACCCCTCTCCCTAGGCTTCTCAGGTGCAATTAGTGTTCACCTGGAGAGAGGTGGGAGGAGCTAGGTACTGGCAGGCTATAAAACAGGCAGGCACTGTTCATTCAGTGCTTGCTCGTTTTCAAGCTGCAGTACTTCGTATTGTTCCCTCTAAAGTTTTCCTATCCCTGCTACAGTTCCTGATTCCTCCTCCTTATTGAATTCCCGGCTATTGACCTGTTTCTGGACCTCACCTGTTTTTTGTATACCTCTCCTCTGATTGTGACCCCGGCTTGGACTATCGATTGTGACCCTTCTCTGCCTGCCCTGACCTCTGGAACGTCCCCGACTATTCTCTTGCCTACTCCTCGGATACCATTTTTTCTGGACTGTACTGTTTGGTGGCCCTTCGCCTTCAGCGGTGATCCCTGCGCTGTGCTCCCTGTCTTACCAACCCGGATCAAACCCGACAAAAAGAGAACAAAAAATTATAAGTAAATAAATAAATATAGTACGTCTCCATGCTCTACAATTAAGAAATGTAAAGTCCTTAGTGTCCATATTTAATTCCTTTAGTGTTATATAATTAATGAATACAAATATTGACTTATGTGGTATAGTAGGATTTATGATCCAGTAGTATAGTGTCTTATAGTAATATAATCAATTATACCTATAATACAATACCTAAATGTGATAATATATAAAATCCGTGAAACTCAATAAGTGTATTATTAGTGCATAAAGTAGTGTGAAGTAAGTGATATTTTACTGTGGTCAAAATAATTGTGGTTATGGTGGAGACTCGAAAATAAAAAATAATGGAAGAAGAAGAGAGTAAACAAAAAAGAAATGAGAAAAAAAATGTGTCTTTATATCTTTTTATCAAACTATACAAGTAGTTTACTGTTGGTGGTCACCTTTATTATTCAGCCACTTGTTAAGTTTTTCCTGAGCTACTACAGGGTCTAACAAGAAGTATCTCTGGCCTTCATATGTTACAATCAATTTATTCAGCCCCAAAAATATTGGATGATAGTTTGCTCTCTAGGGGTTTATTCCCCTTTTGTATTATTTCTTGCCTTTCGTGTATTTTTAGCATTTGACTTCCTTGATGGTTAATTTTTTCCTTGCATAATTCATCTTTTGTTAGGATCAGGTCTCATTTGATCCTCTCATATAGGTTGTCCATCAAAAAGGATATAGATTCTTGTGATAATTGTTCTCTCCCTTTCACTACTTACTCTGCCTGTTCCATAGCCTTTTGTTCCCATGGTTCTTACTTACTACCACAACGCCACAAACCAAGCCTAATACACCAGAGCACAGAAAGTGGCAAAAAAAGTCACTTTCAGTGGCCTTTAAATCCCTTTCTGGAGCAATCACGTGGTTTTTGCAGTATTGCACAATGCCTCTCTATTGGAGGCATTGTAGCAATACACCATAGCACTGAACGTGACACACAAGTCACTTTTAGAGCTCTTTTCACTGCAACTGGTTTTAACCCCTTCGTGACGCATGGTGCTTGCGTCCCAAACGACGCAAGCACCAAAACGTCACGATTTGTTCCTGGCCACCGATCACCTTGTGATCGGTAGCCAGGAACACTCTGGCCGAGACCCAGTCAGGGTCTTAATAGACCCTGTGGGTCCCTGCCAAAAAATCGCAAGACCTCCGGACGTCACGTGTGACATCGCGGAGGCGTGCCCGAACATGGAAGTTCGGGCACAGCGCGATTTAGCAAAATGTAGCCGGTGCTCGCTTTGAGTACCGGCTACATTTTCCCTGTCAGACTGAGGTCACTCAAAGTGGCCTCATCTGACAGGTGGGATCCCGCTGTAAGTGCCTGCAGCGGGATCCGAAAACAGCTCATCGCGGGGAGCCGCGATGAGCTGTTTAGTACAGGACGTACTATGCCGTCCTAACGACTTTAAGGCACTTAAAGTCAGGACGGCATAGTACGTCCTAACGTCACGAAGGGGTTAAAGCCAGTGTGACTCTAAAATTGTCATTTTAAATTGGTCTCCTGAGCGATCGGGCTGTTCTCACAGTATTGCACAATGCCTCTCTGTTGGAGGCACTGTTGCAATACACCAGAGCACTGAAAGTTTTTTTTGTACTGCACAATGCTTCCATGCAGAGGCATTGGGGCAACACCTAAAAAACACTGAAAGCGAAAGAAAATCGCTTACAGTGCTTGTTTCAGCGCAGGATTTGTCAGGCACGTCCTTTGTCGTTAAGGGAGTTTCTCCCAGGACGTGCCAGACACGTCCATTATCAGGAAGAGGTTAAGGAGAGGTTCTCACATCACTGTGCTGACTTTTTTCACAAAACCTTTATTTTTAGGTACAGAACCCCTGGGTTCCCCGGTACACCATTTGGGAATTTATATATAGAGAGAGAGAGAGAGAGAGAGAGAGAGTGAGAGAGAGTGAGAGAGAGAAAATGTATTAACCAAGCGATCGTGATGAAAGGGTTATTCTGCAAATAATAAAACATAAAAATGAATCATAGACATTGAGCTATGATGCAATAATCATAATATACTGCAAATTCCCTGTTATTTGGCTTTAAAAGGATAGAATCTCGGCCCGCTCACAAAGTGCTCTTAAGAACCAGAGCAAAGACAAATTGATTCCTCTGGCTAGCGGTGTGTAATTTTATACATCTCATATAAAGACTTTTACTTGTATATCTGAAAATATTACAAATTACTCTTTCATATTGGTGGAACTTGTATTTTACATTTCAATTTTTTTTCTAATGGGTTTTTCTGTCACTGGTTTATCTTCATGAAACCAGGATGAGAGTCAGTATCTTATTTTATGTCTTAGCTCTCTTGAACCTAACAATATATATACTTTTCAGAATTAAGCATTTTCTGTTTTCATATCTTTAATGGAAAAGGGGGATGGTTATAAAGTTTATATAAGACATTGTGCTGTAAAAAAACAAAATATGATATTCTCTATCTGCCTGTACCGGGCCCCCTCATGGTAATATAGCAGATGTCAATACAAACAATACTCTTGATAACCAAATTTAACTGCAATGTATTGAAGCACATAATGTTCAAGGACAGATTATAGCCCAACATACAAGGCAATATTCTAACCTTATTGTGTAAAACCTAATGTCATGCATTACAAATTCTATTTGTTTGAATTCCAGTCTAATCTTTGTGATAATGAGACAAGCAGGGTCGGTGCAAGGATTTTTTGCCACCCTAGGCGAACCTTGTTATGCCGCCCCCTTAGTCCCGCCTACTTATACCACACCCGGGACATCAGTGATTTAAATGCATATTTAAGTTAAATGATTCTAATAATGTATGCATTTAAATTTAAAGTATCTAATAGCATTCTAAATTTGCTAACTTATTCACCAATGTACCTGCCAAGGCCTACATTGTACAGAGCAGGGGAAGCCACACAATGTCAGTAGAACAGGGCATGACCAACTAAATTTAGTTTTTTAGGCACCAGATAAAAAATGTAGGAGCCAGACAATGGCACATAAATCACACACACACAGTCTGACACAGAGAGCGAGTCACAAACACACACAGAGTCATATACAAACAGTCACATACACACAAGCCAACCATTTTGTTTTGTTTCTTTTTAAAGAAAAGAAAGTATATTTATTAATGTGTACCCCTTCAGTCTCTCTCCCCCTTCCAATGATCTGTCTCTCTCTCACCCCTTCCCACTGTCTATGTTTCTCTGTCCTCCCCTCCACTGTGTCTCTCTGTCCTCCCCTCCACTGTGCGTGTCTCTCTCTCCCCCTTCCACTGTCTCTCTCTCCCCTCCAATCTGTCTCTCCCCCCCCCCTGTCTCTCTCTCCCTCCACTCTGTCTCTCTCTCCCCCATGTACTGTGTCTCTCTCTCCCCCCTCCATCACTGTGTGATTGGTGTGGAGCTGCGCCCAGTCTCAGCTATGTGTGTTAAACACACATACAGCCAGTGTTGGAGCCTATTACAGGCATCTGACTGGCACAATATTACTGGGCTCTGACTGGCACAATATTACAGGCATCTGACTGGCATAATATTACAGGCATCTGACTGGCATAATATTACAGGGCTCTGACTGGCACAATATTACAGGCATCTGACTGGCACAATATTACAGGCATCTGACTGGCACAATATTCCTGTGCTCTGACTGGCACAATATTACAGGCATCTGACTGGCATAATATGACAGGCATCTGACTGGCATAATATTACAGGCATCTGACTGGCACAATATTACAGGCATCTGACTGGCACAATATTCCTGTGCTCTGACTGGAATAATATTACAGGCATCTGACTGGCACAATATTACAGGCATCTGACTGGCACAATATTCCTGTGCTCTGACTGGCACAATATTACAGGCATCTGACTGGCACAATATTACAGGCATCTGACTGGCATAATATTACAGGCATCTGACTGGCACAATATTACAGGCATCTGACTGGCACAATATTACAGACATCTGACTGGCATAATATTACAGGCATCTGACTGGCACAATATTACAGGCATCTGACTGGCACAATATTCCTGGGCTCTGACTGGCACAATATTCCTGGGCTCTGACTGGCACAATATTACTGGGCTCTGAATGGCACTATTACAGGCATCTGACTGGCACAATATTACTGGGCTCTGAATGGTACAATATTACTGGGCTCTGAATGGCACAATATTACTGGGCTCTGACTGGCACAATAATACTGCGCTCTGAATGGCACAATATTACTGGCATCTGAAAGGCACAATATTACTGGCATCTGAATGGCACAACAATTATGGCATATGTGTGTGTGTGGGGGGGGTAACATCGCGATGGATGGCGGGATTGCATGCAGGGGAGGGGGCAGGGTCCAGGGGGCCCAAGCAAATGCTTGACCAGGGTCCAATCACTATTAAAGACGGCCCTTGTCATCATGGATAGTGACACCAGCCCCCCGCCTTCCCCAGAGGAGGTCACTATGTGAACACCTGTGCAGCAAAACATGATTACCTTGCTGAAAGTCCATCCCTAGCTAGCTCACATGTATATCCTAGTTCCCAGCCAGGGCCTCAGAGCTCAGAATCCCATCCTGCAACCACTCCGCGATGTCAAATGTAGGTGTTCACAAATAAATATTGGACTTCTTCTTTACTTTTTAAAGAAAACTTGCCTGGTAAATGCATACCCACTCCACTAGTCATCCCTTCCTACCTTCCCATTTGTTGCAATGCTCCCACGTGGTTGCTGCAGCTATAAATAATTGTAATGAACAAGGTCCAGGGGACATGGGACCCTGAGCACCTGACTTCAGGAGTTACGTTGCCCGGTGCTGGGTAACTGCACTTATCTGGTAGCTTGGCCCCAGTTTTGTGCTGCCACATTCCAAGCTCCTCTGGAGGCAGCTACTGTATCCAGTATACAATAACTTGGACTAGAGAAACCCTGCAGACATCTTGGGGCAGACATGGATAATATCCCAACAGGAAAACAGGATGCTGCAGGCTAGGACAAAATAAACTAAGAGACAGGCCAAGCAGAGCAAAAGCAGAAAAGCAACTAAGGCAGAACAAACCTGAATACAGAGTGCAGGGTTATGGAATGACTAGAGCAGGACAGAGGAGAAACCAAACTAAGGATAAACAAAACAAGGCACAGCGAGAAAGATAATAACATAAAAATATATTGCAGGGAACAAAGGGCAATGAAACAGAACTTAATGGGACAGGTGCAGATATAACTAAGACTACATACAGAAGACAGGGCTAAGGAACACATGAAAAACAAACAAAGGAACAAACAGATTTTCAGGAACTAGCCTAACAGTAAAGACAGAATGTGGGGCCTTAGTTCACCTATTGGCCAGTATGTTTAAGCTTGCCAAGGCTCCCCACATTTTGGCATGTCCATAACACTATGAACTAATATAAGTAAATGAATAACATAAGTTTAAATATTAACATTGCACGTACATAAAAACAGAGAATACCTGTAGAATGAGCTGCACAGGACTGAACAGAAACAGGTGTGGTTTATATAGGAGTAAACTAACACGGTAGAGGGAAGAGAAAACATGGAATGGAATATAATGACAGGCAGAACGGAAAACCAGAAATGGATAAGAACAGAGAACAAGGGAAATGTAAACAAGTCAAGAATGAGCATAATTCATAAACAAGAAAGCAAAGCAATAAGGATACTGAAATGCCTGGATACAGCCTGGATGAGCCTGCACATGGTCAGTGGTTACAGCTATTAACCCCTTTGTGACGCATGGTGCTTGAGTTCCAAACGACGCAAGCACCAAAACGTCACGATTTGTTCCTGGCCACCGATCTCAAGGTGATCGGTAGCCAGGAACACTCTGGCAGAGACCCGATCAGGGTCTTAATAGACCCTGTGGGTCGCTGCCAAAAAATCGCGAGACCTCCGGCCGTCACGGGCGCGATTTAGCAAAATGTAGCCGGTGCTCGCTTTGAGCACCGGCTACATTTTCCCTGTCAGACTGAGGCCACTCAAAGTGGCCTCATCTGACATGTGGGATCCTGCTGTAAGTGCCTGCAGCGGGATCCGAAAACAGCTCATCGCGGGGAGCTGTTTAGTACAGGACGTACTATGCCGTCCTAACGACTTTAAGGCACTTAAAGTCAGGACGGCATAGTACGTCCTAACGTCACGAAGGGGTTAATGTTTTCTATCCCACTACAAGGACATCTTTTTTATAAAAAAAAAAAAAAAAAAAGCTGACCCTAGCACATTTACATTCCTGACAAAGTGGCCAAAAATGTGGACAACTCCCTCCACTCCGTCTAAAAATGATGGACAAGACTTTGCATCAAATGTCATTGATTTAACCGTTACACTCCTAGTAACAATATCCAAATACAAAAAGTATAAAAACAATAATTCCCATCCTCATATCCACATCACTTTATTTAAAAATGTACGGCATCTGCTTAGCACCAATTGTTTAGCAGGGCTCAAGATGAAAAGGAGCCCTTGAATATTAAAAAATAGCATTTCTGATAATTACCAAACCAAACTCATTAAACAAAACAGCTGGCATATTGCATCTGGTTTATGTGCTTTATACATCTTAATTCGGAGATTTGACTACTGGTGCAGTTTCTCCAGTGAATTTCTAGGTTGTTTAAATCACCTAATAATAAAACTCATGCTAACTGAGCAGACTTTCCTACTTGCAGTAGTAATTGTGCTTCTTCCGACTCGCAAATATTATGGTTCATAGCATATTTCCTCCAATAAAATGTGACATATTTACTCCCAAGGAGATGTTTTTCCCAATACAGCCTGAAGATGATTGCTTGTTCCTTCACATAGTGCCTGCCCTTGCAAAGGTGTTAATCTAGGTGTGATGTAAAGTGTAATTAATCTATTAATTAAATATATACAAATAAAAACTTGACAACTAAATGCATATTATCGCTGACAGTTTAAAAACAATTATTTTTTGATTCCAGTTTTGTTTTTGTTTTTTTGCAGTACTTATACGTTTGCAGGCTTTGTCCAGGGATTTGGCTCTCCCACAACAAAACTATATTCTTTGTAAAGAAAAGCATGGAGATGCTCATTGCACATGTATAAGTTGGCAGTGATGTCACTAGTAACATCACTCAACATTTCTACCCCACCAGTTTCACTGCCCTCAAACATAAACCCTTCAAAACAGGGAAGCTACAAACTAAGATGTTACCTTACAGGAGGGCCCAGTTTGTGTATACATTATCTACATTTGCTTTGTTTACACACTAGGGTGAAAGCACGAAACACTCTGAAGGACCTTATTTGTATATATTTGTATGCAAACAATGCCTGTAAAATGTACGGTTTAAACACTACCAAAGGCATCAAAGTTAATTTAATGTCTGGGGTGTTCCTTTCACATTTTAAGTCAAAATTGAGGCATGAATATTCACAAAAATGTCTCAATTATAAAAATCATTGCTCTTCATAGTTAGTGCACTGATGACAACATTAAAATAAATCCCTCCTTGATATTGTTAGACATTACCATTTAGCCCACAAGTACTGGATAAAATTTACCAAATTAGTAAATATATTTACCTGAAGTGTAGAGCAAACAAAGGCGATAAAGTCTCAATATCAGGTCTGCCTCCAAAGTATCCATATTTTGGTGAGAGAATAAAAATGTTTGGGCCCACATCCCCTTGTCCCTCATTCCAATGCTATGACCTATTTTTTTTAAAGAATGTTTGGTACAAAATGTATGACAGAGCTCCAATCCACAGAGTGTAATAGAAGAAGGAGCCACGTATAAATATGCAGTTTCTGGTGTCACTTTTGAATTTAATTGGTAATAAATTGTGTCGTTTAACAAAACAACCTTTGGATACAGGTCAAACTTGTGAGTATATTAGAAAAGGTTTGTTTTATAGCTGTGAACTGGCTCTCTGAACTGAAATGAAAAATATTGATAGGCAAAGCTTGTCACACAGTCAATTACTGTATATGTAAAATATAATGCTTACTAAACAGGATTGAGCATGCTGCAAGTATAGTGTAGTAAGCTACACAGCGTATACAAAATACAACTGAACTGCAAAATTTAGACATTAAAAGCTGAGTTAGAAAAATGATTCATCTTGCCTAACTTTTCATCTCAGCTATTAATGCCTGGTTTTCACCTACATTACTCATCAGTTAAGTTTTATTGAACAGTTTTCATGCGGGGGATGAGACGCGAGGTTCATCGTGGCCCGAGGTCCTGAGGTCATCGCAGGATCGCTGAAGGTGAGTATTATTAGGGGTTAATGTTAGAATTAGGGTTGGGGGGTTAGTATTCAGGTCTGGGGAGGGTAGTATTAGTATTAGGGTTCGAGGGGGTTAATGTTAGTATTAGGGTTCGGGGGTTAATGTTAGTATTAGGGTTCGGGGGTTAATGTTAGTATAAGGATCGGGGGTCAATTTTTGTATTAGGGTTCAGGGGTTAATGTTAGTATGGAGATTCAGGGTCACTTTTAGGGGGGTTAATTTATTAGGGGTGTTGATTTATTAGGTGGGGTGTATGTTTGTAAGCGCTGACAGTTCGGCGCTGAACTGTCAGCTCTTACATTGCGTTGATCTTCACCGCTGACAGTTCAGTGGTCATACTGCAGCGCTGAACTGTCAGCGGTGAAGCAGCCGCAAAGAAGTGTCCTAGACACCTCATGGGTACCCGACTGATGGAGCAAACTGGTATTCCTGCAGTGTCTACTACATCGCCTATGATGCTCAGACAGCTTGAGAGAATTTAAACTTCCTGAAAAATTTAGACCACACTACAGTGATGATACTAAATTTGGTGGCTATATGATTTTATTCTGCACTATCCCCTTGCTGTATAAAGATATGGCTACAAAGCATACTTATTTTTCTGCATATGTGTAACATACTGAAATGCTAATGGCGTGTTCAGACTACAACATGAGGTAAAAAATTTGACTTTTTTTGTCACTTTTCACCCAACCCTTTAATTAGTATTATGTCACATTTGACTTGCTTACAAAAGACATCCCAAAAAAAGAAATAACAAGTTAGTTTTGTTTTTTACATCTATGGTACAGGAATGTCGTTTACACAAGAAATATCAGGCCCAGAAGCAGCCAGGGGCAGATCCAGAGTCTGATCTTGGGAGGGGCACATGTCCGTTTGTCTTTTCCTCTCTCCCATGTCCGTCTGTCTTTTCCTCTCTCCCATGTCTGTCTGTCTTATCCTCTCTCCCATGTCTGTCTGTCTTATCCTCACTCCCATGTCCGTCTGTCTTTTCCTCTCTCATGTCCTTCTGTCACGCTCCTCTCCATTCGCATGTCTGTCGCACTCCTCTCAATCCCCGTGTCCCTCTGTCTCTCTTCCTTCCATGTCCGTTTCTCTCCTCTTCCTTCCCATGCCCGTCTATGTATCCTCTTCTTTCCCATGTCCGTCTGTCTCTCCTCTCATTTCCCATCTCTCTCTCACCTCTCCCATCCCATGTCTGTCTGTCTCTCCTCTACCATCCCATTTATCTCTCTCTCTTCTCCCTTCCCATTTATGTCTCTCTCCTCTCCCTTCCCATGTCTGTCTGTCTCCTCTCCCCTTCCCATATCTGTCTGTCTCCTCTCCCCTTCCCATATCTGTCTGTCTCTCCTCTGCCATTGCATATTTGTCTGTCTCTCCTCTGCCATCCCATGTTTGTCTGTCTCTCCTCTGCCATCCCATGTTTGTCTATCTGTCCTCTGCCAACCCATGTCTGTCTGTCTCTCCTCTACCATCCCATTTATGTCTCTCTCTTCTCCCTTCCCATTTATGGCTCTCTCAGCCAATTTGCCCAATAATATGCCAGTGTTAGTTGCCATTTAATATGCCCCAGCCAATTTGCCCACTAATATGCCAGTGTTAGTTGCCATTTAATATGCCCCAGCCAATTTGCCCAATAATATGCCAGTGTTAGTTGCCATTTAATATCCCCCAGCCAATTTGTCCAATAATATTCCAGTGTTATTTGCCATTTAATATGCCCCTGCCAATTTGCCCAATAATATGTCAGTGTTATTTGCCATTTAATATGCCCCAGCCAATTTGCCCAGTAATATGCCAGTGTTATTTGCCATTTAATATGCCCCAGCCAATTTGCCCAGTAATATGCCAGTGTTATTTGCCATTTTATATGCCCCTGCCAATTTGCCCAATAATATTCCAGTGTTATTTGCCATTCAATATGCCCCTGCCAATTTGCCCAATAATATGCCAGTGTTATTTGCCATTTAATATGCCCCTGCTAATTTGCCCAGTAATATGCTAGTGTTATTTGCCATTGTATATGCCCCTGCCAATTTGCCCAATAATATGCCAGTATTTGCCATTTTATATGCCCCTGCCAATTTGCCCAATAATATGCAAGTGTTATTTGCCATTTAATATCCCCCTGCTAATTTGCCCAATAATATGCCAGTGTTATTTGCCATTTAATATCCCCCTGCTAATTTGCCCAATAATATGCCAGTGTTATTTGCCATTTAATATGCCCCAGCCAAGTTGCCCAATAATATGCCAGTGTTATTTGCCATTTAATATCCCCCTGCTAATTTGCCCAATAATATGCCAGTGTTACTTGTCATTAATAAGCCCCTGCCAATTTCCCAAGTACATTCCCACCATCTCCTCACTTCCCAGCACTTACCTTTTTCACTGGTGGCTAGTGGCAGGCAGCATGGTCTCCTCCATGCTGCCTGTTCGGTTCCCAGGCGGTTGTGCCGACAGGTCACGTGACCCGCCGCGCCTATTACATCAGGGCGCCGGTCACGTGACCTGTCGGCACTTCCGTGTCACACTGCACGGGAAGCCGAACAGGCAGCACAGAGGTTTCTCTGTTCTGCCTGTTCGACTCCCTGTGCAGCCTGGCAGGCAGGCAGAAATGGTGAGGTGGATCTTCCTATCCCTTCTCACCTCCGTCTCTGCCTGCAAGCGTGTTTTTTTTTCTTCTCTTCTCGGGGGAAGAGAATTGCCCCGTTGCCCCCCCCCCCCCCTCCCCCTCTCGATCCGCCACTGGAAGCAGCTCAGTTTGATAATAAATAGAAATGATAATCGGATATGCAAATTGCTTCTTAATAATATAAAGAAAATACCTGGGTAGAGGAAAAAACTTTTTATTTTCACTTCATCAGTTTTAATGTGTAAAGTCTCAAGTCATTAAAATCATCTGTGCTTCCTATGGCCTGGTGTAGTTAGTCACATGCACTGAAGCTGCTAATTGCTTGTTATATTTATGTTACTCTATCATGTAAATGATTTGCAAATCCGACAATGAATAAAATGGAGAAACATGAGTTACATGTGAATGGTGAAGACCAGGTTTAGATAATTTGTGGCTATTGCTCCCAAAATGATCCCCTGCCCAGGGCTACTTTAAGACAGTGGTGGGTCTTGGCCAGAGTTCTCAAAAGTAGCCTCCCCACCCACCCCCATATATCAGTTGCACTCATAAAAAAAGTAACACAGGCTATTACCATCCCACCCGCAATCATCATATGTAATTCTGGACAATTGCCGCCAATGGCATTTCGATCGCTCCGGAGAGCGATTATAATGCCGGTTTTAAAGCCACAGTGCCTTTAAAATGCTCGGCGGTGAAAACAAGCATAGGAAGCGAATTTAATCGCTTCCTATGGCTCTATAAGTGTTGCTAACCTGCCTTGCAAGTCAAAGTATTAAAAGTAAGTAAAAGTAAAATAAAATACTAAAAATACAATAAAATACTTTTTAAAAAATGGAGACCCAATGGCTTGTATAAAATCCATTCCCTGCGTTTAACCCCTTCCCTGCCATTAATCATGCGTAAGCAGTGATCTTGCAAATCAGCGCATTTTTTGTTGTTTGTGCATTTTTTAGGGGTTAATTTTTTTGTACTGTAATTTATTACGATGCTATAAAGGCTCTTCAAAGAGCTATTAACCCCTTCCTTGCCGTAGATCACTGCTTAAGCAATTATATTAATGCCAAAGCAATTTTTATCTGCCTGCATATTTGTTGATAAATCTTTTTTTTACACCTGCTAGGGGGTTACATGTAAGGTAAAAATATTTTTTCTTTTTTTAAAGCTGTCTGAGTGCATGTATAGTGATCAGCAACAGCGTATTAGTGGCAAAGGCGTTTTGGTGATTCGCCTGGTCAGATCAATGTTTGTGAATATTGATCTGACCAATTTGGATCTGCCTCCCTCTCCTCACTTACTTTTTTGTGACGGAAAGAGACAGATGAGTATTAGTGTTAAAATAAAATGTTATACAATTGTCAGGTTTTATGAATTCCCTGTGTAGTAACCCCTTTCATGCCATTGATCACTGTATAAGCAGTAATCTTGGACAGCATACATTTTTAGCTGTCTGCATTTTTTTAGGGATTAATTTCTTTGTACTGTAATGTATTACAGTACTACATAGGCACTTCAAAGAGCTATTAACCCCTTTCTTGCTGTAGATCACTGCTTAGGCACTGATGCTGAGGCCACTGACTCAATGTTCGATTTTGACCCTGGTCAGCTTTCTGATATATCATCTAGTGATGTATCATTGGCTGCTGAGCCCTTGCCACAAGTAGTTGTGGGTGTTTACTTTTAAAACCTATATGGTTTGGTGGGGGTCAGGCTAGCCATCAGGGGGTGACGGGCGATACTGACGTCCTGGGCCCGGCAGGTCCAGGGGGCCCGGCGGGCCCAGGTCATTCCAGGATGAAAAAATGTAAAAAATTCCCTCATTTAAGCCGGTCCGAGGCTGTGAGGGAAGCGTTATGCGCTCCCCACCATCCGCACGGCTTCACTGTTTAAAAAAAAAATGCGACCGGAGTTACTCTGGTCGCATTTATTTTTTTTTAACAAACTTTATTAAAGCCGCGCGGCTGGAGGGGAGCGCACAACGCTTCCCTCACAGCCACGGACCTGCACCGGGAGAGAGCAGCAAGGAGGTAAGTACTGGCTGGGGAAGGGGAGAGTCACACGGGACATACTGGGGAAGGGGGGAGGAGGGGCAAACGAGCATAATGTTGGCACATTGAGGGACAAAATCCTGGCACATTGAGGGGCACAATCCTGGCATATTGAGGGCAAAAGAATGGCATATTGAGGGGAAAAATCCTGGCATACTAAGAGGCAGAATCCTGGCATATTAAATGGCAAAATCCTGGTATATTGAGGGGCAAAATCCTGGCATATTGAGGGTCAGAATCCTGGCATATTGAGGGCAAAATAATGGCATATTGAGGGGCAGAAGCCTGGCATATTGAGGGGCAAAATCCAGGCATACTGAGGGGCAAAATCCTGGCATATTGAGGGGCAAAATCCTGGCACATTGAAGGGCAGAATCCTGGCATATTGAGGGGCAGAATCCTGGCATATTGAGAGCAAAGGAATGGCATATTGAGGGGCAAAATCCTGGCATACTGAGGGCAAAAGAATGGCATATTGAGGGGAAAAATCCTGGCATACTAAGAGGCAGAATCCTGGCATATTAAATGGCAAAATCCTGGCATATTGAGGGCAAAATCCTGGCATTTTGGGGGGCAGAATCCTGGCATATTGAGGGGCAGAATCCTGGCATACTGAGGGTCAAAATCCTGGCATATTAAATGGCAAAATCCTGGCACATTGAGGGGCAAAATCCTGGCATATTGAGGGGCAAAATCCTGGCACATTGAGGGGCAGAATCCTGGCATATTGAGGGCAAAAGAATGGCATATTGAGGGGCAAAAGAATGGCATACTGAGTGGCAAAATCCTGGCATATGAAATGGAAAAATCCTGGCACATTGAGGGGCAGAATCCTGGCACATTGAGGGGTAGAAGCCTGGCATATTGAGGGGCAGAATCCTGGCATATTAAGGGGGAAATCCTGGCATATTGAGGGCAAAAGAATGGCATATTAATTGGCAAAAGAATGACATATTTAGGGGGAAAATACTGGCATATTAAATGGGGAAAGAATGGCATATTTAGGGACAAATCCTGGCATATTGAGGGGCAAAATCATGGCATATTGAGGGGCAATATCCTGGCTTATTGAGGGGCAGAATCCTGGCATATTATCTGGCATATTGAGGGGCAAAATACTGGCATATTAAATGGCAAAAGAATGATATATTGAGGGGCAAAAGAATGGCATATTGAATGGCTAAAGAATGGCATATTGAGGGGCAAAATACTGGCATATTAACGGGCAAAAGAATGTCATATTGAATGGCTAAATACTGGCATATTGAGTGGCAAAATATTACTGGCATATTGACCAACTGCTCCCAACCACCCTCCATATTACTCTATACCGGGATAACATGCTTGTAAGGGTAGGTGGGGCGAGTGGGAGATATTGTCGGGGGGGGGGGGAGAAAATTTGTTCAGTAAGGGGCCCTGAAATTCCTGGTGGAGGCCTTGGTGGGGATAAATTACATTGGTTGGCTTCAAGATATATACCAAATAAGAGATGGACGCAGGTTAACTACGTGTCAAAATTCACAGTTGGAACACTGAGATACCTCACAAATGTGGCTTTTTACCACCCAAAAAACACAACAAACCTATACATGGATGGTATTTCTGTACTCGGGAGATGTTGCTGAACACATATTGGGGTGTTGTTTGGCAGTGACATATACCAGAATCGGTGAATTCATGCCTGAAGAACAATATTTGTGGAAACAAAACTCAAAAAGATTACTAACCAAATTTGACAAAGGCTGGTGGTAGAATTAGTACATGTAAGGTATTATAATACCCCCATTTGAAATTCCTTAGGATGTCTAGTTTCCAAAAATATATTGTTTGATGGAGTAAAATACATTGGCCGGCTTCAAAAATGTTCAAAATGGAACATGGACGCAGGATGACTACATGTCAAAATTCCAAGTTGGAAATGCACACTTCTCAAATGTTGCCTTTTAACCCCAAAACAAACCAACAAATCCAAGCATGGGTGGTATCCCTGTACTCAGGAGTTGATGCTGAACACATATTGAGGTGTTTGTTGGCAGTGGCAAATACCAGAATCTGAAAGTTTCTAGTTTTCAAAAATATATGGTTTTGTGGGGTAACATACACTGGCTGGGTTAAAAAAATGTCCCAGATGGGACACAGGCACAGGTTTTCTGTATGTCAAAATTCCAAGTTGTAGAACCAAAAAGCACACCACTTGAATGTGGTCTTTTAAACCCCAAACAAGCTGACAAACCTATGCATGGGTGGTATCTCTGTACTCAGGAGATGTTGCTGAACACATATTGAGGTGTTATTTGGAAGTACACCTTCACATTTTAAGGAAATGTTTACCTGAATTGCAATCTGTGTGAAAAATATATATATATATTTTTTTTGGCTGCAAACATGGGCTATTTCTGAACTCAGGGACAAATATTAGAAACTATTTAGCAGTGTTTTTATTGTGTTTTGTAGATGATTATACAATTTTTCAAAAAAAAAAGTCAGAAAAAAATGTTTTTTTTAAAAGTGGGGCACTGTTCAACAGTCGGAATTCTTGTAATTCTTTCTAGCACAGGATAGGGATTTGCACTGGCTTTGATTTCCTCTTCCTTGCCCTATATGTCATGTATAGTATTACATTTGATCTCTCAAAGTTCAAAGTCTATTATTCCACAAACTTATTATAACACCTTCCACAATGTTTTATTGAATCACTTCATCAGTACAGTGGCCTTTCATCAACATGAGCCCATCAAGGAAACAAAAAAAGAAACGCATGGAGAGAAAATAAGCCCAAGTAATAAATGTAAAACAAAGAACACAAGAGAAACATAGGAAATTACTAAAACAAAAACTTCACAAAGAATTATGTACTAATCACCTAGAGAGCTGACACAAGATCAACTTCCTTTCCCCTTCCCTTTATTTACTCATTCTTCTATTTGCTTAGAGACAGCAACTGGAAATTATCTCATAAGCTCTGCAGAAAGCGATCTAACAGCCATATGTTTGGGTCATTACAGCAATCCATCTTATTCTTTACTCTGTGGGATTTATAACAGCAGCCAGCACCAAGCTACAACATACATCTGTGTCTCACAAACTTATTAAATGCAAAATGAAGGAAACAAAAGCATTAAGTACAATAAATTAATAATAAAAAACATTTTGAAAAAGTGAGTGGGTTTTTTTTATTTTGCAAAGATATAATAAATAATTTCTACAGGATCCTAAAAAAACTAAAACATATATATATATATATATATATATATATATATATATATATATATATATATATATATATATATATTAAATTGGCTAATATAAAAGAACCCATCTCCTGTGACCAGTTCCATAAAATAGATAAATAAGAGACACAATGTTGCTTCGCTTTGCAAAAAAAAAAAGATTTAACAAATGGTAAAATGATTGATTAACACAAGCACTTTAATGAACATAAAAGGAGCTTTTCAACTACCAGCAGAGTCTTCAGATCACCTTAAGCAAGATTTAGCAGGCCACGGAGATGTTAATAGCATTGGCCTTAAGCCAGTTTGTAGGTGGTTGTGTACAACATTTATTCTCAATGATGCCAGTGTAAGTCCATCAGATATTCATTGGAGGTCTGAATAGTATGATTACACGTCTGGATGTCTTGGGGTTATATAGTAAATTACAAAGTATTATATTGTTTATGCTTTCTTGTTATATTTTGTTGTCTTGGTAGAAATTGTGGGTCCTTCATTGTTTGGATCCTTAGTAACAACATTTCCATAGAAATAATAGGTGTATTTATGGATATGCCCAGAGGCTGGAGTTTGTGGCAGGTCTTAAAGGCAGTGTTTTCTCCTTTGACCCCTATTTTCACTTACTCCAATCTGCCTTGCTTTCCCCACAACCCTGGGCTCAAACTAGTCCTCAGGTAAATTAAGCAGATGGATTTTGGCCACTGATAGGTAGTTTTAATAAAGCCAAATAACCTGTTATAGAAGTGCTGAATTGCACAGGATGAGCTGCAGGACTCAAAATACAGCTTTATGTGGGCAAGTATATTGCTTTGTTCACTTTAGTGTCATTTCAGTTGCATTAAACATCATCACTAGGCCACCATGTTGCAAGCAGTGCACTTACCTGCTGTGCACTATTATTATTTAAGTCAAGAACTCAACTCCTTCTGCATCAGGTGCATCCTATGTACATTCAATGTACTGGAACTTTATAAATAAAATAACTGTTTTAGCTTTGTTTTCTGTACATTTTCACTTATATTTGCTTTGCATTATCTTGATTGTCATTATGTGGTATCAGTGGGTGGCTTCCAATATTGCTATGCAGGGGATGACCAGTCTGGTACAGAACAAAGAGTTCCTAATGGCTTCCATGCATACCTTATTAGGCACATGTTCCAGATTGACTTGGTCCATTTTTTACCACATTCGTGAGCCTACACCAACATTTTGCCCAAGGGCTCTGATTGGGCTGTCAGTTCTTAAAATTAAGCATATAGGGGGCTATTCACTAAAATGTGAGTTACAGGTGAGATGAGGTGAGATGAACATTTTATATCACAAATTGCGCTTCATTCAGGGACACACCTGGTGAGTCACCCCTTGTAATTAAACTCACCGGGTTTGTCCCTGCCCATTGTATAGCTAAATTGGTGAGATGAAATGTTCTTCTCACCTCATCTCACCTGTAACTCACCGTTTAATGAATAGACCCTACAGCCTTATATGATATAGCTTCTATTAATTTCTATCTATTAATGCGTCATTTTAATATACAAGCACTTTCTAAATAAGGCATGTAATTAATTAGGTATTCTGTGCTAATCTAGTATATGGAGTCATTAATCTAATCCTTTGTTTTAAAGAGCAAACACTTTCCCAGAACAAAGTTAGTTTTTGCCCATTCAGCCTGCCCTACATTCCATAGAATGTTGTTAGGGTTGAACATTGTCGGTACAGCAATGGAGGCGCTCATAGAATCTCTGATCCAGAATTTCATTGGAGGCTGGAAACAACTTAGCGTACCATGGACATGGCTTATGTGACTTCAATAATAAACCTCAAATAAAATCTTCACATTCAACACATTCAAAATAAATTACAACAAGTGTTTATCATTGGTCACAGATTGGTAGACTAGGTACAGGCAAACATGCAGAAGTGGCCTACAATCTGTGAGTACTATTGTAATTCCTGAGACTAATTATAATCAAATGATAATTATAAACACAATAATAAATCACTCTTTAAACTGGAATATTAATGAGAAAAGGTACATTATATTATCAAATACATTTTTTTAGCAGTTTCAAAAAGCACAGTTAATTTGATGTTAAGTATCTATTGTTACTTTTCCTGATTATGTTGTTTTTTTTTTTAATCATTATAACTTTTACTTTAATCCAGGGTGTTTTAATTTTAGCATTGATAAATTGGGTTTAAATGGGATCAATAATATTGTTTTGTTGTTGTTCTTTTAGTGCTCATTTGTGCTATTTAGTATGTCCCAAACGTATCTGACAGAGTTTTTTAAGCAATTTATAAAGCACATCTGTTTATTCACTTTAAGCATTATTTAAAAAGCTTTAAACAAGCTCACAAAATCTTTTTTTGTCACTTTCAGCCACCATTAGTGTCTGAGTCTCAGAATTTATGTGTCAGGCGAGCCATTCCTTCTAATCCTTGGCGCCATAGATCAACCTCTCCGCACTCAGGCTAATAGTACTCAGTATGGTTTTTCGGGCCAGAAGCGGATCACCTTGTACTGTGCTTTCCCCATTTCAATCGTGTCTGTTAAGATATATACACTGCTGTATCCTAGACAATGCTAATCAATGCAGGAATACACTTCAGGAATACACTGCAAAAGCAGGAAAAAGGAAACTGAACATTAAACAGATACAATGATATCAGAGATGACCAATAATATGCCTGCCCCTCCTCCCATAGTAACCCATGATAAAAAAAAAATCAAAGAAGCATTTATTATAGGGTCTACTCAGTAAAGAGAAAATTGCAAGTAATTGAGATGGGAATTTCAAACTTAAGGCCAAGGTAGCGGAGTTGGAAAAATTATCCCATCCAGCAGCATTTTTCCATTACAGGTACATTGGCCTAAAGTTTGCAATTCCCATCTCAACTCCCTGTAATTCTGTCTTTATTGATTAGACTCTTAAGTCATTAAAACAGCTATTTTATAGAAGAATAATATAGATTTATTTTTACATTTATGTTATTTTTCTCATACTTTTTGACAGTTCAGTAAACCACCTGTCTCCCTTCCCCCCACACACAGACAAAAAATATTATCCACGGTTTAATATGGCGACGACCAAAGATAACCTTTAGTCAGCGATTTTTGGGGGTAAAATGTAATTACAATAAGTGCTGCCCTTGCACCATGCATATGATATATGTGTTCTGTAAGGTCCGCTCCGCTGGTCCCCATCACTTACCTCACAAAACGATTACCAGCACTTTCGGATCTCGTCACCGTCGACTATCCCCCTCTGAACGCGGCCGCAACTGGAGACAAGCGCGTGCACGCCGCAAAGCTCTTTCTATGCTGTCTTCATCATCGCTATGGCGACGGGCAGCGTGGCGCGCGTCACGTACGTCATGGGGCGGAGCTATGCCCTTTAAATCTTCTGGGCGCGCAATTCAAACTTGCTTGAAGATTTCTCAAGCTAGCTCAGCGTGGATTGCTCCCAGCTTCTTCGTTTTTGCTGCCTGAAGTATTATTTTGCTCTCCTGATCTACTGGACTCCTGACCTGGCTTATTCCTGACAACCTCTCTCGTCTGTGCCCCGAATAATTGGCTTTCTACTGGATTCTGCTGCTCTCTGTTCTTCCTGACCCGGCTATCGTTTTTTGAGCTTTCTACTCTCTGGCTCCCCGACTCGGACTACACCTTGACAACTCTTAGACCTTCGTGCCTGCTGCCATCTATTGAAGTCTGCCTCCTCTGTAGCCCTCGGTAGTGGTGGTATCAGGCAAGGATTGTCTTATTCTGCAACTGGGGTCCCCCCTGCGCTGAATCACGGTACGTACACTACCTTACATGTTCACAGTTAAGGGTGCTCTAGTGTTCAACAGACCAAATAATGTATAGGTGATATATTCAACAGACTACAACTTCATAGCTCGGTCTATATAAAAGAAACCATCATAATATAGTGTAGTATATTGAGTCAATCCAGTGCACCATGGTGTCCACAGTGGCGGCAAGGTTGGGCACTTCAATCTCCCCTGCCACCCCCATCCCCCTCCCCCAGAATTTGGACTTGTAGCAAGGGAGGAATAAGCAGTAGGCTGCATTGTCTTATATTAACTGGATGTATAGATCATGAAAAACACCTGTCAGACAGGGAATTGCAGCAAAGAAAATTCTAATTTATTATATCCTCCCCATGTCAGAATGGTTTGGTCTGCTCTCTCAGGGCAGTTTTTAACCACTGAGCAATAGGGATAGCTGGCCTGAGTGGACACACTGCAGGGCCCACTGATTCTGCCATTTGAGCCCTATAGTTTCTGAATCCTTTTTTTTTATATTCTCACTTGCAAGGTTTTAGGACATTATACTGGTTTAAATTATTTTACATTTTATTATTTCCCTCACTCACCACTACACCCGTTTCATCATTATATTCCACAAGTTCCCTTAGCTTCTTCCAGCTAGCATTGATTTCATTCACCTCATTGGTCATTAAGATAACTTATTGGCGAGCTTCCCTTAGATCCCTCCTTTCTTCCTATTGGGCACTCTCCCAGTCACTCTGACTTCCTTTACCTTGGGATTTGTTGATTTTTATTTATTCATGTTTTCTCTGCCTGTGCAGGAAAGGTTAACTGGTAAGATCATTATTTTCTAACCATTCTCATGACAAGCATAGGAAGGGGCTGTGCGAGGGGGGGCAATGGGGTTACAGTAAGTCTACATTATAAACACTAACTTATGTTGACTCCATCTACAATAATATTCAACCAGCAATTCTGCTTTGTTGGATTTGTAGTTACAGACTGTGATTACACTGCACACTAACTTTTTGTTGTTGTTGACCACAGCTCTCATGGTATACAGCTAGCCCATTACTGGCTGTATACCATTGGAATTGTAGACTGGGGTAATAGTGGCCAACCTTTAGCACCCCAGATACTGTAAACGTAGCATGATGCTCAGGTATATGCTGGTCTGTTAGCTGCTACTATGATGGTTATATAATTGTCCTATAAATGGGTAACTTTTGTAACATTTGTCTCCCACCATTTGAACCCCTCTCCTGAGCCAACAAAGGTAAACAATTGGGAGGAGGTAGGACGTATTAGGGGTATTTCAGAGTATATTTTGCGTTAATAGCGTGAAACACGTTGAGCTGTCAGAAGTTGAGTTCTGCCTCCTCACGATATCACTTTGACTAGTTATTGATTCCATGGATTTGTCTCACCAATTTCCTTCAATAAATTGCTGATTTCCACACGCCATAAGTCCATTCCTGCTTTGATATCCCCCCCCCCCCCCCCCCCCATGAGGAAAAACTCGATAGAAAAGGAGAAGACTCCTTGATCTTATTAGCAGAAATACCAATGGACCCTAAGGTCAAGAGGCATCCATAAGCAGGTCTTAATCCCATATTCTCCATCATAGTAGTTCATTTGCGTAAATGAGAGACACCACAGACACAAGTATCAAAAACTATTTATACATGCAAACAAATAGGTAGTGTGATTTTGGCATGTAAAAAAATATAATGCTTGTTGCTGCAACCACTCCAGTATTGTACCGCCTTATAAACACCCCCATAAGAAAAACAATGTGAAATATACAGTGAGAGTGTGCAAACAATAACGCTTAACTTATATCACAGGATCTTCTTTGAATGGTTACTCAAGGAAGTGTAGTCTGTTACATACGAATGCTACAATACATTCCCAATCACCTGTACCAGAGCTTTTTAACAGAGCCGCTGTATCAGGCTACACTGTTTTTTTTTTTATCTTCCTTCTTGTTTCTATCCAAATCCTACAACATCCCTTAACTGTTATTATTTGCTCAATGTATATTTCACAAGTAAAACAATTGTTTGCGTTATTCTTTGCTTGCCATCGCAGTATCATGATTTATACATAATTTGACTCTTATACTCAGACACTATTTATAGTTCCCTTAAATAAATCCCATTCAACCCTTGATGAGCTGGGAGCTTTCCTTCAAATACTACCCACTGATTCACAAAATCCATACACATAAACAACATAGACATATAGTCACACCTAAAGCAATGTTACTTAGAAATAACTGATGTTCCAGGGAGCAATGAGCAGATGGTTCATGCTTTACATGTGAATAATTGTGTGAATTATACTATCGATTCTGCAAAACAATCATAACTTTAAGAACAGGAGATGGCAATGCCAAATACCATGGGAAATTATTCCTGTATAGTTTTCTTGGTAATGCATGGTTATATTTGTTCAGTGTTCCCAGAGGTACATATTGATTTAAACAAACACAAGTACAGCATGTCAACTTACAATTACACTTAATTTAAGGCCATTCAAGTCAATCACAAAGAAGCTCATTCATCTTACCCAGATATATATGATACTGATCTCATCATACATTTGCATGAGTAGTAACAGTAACTGGTCAAATCTGTGTATTTATCTTTAAGATAGAGAGGGTCTGTTTACCGAATGATGAACTGTGGTATATTGTCAAACCGAGCTGCAAAATTAGAGCAATGTAGCAGTTGGAGAAAATCTGCAACGCAACCCTTTGTTACAAGTCTTTAGTGAATAGATTGATGAGATCTCAGTTTCTCTGATTGGTTCAGTCTTTAGTGAACAGATTGGTGAGAGCTCTGTGTATCTGATTGGTTCAGTCTTTAGTGAACAGATTGGTGAGAGCTCTGTGTATCTGGTTGGTTCAGTCTTTAGTGAATAGATTGATGAGAGCTCAGGTTATCTGATTGGTTCAGTCTTTAGTGAACAGATTGGTGAGAGCTCTGTGTATCTGGTTGGTTCAGTCTTTAGTGAACAGATTGGTGAGAGCTCTGTGTATCTGGTTGGTTCAGTCTTTAGTGAACAGATTGGTGAGAGCTCTGTGTATCTGGTTGGTTAAGTCTTTAGTGAATAGATTGATGAGAGCTCAGGTTATCTGATTGGTTCAGTCTTTAGTGAACAGATTGGTGAGAGCTCTGTGTATCTGGTTGGTTCAGTCTTTAGTGAACAGATTGGTGAGAGCTCTGTGTATCTGATTGGTTCAGTCTTTAGTGAACAGATTGGTGAGAGCTCTGTGTATCTGGTTGGTTCAGTCTTTAGTGAATAGATTGATGAGAGCTCAGGTTATCTGATTGGTTCAGTCTTTAGTGAACAGATTGGTGAGAGCTCTGTGTATCTGGTTGGTTAAGTCTTTAGTGAATAGATTGATGAGAGCACAGGTTATCTGATTGGTTCAGTCTTTAGTGAACAGATTGGTGAGAACTCTGTGTATCTGGTTGGTTCAGTCTTTAGTGAACAGATTGATGAGAGCTCAGGTTATCTGATTGGTTCAGTCTTTAGTGAACAGATTGGTGAGAGCTCTGTGTATCTGGTTGGTTAAGTCTTTAGTGAATAGATTGATGAGAGCTCAGGTTATCTGGTTGGTTCAGTCTTTAGTGAATAGATTGATGAGAGCTCAGGTTATCTGATTGGTTCAGTCTTTAGTTTATAGATTGGTGAGAGCTCAGTGTGTCTGATCGTTCAGTCCTTAGTTAATAGATTGTTGAGAGCTCAGTGTATCTTATTGGTTGCGTCTTTAGTGAATAGATTGATGAGAGCACAGGTTATCTGATTGGTTCTGTCTTTAGTGAATAGATTAGTGAGAGCTCAGTGTATCTGAATGTTTCAGTCTTTAGTGAATAGATTGGTGAGATCTTGGTTTATCTGACTGGTGAGAGCTCAGTGTATCTGATTGGTTCATTCTTTAGTGGATAGATTGGTGAGAGCTCAGGTTATCTGGCTGGTTCAGTCTTTAGTGAATAGGTTGGTGAGAACTTGGTCTATCTGATTGGTGAGAGCTCAGTGTATCTGATTGTTTCAGTCTTTAATGAATAGAGTTCAATGGGCTACTGTAACATCTGTAGCATATATTCAACTCTCTGGGTTGCAGGTTCTAATTCCCAGGGTTCACTTAGCCCTTTATCCTTCTTGGGTAGATAACATGGGTACCATTAAATTGGGCAATAGTAATATTCTCTGGATATACTAGTATTCCCAGGACGTACTTGAAAACGAGAGAAATCTCAATGTATTCTTCCTGGTAAAACACTTTCTAAATAAATAAAATTCCTGGTTAAACACTTTGTTGTTATTATGTACAAATAATTGCTCAAAACCTCTGTTGCAGCAGGTAGAAATTTGTATATAGTAGCTGGGCATAATATTTTCTGCTAGGTTGACAAGGTCTATGTTTTTATGTTACCTTTATAATTTCTTATTTACACTGACATAATGTCACAGTGATTAATTTACTAGAAGAATCAGACATGTATTGCTTTATTAAGTGTAGGACTAGTTCACCATTCCTTTCCTGAAATAAGCTACTTGGCTTGCTCCATGGACCTTTGCTCTGTATCAGCAGACCACACTTTGCTTCTACTGGTAGAGTACCACATAGGCTGTTAGGTTCCACCAGGCCCAAATATGTGGAGATAAAAACCAACCTATAAAAGGCCTAGCTGGATTATTTGTTTGGTTCTCAATTCTTAGCATTTCCTATTTATGCTTTCCTCTTACTAATCACCTCTAATGAGGTTTAAGATATGGGAAACCAGGACCATCTCCCTGGGCATCTACTACAGGAGAGCCACATGAATATTTCAGAAATTTCCCGATTTTGTCAGTTTGATGTTCTTAGACTTATTGATTTATGTGCTTTCAAACTCATTATTATTTAGCTTTAGAATGTCATGCTTGTATTATTAATCCCCTGTTATTCCACCTCTAATGGTGTTTACCATTCAGATTCCCTAGTTCACATTCAGCCTCACCTCTTCATTTGGATGTACGATTCACTCAGTCCTTCTCCTTTATCCCTAGCATTTAGTCATTTTCAGTGCCTTGGACACTTTGTTCAGCTTTATTCATTCCTCCCTTAAGATACAATAAAAATCCCTAATTCCATCTCATTGTCTCATTTACCTCAGTCACTGATTCCAATCTCATGCTCTGCTAAACACATCCCAGCTTTGTCTCTTTGTATCTCATGGAGGAAAATGTGTAGCCGTAGCACTAGAACCTAAAAGAAAATGCTCTTCTCTCCACTGTGTGTGCAATAAAATCATCCTGTCTATAAGATATCCAGACCTAGGCAAAAGAGGGAAAGTCGATAGCAGGAGCTCTGTGACGCATGTCAAACTTTTCCCACACTGTCAAACTGCATCTGCTAAACTGTAAGTTATTTCTTATTCAAATATGACCTAAATATTTTAGCCAGTAGGTTTATGTCACCTCGGATATAACACACCGCAGAGGGAAAGAAATGACAGCCCCACGCATGGATCCTGACACATCACATCATAAAGTGCTGTCAAATTGCTCTGCCTGTTGCTCCAGATTATTACTAACCCCATCAGCTACTGGAGCAAAATAGTTGCATACAGTAACAGATTACTCATATTAACTCTTTGTAGGATTACAACATTTTGGATTGCAGTGATAATAATTTAAAGGACCATTCCAGAAAAAAAGTAGATGAAGGCATATTACGGCCGAAACGTTTATGTTGTTAATTATTCATGATCTGTATGTTTTATCACTTGACTTTTTGCAAAACGTTCCTTTGAACCTAATCTTTAGCAGGCTTTCAGCCAGGGATTCTCTTTTGTTTCAAAATATGGGCATCTTCAGCATCTCCCAGCAACCAATCAAAGGAAAGAGACATTCACATTGGATGTCTATATATCTGTGTGTAGAGGAATGTGCACATGGCAGAATTACAGTATAATATTAATAATTTTTTAAGGTAACATGCACCATTTAAAACTTATTAAGGTTTAATTGGAAACCTAATAAAGACTTTTAAAATGTGATGTTGCGGAGCTCAGCTATGTGAGACGGTAAATTTAGAATGTGTATTGGCTGTGCCATGAATGACTGACACTCGAACACACCGATAGCTACAGTCCCGTAGCATGGAAGCCTAAAGTCTTTGTTAGACTTTTGATTAGGCCTTAATATCTTTTGAGTGGTTCACACTAAAAGCTCCATCAAGGCATGAAATAGACCCCAGTGTAATAACCTGGGCAAAACTAGTCTGAATCAGGATCATTGTGTGGTTAACCCAACCGTAACAATATCTCAACTGAAGACTCCTTTAATGATGGGTATACTAGTTAGAACTAATGTGCGGAGCATGCAGATTATAGTCTATACTACTAGAAAACTAGGATAAAAATAATTAAAATGAATTTGTTCAGACAATGAAAATATTGATAAACTTTGATATTATCTGTAAATCAAACAAAGGACTATTGCACAATAGAAAATGGATACTTATCCCAATGGAATGGAACAGACATAAATCTCAGGCATAGGCAAAAGACATACATATAAAACAAACAATGTGTATATCTGTACGAACAATAATGAGTATTTATCCAGACCCCCTGGAAATAAACTCACTCAGACGAGAGCCCTTACATTAGCTCTAATTAATTTGTGTTATGGGACTATAATCCCCACCATCCGCTAAGGTGCGGCTCCAGATGATGGGCTTCAGTAGCAAAAGTATCGGGGGGGAATGGATACACAATCTTCAACACAGACAAGTAATCAGGAAATACTGTGGAAGGGATGGAAGAAGCAGACCATAGTGTACCACAAAATAGAAAAATATTTATTGGCCCCTGATTAGTTAGGCTTACATAACAACACTATACAAAAAAGTTTTAAAATCAACAGCAGCATGACTGGAAGCAGTATTCCATTCATGCAATGCCCTCCACTGGCTCTCCGTCTGCTCAAGGATAACATTTTAAATTCTGTCTTTAACCTACAAAGCCATCCACTTTTCCGCCCCTCCGTACATTGCCTCCCTTGTTAACCAATACATCCCTGCATGACCTTTGCGCTCTTCAATGGGACTAAAACTCTCCTCCAACCTCATCGCCACTTCTCACTCGCGTCTCCAAGATTTCGTCCGAGCTGCCCCCTCTCTCTGGAACTCCCTTCCACAGAGCATCCAGCTCTCTCCCTCCTTTGCAAACTTTAAAAAGTCCCTCAAAACTCATCTTTTTAAAAAAGCTTACTACCCAACCCACTATAATACCGGTCACTTTACCTCTAGCTGATCCCACCTAGCTGGAACACGCACAATTCATCTTTGGCCTATCCCACATAGTGCCACCCACCCACACTACTGTAACTACAACTTCGATCCCCCTGAGATCTTCAGTTACTTATGTGTCTCATGTACCCCATTCCCTAGTATGTAGTTCCCTTCCATACTCTGTACCTAGCGCTACGTAGATTTTTGGCGCTATATAAATAAATGTTAATGTAATGTAATATAAGAATTTAAAAAATAGTTTTATGGGTATATGAGAAATAGAAATGTGACAAAACAAAAATGCACAGTGATTGGACACCTGAAGGTTGGATACACAAATTATTTCTCCCCATGTCCATAATTCTGCAACTCTGTGATCCTGGCAAAATATGTTAATCCAGATAATGATAAGATCCCAGTGCACAATGTAACATTTAATTACCAGGGAAACATCACTCAATCCACTACACTGCAGTCCCATGCATTTTGGGATATGCCAAGCTTCCTGTAGTGATGTGATGCGGTGTGAGTACGGTGGCTCTGGAGGTACACAAAACAGCTTGGTTTGTTCATCCTACTGAATTCGCTTGGGTATGAGTAATAGGTCATGATGATTAATAATAGGTTGTATCATACTAACTTACTGGGTATCTATGAAATGATAAGTTTCAATATAGCGCTGAGCAGAACGAGTGAGGTTATGCATACCATGCTTCATTGTCTACATTCTTGGAATTGTGAATTCCCTTTTCGCTCATTTCTATACATTGAAGTTTCAATATAGACCAAGCTAATGCAACAGATGTAACATACCCAGATTATGCAAAAGCTTTTGATACTGAGCCACACAGGTAACTGAGTAAAAAGGCATATTATATTGGAAACAATATTTGTTTTTGGATAGGGAGCAGGTGAAAGACAGGTTACAGAAGGGGGATGTAAATTACATATTTTCCATAAAAAGTCTTAAGTTGAGTCCAGGGTTTTGTCCTCATTCTTTTTTATTTATTCAATGATGTGGAATAAAGTACTGAAAGCAATTTTTCAATTTTTGCAGGTGATACAAAAATAAGTAAGGTGCTAAAGTTAGAGAAGGATGTAATTTCTCTGCAGAGGGATTTACACAAAGAGGGAGAATGGGCAGTCATTTGGCAGATTTCAATATAGATACATTTAAAATGATGCACTTGGGTAACAAAAAAATACTGATTATACTGTAAATGGTTGTGTGTTGGGTAAATACTCTATGGAAAGGGATTTGGGTGTTCTGGCTGACAATACTCTCTGTAGGTGTGCACAGTCTCAGGTAGCTGTTGCTAAGGTTTGCAAGCTGTTGCCTCATACTAAAAGAGGGATATGAGATCATAACACAATATTGCCCCTTTTAATATTCATTGGTAAGAACCCATATAGAATATACAGTGCAGTTTTAGTCATCGGTACAAAAAAAAGGACATACATGAAATAGAAAGGGTTCAGAGAAGAGCTACAAAATGTTTAAAGGAATGGAAAATGTCAGCTAGGAAGAAAGGCTGTCGAAACTGGGATTGACATCTTCATGGAGATATGATAAACCTTTACAAGTATGTTCAAGGTCAATCCAAAGATATTTTTGGAGGAAGTATTGCAGATGTATTATTTATAGCTAATCTCCAATGTCCCTTTACCAGAGAGAGTTCTATTTCATGCTGTTTATTTAGCATACAATCTCATATTTTACAGCAGTTCCTAAGTATTCTTTTGGTTACTATAATACTGATATTTTCTGTGAAAAAAGGCAATATTAAGTTCTCTTGGCTGCCATGCTAATAATGTTTCAGTTTGGCTCCCACCCGCTCCACAAAGCATGTAAGCCTTGGGTTATTTCAGAAACTTCAACTTTAAACATCCCCTACTTTGTTAGTGTGAGGCTGAATTAATGTGTCTTGTAAAGTAATTGCTTGTTGCCACTTTACTATGTTTCTTCAAACAAAATTGTTCTCTGTCTGACTTGCTTATTCTTCGAAAATTAAATTCCAGTTGATTTAGTGCAGTGGGAATGGATTACTTGGTGTTTTTAATCTACTATAGTCAGGGTGAGCTTGGAGACTAGGTGCTAGTACACTTAGCCAAAGGATTTAACTTTTTCAATACTAGTCCATTAGCAACCAATTTCAAGTCTGTGATTGATTTTAAAATATCTGGCTATATTTTACTAAATGGACACATGGAGCATTGTATGGCGATCATGATAAATGATGTACTTTTCTTGTTCAATTAGCTTTTAAAGGGACTGTATATAGACTGTCCGCCATGTTAAACTTTTAGTTACGTATCTTGCAGCCTTAACATTTTGGTTCCCCCTACACAGAATTTTTTTTTTTTTTCCAGTATGTTATACATTTTTTTAATTTATGTTAATTAAACATATCTTAAAACAATTTACCAAGGCATTTAAATGCAGCGAAAGGCAAATATGAATTAGATAAACTGGTACCTGCTGCAGTTTTCATGCTTCCTTTTGAAAAAGTACTATCAAATACTAACTGTGGAATTAGCCTCCCTCTGTTGAGCTCTGTTGTTTCAAATGCATGGAAGACTGTATTCCAAGCACTTGAAAGAACTGATATCAATAGAGGCTTGGTTTATTTCAGAGTCTTCAGAGAGAAGTTAAAGATCTGGGCCTGTGGCATAAATATCTCTTTCCTGCTCCCTTGGGGCCACTGTTAGCACCCCAAACAAATCCCATACTGAGACTTAAGATGGACAGTTTAAGATATGGGGCTTCGTGTGCTGTCACTATCAGTAACATTAAAACAGTGCACATCAGCAATGAAAGGTTATCCTGCTACAATGGAACCAGGCAAACACAGAAAATAATAATAATAATAATAATAATAAACCATGCACTTTTCATTAAAATACAACAAACCAATAAAGGAAAAGAATGCTATGCACTCAAGTGATATTGCACTATAAAAATATCAAATGCACCTTCATTATCAGTGTTCAAAGAATAACACACACGCCTACATCAAAGATTAAATACATGTCCAGAGTACTATGCAGCTGCAGGTGACTATTTCAAGATAAGCAATTAGGAGCCGCTACGTTTTATGTAGGCTGTTTCCTACATAAATGGCCACTGTTCTGAACATGTCTTGTATCTTTTATGGGAACCGGTGAGTTTTAATGTGATGTGCAGCGTTTATTTTTTATAATGATAATTATTATAAATAAATACCTGCAGCCTACAAATGACTTACTGCCATGTGTACATAAGAAGTCGATGGGGGTGGGGGGGGGGGGGGATCACAGAGATCTGGGGTGAATTCCATCAAAATGGATGACAGACAGTCATCAGTTAGTAACTGGAGCTGAACTTAAAGTCCTAAGTCTTACCATTCTTTAACATTCAAGTTCCACCTGAATTCAAAAGTGTCGTTTTTCGGAAGCTTGTGCGTATGCGCGTGCGTTCCAGAGTATGCATTCCATATACTTCCGCGTTCCACCTTGCACATGCATTTAATCTCCGATTTCGGTGCTTGCTTTTTCATATACAGAAGATTTACATCATTACGTATAACGTAT
The DNA here is from genome assembly GCA_036172795.1 of Pelodytes ibericus. NCBI lineage: Eukaryota > Metazoa > Chordata > Amphibia > Anura > Pelodytidae > Pelodytes > Pelodytes ibericus. The sequence goes on from CM069859.1 coordinate 198,511,266, forward strand.
TCGTATTTCATGTCGGCTTTATCTTGGCTTCTAAACTGAGTTCTGTCTAAATTCATCGTTATTCGACTAATGGCGAATGTAGTTCATCATAAGATGTATTAAATTAGAATTCGTCTCTTACTAGCATTCGTAATTCATATTATGTAGAAATTCGTCTCTAGGACAGTTTCATTCAAGCTAGTAAGGAAGAAGAAAATGCAGAAAGTACAAGGATACTTTTTATACATTAAACAGTAAATACACCCTGTTCCAAATTATTACGCAAATTCTATTTAAGTGTCACAAAGATTAACCCCTTGACGACAAAGGACGTGCCTGGCACGTCCTGCATTGAATGAAGCGGTTTTCGCATCCTGCTCCGTCAATATGGCTAAGTCCTCTGCCGGTCTGAGCTTCGGAAGTGAAAGTAACTTCACTTCCGTCGCTCTGAATATGCTACTTGACTACCCCTAGTGGTAGTTTAGTAGCATTGCAATGGGAAATATTTAAAATAAATATTTAATTAATTAAAAACAGGTTATTTAGCTATATTAGCCTAAAGGGTTAAAATTAAATATTTTTTAGCATAAGGGATAGGGTTAAAATTAAATTAAAGTTAAAAAATATTAAGGGATATAATAAGGATTAGAGTTGGGGTTAAATTTAGTGTTAGGGTTACATTTTTGGTTCGGGTTGGGGTCAAAAGATCAAAATAGGAAAAAAACAAAAAACACTATTTTTGGTTTTTGCCCCATAACTCGCAAAAAAATACCGAAAAATATGGAAACATGCATATTTTTGAACTCGGTAGAACATTTAGAAACTATTTAGACGGGGTCTTTTTTAATGATTTTATTTGTGTAAATCATATTTTAGGTCAAAGTTAGAAAAAGTGTGTTTTATGATTTTTTTTGTAGTAAATTATAGGATATGATGAACATAATGGTATCTAATGAAAGCCCTTCTTATGACGATAAAAACAACATGTAATTTGTGTGGGTACTGTATGTGAGAAAGAAAAAAATTACAGCTAAACACAAACACCCTAGAAATGTCAAAACAGCCATTGTCACCAAGGGAAAGTCAAGGTGAAAATGTCTTGTCACTAAGGGGTTAAATATTTTGTTTTTCAGTTTAACTCATGGATGGCATTGTGTCTCAAGGCTCTTTTGATCACTGAAAACAATCTCGGACACCTGTGCTAATTAGATTGCCAGATGAGCCCAACTTAAGGAAAAACTACTAAAGGAGGGTGTTCCACATTATTAAGCAGAGGACAATTTTCATGCAATATGGGGAAGAAAAAACAATCTCTCTGCTGATGAAAAGAGTGAAATAGTTCAATGCCTTGGACGAGGTATGAAAACATTAGATATTTCATGAAAACTTAAGCGTGATCATCGCACTATTAAGAGATTTGTGGCTGATTCAAAGCACAGACGGGTTTGTGCAGATGAAGGCACATTGAGGAAGATTTCTGCCAGATCCATGCATCGGATCAAGAGAGCAGCTGCTAAAATACCAGTACATAGCAGCAAACAGATATTTGAAGCTGCTGGTGCCTCTGGAGTCCCACGGACATCAAGGTGTAGAGTCCTCCAGAGTCTTGCAACTGTGCATAAACCTGCTATTCGGCCACCACTAACCAATGCTCACAAGCAGAAACGGCTGCATTGGGCAGAAATATACATGAAGACTAATTTTCAAACTGACCACTTTCTTCCCTGGTACAGAAGGAAGAACTATGCTTTCTGTAATAAAAATCATCTTCATGCATGACAATGCACCATCTCATGCTGCAAAGAATACCTCTGCATCAATGGCTGCTATGGGGATAAAAGGAGAGAAAGTCATGGTGTGGCCTCCATCATGCCCTGACCTCAATCCTATCGAGAACCTTTGGAGCATCCTCAAGCAAAAGATCTATGAGGGTGGGAGGCAGTTTACATCCAAACAGCAGCTCTGGGAGGCTATTCTGACATCTTGCAAGCAAATTCAAGCAGAAACTGTCCAAAAACTCACAAGTTCAATGGATGCAAGACTTGTGAAGCTGCTATCAAATAAGGGGTCCTATGTTAAAATGTAACGTGACCTGTTAAAATGTTTAAAAAGTTAAAATGTTGTTATAAGTTTGATTGAAATAGCTTTTGATTTCAGTAAATATGCTGCAAACACTACAAATGACAATTTTCAGATCTTTACAACCTATAAAGTGTTTTGAAACTTACTGTGCGTAATAATTTGTAACAGTGTAAGTTTTTTATGTTTAAAAAAAATACTGTTATCATTAGGAGGTTTGTTCAATAAAATTTGAATTGTGCTCTTAATAGTTGATAACATGAGAATTATGCTGACTGTTATTTACATCAATTATTTAGGTAAATGAGAAAAATATAATTTGCATAATAATTTGGAACAGGGTGTACAAAAGGATATTCAATAATAAAAATATATTTCCTGTGGTCAATGGCCAATATTTATTGTCTCCGCATAAACATATTTTATTTTCAAAATAAGGAGACAATAAATATTGGGCATTGACCACAGGAAATATATTTTTATTATTGAATACCCTTTTGTATTTACTGTTTAATGTATAAAAAGTATCCTTGTACTTTATGCATTTTCTTCTTCCTTACTAGCTTGAATGAAACTGTCCTAGAGACGAATTTCTACATAATATGAATTACGAATGCTAGTAAGAGACGAATTCTAATTGAATACGAATTGTGAAAACTTATGATGGACTGAATTCGCCATTAGTCGAATAACGACAAATTTAGACGGAACTCAATATATAAGCCAAGCTAAAGCCGACATGAAATCCGAATTTGTTATACGAAATTATGTAAATCTTCTGTATAAGAAAATGCAAGCACTGAAATCAGAGATTATACGCATGAAAAAGGTGGAACGCGGAAGTATATGGAACGCATACGCTGGAACGCACGCGCATACGCACAAGCTTCCGAAAAACAACACTTTTGAATTAAGGTGGAACTGCTTTTCTTTTAATTATGTACTGGATGTGATTGGACAATGGAAGGAGAGGGAGGTATATACATATATTTGTTATCTGTATGTCCTGACCACACTTCAGTCCTGAAGAAGTCTGATCTAGACGTTGAGTGGGGGGATGATAGTGTATTTTATACATTGAAATCTTTTTATTGTATTGATTGGGAGGTTACCCAGAAGGACATTAGCGAGCAAGTCTGTTTATTACAAGGACATGCAGACTATCCAGAACTAACCACTCATCCGGTTGGGGTAACCTTTCCCGTTTTACATGTGTTTGTTGTCTCTCAGTGCAATTCTACTTGTGAGTGTAATTCTAATAAATAACGGTTTTATATTTGTGTTATGCAGTATCACACTATTGTCTTTTCCTCCTCTCTTATTTATTCCATATGCCCACCCACGTCTCTGCGGCGACATCCAGTTTGAGGACCTTTGCGATTTCTGTTTTGGATTAACTACTGCAGTTTGGGATTGAAGGATTCCTTGCAGATATCGGCTTTCCTGAAGGAGAGTATTTTTTTTATTTTTTTTTTGGTCATTTGGTTCTATTGAATCATCTATATTATACTATTTGTTACAACTATATTGTTACTTGTACCCTAAACAGCCATTTATCTCCACCCACTACCTGCATACAGATTCCAGGTGCACAGCTAGATGCCGGGCAAAGGTACCTCCAGGTGTGCTTTGTAGTGGGATCCTCGCAATGAATGCATGCACACTTTGCAAAAACTGGTTTTCTATTCTTCCAGCCTCAAGAGAAACATTGGAGAGCAAGGATTGATGACCAGTAGAAGCTGGAAATCAGATTTTTGTACATACAGTAAACCTATTTAGAATTTTTGTAATAAATAAATACACTTTTATCAATATAGATCTTTAATCATCCGTTATCATGGCTTTTCTAAACAAGGTTTATTTGGCATTATTAAAAGGGTAAAATAATGACAGTTAATCTTTTTTTTTTGTTCTAGAGTTTTTTCCATCATTTAGTAGGCAGTTTGACATCAGATTTCAGTGTCAATATGTTCACCTCACCCATCACACACAAGCACTATTACTTCTCCCATTCTCTATCATCGAGTAAATAGATTGAAGTGTTGACTCTGACTTAGTTTATAGAACAGAAATAAAGTGTTCTGTAAAATAATGAACTCTTTTTATAGCGCATTAATCTTGCCACATTAAGAGAGAAAGTTAAAGCAGTAACAGTCCAGAACAAATTAAAGAGATACCTAAATAGGAGGGGAAAAGCATTCTAATTACATGGAAGAATGCAATGTTTCACCTTTCTTTTATCTCATTATAGATAATTAATTGCTTCCATTACCTGTTGTGGAGATATTATAGCAGTTAGCAATGAAATGCAGTATACATATTCCCCTTTCTCCTGGAAGGTCCAGCATGGCAGAAGTTCATTTTGCATTCCTCTAATTGCCTCAAAGACGAGTATTCTTAAGTGAACCATGTTGACCTTTGACTCTTGACAGTAGCCAAAGTTTACCCATCAAGATGAACCAGGACAATCACTCACTCACCAGGCCCACATGCAATCAAGAATATTCAATCAAGACCAGTGAAGTCTTATTAAATACCCAGTGATAATGTAGAATCGGACGATAAATCCAGTTCTGTCATCAGATATATAGATTAAATTTCCATACAAAGGTCCAAGGACCATGCTGAACACATTGGTAACTGCCAGAGCTTAGCTCCTGAGTTAAAGCCTCTCAAGTCAATCCAAGAGAACATAGGGAGTCCAACCAGATTAATACCGTATTTGCTTGAATATAAGATAAGGTTTTTTCAGAGCAAATGCTCTGAAAAAGACCCATCGTCTTTTATTGAAGGTCGTCTTATAATCTGACCTCAAATCGAGGTCAGACTATAAGACTGGGATCCAGGTCCCCTGCAGAGCTGCAAGGGACCTGGACCCCCCTTGCTAACAGCCCGGCACGTCCATCGGGACTTCTATGATGAAGCCGGGATCTTCCGGCTTCATCATACAAGTCCCAGCGGAAGTGCCGGGCAGCAGCGGAGGATGTCTGCGCATATCGTGCAGACATCCTCCGGCTGCCTCCACTAGCCACCAGGGAGATTTGGGCAGCCAGGGGATATCTGCCATGCTGCCCGACACTCCTGTCTATTATGATGGACCGGCTGTCCATCATAATAGACGAAAGTGTCGGGCAGCATGGAGGGGGGGAGACGGAGACAAACATTGTTGGGGGGGCAGGGAGGGGGGAGACAGACAACATTGGGGGGAAGGAGGGTGGGGGAGAGAGACAGACAACGTTGGGGGAGGGAGGGAGAGAAACAGACAACGTTGGGGGAGGTAGGGTGGGGGAGAGAGACAGACAACGTTGGGGGAGGGAGGGTGGGGGAGAGAGACAGACAACGTTGGGGGAGGCAGGGTGGGGGAGAGAGACAGAAAAAGTTGGGGGGAAGGTGGGGGAGAGAGACAGACAACGTTGGAGGGAGGGTGGGGGACAGAGACAGACACAGTTGGGGGGAGCATTGGGTAAGTCTGGGGGGTAGGGGCAGCATTGGCACATAAAGGTAAATAAAAATAGGAAATGCACCCATAAGTTCTTATTAAATATGAAAAGCAATTTACATGTGAATATATAAAAATTAACCTTTTTTCCTATAAGGTAGTCTTATATTAAGGCTTTTAGTTTTCTTCCTAAAGGAATACCCGAAGTTTGAGGTTCGTCTTATAATCAGGGTCATCTTATATTCAAGCAAATATGGTAAGTTTCCTTAGGCCCCAGTTTTAGTCAGGTGCACTAGGCTGTTCATAGAGGACATTTACTGAGGTTTGTAATAGACAATTAGATGATATTCTTTGGTCATTTATAGAGTTTGCCATGGGAACGAGTGTCCTTGTATGGGTACTTTGCGCATCCCTGGTTGCACTCAACTCGTGCAGGACTTTAGGGATCATCAATCTGTACCTGTGACTTCAGCAGTGACTTTACCAAATAATATGGTGTTCATTCAGAAGTGTGTGTAATAAGTTAAACTCGGGAACGAGATATGAATTCACAATATACATGTAAAATAGACAGCTCCCAATAATTTCTTACATTGTTCTAGTGAAAGACACTTGATCAGGTGCACACTGTGCTAGAGTAATGTGTAATTCCCATGATTATCCAAGTAATATACCTGTTATAAAACCTACCCATGAGAAGCAGAAAGACAGAAAAGCAATACAGGACCTAATCAGTTGGCTAATGGCTATTCTTAGTTTTATTGTATCAATTACTTGAGTCGGTTTCTCAGGAGTACTTTTGCTCTCTGAACATATTTTGGCTCATCGCGAAGGCATACCATCCTGACTTCTTCAGTGAGTTAGAAAAATATATATATAGTTGAATAATTTTTGTATAACAATTTTTTTAATTTCTAGAAACATGCTGTTGTTTTCATTCTTAAAGGGATCCTGCCACCCAAATTGTATTTATACTGTGAATGTATAGAATAAAAAAAAAATATCAAAAATTATCTATACATTGTAGTAGCAGAATTTTATGCAGGTGATGTCAAAAGATACCACAGACACATTTAAAGCACATTTTTTCCTTAAGAGGAAAAAGGAGGTTTTTGATGTGTCTGTGGTGTCTTCTGGTTATGACATCACCTTTGTCTTGCTATGCAAATGAACTACTTTTCAATGGGAAATTTTTAATTTGCAGATGAAGTCACAAGGTGATGTCATAAGCAGGAGATAACCACAGACACATTTACAAACACATTTTCTCTTAATTTATACATTTCTTTGAAATTCGGCAATATATTTTTATACTCAATATCCACAATATTTACAATGTTTAGGTTGCTAGAGTGCCTTTAATAAATACAAAAAAGTAAGCTGTTAAGCCACAATACGAGGAGTTGTGGGGATCTAGACATAATTTTTGCGGGGCATTTAACAAGTCTACATTGAGTGAAACGCTGCTACTAGTTTTTGTTTTAATATTCTATTTGTTGTATATATTTATTTATATAGAAGCTAGTGTTTCCACCTTTTCATCAAAACAAATAGCGACCATACTATTGCTGCAATAGACAAACTCATTTTTGTGCAAGCTGAAGATTACTGCTTGTATAGTGCACATGCTTTTTTTTTTCCAGTGTGATTTGAAGCAGGCATTCTGGATTAATCACATTTTTAACATTTGACTCAAGCCCTCCCCCAGTGATTACATGTTTACTGCAGGTATGGCAGTACTGATTGTATAGACACTGACTATATACAGTTTTGTTTCATTTAGTCACTTCCTGTGCTGCTGGAAAATAATCCATTGTGTGGACTGTTGATAATAAAGTGAGACAGCGCTATATATAAAAATAACAAAACAGTAATATAAACTCCAGAGACAGATATATATAAAAATAAAAATGTATTTTAGGAAAAACAAATGAGCATATATAATATATAGCAAAGAAACAAAACATCCAAGGCCACTAAATATATATGGATAGGTGGTCACATGGATATACATACATTTTAAAAATACATAATTAGTATACAAAAAAAACATAAAAAACACAAAATTTAAAAAAACATACACAAGATATATATAGATCCCTTACCCACTGGGTTTTTCACCTGGCCAGGTTATTGAACAATTTGCACTGAAAAAAAACAGCTACACCCCACAGGACGCGTTTCGAATTCTTCCTCAGCTGGTGGGCGGTAGTGCAATTGTGTGTGATACATTTGCTCTTGTACACAGTAGGAGCTCTTAACAGTGCAACAAATTGCCTGATGACATCACTAGAGAGAAAGGAAATTCCATTCCTGTTATCTTGCCAACTGCTGTCATTTCACAAAACATGCATTTCAAAGTGGTTTGAAAACACATTAATGTGCATTAATATTTGAAAGATGCATTTTGGGCACCAGAGAGTCCCTTTAACAAAACAAGACCATTTTTTTTTTTACAGGCCTGCAGTAAATTACTGGCTGAGTGGTGATCCTAACAGAACCAAACATGAGATAAATGAAAACATGACAATGGCTATAAACCATAAAAAGAACCATCTGAGCGTTAAAACCATTCTCTTTCCTAGTAGCAGGAACTCTTAATTCAAAAAGGTTACTAAAAGTACAATTATATTGTATCCATAGGAGCACAGTGGAGAAATGTGATGTAGAAATTGTTCCAACTGGTTGTTTTGCTATATACTGAATGTGAGATCATTATCAGCTTCATGTGAAGAAAAAAAGTAATACACCAATTATCTGTCTTACCAGTGACAGCAGCTTGATATTGTTTGTGTGTAAAAAAAAAAAAAAAAAAGAAAGAAAAAAAACCTACAGCAGTCACTGTAATATGACAGGAAAATATGCGGCATACAGCAAGCAAAGCCAAAACCTAAGTCTTCACAGGTTTATAACAGGTGTGCCAACTGTATAACTGAACTAGATAACAGGGCGTGTGGGGAATCTGTAAATATATATAAAAAAAATCATAGGGTCTACTTAATAAAGATAGGACTACAGGGAGTTAAGATGGGAATTTCAGACTGAAGGCCAGAGATGCAGAGTTGGAAACATTCTCCCATTCAGCTGCATTGGATCATTTCTCCAACTCTGGCCTATAAATACTATAAATTCTTCTTTTTTTTTTTTTTACAAATGTATTTGCTTTAATTACTGCATGTGAAGTATTTTTATTTAAAGACGTAACCTGAAAGTTCTGGCTGTAATTGAAATACCACTCCCATCATCCACAGGCCAGCCACATGCTGGCTGAGTGAATTATAGTTGGTAAATCGACTCCTGTTGGTTACATTTTACTGTGATAACATGGAAAGGAAAGTTGAGTTAAGAAAATCGAGGAGACACTGCAGCAGTTGTGACATAGGCTCATATAATATGTATCCATCATAGGGTAGCTGAGACTGCAGGGGGAATAAGCCACAAACACAAGAGTATCACATCCTTCCTATAGGCCATAGGCGTCCAACATGGAGCCCGCTGGCAGGAGTGGTGCCACCCGCTTCAGAGTGGCAGCGGTAGCCGCACCTCTCAGCCACTCCAACAAAGTGTGCTCCGGGATGTCACTGACACACGGTGCTCCAACACAGTCATAGCGTGGGGGTGGAGCTTTCTCCCCTCATGCTCGCTGTTGGAGCACCAGGTGTGAGTGACGAATAGGACCTCCACAGATGAAAGAAACCCCCTGCCTGCAGATCCAAGGTAAACAAGCAGGCAGGGGAAAACAAATAACGTGGGTGTCTGTGGGTGGAAGTGTGACTGTGTGTGTGTGGAAGTGTGACTGTGTGTGTGTGGAAGTGTGTGTGTACAGCAGAACACCTGTAGATCCTTACAACCAGCAGGATCTATTTTGTACTATGGGATATCCCCTGATTTTATGACTTAAGTGCACCCTTCTTTTACATATTGAAAAAATCTTCACAAAAAAAGATCTTTTGACTACAGCTAAGGGAAGGAGTTCCCCCTGAGGCCACTCATCTATTCAGAACAGTCTATATCCCATATAGATTACTACTGTTCTTTAGAAGATTGCTTAAACGCATGTTTTATTGGGCCATGTCTGAAGATGCCATAGCACGTCCTAATGTGGGAACTGGATAATTGTATAATTACGCTGTGTTAAAAATATCTTTCAGGAATATAAAGTGTGTAAAGTGTCCATTTTGCGTTTCTTGGTTTCTACACTGTAACTTTTTATAGACATATTATTTTAACCATAGCCTGGAGCTACCAACCTTTTGTAGTGAGCATTCACATCCTTTGCCTAGAAAAAACTGGTTGTACTGTGGCCTGTAAAATATTTGCTGATGCACTTGCATTTATGAAGTTTCTTGTACATGTTGAGCAATATCATCTTTGAGATCCCTTAGGTCTGAAAGAATTACTAGGTAACCTTTCAGGTCAAAAGAAACTGCCTTGAAATTCTGTTACTTCCTTTGCTCTTTTCACAGAAATGCAACTACTGGAAAAGAATGACTCTGACCTCCACCTCGGTTCGCAACTAAATACGCTTTTATATTTACCACAAAGTCACAGAAAGAAGTATAGTCAGGCCAGACAGACCGTAATGTCTGTCAAATTGACTGGCCCCAATTTGTTTTACCTGAATAGCATTTATTTCATTGAAAATAATTAGTCAGCTCAGTGCATAATTCCAGTAAAATACAGTTCAATTCTTCCAGGATTGCACTGAAAAAATGGTCTAGGCACTAACATGAGGGATGTGGATAATATCAAAAAATTATTATAATTATAGTGTGGTGCTTATACAGTGATTAATTATAAACATGCATCCAAGAGAGATGTAAAAGTTTCCTTACAATTATTCAATATTTTTTCTAAAAGCTTATTAAACTTGTTATATGTATCACAGGGTTAAAAGCATCCATTAAAAGGAAGAGACACCATAAGGTGATTCTTACCTACTTGCTCTCGGTTAAACAGAATGGACTTTATACAGTGGCCTGAATTATGACTGGAGGTGTCAGATTTTTCTATTACAGTCTATGGTTTTCAGTGACAAACAGTGGTGTACCTTGGTTTTATGCTGCCCTAGGCAGACAAAATTCGTGCACCCCCCACCCACGTTGCACACCTCCAACATGCCCCATCACCCACATTGCACACACATTGAATGCCCAATCACCCCATTACATGCCCCCATCACCCACATTGCATACACACTAAATACCCCATCACCCCCATTACATACCCCCACCATGTCCATTACATGCCCCCCATCACCCTGTTTAATTGGAAGGAGCTAAAGCTTGCTGAATGGTGGTGGAGGGAGCACAAATGTTTGAAGCACCAGAAGTGGGCTTTAACACCCTCTGGCAATGTGCTGCCCTCTGGCAAAGTGCCGCCCTAGGCTAGTGCCTTGTTTGCCTGGTGACATAAGATAAAATAACTCAGGTCACTGAATAGAGCCCAACATGTGGCTTATTTCCACGGACACAAGATAAGGACTCAAGGGAGTTGATGGAAATACTGGATTATTGTAAATATTAACGTTTGTTACTTATTTATTTGAGAATACTACCCCATTGCGAATTATAATTAGAGGTAAGGAAGTGGTGGGGAAAACTTTATTGCCGTCCAAATAGTCAACCTCTAACCTAGCCTCTAAAAGATTGACTCAAAATATAAATCAATAAACATAAAAATGTCCCCATAACTAATGTTTTAATTACAAACATTTAGCTAGTAAAGTTTCAGTCCTTTAAAAAGTATCTACTATTGGACTGCCTTTATATAAATATCCACTCAACCAATATAGTTAGGTCCTAAGTATCTTTCTTCCAGTACGAGAGTCAACTGCATCACTACATTGATCAAATCAGCTAAGGGAGAACACCTTTAGATCAAAACACTGTAGCATTGAAAAACAATGCGTTATTAGTGTCAATGCATAGGAAAGGGGTGTTTACCACCCAGCTCTGCAAGTGTTCTTGACAGCATGATAGCAGTTCAGGCATGTTATCGTCTGTGGGTTTATTTCAATCATGTGCGTAACTAACCGCTATACTAAGCACTAAGATCTGATACTTTGAGACTCTCTCTCTCGTCCACTGGCAATTCTCTATTACGAGGTATATTACGACAAATCGTAATATACCTGGATACTTCAAGGAAAAGACAAACAAGCTCCTTCTTGATTATTCACCACTGAACTTTATTGTACAACCAGCAAATATACACACACATGTAAAGACTGTACAGACTAGATCCCTATTATAATTACATGAGAACCCCCCAGCGGGTCATTGTCTACTTACAGGCAAGATAAAGTAATGTCTACAGACTAGCACATGCTTAAGCATCCTCCATAGGAATACAACCCACTCACTACAAAGGGCCATTTTAACCACTAACACTAATCTCCAGGCACACTCCCTAATCCCGCTCTCTATATACCATTCAGTATTACTGTCTGCATGATCGCAGCCAAGGGGAGGAGAGGCTCCTCCTCTTGCGGCGTGTGACCTTTGACAGTCCTTTTCGTCACAATGATTGTTTAAAAGAAGACACCAGGACTGTTTTATGCTACTGAAGTGAAACTTGTCTCATATATTTTAGATTACAAAGAATGGAAAACAGGAAATTAAATTCAACAATAGATATTGGAGGACTCCATTAATTATGAAGAATAATCAGTGTTATAGACACGGTTCATATTCATGTTAGTTTGGTGGTCTTATACACAGATATCCCTTAAATAGAAATATGTGTTTGTATTTGTATGTGTTTATATACATACCCCCACACACATATAAACCTATAAATATATATATATATATAGAGAGAGAGAGAGAGAGAGAGATAGGTTGATATGTGTTTGGTATATGTCATGACATAGAAGGTGGCAGGTGTTTCCAGGTAAACACACTGTCCATTTTTGAAGGCTGGACTGTAAACAACATGGAGTCTGACAGTTAGAAGACAGTCTGGTAATCTGACCAGTGTTACTATGGAAAAACTGTACCAACAAGAGCCTCCATCTAAAGCGATACACAGAAAAGAGATTTCGGAACTCTCTTGATGCTTGAACAATGAAGATGTAATTGTTGTATTGTTACATTTAAACCTATATATATAACAATTTGCTGTTGGGGTAATATTTGTGATGTGTTTGAGTAACCGTCAAACCAAAAGTGTTAAACCGACACCATCCGATACCATATCTGGTTTTAATTTAGATAGTGGGCATTTACTACTCCTTCCTTTTGAATACATTTGTCGTAGTCGGCAGGATTATTGCAGAGATATTGCATACAATAATTAATAAATTATGCTTTTTCCACCATTTTTTGTGTTTGTGTGAAGAAATTACATTTTTGATTACTTATTTAGTCAGTAAACCCCCTAAGTTATTTATGAGTGTCAATAAAACCCTGCCACGAGAGTGGTGTGTTTTAGAGTTGTCATTGCTGCAAGGGGCTTATTTACTAAACAGTGTCTTGCTTTTGTGATTAATAAACTTTATGTACTACTCATAATTCTATTTGATATACTGTATTGCTTCTAAGTAGCCTTTTTGAAACGTATTAGTGATAGTTATATATTGCTCTTGGAAGGTGGCATGCTAAGTGAAGTAATACATGCCTCAGAAAGACCAGGTAATACATTGTGTGTTTATGTATTACATTTAAGCCTAGTGTATAGTGCTTATGTATGTAATATTGTATGATGCTCTGGAAGAGGGGTGTTCTATTTGCAAGTGGCTTTGTGCGTACAACTGATATGGTATTTTAGGGATCTCTTGTGACCAGGAAGTGTGCAGCACTGGTTTACCATGTGCAGAACAGACAGCATGAAGGACAGAAGAGAGATGTATATGCAACCCGTTGTCAGCTATATTAACGCATATCTTTTGCTTGTTTTAAGAGTCAGATTGAATTAGCGATTGCTCTCTCTGTAAATCTCCTTGCACCAGAGATGAACAAACAAACTATATACATCTAGGTAGTCATTCAAGACAGTAGACAGGGCTGTGAGTCATTGTATCCAAAAGACTCTGGTGTGTCAAAAGAAACAGAAGAGATACTCCCTGCATTGAATAAACCATGTGACAGGCCTGGCCAGACATCAGTGTCCAGAGATATAAACAGCCTACCTGAGCACAGTGCAATAAGAATTAACAGCGGTGGATTATGAAGATACAGGCAAAGAAGAAACACTAGACAAGATTGCCAGTGACAGAGCACATTGTCATTCTGTCCTCCTGCAGCTGCAAGCTGGTACCCTAGTCAATGTGTTGCAGAAGAGGTGATCACTGAAGAGAAAGAGGATGAACATCTGATTCCACCTGTCATACCGAGGTGACCACTCCAAGTATCCCTAAAGATGGGTCGACCTGACAGTTGAACTGTGGAGGCCAAAGACCTAGATTGCTGTATTATTAAGGAAAAACTATCCTGAAAAGTTGTGGTTTTCAGTGAATCCAGCAAGAAGACACTGTTAAGTTGAGTGTTTGTTAAATGTTTGTTTGTGACTGAAGTAAGTCACCAGGGCCGGACTGGGATTCTGGGAATAAAAACCAACCCTAGAAATAATAGAATACCAGCACCGTAGCATTGCGTCATTATACCAGCCCCATAGCATTGCGTCATTATACCAGCCCCATAGAATTGCGCATTTATTTTCTTGTTCATAAAAGGGCAAGCCATACATTTTAATGCACATTTGAAGAGAGTATTATTTATAGATAAGAATGATATATACCCCTGCACAGGGCAATATATACTTCCAGTATGTATACAAGATAATAGCGAACACACTGCTCTGATATATACCCCATGCACAGGGAAATACATAGCCACACGTATGTACACAAGGTTATATGAATTGCCCTGTGCAGGGGTATATATAATTGTGAACATACTGGGTGGATATATTGACTTACCCCAGCACCCAGACTGCATTCACATGACTTACCCCAGCATGCAGATTGTACTCATAGGACTTAACCCAGCACCTATGACTTGTCCAAGTATTTACCCAGGCACCCAGACTTCACTCACAGGATTTACCACAGCACTTAGATTGCACTAGGGTCGGTGTCACCCGGTGCGGTAACTCCCTGGATTTCCTCCAATACCATGCCAAACATGTTCTTTAGTAATGCCAGTCAGATGGCTCATTAAATATGCCATTCAAGAACCCCACAAATTATGACATGTATTGGAGCCCCACAAATTATGCCACATATAGGAGCCTCAAAAATGATGCCACATATAGGAGCCCATTAACTATGTCACACACATCAGCCCCATAAATAGACCACCCACAGGAGCCCCATAAATATGCCTCACACAGGAGCCCCATTAGTTAGGCCACACACAGGAGCCCCTTTATTATGCCACACACAAGAGCCCCACAATTATGCCACACACAAGGACATTAAATATCTATACACATCTCTCTGTCTCACTAGTTGCATTTATACTTATATGAACTTTTTAATAATATATTCAGCTATTTTCATACGTAATACGTTTTTATTCCCTTCCTGTGCACCCACATTGCACCTACAGGACTTAACACTGCAGCATGCAATACCCACAGCACTTGCCATGCACCTGTATTGCACCCACAGCACTTGGCTTGCACTCATATTGCACCCACACAGTTTGGCATGCCACAGTGTCAGTTTGTCTCACAGAACTGACCCCCCAGAACAAGCCACATTGTCACTTTCCCCCATAGTACATGTTATTTTGCCCCACAGAACAGCAAAGCATCACTTTGCCAATAAAAATAAGCCACTGTTGGGTACCAATTTACATGCCACAGTCACTTTGTCATTACCATATGCAACAGCCAGTTTGGCAATTAAAATATGCCACTGTTTGTCCATTAAATATGCTATAATTGGCCTATTTATATGCCATAGCCAGCTTCCCAATTAATATGTCACAGCCAATTTGCAAATATTATTTTGCCATTAATATGCCAGTATTATTTTGCCATCAATATGCCATAGTCAATGTGCCATTAATATACTAGTATTATGCCGGGAATTTGCCCGGTATCCCGGTAGGCCAGTCCAGCCCTGATAGTCACCTTGTCTGATTGACCTGGAAAATGTATGGTGAATGCATGTGATTATGTGGAGTGTACCAATGTCAAGAGTTGGAGGCGGTGAGTTGTGTGTGGGTACTATGTTGGGGGAGATATACTGTTTGAGGTACCCAGATGGCTAAGTTAAATGGGACAAGAGCCAACTGATTTGGATAGAGAACAAAGTTTGGGTGCTAATTAGATATAGTGAGCAATACAAGACTGAAAGGAGAAATAATATCAGATGGACCTGGTGATACTAGGATTGTGTTATTATGCAGTGATATTAAACCTATTTTCTTTCCTTCCAGCTGACTGATGGAAGTTTGAGCCAGCTGAACCCTCTAACACCTTTATGCACCTTGGAGTTGGTGTGTTAGCCAAAAAGAGTCAAGTCTGACATTGGTTGGTAAAGAAGTGCTGCAGCCACCTCATGAAAAACGCAGATTTCACCAAACTTTGACCAAACATGATTTGACCAAACTTTCTGACATGTGGGAAAAGCTGATAGCAGCTTTTTTAAAGTGGCTTAGCAGGCTGGGGAGTGGCTGGGGAAATGTGGTTGTTCATGGACTGTTTTTGTTGTTACTATTATATGTGTAGCTTTATTATTATTATTATTTTTTAAATTTTGTTAGCACAAATTGTACAGCATTATAGTAAAAGGTGGAATTTTATAGACATGGTTCATATTTATGCTAGTTTGGTGGTCGCATACACAGATATCACTTAAATAGCAATATGTGTATGTATTTGTATGTGTGTGTGTGTATGTATATATATATATATATATTTGTATGTGTGTAGTAGACATGTGCAAAACAAACATTTTCGTTTCGTTTTCGTTCATTCGGACGAAAATGATATTTATATAATCTAAAACGAATTTCGTTCATTACTACATTCGTTTCGGATGAAATTCGTTCATTATTTTCGTTTCGTTACATTCGTTTGAACGAATCAATTGACTTAAACTGAAAATCTATAAACCGAACAACGTTCGGTTTATAGATTTTCGTCATTTGGAATACATGTAATAGTACTATTGGCTTTCTCTAAACAGAGACAGTGTCTCCATTCATAAATTTTTAGGAATGGAGACTCTGTCTCTGTGTAGAGAAAGCCAATAGTACTATTACATTCATTCGAAATGACGAAAGTCTATAAACCGAACGTTCGGTTTATAGACTTTAGGCTTATAGAATACATGTAATCCTATTGCTATTCTATAAACCGAACGTTCGTTTTATAGAATAGCAATAGGATTACATGTATTCCATAAGCCGAAAGTCTATAAACCGAACGTTCAGTTTATAGACTTTCGGCTTATGGAATACATGTAATACTATGGGCTTTCTATAAACCGAACGTTCATTCATAAAAATTTATGAATGGGGACTCTGTTTCGGTTTATAGAAAGCTAAGAAGTTGAACGAATGAACGAATGGTTTAATATAAACGAAAATCATTCGTCCATTCGTGCTATAGTATTGGCATTACTATAAACTGAAATAGAGTCGGTTTATAGAATGCCAATAGATAGACAAAATGATAAAGACAAAATAATAAATAATAGAATCTTAAAGACATACAGAGAATTGACACATAAACACAGAGAAAATACATGTAGACTGCACTGCACAGCAAAAACGGAAAGAAGCACAAATGAGGCAAAGAGAAAACAATGAAAACCTGGAATGGAGCCTCTGGGGGCAGTATAGCATAGCTAGAGGAGGCCTTGACAGGGTTAGGAATAGGGTTAATGTTCTGGGATAATGGGATTGGGCTACAGTGTTAGTGGGGGCGGGGTGTAGATACTATAAATAGGCGCAGCCATTTTAGAGTTCAGCCATTTTATAAGAAAAATTCACCTACCTTGATCTTTTTTTCTTAACAGGTGCTGTTGCTGCTGGATCTTCGCCTGGCAAATGGGATGTGGATGCCGATCTGGGGGGACTCCTTGAAGGCATCCAAGCGGCTGCAAGGAAGAAAGGGGCCGACTGGCTGAGGTCGCAGCTAGGGCCCGTATTATCACTGCCTAAAGCTGAGAGGGAGGATCGGGGGTTCTCATAGTAACACCAGATGTTTTAAGAGAGGAAAGTCAGGGCAGTCAGGGTCCCCCTCGGCTGCTGCAAGAACTTTGGTTCCCACTGGGGGTAACACCGGTGCGGCTAAGCGCAATTTTGCCTTGGCTAAACCTTTACATTAATTTACCTGATGCAGTTTTGTTATGGGAGGGTTTTGAGAACTGGTTTTCCATCCCATATAATGATAGGGAGAGAGGCGTTTTGCAAGGAATTTAGTTTCAGTGATTTATTTTCCGGAGATAGTGAGGGAGAAGTTGCAAAAAGAGGTAACACTAAGGTGCAAGGCCTGATCGACTGATACATCCCTTGTCATACCCCTATGGCACCTCAGTGAATGATGATATTGCTAAGTATCTTTGCTCAGTCTCCTATACTTCTTTTGATCAGGCAGTGGATATTGTTAGGAGGGCAGGGGCTGGAGCACTCATGGCTCAGGCTGATGTGGAATCGGCTTTAAGTTTGCTTCCCATTCATCCCCAGTGTCATCATTTGCTGTTTTTTGAGGGTCACTACTATGTAGATCTTTGCCTACCCATGGGTTACTCCATTTCCTGTTCATACTTTGAGAAGTTTAGCACATTCTTGGAGTGGGTCGTGCGACAGGAGTCCGGTAGTCACAGGACTGCGCACTACTTAGATGATTTTTTTCTGTGTCGGGCCAGCTGGATCCGACGAATGTTGTTATTTGCTGAGAACCCTTGAATGGGTGGTGGGCTGTTTTGGGATTCCCCTTGTGGAGGACAAGACTGAAGGCCCTAGCACTTTCTTAAGTTTTCTCGATCTGGATGTAGACTCTGTGGCAGCTGAATGAAGGCTGCCTCAGGACAAGCTGGTTGCGCTAAGAGAGGTAGTGGCATCAGTGAAAGGTACCAAGAATACAGTCCCTGATACAGTCCCTGATAAGCCGGCTCAACTTTGCTAGCAGGGTGATTTCCATGGGACTTGTGTTTAGCAAGGGCATGTCTAGGGCCATGGCAGGTATTTCCTCCCCTCATAATTTTATCAGGATCACTGCAGCATTGAGCGAGGACTTGACAGTTTGGGATACCTTTTTGTCCCACTTTTAATGGGAAGGTGGTGCTGCTTTGCATATCCCTTAATAGTGCCTTTCCTGTGAAACATGTTCCTGGGTACTTGAATGTGGTGGCTGATTCTCTCTCTCGGTTTCACTTTACCCATTTTCATCTGTTGGCCCCGGAATCAGAGGTGGGGCTGTGGTGCCCGGATGAAGTGTGGAGCATCGTGCTTGCGCATTAGGTGAGGGCGTTGTTGGCCCTGTCTACTTAGACTGCCTATAATAAAGTGTGGGTGGAATGGGAAGACCTGCTGGTTCTGGTGGGCTTTAAGTGCTCAGCTTCAGATAGGTAAATGCTCTATTATGGCTCCTTTTTGGACTAATGCTGAAGGGTGTTTCTCCTGTGGTCTTGGAAAAGGCTTTGGCAGCTATGGCTTTTCTTTTTAAGTTCCAGGGTTGGCCTGATTGTAATAAAAATATTTTGGTCAAGAAGGCCATACAGGGTTTTAAAAAGGGGCGGAAGACACCTAGAAAAAGAAGGCCAGTGTCAGTGTCTATCTTGGAGGGTCTGCTGTCTTATATGTCATGTGTCTGTCGTAATGAATATGAAGCGGTTTTGTTTTCCACAGCCTATGCGTTGGGTTTCTTTTGGGCTTTCAGAGTTGGGGAATTGGTGAGTACTAACAAGCACACTGCTGGGGGGATTCAGTTAATATATACCCGGGTTTCCCCTGATAAGGTGGTACTTGAGTTGCGGAGATCTAAATCCAATGTTTATGGGAAGGGTAGTCTCATCACTTTATTTGCATTACCTGGGCATAGATGTTGCCCAGTCCGTTAAGTCAACTGACTCTTTCTGTCTTTGAGGTCAGGTTTGGAGATCAAGGGGTCTCCTGGCCTGGATTGTCGGACACTCATACATCTTTTGATTAAAGAGGAGGGACGCAGTTCGGATGACCGGTCGACAACTGCGCTTTCCTGAACACGTCCTGCTGGTTAAGTGGTTCGGCAATCAAGGTTACGGGTCGAGTGATGTGTGGTCACACAATTTATAACTGGGTTACTCAAGGCAAAATCCCTGATGTAGTGTTGAGTCATGCTGGGGGTAATGACTTGGGTTTAATGCCTCAGAGGAAATTGATTAGGCAGATGCAGAGGGACATTGTGAGTTTGCAGGTGGCAGCCCCAGAAATTCAAATAGCATGGTCCGAGATAGTTCCCCAACTGAATTGGCAGTATGCGAGGGACCAGGTGGATATGGGCAAGAGTAGTGGGAAAGTAAATAAACTTATGGTGAGTTTTGTGAGATCCAAACAGGGGCTGTTTGTACGTCACTGGGAGTTGGAGAAAGGTCTTCTTGGGTTCTACAGACAGGATAGGGTTCATCTGACAGACGTAGGATTGGATCTATTGAACCTTGGTTTTCAGGTGGGGCTCATCCAGTATGAGGTGTCAATGGATGGCCTGTGGCAGAGCTTGCAAGGGGAGTTAGATTAGGAAATGCTTTGGCCTGTTAACTATGTGGTTGTTGATGTGGTTTGTGGTTATTGAGCAAGTGGTAGCTCAAACAGTGGTGGGAGGAGCATCTTGGTATGCCCTTCCCTGGTATTAATATCATTTGAATGTTGTTCAATGTTATTTAATGTTATTTACTGTTCTAATGTGATGTGTTAATTTGCAAGCTTTTTCTCTACAGAATGATCACATGACCTCCCGGCTTCCATCATAGAAGTTCCGACGGACGTACCAGGCAGCAGCGGAGAATGTCTGCGCGCATTGTGGGGGACCTGGATCTCAGTCTTAGTCAGACTTTGATTTGAGGTCTGATTATAAGACGACCTCGAATATAAGACGAGGGATCTTTTTCAGAGCATTTGCTCTGAAAAAAACCTTGTCTTATATTCGAGCAAATACGCCATTTATAAAGGGGAAAAAAATAAAGCTGTTCTATTACCAGGGATAGGCAAAGCGTCCATGGCAAGGTTTGTGAAGATCCTTAGAACATAATTAAACTGCCCACCATGTGCTATGTTGGTGCCTACCCCTCTATAACAAAGTGTTAAACTTAGAGCAATCACTATGGAAACCAATAGAATGTTTTTGCAGATTGCGGCAGTTTCCAATTTATAAAAATGATCTAGGGAATTAATTTACAATCTTTTCCATGAAACAGCTTCGGTCACAAGGGAGGGGAGAATTGCACACATGATGATGGAAAGGCAATAAATCTGAAGCTGACTGTCAGTGAGGAGTCTTCTGAGAGGGACTCAATTGAGCTACAGTGAGTTACAGCTATGTGTGATCAATAGTAGTTTCCCATTCCTGAAAACTTTGTTCAGTGATGCAGTTAAGATAAGATGACCAGAATTGCACAAAAAAAATCAGGAGACATTTCTATTTATGAGCATATTTTCCATATACATTTGGTAATTTGCTTATAGAGTGTATAACTGCATTTACTCCAGAAATACATTGAATTGCTGCAAAAAGATCATTGGTGACCTTCCTGAGAGCTGAACACTACACAGGCAGCATTGCATGTCCTTGCACAGCACAAGGGGATTACTTAGGATTATGCTCCCATAGCATCCTTGATGGTGGCAAGTGTTCAGCATACATCCATGCTGTCTTTTTAGATGGGTAAATAAATATATTGGGGAGAAGTAAATTGCAGACATTAAAGTTTAGATACAGGGAATCGTGAGACCAAGAGAGGTGGTGGTAATCAGCTGTTTGGTTCAGAGGCAGTGGGGGGATACATCGGTGTAACTGCTGCATGCATCATCACGGATAAGATACTAAACATGCCACTGAAAGCTAACCTGTTGTACTTCAAAATGGCTGGTTGAGTTTAGTCCACACCAGAT
The DNA here is from genome assembly GCA_036172795.1 of Pelodytes ibericus. Lineage (NCBI taxonomy): Eukaryota > Metazoa > Chordata > Amphibia > Anura > Pelodytidae > Pelodytes > Pelodytes ibericus. Next base: position 198,532,809 of record CM069859.1, read on the forward strand.
GGACTGTTAAAGGTTAGCCATGTCTGCAGTAACGAAGGAACAGATTTAGTGCACCACCTGATGTGTACTATATTTCCCATAATGTCCATTCTATTAAATGGCTGAGTGAGTTCCATAGTTAACTCTAGATGGGGTGGTAAAGTGTATTTATCATGGCATTAAAGGAGGAGTTAGGGTAGTAATGTGGCACCCCAGCTGACTATAGTTCCCATCATACGAAGACATCAAGGTATTTCCTTCATCAGCTGTTATTAATTATTCCTAAATCGGCCCTTTTTTCACGTCCTATTGAAATCATTCTTAGTATTTAGTCCTCTTCTGATTGCATACTTTTTAATCGATGGAGGGTGGCGCCTGGAGGTCCAGAGGTAAGTAGGAGGCGTGTGCATTTCTCTTTCGAATCTGACCACTCATACTACTGCTATGCGTGTGTTAATCAGTCAAAGCAGCATGATGTCATGTGACAACTCTGTGCTCTGACTAAACATGGAAGGGACATTATTCCTGCTCCACGATGGAGTGCTTCCCCAACTGAGTCCACTCAATGCAGGGCTGTATAGCTAAGAAGGTCTCTCCAAACACCTCTTATATTTATTTCAGATTGCTGGCAGTGGGTTAACCAGGTATGTCAGATCACCCAACATTGAGAAGAAGACACCATGTCTTGCTATAATAACACCATTATAATTTCCATAAATTGACTATATCACCCCTCTAATAATTGTTTCACACATCCCCTAACTTTAAAAATAAATGATGTATATCTAAAATTGTAAGTTATTATATATTCTGTTAGCTTGTGCCTCTTCAGCAATCACTGCCACTTAGGTCAGAACTCTGATGATCTCACTCAAACCTTTTGAATTCCATCACAGGCAACGTGCAGCTAGTATACCTGGAACTAGGCTGCAGGGGTAGATATCTCCCATGTAGTCTTGTTTGATTAAATGGGTGCCAGGAGCTCTCTCCTTGCAGACTGGTTACAGGTTTAAGAGTTGCGTGATGACGGTGGACTTCCAAAGGTAAATTTTAATTAGACATCCCTTACTTTTAAAGTTACAATGGAATAGGTGATTAGGGGGTTTTGTTCTTCAAAATAATATTAGAGGGGTGACAGTTGTCCTTTAAATAGCACCTATTACACAGGTATGGAATATTTTCCAAGCCATTTTTCATCTCTATATGTGCACCTTAAGCAAATCCATTAAAATAGGGAGTAATATTTCCTTGTATATTCAAATAAAAGCATATAAAGGAATACATGTCAAAGCTTTTTTAATTACTTTATTAAGTTGGATGATGTGACGATGATGATGAATTGTAAGAGAACAGTTTACACAGACCAGTCACCTGAAAGAACCTTAAAATATTATTACAACATAAAAATGTGTTAACACACATAAGATAGTTTTAATAATACATACTGAATGTTCTTGCTTCCCGTGCTGAGAGAATAATACTTCCCAGCATTCACCTGCTTTACTATGGATCAAAGAATATTTAATGTTTAGGTGACCAGTCCCCAAAACATCCCATAGCACAGCGACAGTCAAGTTTTAATATCCCAGCTTTCTCTAATCATAGCAGTGGCATAGATCGTTATTTAAAAAAAATATATGCGAAATTCACGATTCCATGGCTTCATCATCGCTAAATTGTACAAAATCGTCTTCGACATTTTCTAGTGGAGCTCCCTCTCCGTCGGAATCTTCCAACTCTTCCCCACCAGCACCAAGTTCATTCAGGATCTGGTCAACATGTTCCAGCAGCTGGGAATCATCACATTTCAGCTTGTTGTACAGCTACAAATGAAACAGAAAAAAATACCAGTTTAGCATAGAGCAGCATGTGGCCATGATAATTTCACATAGCTCTTAAAGGATGGAAAATACCGTGGTCTTAAAAGCATTTGCAAATTGAAATACCCCCCGCCCCCCCCCCCCCCCCAAAAAAAGCACTATGCAACTATTTTGTGTAATTTACATGTAGGAGGGGTGGTTGTTAGGTAGGGAAGAAAATATTTGTTGAACAGTACCTTACTATAGTTGGATGAAAATAGAATGCCAGCCGCACTAAGAGTTTCTAGATGTAAAATCCAACGCCTTGTGATAAAAACCTAAACGTTGTAATTTTAAGCTTATGCACATAATTACCAGAGAAGGCTCAGAAGGCAACTGAGGCCTGCCAAGTGCCGTCGATCCATTAAAATATGTCTTTTATTGTTGCAGTGCCCACGGCAAGTTTACCAATACTAAGTTTTTATAGTTCCCGATGCTCAATGAAACCATCTCATGGTTCAACTCACTAAAATAACCAACATATTTTTGGGAATCAAACTTGTCCGTACACTTAACTACATGATGCTGTGTTTCTAAGATAATGCCTCCTAGGTTACTCCACCTCTTTGATGGTAAGTTTAGATGGAGAAGTAGGAAGAGAGTTGTATTTTAGCATGGAGAATCAATTATGTAGGTTTTGCTACCAATTAGTTCTCTAATCTTTAAACTACAATTGTGTACACCCTGGGATTATTCACCGAAAATAAACTAATCTCTCTCTGCAAGTTAAGGACCTAGTTAAGGTCCCCTCTGCTGATCCCATGCAAAAATGAGGGTCTCTCTCTGTGCTAGAAGAGAGCAAGTCGGAGACCACACCGGGCAGCTTGCTTCCCGTGGAAACATGGTAGCTGCTGGTCAGAAAATAAACTGGCATGTACTATGAGAACATGCCAGTTTATCCTCACACTAGGGACAACTAACTTTTCATGTGTGCTCCTATAATAGAAGCACAAGTGAAAAATAAAGATTTGTGACAATTTAACTATGAATGCCCAATTTTTTGCATTTTACTTTTCAGTTCAGGGGAATGCACCAACACTGTTCATAGTGGACATTTAATGGACTTTGTGGCTACAATTTATTGGGGTTGACAATGCTTTGCAAAGACCCTGATGTCCTTGTGCAGACACTCCGTACCCATGGAAAACAGATCACTATGTGAAGCTCAGCAAGAAGAAGACAAGTGCCACTTTTCTTTTTTGGGTTTAAATAATCTTCAGGGTCTTTCTTCTTCTCTTGGTTAAAGAAAGGAAAAGTCTCCCTGAGGATAAGAGAATTGATGTCTAAACTGACTGTGTGTATTGATCGATGCTGTTTTAACCTGTATATGAATTTAGCTATAGTACCCAGATGTGATACTCATACAGTTAGTGCTTTGATGACAGGTTTCGTTTTGTCTTTTGCTTTCTAAACACATTTGAATTTGTCTTATAAATAGCACAGAAAACACTTCCAGATTTGTTATTTTTAACCTTTAAAAAGGAATTTGTCACTTAAGCATTATCTGAATGTAAAGAATTAACTTATACTGATTTTATACTTTGTATTGACTGAATTGCAAGCACATTTAGAGATTATAACACAGATTTTTAAAGAATGTGAGTAAAATGTATCTGTGGTGCCTATCTATGACATCACTTTTGTGGCTTGATATGCAAATAAACTACCTTCAATGGGAAATGTGTAATTTGCATATCAAGCCACAAGATGAGATTACAAACAGGAGACTCTATAGATACATTAAAAAAAATGATTTTTCTCTTCATTTTTTGCATTTATTGCAATTTTGTGAATACAATGTATGGATTATATTTTATTCTCCTCATTCATAATGTAATCAATGTTACATAATCACTTTAAAAACGGTTTTATAAAATCTGAAAATAAATTTGGTCTAGTCACTAGATGCTCTGTATGAATATGGAATACATCATCAATTCAGAATATACTTAAATCAAAAATAAATGATGCAATAGAAATGGACTGCCTCACTGCTGTGGTCCATGATCATTTAAGATCCTTTGATAAGATCCGGTCACATTGGCCTTGTTTAACATGAGATGTCCTTATTACATAATATTCTAGGTATTAAATATAACACTAGAATATTATATTCTCCCTTGATGAAAGTTCATACTAGATTATGTTAAATTTTAGTAGAATGTTAAACTTTGTAAGAAATAGATATTTAATATATAATAACTAAAAGTATTTAGAAAATTGGGCAGACTAGATGGGCCAAATGGTTCTTATCTGCTCACACATTCTATGTTTCTATATATATTTACATTATCATATATCATTTTTATACTAATTGACTAAGCAGACATATTTAAACTCAATAAACCTTAAAAGACCTACAAATACATGTATTGTTTTATATGTTTTAATTATTATTATTGTCATTTTATTTTGCTTAATAATGAATGGTAACCTTTGTAAAACTTTAATTGTTATTATTCTATATGTAACTGCTATTATATATTTCATAATTATTCCAAAATAAAGAATTTAAAAAACAAATCCTGAACCTAGAGGCATAATTTATCAAAAATGTATAATTCGGTATATATCTTTCTCTACACACTACACCGTGTAGTGTAGTGTTTTTCTCTTGAAAATCTGAATTAATGCTAGTTTACTTGGGCAACGGTCAGTTGAGAAATATTTGTCTTTGAGTTTAGCAGAAGTGTTAAATCTGAGCTTTTCCATGTTTTATTTAAATATGTCCTTGAGGAACAAGAAGACAAATGGGAGGTAGGAATGGATTTTATGCTTGTGACCTTGACTAAGCTCGAATTTATTTTAGAAACAAGGGCCTGTCACCATCAGTCACCATTCCATTCCATGCAGACATCCTCTAGTACAGCAACCAACAATGCAAACCTCTACCATGATGTTTGAAACAGGAACATGGACTGGTACATGTCACATTTTTAATCTAAGCCCATAATTATGTTCCAAAGCAAATATAATACAGCAAATCAACTCAGGGATATGCAAAGTATCATTATAAGGATGCAAGCGTCTACGGCAAAGCCTGTGAAGGTCCATGGAAAATCATTAACTTCTCCAACAAGTCAGTGAATGTCTTCCATGAACAACGTTGGTGCCTATACTTTGACTAACTTCTACATAATGAACTCTGCATGTTTTCATTAATATGTCCCTGGAATGGAATGCATTATTATCATAGATGGAGTGAATATTTGCATGATGTCAACACCTTCCAGCTGGTAGAACATTCTATACCGCCCTAAAAGAGGACTGCAACGGAATCCCCGCTGTCAGATGACACCACTTAAATGGCCTCAGTTTGACAGGCTAAATGTAACTGATGCTCAAAGTGAGCGCTGGTTTCAGTTAACAAAAGTGTCCGAACTTCTGGATCCGGGCACACTGTTTCCGTTGGGTACACCCCTGGATCTCAATCACTCTGTGATCAGGTTAGGGATACAAAAGTGTAATTTTCGTGATTTCATTCTTAAGGACAAAAGTACCATATAACACCAAGGCGTTAATATTATTACTTTTACTAATGAACTTGTTTTTAAATTATAATTTTTTTAACTCAGCTTTATTTAATGGGTGATGTGGGCATTTACACAGAGTCAACACTGCATTTACACAGGGCCAGGCTCAACTTCCAACCCTTTGCATAGCTGCATGGAGGTCGACAACTGTGTAAATTAGACAGGTTTCAAGGGGCCCTTTTTTTTGCAAACATGTGTGTGATTTTCCAATTAAGAGTTACTACATGGAATGCTTTGATAATTTAGTAAGAATGCATGGGATTATATAAAATGGAGGCAATGTAACAAAAGTTGGCTTACACTTACAACTACAATTTTTTTTTACATATGTTTAATTGAAACGTTGCAGGATGTTTAGATGTTTTAAATAGAAATGCTTTAAAGGAATAATGTAAGTAAAGTAATTAATTGAGTAGTTTTTGCTCCACATAGCTCTTTCAGCGGGCAGACATGCTTAGAATCAAATGTCCTTTCATGTTTGGTGAGCTGAAGCAAGATGTGAGCACTGGTGTATGCTCTGTGTGTGCTAAGTGTGCGTGATCCCATGCTGATATAGCATTTTCAAGATTTGTGTGCGTGACTATTCAGAGCACAAACAGGTGTGCTCCGCACAGACCAGCATACAAACCCCGAAAATATATTAAATATAATCGGGAGGCCAACGACCGGATGAATTTGGCATCAGAGTCACTCACTCGTCGATTTCGACCAGGATGAAAGGTATACAGTTATTTTCGTATAGTTTTTGCGCTAATCGAACTAACAACAGAGCGCGTGACTCTGATGCCGCAATCTGTTCGAAACACCCCCGTCTCTCATTAGCAATATACGCACCGGGATGTGTGCCTACCTGATACGAAGTAAAGAGGGCTCAAAAAATTATTTGTATACTTTAATTTCAACCATTCAATTAAACATATAATAAGTAAAGGAAATGCAGACAGTTGTCCTTTAAATCAGATCTGCTGTCATCAGCCGCGCACTCAATGCCTTGTTCTTTACCTGATATATGTATTGTTTGAGACACAATGAATTTGCTTAAAAAAAAATGGAGCCCAGTCGATGCATCCACTCAGACAATTCTATCAGAATGCATTCAGCTGTAATTGTCTTCTATGAATAGTTTCCTTAGTCCAATTAGTACAAGTGACAAACTAAGATGAGTCTATGAAATAGATGGTTCTGTGCAAAAGACAGCTCTAAATAATCTCTCCCTATCTCTCTCTCTACTGAGTTGTTATGCAGTACGTGTCAAGCTTTTCACTGTCATATAGACCTGCAGTGAATAGCAGAGATGTCAGAGTTAATTACTTTAAATTAATTAGACATTTCCATAAACCAGTAAACCTAATGGTTTTCATTCTGCATTTATTAGAATAACTGGCACGCAATGGTTCTCCCTGTAGTATGCATATCACAATCCCCCAATCTATTTATAATTCATGCTAGTCACATAAACTGAATCAATAGAAATCAAAAGCTATAAAGAATACAATTTTCCTTAGGATCAACCCAGCTTTTAAAACACGATACTCTTAATTAACCTCATAATGCTCACTCGGGACCCTTTCTTGCTGTAAAAGAGCCAATCGTGATAAACACTATTACAAAATGAACACAATGTAGTGTCTTATCTGTATTACCAGATTATGCTGCACTTTGTTTACATTGTGATTTACTTATCTTTAGATAATACCATCATTTCTTCAGAGCAAATATAGTTTGTCATTGATTTTAACCAAGGCCATTTCTGTTCAAGTCAGTAAGCCGACAAGCTGGATTGGCATGAATACCAAAACCTGTTTAACATGAAACAGGGAAATATGTATATATATATATATATATGCGGTAGTATGATGAATTCTAAGAATTCTAATTACCCCCATCTAGGGTTGCCACGAAGCCAGTATTTTATCGACAGGTCGGTAAAAAAATGGCTTGCTGCCAATGTTGCGTCTATGGAGGCAATATTTTCATGAGGTAAGGTTGGCAACCCTTCCACCATCACTGAACCTACCTTCTAGCTGCTGATGAACTACATCTCCCATAATGTTCTTTCAGCAAAGAGGCTGGCAGAGGAGTATGGGAAATGAAGTCCTGCAACCTCCGGAGGGCCAGTGGTTCCCCACTCATGCACTTAAAGGTGACTTGAGATTAGGGTTTATGGAGGTAGTCGCACGACCGGGATTTTTCTGAAGAAAAGGTGGCAACCCTACTTGAGATGAGATGACATCCCTAGGAATTATGCAGCACCAAACCTGTTGAGATTCTCCTGCCAGAAGAGCTTAGTTAGCTATGGGTAATGCAAAATGAAATCTTAAAAGATTCTTAAGGCTCTACTCAATAATAACATGGTAATTTTAAATTTTGGGCCAGTGGAGTTGGAAAAATTATCCCATACAGCTGAATGGGAGAATTAATGAAACTTAGCTACTTGGGCCTTAAGTTTGAACTCCCCGTCTCGATTCCCTGCAGGTCTCTCTTTAGCCAGTAGACCAGTTTGTTTTCATAACAATGCACGAATCAAGGCCAAACTCGGCAAGCATCTCCTGCTGGGAACGCACAGCTGGCAATGCATATTTAACCTTTAAAAACTCACTGATTTAACAATGCATTATGCAGGGTCAACACTATTCTTCTTGCAGGAGGAACTCACCAGGTTTGTCCTTACATAATGCATAGTTTTAACCTTTTAGTGAATGACCCTAATGTGTTTGACTGTAGTCTAGGAGGGAAAAATACCAACAAGAAAGAAATGCAGGTATTTTGTGTAACCCCACTAATTAAAATAAGTATCCATACCATATCATTTGTTACAATACATTGTTTGTTTCTGATATTGCATCCAATGCTGCATATAATATTTTTGCACATTCAACAATAACAAGTTAAAAAAAAAATCAAATAAACATACATACAAAAAGTAAAGGCATAGTTCTTATTGCTTTTATGTCAAATTAATCTTATTGAGCTTAGCTTTTACAATTAAATATTTAAATGCAGCACCATTTTTAAAGATATAGAAAAGTAGTAAGAAGACAAATACTGTAGGACAAGATTTCTTTATCTTTACTCCCCTTAACAATGTACCTATGTGTGTGTGTCGTGACCTTCTGTCATGTCACATGACTCATGTGTGTACACAGCGGAATGGAGTCCATGAAAATGGCTGGTATTTATTTAAATTTAGGGTTGTTTGTAGATTCTTAATACAACATACTCGAAAAGGACATTAATTTGAGCTTGCATTTTACATGCAGAGTATTCAGTATAAACCCATCACATTATGTATTTGTAACTAATAAAAAATGAAAACATATGCCTCACTACAGCCAGAAAATGCTCCCGCAACTAAAAGTGATTAAAGCCGTTTTGCATATTCTGAACCTGCTGTACAATCACTGGAATATTAAATATCTATAGATTTTAGGTCAGGCACTATATTTGTCATGGGAATATGCAAACAAGCCCACAGCTGACACAGATCAAATCTTACGAGGCTAAATAATCTTTTCATTTGCATGAAATCAATGCCTTTCCAGAATAATTCATGTAACTGCATGACAACTTTTTACTGCAGCCACTAAACTTCCCATATGCTGCTAACAGCACAGAGAAATAAATAAATAAATAAATAAATAAATATACTTATGCGGAATTGAAATATTCTGCATATTTTATTTATTTAATTTTATCTTATGTGCATAAATGAGGCATTTGGACAAAGCTACGGGAAAATATTCATGGAAAGTAGTTGTAGTGCTGGCAAAGCACATATCTCTTTTAGTTTATATTGATTAAAAAAATACAGAACCGAGACATTTGTCTTGATTAAAAACTATTTTTGTGCTCAGTAGCTAGTTTCAAGCTCCTGAACAATTACTTTCCTTCTGTGACAGGAGTGGCGGTTTTTTTTTTTTGTTTGTTTGTTTTTCAAACTATAAACATTCTGGAGATGAAATCTAAGGGTGTCAACACGCGCTGCTTGTCGTTGTCCTTTGTTGCTTAATCATGAAACAAACGATGTTTTACAAGGTACGAAAAAAGGTACTTCAGTCAAACAGATAACATACACTATGTTAATGTGCATTCTAACCAGGCCTCGGCCTGTCATAGCTTAACAAAACAACACACCGCTCAGATCTGTCTCTCAGCACACGATAGGCCTGTTGTGGGTAAGCCTGCTAAATAAAGGTGCAGTGTACAGTAATGATCACTGCAGCATGTTAAGGGAAATAAAATCTGATTTCTATTTATAACAAGGGTTGCCATGCAGCAGGTATTTTACCTACAGGAGCCTCACTTCTCTGGAGTCTGGGCTATGTATGCAAAGTTTGAACGCAATGTAATTTGTCAGTATAAAAGATAGGTGACAGTCATGACACAGTCATGACAGCCTGACAAGTCCTGCGGTGAAACCGCTCTGACGGTGCTGGTCTATTGCCTCGATGTTGATAGCCAGCACCAACATTTGGGCTCTGGGGCACACACGATCGCTCCACATTCGCTCCTTGGAGCATGCTCCTGCAATATGGCTGTGCCTTCTTGTGGTCAGAGCTTCGGAAGTGAAAAAAAATCATTTCCGTCACTCTGAAGGCAGTCAGCAACATTGCAATGAAAAAAAAAAAAAGACTTAATTAGCTTAAATCTAGGATTAGGGTTAGAATAGCTGTTATGGTTAAAATTAAATTAGGGTTGGCAAAAGGGATAAGGTTAAAATTAAATTAAAATATATTAAGGGTTAGCATAAGGGTTAGAGTGGGGGTTAAATTTAGGGTTCGGGTTGGGGTCAAAAGTTCAATATAGGAAAAAAACCAAAAAACACTATTTTTGTTTTTTTTCCCCATAACTCGCAAAAAACTGCAGAAAAACATGGAAACAAGCATATTTCTAAACTCGGGACAACATTTAGAAACTATTTAGATGGGGTATTTTTTAATGATTGTATTTGTGTAAATTATATTTTAGGTCAAAATTAGAAAACGTGTTTTTTTATTTTTACATTATATTTTATGATTTTTTTGTAGTAAATTATAAGATATGATGAACATATCTAATGAAAGCCCTTCTTATGACGATAAAACAACATACAATTTGTGATGGTACAGTATGTGAGAGAGACAAAAATAACAACTAAACATAAACACCCCAGAAATGTAAAAACAGCCTTTGTCATCAAGGGAAAGTCAAAGTCAGAATGTCTTGTCACTAAGGGGTTAATTCAGGAATGTTGGCAACTATGCTAATGACAAAGTCTATACAAATTAAGTTTATTTTTATACTTATCTGGCTTCTGCTTGGTGATGGAGTAATAAGAGTCAAAGGCCTGTCAGAGTATTCTCTTTAAGATACTTTAAGTGTCTTTAAGTTACTGTAGCATATGGGGCTAAATAATCAATGATAAGTGGAACTGGAGGTCTTTGGCTCACTGGAGTCTCTAAAGGAGGAAACCAACTCGATACACAGCAAGAGTAGGAGTAGTCACAGGACCGTTTGTATCAAGTATAGGTGTTTTGAACAGAAATGCTTTAATTCTTGCATAGCACTATCAGGGGTGAAGACATCTTACCCAAGATTCTAAACAACATTTCTGACCCATGAAATTGCTATAGAAACATATAAAGCACAGTAATTGTAGTCTTCAATTAACACACTTGAATTTCAAGTGCCTACACTTGATGCAATCTTTCAAAAAAAAATATGGCATTTAGCCAATATGGCTAACTGTGGCTGTAACAAAGTGTCGATCATGTATGGGCCTGAGTGTATTGCACATGCTGCACCCCATATTATTCCACCCTTGCCTAAACATATGGTGAGTAAAGAATTGTTGTAAGGTACCAGTGCATCTTTTGGTCTCCCTAGTATCACTACAAAGTGAAGAGGTCACAATCTGATCAAAATGGTTTACAGCTACACAGAAATGTACCCCGGAAAGTCAAATCCTTCCTAAAGATTATCATTTTATTTTGTTTAAGGATGTTACTTTTCCAAACACATGCAGTTTTATTCAGGTATTAATTATATTGCTTTTATACAATGTACAGGGGAACTAAAATCCAGATTCACGAGTTAGTTTTGTAATTACTCTGATTGGTAAGTGGTAATCTAATCAGCATATGCATCTAATGATAAAAATCCGGTCAGTCACTGGGCAGGATCCTCTACTAATTTGCAGTTATATATTGTCTGGGACAGCATGTCTAATTATACGTGATGGTATCTTAGAGTATTGAAATGCTTTCATGAAAAATAAGCCTGGATCAATGCGAACGGATAAAATGCAGTGTTCAATTAAAAAAAGCTTGACACGTGCAAATGAATCACACACAATAAAAAAGAAAGAAAAGACATTTCGATGTTTGGGTTATTTTTTCTTAATTCATTACACCATAGTTAAGGTGACACATTTAACTTGATGATTTTAAATTATTCCAAAGTAATTTAAATTGCTTTTATTTCTCCCACCTATTAATTTACACCTTTTCGCACCCCTGACCGTGATGTGTCTACTGAGGAGAGTGGCCATACAGAGGCGTAGGGGGTTTCTGGCATATTAGGCATACCCCTGGATCAAGAAGAAGGTAGCATGTTTTGAGGAGGTAAAATAAGGAGTTCAAATGTTATCTCTGACGTGTTAAAAATAATGACATTTTGTTTTAAATGAAGGCATCTAGTAAGCTGCTGAAGCACATGTTCCTGATACAACCTAAGGCTGAAAACAAGCAATAAAAAGTCCTGGAATATAACAATTTAACATAATAATGTAAACACATTCTAAATGAATATAAAGTAAAAGAAAAGAAGGGGTTTCTAAATCTTACAAAGACCTCTGACAATATTTTGACTAAATAAATTCAGAAACTCTGGCATATGTAACCATTCACTAACCAGGTGTGAGGTATACAGGATGTGGAACCCAATATGGCTAACAGTACGGGTAAATATGCCACAATAATAGGAATCAACAATGTTAGAAACACATCTGGTTAGGAGAAACGGATATGGACACTGGAGGCAGGTAGTCTCGCTTGAAGATACTCCAGTACTAGAGTAGTCTGATAAGCAGTAGCAGTAACAGCACAGTTCTTATGTATGCACGAGTAGCAGTACACAGTACCGTTAGAAATTAGCACTTCCGGATACAGGAATACCTGAGAAGCCAGGGTGTATAGAACAATCCGGGGGAAATGCCAGGTAAAGCTAGAATAGAAGCAACGTCAGCCGGTCCAAAAGGTCAGGGGCACAAGAACAGGAGAAAAGTCAAAAAGAAATCCGAGGTCAGGAGCACAGGCACGGTAGCGGTAACGAAGACAATCCAAATCGGCAACAGTAAACGGAAGGTAATAAATGCTAAGAGGCAGGATACACGAGAATCACTCAGCGCCATACTGAACGCTGAGATTCCTTTTAAATTCTCGCGGGAGTGACGTCACACGGCGTGCGCCGCACGCTTTGCTCGTTGTCAAGGGGATAGCAAACTCTTGCAGGAGAGCATTGTATTGAGCCCAGCGGTGGAGAGAATGGAGGAAATTGTGATTGTCAGGATCCTAGGATATTCTGGTGAGTTACTTCTTAGGGGAGCCTGACACCAGGCCTTGTACATATTTATCAGACAGCATCCAGTATGTAGATATCACCAATAATATCTCTCCCCTACTCCAAGTTTTATGTGGTATATTGTTCCATTCTTTGGCTCCTTTAATTCCCAATACCTAAACATGATATTGCCACCCATCTATGCACATTTATGGAAGATAACACAATGCAAATCAAGAAACCAAACACACAACCTAAGGGGAGATACTGGAAGAATTCTCAAATGATTAAAAATACTTCTTAATGACGCTCCTGTGGATAAGCAATCGTTCTAGCTGCTTAGGTTCTTCCCCTATTTTAGCTGGGTACGCCACAGTTGCCTTCGGCCCCATTAAAAGAGAAACTCCTGCGCTGGAGGGATAATACATTGTGGGAAAAAAATCAGAGAATCGCCTTACACATTTCGAGATTAGAAGCTCTCCTAGGTCTATTCACTAAAATTCGAGAATAGTTTGAGGACTTTGGAGGTCGACTTTCATTTTGATGCTAAGTCAAACTGGGCACCCAAGTTTGAACTGGGGGAGAAAAACAGGTTTGAACCATACTGACTTAAAGTAATGGGAGGTGAAAAGATCAAAGCTATTTTGTCAAACTCGGGTGCCGACCTGACTCGACCTCCAAAGTCAAATTTTAGTGGATAGACCCAGTAGGCTAAGCCTATGCATTATTGTTGACCTTTATTTGTAGATTCTCATATTTTTTCACGATGCATTAGCCTTCCAGCGTGGGAATTTTTCTAGCATCCGCCACCCTCAGGTTCTTTTGGATTATACGACTGAGACACCGAAGCTCCCAAGCGAGTGTATCGGGGTAAGCCCACCCAAGTATACAAGCATTATTATTGGATTTATGTTACTTGCTGGTGCATGCAGGCCGTTCTTTTCACTACATTCTAGGCCTGAAGGGTTATAGAAATTGAAAACATTTGTGGAAAATCATACAGGAACAGGAGTCATGTACCATAGCTGATGGCTGGGCATAACAGAGTAGCTCTAGGTGACAAGAGTCCCAATTCCAAAAAGGCTTTCCATCTATACAGGTACTTGAAAATATAAGCTCAATCAATTATATTAAAAATTGGTTTGACAATTCATATTGATTGACTTACATTCATTTCTGTCACACTGCTATAGTGTGTCTTGTGTCTCCCTTATGTTTTATACTGAAAGCAGTTTTATACTTTAAAGTAGCTATTTTGTGATGTATCTTTATGTTTTATCTGTAAAGCACTTGCCAGCAAAGCAGTTTTGTTTATGTCTCCATTTTGTGCAAATTTAAGGAATATTTTTGTTTTGCAAATTGACCCTCGTTTTTTTTAAACAAATTAAAAAGTTAATAAGTAAAATGCCTAGAAACAGAATTTTTTATGAATGAGTCATCACAGAATAATTATTATTCGTAGACTTGTCTGATTAGAACTACTAAGAAGTAGTAGAATTGGCCTAAGGCGCTCTTAAAAAGGCTGTACAAATAAAATTGGTCTTGTGCTATTACAGCACTGATATTAAATGGGCATCATATGGCAAATTAACATCCATTTTGTACACATGCTGCACTGCAAGGAACAAAAGCCATTACATGATGACAATTTAAAAAAAATATGTTCACTTTTGCCAACAAAGCAACTGGGTGAACTGGTATTCACATCGGCTGGAGTCCCAAGTCACTGTAGGGTGACTATATTTACTGATTTGCCAGGGCAGTCCAACTTGACATGCTATGTTGCAGAAAAAGGTCTGGGAAGAATATTCTCTGTACTATAGGCAGTCAATCAAGACAGGCTGTTCAACTCTTGTGTGCATTTTGAATTTGTTTGTAATTATATGAATTATTGTGTGTGTGTGTGTGTGTGTGTGTGTGTGTGTGTGTCTGTGACCAGGGTAGAAAAGTGACAGAGGGGCAATTTCCACACAGGCTGCTCTGTAACCTGGCTCAATGAACTGGAGCTGCACCACTTTTTACAACCAAAATGCCAAGTTCTTACTATCTATCAAATTATCTTTAATAACTATCAGTTTGTCTTATATTCAAGGTCGTCTTATAATCAGACCCCAATAGAGGTCTGACTATAAGACTAGGAGCTGTAGAGGGCCTGGATACTCCTTGCAAGCAGTCGGTGGATGTCTGCGCGATGTGTGCAGATTTCGTTTGGTGCTGCCCGGCACTTCTGCCGGGGCTTTTAATGAACCCCGGGGTCACATGACCATGCAGTGTTCCATCATAGAAGCCCAGGAAGTGTCAAGCAGCATTGGAGGACATTCACCGGCTGCTCCCACTAGACACCAAGGATCCATGAAGAGCATTGGCAACTCTGCATTGACTAAATCCTGGGAGCCAGCATTGGCTAAGTCAGGGGAGGGGGACAGATGACTGTGGGGGGGGGGGGGGGGGAGCAGCATTGGCTAAATCTAGGGGGCAGATGGCTGTGTGGGGGTATTGGCTAAGTCTGGGGGGATGCATTGGCTAAGTCTGGGTGGCAACATTGGCTAAATCTGGTGGGCAGATGGCTGTGGGGGGGATGCATTGGCTAAATATGGAGGGGCAGATGGCTGTGTGGGGGGCAGCATTGACCAAGTCTAGGGGGCAGATGGCTGTGTGATGGCCAGCATTGGCTAAGTCTGGGGGACATTTGGATGTGGGGGGATGCATTGGCTAAATATGGGGGGGCAGATGGCTGTTTGGGGGATGCATTGGCTAAATATTGGCGGGGGGCAGATGGCTGTGTGGGGGGGGGGGGGCAGCATTGACCAAGTCTAGGGGGCAGATGGCTGTGTGATGGGCAGCATTGGCTAAGTCTGGGGAACATTTGGATGTTGGAGGCAGCGTTGGCCAAGTCTGGGGGGCAGATGGCTGTGTGAGGGGCAGCATTGGCCAAGTCTGGGGGGCAGATGGCTGTGGGGGGATGATTTTGCTAAGTCTGGGGTAGACTTGCAAATAAAACAAAATAAAAAACAAGAGATTGTTTTCAAATCATAATTTTTAATTAAATATGAAAAAACTGTTTATATGTGAATTCATATTTACAAGTAGAACTTGTAAAACTTTTCATATATAAGTTTGGGGGAGGGGGGGTCATCATTAGGGTTACCATCTGGCCGGTATTTTACCGGCAGGCCGGTAAAAACTTGGCTTGATCCCAATGTTAAGTCTATGGAGGCAGGGCCAAGGCCGGTATTTTTTTGAAGAAAAGGTGGCAACTCTAGTCATCATACAATCAGGGTCATCTTATATTCTAGCAAATTCAGTATTTATTTTACTCTTTCCCTTGCTGACTATTACACCTCATGAAAGATACTATAAGCTAGGTTCCCTTACCATTAATTTTCCTTAACCCTAAGGGCAATTAACTATATGTCAACTTATTGGCCAACTTCCCTTAGATCCCACCTATTAGCTCTTTCCCATGCACTTCCTTTACCTTGGATAGGCTGGCTGCCGTTTATTTCTGCCTCTTCATTCAGGTTTCCTTTCCCTCTGCCTATGCAAAGCATTTACCATCGCTCCCCCAATGCTGCATTTACCAGCATGCTACTGGGAATTATTTTAACCCTTTCAGAGCCAGATGTATCTGTTGGTAGTGTTTGATTAGCACTAAAGAGTGGTGCTCTGCATGCTCCCCTGTGTGAGAGGGTATTATAATACAAATTCTATCACATTAAGACAAAGTGTACTGCTCTGGAATTTATAGCTTCATTTCCAGCAGTGGAAACAAATCCATAATATTTCTGGGAATATGCTGACTGAGGCACGGTCAAATAATCAATAGGCACACTTTCATTTTGGGGTTTATACAGGAGTGCGTCGCTTTCACATGAATGTATTGAACCCACTTGCCAAATGTGAAGTCTTTTAAATGGACCTTACCTACACTGAAAGGTAGGGTGCACGTTTATTAAATCTAACCTTTTGTTTTAAAGGTAAGGTTTCCTAGACTGATAGGATGCCTGTTGAAATAAATGGCATCATTTTTCTATTTGTGGGTCAGGAATCTTATAGGAGACGCTGATATTTCAGACATCATCAGGAACCACACTGTGCACAGTCAGGAAACTCAACACAGATTAGTAACTTCTTATATCAATGATCATTTTGAAATTTTTTGTGGTGAAATACAAAGAGCAATTATTTACCCGGTTTTTTAATTTTTTATCACAAGCAACATCATAATAATAAAGTACATTTTTACTACATGTGAGGGCAGACAACAATACTAGCATTATTTGCGTGTAATGTTCCTGAAGCATGATATAAAAAGTATTTTGCCTTTTGATTAGACAACTGGAATTTTCCTTAAAGAATTATAATTAATACTGGGAGTCACACATTGGTTCTATTGTGAAAGTAGAGAATATAAAGCATTTACAATAATGTTGTATTCAAAGTAATAACAGTGGTTAGGTGACAGAGTCCCTTTAGAGTCTGTAAGATGAAACCCTTGGCTTACCACAACTCACCCGTTAGGGGATAGGACTTCTGCATCCTGGACCTGTTTATTAACAGAACAGTAAAAACCACAGTAGGTCACCCACTTGAAGAAAGGAGATTTAGTCTACGGAAGTGATAGGGATTTTTTTTTTACAGTAAGGACAGTTAAGATATGGAATTCATTGCCAGAAGAAGTGGTTCTAGCAAATACGTTAGATGCCTTTAAGAGCGGCCTGGATACTTTTATATTGAGCCTGAGCATAGAAGGCTATGCACGTTAGTATAGGCATTAATATGTATTTAGTGCTTATTGATCCAAGGAGAAATTGGAATTTGGAGTCAAGAAGGATTTTTTTTCCCCACTGAACACAGAATTCGAAATTGCTGAAGGGGTTTTTATTTGTCTTCTTTTGGATCAACAACGGTAAACACGGGATAGGAAAAGGGTTGAACTTGATGGACGCAAGTCTTTTTTCAACCTAAACCACTATGTAACTATGTAACATTCCTCTCCTTTACTATAACTCATGCATTAAATGAATGTGCTTATTATTCTCAAAATATTTCTGGAACATGAAATATATCAATAAACTGAAACCGAAGCTGTGAAGAATGGTATGCTCAACAATTGCTGATACAGAGTATTGCCTTATTGTATTCAAATGAGATTTTAATATGCAGTACAGGAGAGGTGCCACCGGGGAGCTGTGGGATAGAATGAAAGACAACTATTTGTCTTCTCTTGAATTCCACGGATCGGGGGACACCTTGCCAAGGATAAATAGAGAGACTAGCTCAGGATGCCATTTATCAAAGTCTACACTATACCCGAGCACAATACCAAAACGTAATAACGCTCTGATCCAAAGCTATTATTCACCCCAAGTTTTTGTTCTCATTCTCTGATGATCTTGAGACGGTGAGAACACACAGTTCTTTACCGGAGATTATATTAAGCACTGTAAAAAAAAAAAGTATCTAAGTGAATAGACCAAAACAACCTGTTAAATAACATGCGCCCTGTCAAACATATTGATTTAGCGGCCATATTTTGCTTTACAATCCACATTGGGTGTACACAAATATTGAGATTTTGGCGCACTGAGATGTAATCACGTACAGTTATTTATTTAGTGAGGAAGGGAGGGAGTAGGGTTGCCGGATGGTATGTCTAACATACTGGTCTCTGCTAAAAAAAATTATAATAAATAAATAGAAATAATAAAATAATATAAAAATAAAATAAAAATCATCACAGCATTCTGCCATGCAAAGCAATGCATACTGGACTGTCCAGGTTAAAACTGGACCTATGTGAGAGCAAAAGATTCTGGTAGGCTTCTAATAATTGCACGGATGGAGATTATGGTGCTGCTGTAATAATGGCACGGATGGAGATTATGGTGCTGCTGTATTAATGGCACGGGTGGAGATTATGGTGCTGCTGTAATAATGACACGGAGGGAGATTATGCTGCTGCTGTATTAATGGCAGGATGGAGATTATGGTGCTGCTGTATTAATGGCATGGATGGAGATTATGGTGCTGCTGTAATAATGACACGGATGGAGATTATGGTGCTGCTGTATTAATGGCAGGATGGAGATTATGGTGCTGCTGTATTGTATACTTTTCAATTTAAAAGTTTTGAAAGCCCTCCAGTTAAAATCCCTAGTTCTCAATAGAACAGCAGTAACATGGATTGAAAAGAATCTTTGTCTACACTCAGTAGAGGTTTTGCACCACATCCTGAAAATTATAGGACTTGAAGTCCACATGTCCCTTACACACAGAGCCGGTCATATTAGGCTCTATAGAGTGTGAGTGCATTTCTTTTGGGGGGAATTATAAATATTTATTTTGTACATACAAAACTGCACATTGTATTTTTCTTGTTTTGCATATTCCACTAAAGAGAATTTACTCTGATTTATCCTACTGGAGAACCAACTATTTAGATAAGTATTGTGTTGTCTGCTACAAATATACCTCTGCGCAACACCTATATTATTACACATTTTTCACTGTTTTGTGCCTCTTTGGGGGAGTGGCACTGCACTTTTTAAAAATATCTCACTTTTATAACGCATATCACTATTTTACTCTTTTATTACTCATGTGCTCATAGAATGAGCCTCATAGATGAGGCAGCGAGCAAGGCATGGCACACCTGCAATGTTATTCTTATTCATGATAAATTAATGATATAACTAGAGGTTTTTAAGACCAAGCTAAGTCTCGTCCTCCGTATCGGTGTGGAGTCATCCTCAACAAACTCCATGGGACAAAGTCAAATAAGCATATTGCAATTTGACAAAACCAAAGCATTCACATCAAAACTGATTACTGGGAGGAATACTGTATAGAAACAACATAAAGCAACATAGACGTGACATTTCCTAGAAATAAAGGAATATAGTGGGGCTGACCAAGTCCTTCATAAAGGCTTCCCGAATTACAAAGCAGTAGTAGTAACTAGCTAACCCAATTGCAACGAATAACATATGTAGCAACTTAGTGAGAACAAGGACCCCTTTTTTCTTTCTCTTTATGTGAATGTTTCTCCAATTCTGCATCTCTATCGGTACAATAAATATCAGACTTCCCTAGAGTCTAAATTGTCTGTCTCTTTGTATTCTTCATAACCTCATACATACAAGGGTGCTGAAAGGGAACTTTGGTAGCTTGGAAATTGATTTTGCATGCATTTCAATATATTTGAATATATTGCATAAAATAACACGGGTAGCACACGTTAAGTTAATCGCTTTTCTGTGTTTTGGGCCTTTTTTTGCAACACCAATTATACAAATCATAATAAACCCATAAAAAAAATGGCTTACTAAATCTAACCGGTTGTAAACATGTATATTATACATTTAGTAGAGACTAACAATCAATGTTTAGCCTTGTTTCACTTCAGGCTAGGTGTTTAGATCCAGAAATTAAAAATTCTGAAGGTTTGGTTTTAATGTTTCTATGTCAATGAAATGCAGCCTATTTCTTCTATTTATTGAAGTTCTAATCATTTTTGCAATTAGCATGGTCAGAATCAACGAAAAACAGATTGTAGGAATATAAAGAAAATCTGGGAATGGATGACTCCCAGACAGGAGGGCAGACAGAATTAAATCACTATTTGCTGCTAGAATGCCAGTATGAAATGATTCAAAATAACACAATTCAATAGAGAATTATTCTCTCTGAGTTATAGCAAAAACCCTCTGGTATTGTATTTGTGACAGAGAATTACATTTCTGGAGTTGCTGTAGTTTTATTAGCATATGGGTAGAAGTGATGGAAGCCAACCGATGAAAGAAAAGAAAGGGGAAAAAAACAAACCACTTTTGGTTACTAGTCACATACACACTAAACTATTACTTTTATACAATTTTAGGGCAGCTCTTCTCTTGTAATAGCTTTTAGACATGTGTGCAAGATGTTGTGCATTATTGTTTGTGACACCCCTCAACTGCCAATTTACTTGTCGGAAGATTGCACCATGGGTCCAATAAATCTTTACAAAACCATCATGGGCAGGATATTGTGCACTTATTTCTAATAATCAAGAATACGGAGCGTACAGAATTGAAAACTTTTTTTTTGTATAGAAAGAAAAAAGAAGAAGCAAAAGTAGGCTAAAGAAAAGAATACAAATGCTTTTCAATGTAGTATTAACTTAGAAGTTGGAATAAGTTGGTAATGGAAACATTGTAATGTATTAGTAATATTTAAAGCATAAGTACAAACTTAAAAATTAAAAGGGCTTATTTTTTTTATTTTGCATTGTTGGTTTGAGATATGTCTTTTGTCTTTATGTGAGTTTATTTTACTAAATATTTTACTAAACAAGTGTGACAGGGAGCTGGGGGAGGGGTGCCTCCCCCCTCCCCCCCCCCAAGGGCGTTACAACACTAGTATCTCACTTTGGGGCTGGGGACACAGAATGCAGTCTATAAGTCAGAATTCTGATCACAGACTTACATTGAATGTGAGGGTAATGTAACTATTACATCACAAGGGGGGCAGGTCAATCTCCTCTCTTTGTGTTGGAAGGCAGGTACTTAAAAGTTGTACGCAGCCACCTAGTCCTGCCCAATATGATACACAGGAGCCAGTAAGAGAGCAGGGATCCATCTTATGACATTATCATACAGGCTTTGGCCACATGTGTAAAGAAAGACTTGCTGGAAGATTTTGGAGAATGTTGCATCATGGGTAAAATTCTCAAGATGGATGCTGGAGATAGACAACTCATTTTATTTTTACTTTTTGTATGCTATTAATTCAAACATAGAAGAAAAAAACTTTGGCATATGTCTTATATATGTGTTTGATTTAAATGCACAGGTGATCTAGTTACATCTTATGTAAGTGGTAGTGTCCCTTTAAGTTTTAAATTCCCTGCAATTTTATCTTTATTGAGTAGACACTCATATCTTAAAATTCTGACATTAACATCATTTCAGTGACCCTGAATGCCCAAGACATGTCCCATTCTATTATTATATAATACCATTGCTTTTGCAATTAAAAGTAGGTTCAAACAGTTAAGTGATATAATAAAAGTAACTACCATCATCAATACATGTTTTTGCAATGCCTCTGCCTTAGAACACTGTGTATGTCATTTAACTAACAAGTTATTAATTTGGTCCAGTGAGTCAGCCAGTGACCTATGATCTATATTCAAAGTTAATGAGATATTATTGTTTCACAGCCTGCATTTTTGCAAAAACTTCAAAAATTGTACTATGTAATGCAGATATGGAAAGTAACAAGTCAGATACACAACTTTCAAACTGACACAAATGATAAACTGTATACTTTTACATTATATTATTTTATTCTCTCATTTATATCTGCCTCTTGCTTTTTGATTAACTGGATCAGCTCTGGCCAATTTCTTATAGGTTTACTTTCTACAGGTATAGGAAGTAGACATACACAACATTTTAGATTTTCCTTCCAAATTGTGCTGCTAGAGAGAACGTTACCTTTTCCAAGCTTCCGTTTATTAGTTCAGTTAATTCCATACTATTGTTTTGTCTATTTATTTAAACATGCTTCATTATATATATAGTATCTACTACAAACAATATATGTCAAGCTAGGTGGTAGGGCTAAGTCAGTGATAGAGTCTGGCTAGCGTTTCTTTTTCTATCTGAAAAACATGGCAATAACACATTCTCACATTATTATAAGTGACTAATTACACGAAAAGAGGTAGAAACTTTGGCAGCGGAACTGTAAGCTTGTTAAGACGCAATGTGTATCTGTTCGTTTTTATTGTATACTCCACATATAAGAATATGTATAAAAATAATAATACATATGACCAGGCACATGCTGGTTGTTTGATTCTTCAAGATGCCCTCACTGCCTGTGTACCTTTTATATTATCTTTTGTGCCACCCGTTCCTCAGGGGTTGATCCTTGGCTCTCTGCTGTTTTCCCTGTACAACTCCTTTCTAGTAAAAATATTTTCTCTTGATACTTTCACCAGCTAACAGTAACATGTTCTGTTTAGTTTTGAGCCTGTCTGTTACCAGCCCCTTAATCTGTTATCTGTTCTCTTTACCCTGGTTTTTGGGAGATTCAACCCCCCCCCCCCCCCCCCCACCCCCACACACACACACACACACACACCACCACTCTTTCCTATAACCATTGTTTTGTGGACTCTATGACACATCCATCCAGTGTTGCTGCCTAACTTGGTGGACCTCATTCTACACTTGTCTTTACATGCTTAGAATTTGTATGCAACGTCGATTTAAAGGGAAATGCACTTTTGTTTCTTGTTTTGCATGGACATTGCCTTATTTATCCCCGTTCTAAACATTCTGTGTGACTTTACAAATAGGAATTTACATTAGGTGAGGAATTGCAACACCTTGCTATTCATCATGATCAAATGTTGCCAAAACATTGGTACGGATATAAACCTTAACTAGGACCAACACTCCCCAATACTGTATCTACCCATATGATGGAACTTTACATATCTTGTCAAGTTCAGAAAGAGAGGAAGATGAGACAAAGTAACATATTATTAGGAAATGCTTGCTCGTTTTAATTACACCTATCAATTACCATCAACATTATACCTGAATGGATTCCATCTTCATATTTTCAAGAACCACTTGGTTGTTCCATATTAAAGAGGCATTAAACCCCAACATGTATTTTTTTAATATATAAAAGACCACTTCTCTTTATTAAACATTATTTTCGAATGGAACTTCTGAAAAGTACCATTTATAAAGATATCCTATTGTCTCTGTCAAAAAAAAAAAAACAATTTTCAAAAACAATCGGCTGCTTCACTAAACCAGTCCGGCAACTGTTGGTCGCTCCTAGCGGTGGGTCAGCGTTTCAGTCGTGTCAGGTGAGAGGAAAGTATCTGTGAATGGGAATGCGTATGAAAAGGAAAGCGTGTGTGTGTGAATACTAATGTGAACCCCCAGGAATGATGATATTGAAGAAGAAGTATGTGAACAGTTAGGAAGGATGACAGCGGAACAGGAGTGAATACGAATTCGCATTTGCAAATTCTGAGCAGAACAATTAGGAAGCATGATACCGCTATAGGAGGGAGCTGTAGTATGAGAAGGATCATGGAACACGGTGAAGATTCTTAGGGAGGTTGATACTTCGAGAACATACCAGACCAGGATAAAAGGTAAGCATTAGGGGAATCCTTTCATATAGAAACGTTCTGTATTTTTTTACCATCCGGAATCCCCAAGGGCAAATTTGTTGCTGGTCAAATTTCACACAGGCCCTAAGAGCTTGAACCAAGGTCTTTTTATTTTATAGTGTAGAAAAAGTCCATTATGCCTTATGTCCACATGTATTTGTATAATTTTGATGTGAGGTTATCATGTGTCAGCTGAACAGACAACCTTTTTATTCCTACAGCAGTATGGGTTCCGGGGATTGATAGCTGGCTGGCGAGGTCAGAATTGTTCCTAGAGGTATAAATCCCATCTCTGTGGACAGGCCGCATTTACATTAATTGGTAAATGGTGTTAGAGAACTTTGCCTTAACCATTTTTTTCTTTCCAGTGGGTTAACCTTAAATGACATTGACATGTGCTCTTTCAGCAATAGTAGATTTGTAAAACTAAATTTGTGCCTGACAGGAAGCAGCTGTCAGACTACATCCTCTCTCAGTAAAATAAACATGTATTTATTTTTTCATTCTCTCTCGCTCCCTCGCATAGGATCTATCCAAGGAACAGCTTGTGTGAGAGCTCCAAACCCTAGCTCTCTACCTCCTTTCACAGAACAGAAGTTGTGTACAGCTGCCTCATTAATTACACAATCACCTTGGCATCCTCTCCATGCATCAAAAGAGTCTTTCCCTACTCCCCTGGGCTTATGTTGAAACCTGTCTTGTCAAAAAGTATGTAAGGGGAAAAACACGTAATTGCTAAAGAAATGATGAGCGTGATAAACCAATATACAAGTATGTATACATTCACACCTGTTTTTGTTGAATGGTGTGCTCTTTCTTTAGAACAGTGCTATCCAAATGGAAGAACCCTGCCCATATCCAACTCTCAAAGATATTCCAGCAAACACCCAAGACTGCCTGAAAAACCTGTACCACCCTGGGATTTGATAGGATCTCTTTCCTGCATCACTTTTATGCGTCTGCATGATAGAAACTCTGCGAAACTTTTGAAAATAAACGATTCAGGATCAAAGGAAGCACACACAGCTTATTTTATTGGTTAGTATATAGTAATAACTATGGTCTATGACAGGGGTATCCATTTATTTTTCTGAAGTGGGACACATATTCACAAATGTATACAGGGAGTGCAGAATTATTAGGCAAGTTGTATTTTTGAGGATTAATTTTATTATTGAACAACAACCATGTTCTCAATGAACCCAAAAAACTCATTAATATCAAAGCTGAATATTTTTGGAAGTAGTTTTTAGTTTTAGCTATTTTAGGGGGATATCTGTGTGTGCAGGTGACTATTACTGTGCATAATTATTAGGCAACTTAACAAAAAACAAATATATACCCATTTCAATTATTTATTTTTACCAGTGAAACCAATATAACATCTCAACATTCACAAATATACATTTCTGACATTCAAAAACAAAACAAAAACAAATCAGTGACCAATAAAGCCACCTTTCTTTGCAAGGACACTCAAAAGCCTGCCATCCATGGATTCTGTCCGTGTTTTGATCTGTTCACCATCAACATTGCGTGCAGCAGCAACCACAGCCTCCCAGACACTGTTCAGAGAGGTGTACTGTTTTCCCTCCTTGTAAATCTCACATTTGATGATGGACCACAGGTTCTCAATGGGGTTCAGATCAGGTGAACAAGGAGGCCATGTCATTAGATTTTCTTCTTTTATACCCTTTCTTGCCAGCCACGCTGTGGAGTACTTGGACGCGTGTGATGGAGCATTGTCCTGCATGAAAATCATGTTTTTCTTGAAGGATGCAGACTTCTTCCTGTACCACTGCTTGAAGAAGGTGTCTTCCAGGAACTGGCAGTAGGACTGGGAGTTGAGCTTGACTCCATCCTCAACCCGAAAAGACCCCACAAGCTCATCTTTGATGATACCAGCCCAAACCAGTACTCCACCTCCACCTTGCTGGCGTCTGAGTCGGACTGGAGCTTTCTGCCCTTTACCAATCCAGCCACGGGCCCATCCATCTGGCCCATCAAGACTCACTCTCATTTCATCAGTCCATAAAACCTTAGAAAAATCAGTCTTGAGATATTTCTTGGCCCAGTCTTGACGTTTCAGCTTGTGTGTCTTGTTCAGTGGTGGTCGTCTTTCAGCCTTTCTTACCTTGGCCATGTCTCTGAGTATTGCACACCTTGTGCTTTTGGGCACTCCAGTGATGTTGCAGCTCTGAAACATGGCCAAACTGGTGGCAAGTGGCATCGTGGCAGCTGCACGCTTGACTTTTCTCAGTTCATGGGCAGTTATTTTGCGCCTTGGTTTTTCCACACGCTTCTTGCGACCCTGTTGACTATTTTGAATGAAACGCTTGATTGTTCGATGATCACGCTTCAGAAGCTTTGCAATTTTAAGAGTGCTGCATCCCTCTGCAAGATATCTCACTATTTTTGACTTTTCTGAGCCTGTCAAGTCCTTCTTTTGACCCATTTTGCCAAAGGAAAGGAAGTTGCCTAATAATTATGCACACCTGATATAGGGTGTTGATGTCATTAGACCACACCCCTTCTCATTACAGAGATGCACATCACCTAATATGCTTAATTGGTAGTAGGCTTTCGAGCCTATACAGCTTGGAGTAAGACAACATGCATAAAGAGGATGATGTGGTCAAAATACTCATTTGCCTAATAATTCTACACTCCCTGTATGTGTTTTGGCTGGAGTAATTTTCTTTGCAGTAAAAAGAAATCAGTCCAAAAACAGTTGAAATCAACTATATTCAAACAAAACAACACATAAATAGGGCTAATGTAAATATGGCTGGTTAAAAGGATTCTGTCACCTAAAAGTTGTCAATACTGTGCATATAGAGGAAAAACTTTATATCAAAATGACTTATACATTGTGTTTGCAAAATTGTAAAAAAAAAAAAAAAAAGTAAATCCATTAAGAGAAAAATGCGTTATAAATATGTCTCCTGCTTTTATCACCATCTGTGGCTTGATTTGCTAACCCGCACATTCGCCAATGAAAAGTAGTTCATTTGCATATCAAGCACAGGTGATGTCATAGACAGGCGACACCACAGACACATTGTCTCTTAATTTATGCATTTAATTGCAATTCTGCTAACACAATGGGTATATTATTTTTGTCACCTCTACATGCACAGTATAAACAATGTTTAGGGGATATAGTCCCTTAGAAACATACAATGTGTCGGCAGATAAGAACCATTCGGTCCATCTAGTCAGCTCAATTTTCTAAATAATTTTATTAGTCCCCAGTTCCCTATCTTATATCTAGGATAGCCTTGTGTCTATCCCATGCGTGTTTAAACTCTTTGACTGTGTTTACCTCTACCATTTCCTCAGGCTGCACCTTGCTGTCAGACGGGCCACATTTTTTACCTATACCTCCTCTGGTATATGATAAAATGTACGATGATAAAGAATTAATGAACCTTCCTGCACTGAAATAAATCAATACACGTAATACAGATGTTATGAAATATTCTATAGACTTGACTTAGCATCCTACTTCTTTACTCTTTCAGACTATGTGCAGGTGTTGAGGTTGAAGCACTATAAATAGCCTGGTCCCTATGGATGCGGTCCTTCACTCTAGGGCCAAGACCAAGAGCAATTACTGGCTTTCAAAGATTGTCTTACGAAAGCAGACCAACATCTCTCTTTATAAGACAGAGATATCCCAAAAACTAACTAATAAAGTGCACAGTAAAGGAAATGTATAACTGCAACGCATTTTGAGGATTTAAAAAGGAAATTGTATTGTAAGAAAATGGTTTCCTTCGAGCACTTATGCCTGTGTCATTTTAGAGTAGTGCTGGGCAGCACTGGATATAAATGAGGCTTTTTCCCAGTGGAGATCACTTGCTTACATTAAACTTACCTTATCTGCTGACCTAGAGATCCACATTGTAGGTTATCATATGATTAGGGCACTGGTCTTGAAGAGCATTGTATTACTTATCACAATGCAACAAGATAACGTCTTGGTCTAGCAGACAGTGGGAAATACGGAAGGAATGCTAATTATAAGTGCAAGAAAAGCCAATAGTTAGACGTTGTTTGTCCAAAAATAAAAAAATAAAGATTTTCCACCCAGGCGAATTTGGGCGTCTGACAAAGCCGCAGCATGTAATTTTATTTAAAGAGAACTGGTCATCCACAAGTGTGTAGATTAAACTATTTACTCTCCTGCCTTCACAAAGATGCCTGCCAGAGGGGATGCATATATCCCAACATGAATCAATAGGCATAAAGTCTGACTGCTTTTGGGTATGTGGATGCATGCACCAACCTCAAATGATGATGTCACAGTCCCATATTCCCAAGAATTAAGGTTTTTATTGTTTTGTTTTTTTCATTATAACCTCTCTGCGAACACATATACAAATGGTATTCTAATGGGATCAGAATGTTATTTTAAGTGTTGCCCAACTTTTATGTGTCATACCATTTCAACCAATGTTCTCCAACCTTTTAATTTGGAGGGCTACATACCACGCAGGAGTTTTGGTTGGGTGGGGATAAGGGGCGATTATTATTAATTTTACAATAGTACTCATCGGTTATTCAGTGAGGATCAAGGCTCCAGAAAATCCCTCGAAGGCCACATCTGGCCCATTAGACATTGATGATCAGAGAGAACAAGGTCAGCAGTCTAGCTCAGTGTGGATTCATTTCCGGCTTTGTTGTGTGAATTACTGGAGTCTGCAACACATGAACATTGCACTGCTCTGATAGAATAAACATAATAAAAAGAAAAACATCCTCCCATCCATCATGTAACGATAAACAGTTGTGAGGTTTATCTACTAGAATGTAACAGCAGTGAGCCTACTGAAGTGTTAGATTTTGTTTAATGCTAGCATCGAGTGGCACACTGGAAATCTCACCATAAATAATTGGACTGTAATGGTTACCAATAAATGAATGAATGCTACATTTGGATTTTTTAAATTAACACATAGTGTGCCAGAGGAGGAGAGGAAAATTCTAAAATGTATCCAGAATTTTTAAACTTGTTATTTTTATAACACAATCTAAAGGCACTGGGCATGTGTAGTTTCTGCCAATCAGATAAAGTGAGCAGGATGACATCATGTGATGTCATTTCGTATAAAACAAAAGTAAAGTAATGCAACCCAGCCTCCACTGATCCACCCCTGCCGCATTTCACAACTATGGAAGTATGATAACATTACAAACTAAATCTAATTTTTTTTAGATGACTACTGTGGTATCTTGTCTTGCTTTCAAGATCTCTCTAAACAAAGTAAACAGGCCTAGGTGGGAGGGCTAAGAAGGTTTCCCTCCCACTTTTGTGTTTAAAGGAAGTGATGCATAAATAGACTGGAAACCAGGATGTGATGTAAAACACATCATCTCAATTAAGGTTTTATAAGCTATAGCCAGGCAGAGATTCATTCAGTTTCTTTTCTTCCTTGGTGGAGGTGGTAAGCGTGAACTTGGAGCAGTGATCCATTACTAGATGTGGAGGCCTAACCGTGGGTGAGATCAAACGTGTGGGGAAGGGGTTTACTATATGATAGAGATAGATAGAGATTAAAGGGGTTGTTGCTCTGTGGGGATTGGCTGTGTGTGTTTGTGATAAATGTGTAGTATTGTGTTGTTGCCTTGTAATAAATACCTTTTAATGTAGACGAACCTTTGTGATAAATATATATATTAATCTGGTGATACACCACAACTACTACTATGTGTTATTATTCATTAATTAAACCTACCTCATCTTTTCTTATTTCTTTTTTTTATAGTACATGACTGTTTTTAATTTATACTTTTTTTTCCCCACATATCTATAGGCACTTATAATATATGCATATTATTTGGATGTTATCTGTTTAAAGGGATTTTCTGTGTACAAATCAAATTGAGTAAGCAGTCTACACATGGGAACAAACACGGCTTGTATTTTTCAAATGTTAATGGTCTTGATTATTATAAAATTAATTTGGCTCCCTTATACCTATGATAAAATAAACAGTCTAGTCCCCAAACTCACTTTGGTGCAAGTTGAAGATTACTGCTTGTATAGAGCACAGGGTTTTTTTCCCTGTGTGATTTGATGCAGGCATTCGGCATAAATCCCATTTTTCATATTTGACTCAAGCCCTCCCCAGTGATTACTCTGCATGTTTACTGCAGGCGCAGCAGCACTGATTCTACAGACACTGAGGAAATAAAGTTTTGTTAAATTTAGTTACTTCCTGTGCTGCTCGAATAGAAATCATTGTGTGGGGTGTAATATACTTGCTCTTGTACATAGTAGGATCTCTTAACAGTGAAACACATTGTCTGACGAGAGAGACAGGCAATTCCATGCATTTCAATGAAATTATTCTCATTGGTTCCTGCAGCAAAAATAAATATAGAAAAGGAAATTTAATTTTATTCCGCTAGTGTGGGCAGTCCTAGTTTCTTGCAAACTGCTGTAATTTCACAAATTCATCTAGCTTAAATTTTTTTTATATATATATTTTTAAGCAATGCCAAATGTAAAACATGCATTTTAAAGTACTTTGAAAGCACATCATAATGCATTAACATCTGGAAGATGCATTTTGGGACCCCGACAGTCCCTTTAAGTGCCAACACGGCACAAAACACGTAAGACGTTACCATCAGCTGTAGTCTTGCTCTTTGTATCTGCTTTTTACTTTTAATAAACCGGGTTCCAAATATTGTGTCCTGAAGCTCTGTCTGCAAATTCCATAGTGTTCTTCTAAGATAAGTTTAGTATCCCTAAAACATAACAGTTTTATTCAGACTGTAACCTTCCTCTGACTATTTCAAGGTCATTTTACTTAGGAATTTTTGTCGTGACTCACTGACATATTTTGATATCAGCGCATCTGTTTCACATAAAGTAGGCAGTAATTGGCATATTTTCCTCAACCTCAAGAAGCTGCTTCTACAGTGAATCTGGAGGTTGGATGTGGAAATAAATAATACCCTTAAAATAATATTAATAATAATACTTTTTTTTATTCGTGCAAATGTGCTTTAAAAAAATGTCTTAATATGAGATAAGCAAAAACGAAAGAACTGAATCTGACCTTCTGCAAAATTGAATGGTAACAAGGGAAAAGTTAGTAATTCATCTCTAACAAGCTCAGTTGCATACTGCTCACAGTCCCTGCAATACACATGAGATATTGTAATAATCTGCCTCATAATGAAAGATCTGAATTTGAAAACCTGCAATTGGGAAAAAAAAAAAAGCAGATAAGGAGGAGGCATTGTGATGTTAGACGTGAAATGTATTATAAAGCGACTTATACAAAGCGAAGTAATCAGACGCATTACAACCTGCTTGATAATGACCCAGAAAGGGGTTTAAAGAAGAGATTGACCATGTAATTGCATCAACACAGAACGGATGTGTGATCTTCAAGAATAAAAGTTAATTCCCTGGAGTTGAGAACACAATCATTACAATTCAATACTTGCTTCTTAAAACACATAAAGCTCCGTGTCGATTCTCCCCTCCCTGTTCATCCTGCGGTTTCAATAGGTGAGCCAATCTACAGCTGCCAGCTCAACATATGAATGAATTTTTTCAGCTCATAGTGCAAAGCCGATATACCTTTCTCAGAGGCGCTCCAGATTTCCTTTGCAAGAAATACAAATATTTTCCTTATTTTCCGGAGCTGTACAGTTGCGCAAAGCCTGCAAATTGGTGTTCAGGATGCTAAACTCTACCATATTTAGAAAATGTCATCAAATACTGGACACTTATCTAGAAAATGTGAGCATACAAGATGATAATTATTATATTTATTCAGAGGTAGAATGTTTACATATAGATAGCGCTTACAGTCAACGCAATATAATTATGCCTTTCTAAGGATTGCACAAGACTGTTTTTTTTTTATAACTTAATATTTTTAGAATGCCATATTTATCTTACAATACATAAAACATTCTAACATGCTGGGTTCTTTACCTCACGTACCAGTCTGTTCTAGTTTGTCTAACTTAGTATGTAGTTCCCTTTTATGCTCTGTACCTAGCGCTACGTAAACTGTTAGCGCTGTATAAATAAATGGTAATGTAATGTACATATATTGCTTCTAATAACCTGAAAACTATTCTGCTTGGGGATTATTTGGCTTGGGGAAAAAAACCTTGTATATTGTATAATCAAAATGTTCGAATCATTGACATCTAGCAAAAAGATGGAAGGCATCAGAAACACAGAAACTGGAAAAACCACCAGGCAATCCCCTGGGTAATAGCAACAGGCAATAGTAGTTCCGAGGCTCAGACTGAGGCATCGCAATTGGAAAACAAAAACAATGGTGTGTCGGGCAACACAGGAACAGGTATTATAAAAAAAAATAGAAATGTATTGAAAATAAATCCACAGGGCATAGAAAAGACATGCCAGGATAGCGGATCACCTGATGTTAAACAATAATTAAGTGCCTGGTGATCAGTTGCCCTGGCGTTTATTTTCTCTGCTATGTGGGTTATTATTCTGTTTTAATAATTTCAAAAAAATTTCAATATTTTTCTATTACCTGTTCCTGTGCTGCCCGACACACCTTGTTGGTTTAGACATCGACATTTAACAAAACTGTCCTTCACTGCAATTAAAAATATATATTATCTATAGTGATGTATATCTCAATATATGGCATGTGTGTAATTATAATTATTATATAAAGCCCTATAAGTAAAGAAATAGGGATCATTTTTCTAGTGATTCTTTTAAGCACAGTGGGGACACCAAGTTCACTGTGCTTTTGTGGGAGAGATCTCTTATGCCAATTATACTTACATTTTAAATAGAATATGGCCTAATTTACATATTCTGTGTAGAGCCAAAAATAAAGGTTAACCTATATGATTTTAGTCTGCTAGAATGGTATAAATGGTATAAAGAGTGCATAGCTCAAACATAGAAACATAGAATGTGTCGGCAGATAAGAACCATTCGGTCCATCTAGTCTGCCCAATTTTTTTTTTTTTGAGTACTTTTATTAGTCCCCCATTCCCGGTCTTATAGCTAGGATAGCCTTGTGTCTATCCCACGCATGCTTAAAATCCTTGACTGTGTTTACCTCTACCACTTCTGCTGGCAGGCTATTCCATACATCCACTACCCTCTCAGTAAAGTAATACTTCCTGATATTACTTTTAAATTGTTGCCCCTCTAATTTAAGACTATGTCCTCTAGTTGTGGTAGTTTTTCTTCTTTTAAATATACTCTCTTCCTTTACCGTGTTGATTCCCTTTATGTATTTAAATGTTTCTATCATTTCCCCCCCCTGTTAAGACTTTCCTCCAAGCTATACATGTTAAGATGCTTTAACCTTTCCTGGTAAGTTTTATCCTTCAACCCATGAACCAGTTTAGTAGCCCTTCTCTGAACTCTCTCCAAAGTAGCAATATCCTTCTGGAGATACGGTCTCCAGTACTGCGTACAATACTCCAAGTGAGGTCTCACCAGTGCTCTGTACAATGGCATGAGCACTTCCCTCTTCCTACTGCTAATACCTCTCCCTATGCAACCAAGCATTCTGCTAGCATTTCCAGCTGCTCTATTGCATTGCCTACCTACCTTCAAGTCCTCTGAAATTATTACTCCTAAATCCCTTTCCTCAGATGTTGAGGTTAGGACTGTACCAAATAGTCTATATTCTGCTTTTGGGTTTTTACGCCCAAGGTGCATAATCTTGCACTTGTCCACATTAAATGTCAGTTGCCACTGCTCTGACCATTTTTCTAGTTTAGCTAAATCATTTGCCATTTTGCTTATCCCTCCATGAATATCAACCCTGCTGCAAATCTTTGTATCATCAGCAAAAAGACATACTTTGCCAACAAGACCTTCTGCAATATCGCTAATAAAAAATATTAAAGAGAATGGGTCCAAGTACAGATCCCTGAGGTACCCCACTAGTAACAAGACCTTGCATCGAATATACCCCATTGACTACAACCCTCTGTTGCCTGTTGCAACATGTCTGAATACTCCACGTGCTTTATTCTCCCATCATCAAAAAGTCCAGACCATTCCAGACATAAAGACAATAGATGTTGTCCATCTTCCCTGTGCTCATTGTGTTAGGCAGCAGTTTGTTCAAAGTACGTATTCATTGCTTCTGTGTCTTTTTAATCTGCAGATTCTTTGAGCGATGGCATTAAACAAAGTGCTACAAGGCCAATGATTACTCCTGGTTGGCATGTGGCGGCATATAGTTCCCCTCGTTCGTGTGGAAGGGGTTACTAAAAGGTAATGGTGTGAATGTTCCATACTGTAATACTGGGAGTATTTGTTACACATAGCGATAGCTGAGAACACATGGTGGAGACAGCCGGAGTACCGTGGCTGAGATGGCACATGTAATGTATCCTGTAATGTATAAATGTGTTGTGTGAAATGTTTTTGCCACAGTCTAAGAGAGGAAGATTAACGGGGAAAAAGTAATAGATGCCTTCTTCAAGGCAATGAGTAAAATATTTATGTGTGTGCCTATATTTTAGTATGCACATTTTGATGTTTATAAGGTTAAGAGCTGTTTTCGGTCAATGGCTAACTTTTAAGGGAAAAAGCATATGATAGTAGGGATCCTGGAACAGTCCAAGTGGAACACTCGTTCCTATAAGATTCTATCAGGATGCTGGCCTGAAATAAGATCTCGTCGATGTCCAAAGAGAAATCCCAAGAGAGCAGTGAGGAAAGACCAAGCAAAAGGTCAGGACTGGAGAAGCGAATGAAATATCTGCAAGTTAAGATTGGTACATAGGAAGTAGACAAAGATGTAAATCACCTTTTCACAGGTAAACTTGCTCAATACATGGGCAGCTGGTGAGTAAAGCCAGAACGTATAGCAGCGTCTGTGTAAATTACAGGTAGTGTTGCGAAGGATCACTCAGGTATTTAGGGAAAAGGTGTGTGTCTAAGAAAAAGACGTATCTGCACCAGAATAAGACGTCTGGACTTAGTGTGTGACAGGACAATGACGCGAGAATGCATTGTTCTGGGGCCACATACTAGCTAAGGCCATGGCAAGAGCACTGAGAGTGATGGGAGTAGTGAAGGACATTGTTCTATCTACTACAGATACGTTATGCTGTGTCAGCTTTTTGACCAGGCACAGCACAATTCAATGGATGCTGTATATGTGATTGTGACAGCATTTTGCACTACATTATAAACATATCCTTTACTATATCTTTTTATATAAATGTATATACAGGTTCAGTAATCCACCTTTCTGAAATGAAGATGTTTGTACCTCACAAACATACAGTGATGCACCTGCCTTTTACTTACAGGGTTAAACATTATATATAACTGATTCAAAAAAGCTCTGGAAGCATTGGGGAAAGGAATAATGTCAGGCAATATTTTACATGCATTGTAAATCCTTACCCCAAAAGATTTACTTCACTGATCTGATGTATGGCAACCAGCCAAAGGTCATACAGTGAAGGCCCATCCATTCCAATCCAGTGACATGTGAGTGAATAGAAGACCACTTAGGTTTCCTGGTGTCATGATAAAAGGAGTGTATACTTATTTATTAGCCAATTCAACCGCCTCGTTTTTAATTATCAACCTATATTTACACACATAGCCTACTTTATGTGCACATATAGATGTATACTTAAAAAGGGACATTTATACACATACATTTATCTATATGTATATTTATTTACATACATTTGATTCAAGTACACTTTCTTAGCTATATAGAGATGGGTGTGTATACAGTTATTCAATGAAAATCAGAAGTGAATTGCATTAACAATTTAATTTTTAAATATGAATGAAATTGTCATCCAAAAGCACAGCCATTGAACTCTGAAGCTTCAAGTTAGTTGAAAGTCTGAAATGTGTATGGAAAGAATGTCAGATTATTTTCTGATGCAGCTTGTTAACCGAATGCCTTGTGTGTGAGAGTCTGCACTTAAAGCAAGGGTGACTATTTTAACAGTAGGAAAGATGATTTTCAATGAATATTGATACTTCTCATGTTTTGGTTTGTATACGGTAACACATTTTCATTTCCAAGCCATTAAGAAAATTATATAAAGTAAAACAATGTCTACTACAAAAAAAAACTTTATTGGAACATGTGTACTCAAACGTTTGACTGGTACTATACACCATGCATAGGTTACGTAGTGTTTGTTTACTAGTTCAATCACTGTGATGCACTCACCTGTGTAAGAATTACATTGGAGTCTGATCGAGTTGTGCAGCAAGACAAAAAAATAATAGGATGACAGGTGTGTACCAAAGGGTTCAAATAATCTCATTCTGAATATCAGTTGTCTATTCCTCTTCTGTGTTTACGATCACAACCCCTATTGGCAGACAGTTCAATTCCCCCTTTCTGTAAAGAAGTATTTCTAATGAATCCTTCTACAGTCTCCCTCTGATGTGATCTACGTTTACTCTCATCCTAAATCATAATAGATTGGCTGCTCTTAACACCTATACACCTATGGTTGCCTCTTCCTTCTTGACCACAAGCGTGTACTGTGCACTGATTTATTTATCGATCGTCTGGGAATAAATATTATAGTTCAGGACATTTAAACACTGCTCCTTGATTTTCAAAAAACACATGACTATGATGTTTTTATTCTAGATAAATGCATAGTCTTTGGTATAGTCATAAATAATAGGAATAGGATTTGCAGGCTTTGCTTTCAAAAACTGGTTTGTAATATCTCATGGAGGTATTGGTTCATTCTGAATGTCAGTGTGCAATGGTATCTAATGTCATATATAGAGTGAATCAGAAGGAACTAGATTATTGGGGGGGGGGGTTGTTCTAAAGAATGGAAACATTGTATTAAAGATATCAATTAACAGAAAGCCATTTATATGGTAATCACCTACCATCTAAAATAGTATTTTTTCTTTAAGAACTACATTAATTTGATCATATGCCCAGTGTAATCTGACAGTGTATGATTATTAATCCCATCACAACATTTCCTACATTCAGAGCAAAGTACATGGCAATTATTACTTATATTTAACTATGATTATCAAAGTATAGGCTCTCCTGACATGCTCACTTGCTGCCCTTGATTTGACTACATATTAATACTCCTTTGATCAGGCTGCATGATGGCTTCCACCAATACGCAAGGATAAAAGAAAACGTCTTCTCTTGTGTAGCATAAACGATCAATCCGGGAGATCTTGCAGTAAAAGGCATGGCCTACATACAGAAACGGGGGAGAACAGTAGCAGATACGCGTTTCCAGTTGCATACCAGCTCTTAGTCAATGGCTGAAGTGAAAAACTTCTACAAAACCACAACATAATTAAGTAAACCACTGTAAATCCACATGTATGTAGAAAATGACACAGAAGAATAATATACACTACCAAATGTTACATAGATTATATATATGTCTGTTGCTACTTCTGAGATGATATTTATATAACCTCATGCTGTGTTTATACGACTTCATTATAAAAACAGGACACGATATACAACAGACAAGTGCATACTGAGAATAAATAGGAGCAAACAGAAAGAAACAAATAAAGGGTCAATATAGGCAATTAGAACATAACAGACATGAGAACAGCATTTAATCATATGCTTAGAGTTTTTAGGCTATAAATGTGCATTATTAACCCTTAAAACATATATAATGCTGTGGGTTTACGATAAATAATTGCTAGTATTAAGTCCTTTGTCAACATTCAAATAGATAATTATTATTATTGGACTTATGGTAAGTATGAGTAAACAGCAAATTAAGGTTGTTTTTATTGATAAATTGCATGTATTGTTCCAAATGTTGAAAACTACCAGATGTTACAGCACCGAAAAAAGTGATTAAAGGTACACCTCCCTCGCTAAGTGAGTACTGGCCACTTCCCATATAAAGTAATCAGAATTCAGACGCGTCACGAAGATGAATTTGCAAAGTCGTTGTTTTATTCAGTACACTGGAGCTGTGGTAGTGTGCATATGATTCAGGCATGCATCATCATCGCAGTGTTATGCCATAGAATGGCTGGCTACATCTTAGCTGGCATCATAGCTTTCTTTTCTTCATAGCTCTAATCTTCATTAGCTCTCTAGCTCTGTTAGCTCACCTTGAGCCTATTGGTTAGATTATTTTATAGTGATGGCTTCAAACACACTCCTTCCAAAATCTCCAATCACATATAAGTTTCTCTATATTACCATGTACATTACCAAAAATAACTTGAGTCTGACTGGGTGTGTTTTAACCTTCAGTATCCATACGTATAGAGATCTGAATGGCAGGAACAACTGTCCTAGCCATACATATCTTGACCTTTACAAGAAACCTGCAAGCTTGCTGGAACTCCAACAGAATTAGGTTTTTCAGTGCTGTATGAATATACATACAAATATATCTACTATAAGGATAGAAATAACTGTAAATTCTACATCATTAGACCATATACAAATCAAATCATCAATGCATCTGTTGTACCATACAATACAAACCTAATGTGCATTGCTATCTCCAAGGATGTGGTCATGTTTCCACCAAACCATAAACAGGTTGGTGCAGGATGGCGTGAAGCGCGCATCCATGGAAGGGCTGCATCTCTGGAGATAGAAAGCCCAATCAAGGGTCAAATAATTAGGACACTGCAGAAACCTAATCGCATCCACCACAAAAGATAGAAGAGAAGCTGAATAACCTGAAAAATGATCTAGAAAAAAAAAATGCACCACCTCTATGTCAAGGTCAAGCGTTATTGAGGAATATAGGGAGCAGGCATCAAAGGTAGCCCATGAACAATCTGGTTGCCATACTATAGATGTGACTTACTGCAAGAGATGTTTGGTATCCCTTAAGGCCTTGAATAGGACCACATTCTGCTATATCTGTAAGGATCCTACGCTGGCAATTAGCTTTTTTAGTATTATCTGCAGTGTTTACTACTACTATCTTTGCCTGACTACTTGATGACCAACAGATGGTTGTTCTGAAGTTCCCCAAGTGCATTTCTCTATACAACAGTTAGATTATAGTTTTAGATGGTTTACTATACATAGCCAATTTCATCTGTCTTCTGGCCACAAGTTTCTGGTACATATGCTTTGCTTTGCCTGCAGGGCAAAACGCATCAGGTCTACCTTTCAGCAGACAAACTATAAAAAGGCACTTTAAAAATAGCCATCAATGTATTCTTTGCCTCCCAAATATCTTCTTTGGTTTTCTCCATTGATAAATATGTATTTTAACTAAAACATTTATTACACAGTACATCTCAGTACGAAGTAAGTTCCTGCCTTTTAACCTTTTATTATTTGCTGTAATAGATCCACATGTGCTCATTAAACTGTCCTTTTATTGTATATTATGTTCATATCTTACTTGCTATTAGATAGAAACCCACATTAAACATATACCTTTAGTCAAAGCATGATAATGTGATACCTTAAACATAGAGCAGGGTTATACCAGGATAGCACAGCATCAGCAGCTCTCAGTCTGTTTAAGATAAATGCACAATATTTTAAATATATTTTTTTTATGTTTGAAATGGCAAAATAAAGGATTGTGGTTCATTTATAGAGTATTTGGTTTTGCAATCAATGCTTAAGAGAAGTGTAATGACATTAAGTGCACAACATGTGTCTGTCTGTGTACAGAGTATATATTTAGGGTACATCGAAAGGGTTGTGCTGGAGCTTCAGAGAAACTGAAACCGAACATTAACCTTAGTTAATTTTTAATTAACCTTAATTAATTTTAACTAGATTAAACTTCTAATCTACTCATGTGCTAGTTATTCCACCAGAAAATGTATAGTTAAAATTAGTTCATTTAATTTGTATTTAAAGTGTATCTTGCTTATCAGATGAAGTTAGAGGACTGTAGTGTAATGTAGTGTAATTTCTCCTTGAGGATCAAAATTCTAAATTTACTCCTGAAAGTTCTCCAGTATGACCAAATATGGTTATACAGGTTGGACCATGCATTTTGAATAATGGATAATTACGGTTAACAGATCATTTCAGCAGCACCAGCTCTATAAAGGATCTCCATTACCTAAATCCAGTGTGAGCAGCTTGTATTTAGGTAATATAGATCATTTCCAGCAGTGGAGCTGGTGAACTTACCTGCTCGACGGTGCTGCCTAAATTATCTGTCGTCGTGCTATAGTCCCTCCCCCCCGTCGTGCTATAGTCCCTCCCTCCCGTCGCAGCGCTCTGGGATCTATGTTTCCTGTGAGTGCAGGCTCTTCATTTACGGCGCCTGAAGGGTGAAGCTTCACCACCGGACACCAGGAAGGTGAGTATCCCTTATCTGAATTGTCCCACATCCAAAATGTATTTTTCGGATTTTGGATGTTCGGATAAGGGATACTCACCTGTATTACAATGGCAATATTATAAGTCCCTATACAAGTTACTGGGCAGCATCACTCTTTTTGTTTCCCTATTTACATGTATGGACGTGGAGTGACACTTTGTGCTCAAGTGCAGGATTCTTGAGAAAAATCACCAGCAGACGATACCTTACTAACATTCCCTTTCTGCAGACTTTAAACATACAATAGATGGAGTATCGGCCCATTACCATGAGCCAATAGCTACGAACCTGGGTCTAATACCTGTTATCACTCAAAATACGAAGTAAGGAAGAAAATACATACATAAGCTCTTTTCAAGCAAATTTGTTTTAGTTTGCGAAAAAGAAAGATAACCAAGATTTGTTTTGTTTTTTGCTGTTGCCAAGTAATTTTTTTTCTTTCTTTCTTTTTGGGCTATAACTATTTTGGATGCAAACTCTCGCTTTCAAATCTTTTTGATCATAATGAAAAGGAACAAATGGAACTTCCCAGAGAAGAACAATAAAAAACATTTTCACATATAAATACAGCGCGAATAAATATCTTGCTGTATCTGCTCGTTTTTAAGTGGTTTTATTCATTCTCCTCTCGCTCGCGCATTGCTCATTTATGAAGCTGAGAACACAAGGCCCTCACTCTCTGTGACAGGTAAACCACAGGGGATAAAGTAGATCAAGATATGCATGGAGCAGCTGTCTACCTTTTTGGCTTTTCTTAGATACGTCCTGGCAGAGTCCTTGAGAGCATCATCCTCATCGGGTGCCTTGGCTTGAAGATAACATACCCATCCCAGCAGATACCAAACCTGCAAGACAAGGCCATTCTTTAGGTCAAAACATGCAGAATTACAATCTGTAAACTTTGTACAACAGGGAGAGCGTAAATGTTAATAGTTTTTAAAATTAAACTAACAAGTTTCACAAGTTTGTGATTTCTTTCTCATTCAATAGCACACACCAATATATATATATATATATATATATATATATATATATATATATAGGATTGTCACTCAGTCAGTAAAAAATTGTCTTGAGGCCAATGTTAAGTTTATAGAGGCATTATAGTATTTTTATTTATTTTTTAAAGAAAAGGTGGCTAACATCTCTATATATCTGCGGTGTGTTTTGCTAGCACTAGATTATTATTATTATTTTTTTTTTAAAGTCTAGCTTCCACATTGTGATAAGAAACTTGTACAAATCATAGTTGCCAACAGTCTGGGATTTGTCGGGACAGTCTAATTTTTTGGGGTCCTGTCCCAGCCAATTCAGGTCTCCCCTGCCATTACTGCTGCCAATGCAGAGTGCACAGGCAGCATTGCTTTTACACTGTGTACAGACATACACAGCTTAAATGCTAGTATCAGCTCGCGATGTCTGAGTTGGGTAGCCTGAAATTCAATGCTGCAGGTTCACACAACCTCCCATTGTGTTCCCGGGATACAGACATCTAAAGTTAGCAAGCATAACATATGTGCACCCAGAATTAGGGTTGTCACCTTTTCACCCCAAAAAAACCTGAAGCCATTGTTTTACCGGACTGCCGGTAAAATACTGGCTAGGTGGCAAATCTACCCAGAATGCACTTTGCACTCTTATTAAACCTAAACCAGGTTTATCTCAGGACACTCACATCAAAGTGAATTCAGGTAGCTTGGCATCAGCAGTTTTCAGTCTGTTTATGTGAGTCAGCCATGTTTCTAAAAAATACTTGCTGTACGTTTCAGGCAGTATATCATCAAAATAAATGTTTAAGGTTCAGTGTACTGTATTTGGTTTTGAGATCATTGGTTTTGATAAATTTACTGACAGAGCACAATAAAGAAACGTCTTTTTGCGCTAGTGCATAAATGACAAATTATACACTGGTGAGAGAAAGGTTTATCACAAGCAGTAAATAATATTTTTATACATATAAAATGTGAATAATTTGATGTAATAGGGACATTTTTAATATTTACCGTATTTTCCGGCGTATAAGACGACTTTTTAACCCCTGAAAATCTTCTCAAAAGTTGGGGGGTCGTCTTATACGTCGGGTACTGGGATTTACTTACCTATTTTCTGCTCTGTCTCCTCTCTCGCTGTTAAGCCGGTCCGTGGCTGTGAGGGAAGCGTTGTGAGCTCCCCTCAGGCCGCGCGGCTTCAATAAAGTTTGTTTAAACTTTTTTTTTAAACAAACTTTATTGACCGCGCGGCCTGAGGGGAGCTCACAACGCTTCCCTCACAGCCACGGACCGGCTTAACAGCGGGAGACAGAGCAGAAAATAGGTAAGTACTGGGGATTGGGGAAGGGGGAAGGAGGATGGCAAACTCTATATTTTAACCTAAAAAGTTAAAATATAGATGCAATTTTTCCGGCTTAGTTGGGGAGTCGTCTTATACGCCGGAAAATACGGTATATTAGGTAGTTTCATATTAGATTATCTCAATCGATATAATTTAAAGTACAAGTGTTAGCAAACAAAATTATTATGTTTAATGTAACTGTAGGCATTTTAAATAGAAATAATTTAAATAACTGAACTACTAATATTTTTGACAGTCCATGCCAGTATATCCTCTCACCATCTGCCATTTTTTGATGGGAAGAGGGTAACCTGGTCTGGTCAGCAACTAGCTATCTCTGCTGGAAAAGAGAGAGGGACCCTTGGTTTTACATGGGATCAGCAGAGGGGACTTTAACTAGGACCTGTCTGCCCTAGCAGAAACTCCTGCTACATTCATACGCCAATTCGATGAATTGGGCGAGCCTCCACTCCAATTGGCACACTTACACGGTCAGTGAGATGTAGCAGACAGTAGGCTATGATTAAGCGTTATAATAAGCGAAACGCGTAAGGTGTGGTCATCCTTCATCCTGTTCCTAAGTTTGTGTTCCCTTTTTGGCCTGTTTTGCACTGAATAAAGCACTTTTTTACCTGCTTGGATTGGAAAGTGGAGTGCACATTTCTTCTTCATTCGTAGCAGACAGTAACCCGTATGTATCTAATAAGATATACCTCTAGTTTCCAATAAGGAAGCAAGAGTTAAAAAAAAAAAAAAAAAAAGGGTAGTAGTCCTTTAATGAAAGAATTCAAATAAAGTAACTTATTAAGCCCTTTTTGCTCCAAATAATGCTATCAAGAGAGC
The DNA here is from genome assembly GCA_036172795.1 of Pelodytes ibericus. NCBI lineage: Eukaryota > Metazoa > Chordata > Amphibia > Anura > Pelodytidae > Pelodytes > Pelodytes ibericus. The sequence continues at coordinate 198,576,386 of CM069859.1, forward strand.
TGGCATTTTAGATCAGATCTTCTGTCATCTGAAGCCCTCTTGGCAATGCTATACAAGCACAGAGGGCTTAATAAGGTACTTCTTTCATTAAAGCATTAACAACGTCTGCACTTGATGCAATCTTTCAATTTCACATAATTTCATTTACCAGTGACAGTTGTCCTTTAAGACATGCTTCCAAAACTTGTACTAATTATTTTATGGTTTTATTAAGTTCAGATATTTTGTTGGTTGGTTGTTGTTTTTTGGCTTTGTTATTCTTTTTTATTATCAATGGGACATGATAGTCACTGGTTCCCCAGTAGGATTAGCCCCTCCCTTCATTCTTCCATGGTTGATATAATAAGTACGTTGTGTAATAAAAATGACTTCTAGCGACCAGTCTAGTTAAGCTATATAAAAAAATTGTTATTATTCATGAAAACATTTAATCCAAATGAATCTGGGTTTATCTTTCCTACACATCTGGTTTAGACAGAAAATATGATATAAAATTTAATTACTCATAAAAAAAGAGTAGAATTTGCCATTATGTTAGATTTTAATAATAACATCATGAATTGATGATATGGTTCAGTCTGAGAGCATGCACTAAAGAGCTAGGAGTCCCCTTAGGCTGATCAGAGCGATATAAAAATGTGTTATTATTACTTATAAGAGCATATAATCCAAGTCAAGCTGGCTTTATCTTCCCTGCACCTCTGCTGAAAGCAAAAAACCCAATATAAAACAAAATTAAAAAAAGAAAAGTTTACAGTAAAAAATGTAAATAAGAATACAGTCAGCATTCGGATGATTTATCACTGGCTCATTTAATACCTAATTGTGAACATCTTGACTTTGTAATTAGTAATCGAAATTACTATAGTAAATTGAACTTTGGGCCAAGAAAGGATTGATTATAATTATATATATATATATATATATATATATATATATATATATATATATATATATTTACTCTGACCTAGGAAAATGCACAGCTTTACAATGAGACTTTACACACAATCACATACATACAGTCTCGCACACATAGTTAATCATTTTGGGTATAATACTGAAAATGAAACAGACTGTATTTGCTCGAAAATAAGACGATCCTGATTATAAGACGACCCCGCAAACTTTGGATATTCCTCTAGGAAAAAAACTAAAAGCCTGAATATTAGACTACCCTATAGGAAAAAAGGTTTAACTTGTATATATTCACATGTAAATTGCTTTTTCACATTTAATAAAAATGATGATATAAAAAATGAATTTCTTGTATTTATTTCCTTTTAATTGCCCATCTGCCCACCACAGCCATTTGCCCACCAGACTTAGTCAATCCTGCCCCTACCCCCAGACTTGACAAAATGCTCCCTCTCACCCCTCCCTCCCCCAGACTTGCCCAATGCTCCCTCCCCCCCCCCCTCCTTCCAGTAGACTTGCCAATGCTGCCTCTACCCCCTCCCTACCACAATGGTGGCTCTAAGCTCCCTTCCCTAATGCTGGCTCTGCCCCCACCCTCGCCCACCAACTCCTCTCCCTTCCTCCCTCCCCCAAACATAGCCAATCTCCCTGGTGGCTAGCGGGGGCAGCCGGTGGATGTGTGCAGACATATTTAGACATCCTCCATGCTGCCCGACACTTTAATTTATTACAGTAGGCTATTTAGTGGGCTCCTGTATGTGGCCTATTTAGTGGGCTCCTGTATGTGGCCTATTTAGTGAGCTCCTGTATGTGGCCTATTTAGTGGGCTCCTGTATGTGGCCTATTTAGTGGGCTCCAGTATGTGGGATATTTAGTGGGCTCCTGTATGTGGTCTATTTAGTGGGCTCCAGTATGTGGGATATTTAGTGGGCTCCAGTATGTGGGATATTTAGTGGGCTCCTGTATGTGCCCTATTTAGTGGGCTCCTGTATGTGCCCTATTTAGTGGGCTCCTGTATGTGGTCTATTTAGTGGGCTCCTGTATGTGGCCTATTTAGTAGGCTCCAGTATGGGTGATATTTAGTGGGCTCCTGTATGTGGTCTATTTAGTGGGCTCCTGTATGTGGCCTATTTAGTAGGCTCCAGTATGTGGGATATTTAGTGGGCTCCTGTATGTGGTCTATTTAGTGGGCTCCTGTATGTGGCCTATTTAATGGGCTCCTGTATGTGCCCTATTTAGTGGGCTCCAGTATGTGGTCTATTTAGTGGGCTCCTGTATGTGGCCTATTTAATGGGCTCCTGTATGTGCCCTATTTAGTGGGCTCCAGTATGTGGGATATTTAGTGGGCTCCTGTATGTGGTCTATTTAGTGGGCTCCTGTATGTGGCATATTTAATGGGCGCGTGAGCAGCACTTACTGAGTTCTGCTCTGCAGTGAAGCATGCTGTGCTCTGTCATCAAGCAGTTAAGGACAAGATAAACTGCTGCATTACTCAGCACATGGATAAGCAGGAACCAGTGAAACAGCAGGGGGAGTGTCTTGTGACCTCATAATGTTACTCAACAGCTAAGTTCTGCCCCCTGAACAGCAGTTGTAAATGGAGACCTGGTGGTTAGATCTTGTAACTGCAGCATTATGGGAAATAAGCCACCAAATAGGTGCAAAGTACAAAAACCTAAATTTTGTTTTGTTTGATACATTTAAACAAAACATGAAAAACATAAAGGCACGCATTGAATATATGTTTTTATTTGACCTGCACAGTAAATCAAATTGAAGCTTATATTGGTGATAGTGTCCCTTTAAGGTAGGACACTATGGACTGGTTTTATACTTTTGAGGTGTTTGGTTTATCTGGACTTTACCCATACACACACAATATATATTGGTTTTATTGGATAATAAGGGTGTTAACATATCATTAATGGGGATGGTCTCTTAACCCCTTCCCGACCTTATGACGAGTTAACTCGTCATAAGAGCCGCACCATTAGCGACCTTATGACGAGTTAACTCGTCATGCAGTCTAGTCGGCGGTGCGCTCCGTGGGCACCGCCAGCTAGTCTGCAACGGGTCCAGGACTAAGCCTCGCACCCGAGGCAAAGCTCCTGGACCCGATCGGTCAGTTTCCGGGCATGTGATCGCGGTGATTTAGTCATCACCGCGATAACATGCAAATTACATGGCAAAGTCAGTGTGTTCACACACTGACTTTGCCTCTAATTCACTCTCTGTGCTTCACATTCTTATAGTGAAGCACAGAGAGTGACCTGTAAGTAAAAATAAATTAATTACATACACATAGGTAAAAAAAAAAGAAAAAAATTTAAAAAAATTAACCCTTTCATTGCTGATCACAGTTTTTAACTGTGATCAGTTTCCTTCCACTTTATGGCCCTCATTTAGTTTTTTTTTTGTAACAGATTTTTTTATTTTTACAATTTATAAAGTTTTTTTGAATAAATAAAGGTAATTTTAATATATTTATTTAATAAAATTTAACCCCTGCATGCCTGTTGCATGATTTTTACTGATCTGACATCGCACTCTTCAGAGTTTTTTTCTGTCTTTTTTGTTATGGGGGGTTTGGGAACCAATATTTTTCTTTTTTATTAGTTAGTTAATTAGGGGGGATAAGTGGGTTAGTGTTGCACTAGTTATGTAGCTTATTATTGGGAAAATAATGGGGAAAAACTTTTTTTTCCTCAAAAATTTCCTCTTTTATATGTATTTTTTAATACTAAAATGTAAATCATTTTTATGTATAGGGTATCAAAAGAAAGCTCTAACTGTCCTCTAAAAAACAACATATAACTTGTATGGGTACGTTAAATGAGAGAGAGGAAATTTATGTTTCAAAAACCGCGTATTAATTAAAAATTGAAAAACGCTCTGGTCCTTGGCCCAGGAAAATCCCTGGTCCTTAAAGGGTTAAACCACCAGCAGAAAGAGAGACAGTCACCTGTACAGACCACAAAAGATACAAGCATCGATCCGAGAGTACAACCGGCGTGTGACTGTAAAGGGTCAGAGCTCAGAGTACATCTGGTGAGTGAAGATTAACTTTGGGTTTACACAGCAGTAAAACAAACAAAACATGGTGCCACTTTAACTAAATGTTTGCCAGGCTCCAAGAAAGCATTTAAAGAAAACTTGTTTACAATTACTTTAGTTGGATCATCTCACGGATATATTGTTCTTGGCATGTTCCTTTCCAAATAAAATGTAGGATATATAAAATCATTACCTGAATAACTTCATCATCCTCTTCTAGAAGGCCTTCGAGGATCTCAGCAGCGAGCTAAAACACAGAGGTAACAATCATTACTCAAGGAAGAAATTGAATCTCTTTCTGATATAATAGAGTAATAAAATAAGTTACAATAAAATACGTTTTACAACATCATGGGATGACAAAAAGATACTCGTCCAGTGCATTGTAATATGTTGCACAACAAAGAATGTATTGCAAACTATTAAATGGATGGATAGTTCCTTAGTTGTTTTCAGCAGTGGGCTCTATTCTATGACATAAGTTATTATGTATCACTGATTTTTAACTCAAGGTTCTATATTACAGCCTTAGCATTCAATGACCTGAGATACACTAACTCGGGTCATTGAGCTGAGCCCAGTAGCTCTTACACGAGCTTATTCACTTTTATTGTGCTCTGGTGGTTAATAGAATCTGACAATAACATCATCAGGTGACATCATTTCTCATTGATGTCCATCAAGTTTAGCACTCAGCCTCCAAAGGTTCAAATCATATTCATTGCTCGGGTGCAGTGTCACCAATCCAAATACAGTCCATATTCAAAGACGCACTCACGGGATTTATGATAATGCAGTTATCATAATCTCCCATCAACTTATACAAAGCCCTTTGTCAAGCGGACAATACAAAACTACTACATAACTACATATACAGACAAACTTACTGTATATGCATCATAATCATTTTATATATTTATATATATATATATATAATATTAGTTCTGGTATATAGATTTTGATATATATATGTGTGTATGTATATATACATATATATAGATTTTTTTTATATAATATTAGTTATGGTATATATATATATATATATATATATATATATATATATATATATATACCAGAACTAATATTATGTAAAAAAAATCTATATATATGTATATATACATACACACATATATATATGACAAAATCTATATACCAGAACTAATATATATATTTATTTATTTATAATATTAGTTCTGGTGTGTGTATACATATTATTTTTTATATTATTAGTTCTGCGATATATATATATATTTATAATATTAGTTCTGGTACATATAAAATATATGGTATTTATACATCAACACTCACGGTGCCCTACGGGTATCTTCAGTAAAAAGATTATATATTGAATTTCAAGGTGTTTCTTCTTTCTTTTCAAACAGTGCAATATGATTTTTATTTACAAGATGCAAGTACTTTTTCTTCATCTTTTTTTTTTTAATTTTAGCTGCTGCATCAAGTCTTATTTTTCATTTATTATTAAAACATTTGATATCAAAGATCCTTAATCCACTGACAATTTTCCTCTGTTTTTATTCATGTTTACGAACTCAAATTACACCAACTTTATGACTGTGTAATAGTAAGGTATAAAATCTGCCAGCAGGTAAAGAGGTATAAAACGATGATAAATTCTTCCCATATTCCCTTTTTAATACCAATATATAAATTAACAATGACGGTATGCAAACATTAATTGTTTCTTTTGAAGACAACTTCCCAAGTCATCATTAATTTATGTGAACTCTGAACAGCTAATCTTTACTGCATAAAGCCATTTCAAAGATGATCTATTAGCAATACGGGTAACTGTGACTATCAATCATAGTGTGTCATTTTAAATTAATAAATCTGCTGGGAGTTCTTTTCAATAAATCCTCAAACTTTAAATTGGAGTGCTATCTAGCCTACTGTTATTTGTTTATTTTTGTGAAATATTTCAATAAAGAAAAGAAGCCATAGAATTCTACACCAACGCGTATTGCTTTACTTCTAGATGAAAATGTATTATAGTGCAGTCACTGGGACATAAACAATAATTGGATTGCCATACTGTACGACACATTGATTCCAGTGACTACTATTTGGTTTTATCGAAGATCCAATGATGTTCTGCTTTCATATGTCAATTTCCTTTTATTTAGAACAACAGAGGCATATTTGAATAAAAGCTACATTGAAAACAGGCTACTAAAATGGTAAATATCCTCTGAATACACAATATAAATATATAGCCAGATGAGCTCTGAGAAACACCAATTAATTGTACATATATATGTAATATTTTGGTCAGATATAACACCAATTATTATGAATAATAACAATGGCCACCCATATGTCACTTGGCAAAACTAATCCAAACATATAATGTCTATTCATTTTATACACTTCAATAATAAGGAAGGTACCTGCTCCAGTTTCCTTGACGAAAGTTCCACTAAATAATTATTTGGCCTCCAATAAAAGTGCAAAGTGACGTCGTACTACAGCCGTATGACCAAATGTGTCTTGATTGGGGCTTAATTATAGCTTTAACCATAGACTCTCGCGCACTTGTCAAAAAGGGTGTTTGCTTTCTACCCATCATTATGTGTATTTAACATTAAAGAACAATGTTTGGGGTAGTCCAATCCAATTTTGACAAGATGACCATTATTGGCATAATCCAATTTTAGGTCGGCTCCATTCAATTGTGGGTGAACATTGCCTTCCAAGTCTCCAGTCCACTCAACTGTCTATGTTCCGTACCAACATTTCCGACTTCATATTTGGATGGAGATCGTTTGCAAGTGTGTCGCAAAAAGTGTAGAGCCACCACATTTTGTACTAATCTGTTAAGTACATTTGTGTGCAATGTTCTTATCACACAGTATGGGATAGTGTCCCGTAAACAACCTAGACCTGATGGACAACTTAGTCAATGCTAAGCTTTGTTTTCCTTAGCCTCTCCAATGGTAGCTGCTGTATTATTGCTATCTATATGCTATAAGCAATATCTTCATCAGGCAGTGTCTTCTCTACGCCGCCATATCAATTTATTATAAGATGCATTTAACGCCAGCAGTTATACCTACCTGCTGAGAACCCCATATACTGATATATCAATTCACATTCACCGTCATACAATACAATTTTGTCATACAATATGCCACATATTAATGAATGCGTTTTATAAGTTTATCACTATAGACTAATATACACTCGCTGTTGGAGAAGCCTACCGTCTATAACTTTATTCTACACTGGAGAAGTTTTAGTTATAAATGTAAGTAGGTATTTGTAATGTTACGCATATATTTTATGGTAAATAAACGGTTATCACGCGGATGTTGCACCACTTTTTTTTCCCATATCACGTGGATGTAGTAAGAATACTTTTTGAAGCAATACTCGCCTTTTCTCGTTTGATTTAACCCAGCCAAAGATTGCAGTTCCATTCATTTATTTGAGGCACTCTCCTACTTGGATATTAAGGACTTTACACTGGTGACATCTCATGATATTTATGTTATCTGTTTCACTTTAGCCTTTTAGGGCAGGTTATTTTATTGTGTTGCTCGCAAGTTTTGCTGGCACCACATTCATTACCTGCTACTTCTGCTTGAAAAATAACTGAAAAACAATACTACATGGCAGTACTCCATCGAGTCTATCTCAGAACATCTCTTCCCTTTCATTTGAAGAGGGTCATAATTCTGTGCAAAGAGGTTTTTATTCTTAGATTTGTTTTATTTATTTTTTTACACAAAGCAACGACGACAAAAAGATCCATCGCCTTGATTCTGTTTCTCTTCTAGATTTCACCGGCCTCCATATCTTTCCCGATTGGCTTCATGAAGAACTATCACATGTTTCATTATCCATATAGAAACGTTATGTGAACAACTAACCACAGCCATTGCAGGTGAAAGGAAAGGGTTAAAGTAATGCTGCCCATTTTTCCAGTGTAAAAAACACATCCATATTTACACTACGTTTTGTGGCTGCAGTGGAGGTTTACAGTGATTCTTAAAGCAAATCTTTACCTGCTAATGGGCTTCAGAAACCACTTAGTAAACATTAGCCAGTGGCTATAACATAGCTCAACGCAAGCCGCCACACAGTTAAGGTTAATTGTGTTGATTTTCTTTAACAAAGAGATCATTCTGGCAATGCATTTGGCTTAGTAAAATAGTTGGTAACCTAAATATAATGTTATGGATGGATAGAAACCTCGGTAAATAGCAGGCATGAGTTATAAGTGTCTTAAATGGACTGTCCAAAATACATCTTTCAAATGTTAATGCATGTTGAAGTACATTCAAAATGCTTTACAATGCATATTTTAACTTTTTTTTTTCATTGCTTACAATATGAAATTCTTAGACTTAGACAAATTTGTGAAATTATAGCAAATTGCCAGAAACCAGGACTTCCCACTCTAGCTAAGTAAAAGTCAATTTCCTAAATGTTGTTTTGTTTTTGCTGCATGAACCAATGAGAATGAAGCCATTCAAATGAATTGAATATCCTGTTTTACCTAGTGATGTCATCAGTGCACTGTTAAGAGATCCTATGTACACAAGCAAGGTCACTTAGGTTCCACGCAATGCATTCTATTCCACCAACAGAGCAGCAGAGGAAGTGACTTATTGAAACAAAACTGATACCTTGATGCCATGTTGAATTTTTTTGGACATTGTCATCACAATAGATGTTTGTTTGTCTTTTGGTAGCCAGAACTATTGTATTCAATGGACGTTTGCTCAGTTCCCACTACCAATGGAAAAATAATTGCTACTACAGAAGAATGGGGGTCATAACATGGAAAGGGCCCAAGTCCAAAGATTGCGATAGTAGAATGTTTCTTCTTTGCCAGTAATGGATTAATGGAGAGACATTGTTCATACAAAGGTTGAAAATAGCAGAAAAACTAGAGAGAATGTCAGAGGGTAAAGAGATAATAAAACATTTTAAGTAAGCATATATATGATGAAAGAGTGTTTACTATGGACTTAATATAATCCTGTAGGTAATAGATGCTTCTGGGCTTTGGACATGGGGCCATAGACGCAAATAGTGTTAACAATGGTTAAACTCGACAAGCATATTTCCCCTTTGAATTAAATAATAGGTATAGTTAACTGCTCTGATATGTTGGGGTTTGAAGAAACAAAGAAAAAGACAGGTAAGGGTCCTGCAGGAGATACAATTCCTGGCCCCCACTAGGCAAATATGGCTAACTGTGATTAGTCATTTAAACTAAGAATAAAGTCTTTTATTTACACAATTTAATATAAAAACACATTGACTGCCCTTTAAACTCACTTTATTTTGAGTGTTATTGCTCTGGAGATCTTTGATACAGTTGTATGTACTAAACAAAAATTCGGAGCTCCCAGGAAAGAGGGACAATAGACGAGAAAAGGAGAATTAGAGGGATGGGAGGTATTTAGGTGCAAAATACGGACTGACCCTCCTAAATAGGGAGAGTTCTGGATTAACGACCCCACAAATCCAAGTGAATTTTGAGCAAAAGTCCTATCAAACAAGACAGGTATGTGAACCATCTGTATTCACTCTGACTGTTCTTACTGTAGTAATTGCTACAACCCTCAGCTGAATAGCAATCCCAATTTCTCAGCAGTCTCTTATTCTATCAAAATGAATTAATAAATGATATTTAAAATGACTGCCTCCTGAAAAAAGGTCACATTCCTAACTAAATGAAGGGATCAATAGGCTGACTCTGCTCTCTAGGCCTCAGGGCTCTATCTCCTCAGGCACAATTAATAATCCAGCCTTCATTAGAGTTCATACTTTGTATCAAACCAGAAGATTAAAGCAATATGATTTGTATCTTTCATTTTGTTAGCGGAAAGAAGCAGAACATGATTAGTTAATGTTAGGAAGACTTTCATTAGCATAAAACATCTATTAATTGTACTAAGTAGGTTTAACTCATCTTTTCATTTCAAAGCACTGTATTGTGGCAAATTAAATGGTAATAATTATCTTTTCAGACAAATCTCTTTATTTTTTTTTGTGGTTCCAGGACCTTATTGCATACTTTTGCTTCACATAAAAAAAAAAAAAAAACAATTGAAAGAGAAGAATAAACTGAAAGGAATTTAAAAGAGGAAAAAAATGTGTAGGCGACAGAGACAAACAAGCTACCTATTTTGTTTTTGTTTTTGCTTAAAATAACATTAAGTGGTGTTGGAAAAAGATGGAGGCAACATGGCTGACGTAGCCAATGCCACATGGTTTATTCCACATTCACACAGCTATGCATAGACCCTGCCACGTTCTTCTGGGCTAAGTCTCATTTGACGGTAAAGAAGATTTGTGTTTTTAACAGAATGAGCTTCACAATTCACCTTTGTCCTTGAATAACACTTAATCTGGCAAGGCCCCGGGTGTACAGAATCTGGCTTTAAGCAATGGGGACTGCCGACAACACGAACAGTGACTCGGGACGACAAGCAACTGTCTGTGGATGACCCTGCTGCCATACCAGCATTTCTTAAAGATTTGAGCATTGTTCCTCTCCCCCAAACATCAGAAGACGCGATAAAACCAGAACCAGAAGTTCCAGATCTATATATCATCTAAACGACCTTTGTGCCTAGCTGAATACTTTACCAGACTGCTGTAATGTGAATTTTGCTTAGCTTTTTCTTGGTACATTTTGTGTGTGTTGCACTTGAGTCTAAACATTGGACTTTGGTGGCCTGATAAAGCAGTCTGGGTTATCTTTTATTTATTCTGTTCATAGGATTCGCTACCCGCTCGTAGCCGGAGCCACCCCTCACCCACAAGGGAATTTCTACCCATTTTCTTTTGGCAGTTCAAGCTAGCATCTGTCCGCGACCCCCACTTGGGAAGCTTTTCCCCCATTTTTTTTCTCCTTTTTCTTCCTATTTTTCTCATCTTTATTCAATTTTCTTATGTGATAACCTAGGTCCCCCTGTCTCTCAACACTCATTACCACTTTTGTTTTCTTAATTCTACTAGATATATATGTATACTGTATGGATGTGCCTAATAGTGGAAGCCCAGCCATTACATTACATTACCATGAATTTATATAGCGCCAACAATTTACATAGCACTAGATACAGAGCATAGAAGGGAACTACATACTAAGTTAGACACACTAGGACAGACTAGTACGTGAGGTAGAGAGCCCTGCTCGCAAGCTTACAATCTAGAGGGAATGGGGTACATGAGACACATAAGGGAGTGAACAGGACAGAGGAAATGTAGTTGTAATAACATTAGTGTGGATGGGTGGCACTAGGTGGGATAGGCCAAAGATGAATAGTGTGTTTCAGCTAGGTGGGATCAGCTAGAGGTAAAGTGACAGGTGTTCTAGTGGGTTGGGTAGTAAGCTACTTTAAAGAGGTTTGTTTTGAGGGACTTTTTAAAATTTGAAAAGGAGGGAGAGAGCTGGATGCTCTGCGGAAGGGAGTTCCAGAGAGAGGGGGAAGCTCGGGCAAAATCTTGCAGTAGTGAGTGAGAAGTGGTGATGAGGTTGGAGGAGAGACAGCCATGTTTTTTTTTCTCTATCCCTTAGGGGATGGTGTGTTAAGGGCGCAGGCCACACTTACCATTGATGTTCCATGAACTCAGAGTAAGTTACACGACTCTCAGTAATACAGGCTTTAAGTAGTCCATTAGAGTAATATTTAGCATTGTTTAGCGCCCATAAAGTGATTTCACCTTCCTATTATGTAGTCAACTAGTAATTTGCAATTGACCTTTTGTTTACCATCTTTTATTCTCTAATAATACTTTAGGCCTTTTTGGCTCTCAACTAGTATTCTGAAAATGTTAATTGAGTCTGCAAGATAAATGCAATGCCTGAAATGTATGTTATATTATAATGTTTTTGTTGTATGTATTGCAGTACTATCTTTTGATTCTCATATGACTCAAATAAAAAACTTTGATTAAAAAAAAAAAAGTAGAAAGAAAACACACTATATATTATTATTTAACAGGTTTTTTCAAGTTTACACAGTCTTCAGCAGTGGCTGTGTAGTTTTCTGTTAAAATAGTCATCTGTACTTGGAAACACTTCCAGCTTTCTCTTTTCTTATTATATCCATTAGTCCTCTGGACCAGGACACTAAAATTGTCCAAATAATGACTCTAAAGGAATAACTATTGTTATACATGAGAACTATATAGACCTGTAGCCCTCCAGATGTGGCATTTTCCATACTCGTCCGCCAGCATCCTAGCTGAAAGAGCATTATGGGAAATTTAGTTCATCAGCAGCTGGGGCGCTGCACGGTTCCCCACCCCTGCAGTAGATGATGTATCGGGTGGTACCAATTCATGGGGCCTTCCACGTCAAACGAAAAATGAAATATAATATAACCCTGTTTAGAGTTCCCATAAAAAAATAATCTTTGCCATTTGCAGAAGAGAGCATAAATAATTTGTATGTTGTCAGAATGCTGATGCTATACACGTATATATTATCAAAGAAGCTTATTACGACTATCCAGGAATCCTGATCTAGACTTATCTCAGCAAGGGACTTAATTAGTTGTAACACTTTTATCTCCAAGGGGTTGTAATTTAGGGCAGGTAAACACATTATGAGAACGATAACCTTGGAGACCATGCTGTGTTTAACACAGGCATAAAACTGATAGGAATCCAGAATTACATTTTATGAGGTGTTTATACGTATCCTTTGTAACAGTGTGCTCTTATCTGCAGCCATTAATACACCCTGGTAACCCTGTAATTAATTCTCTATTCTATACTCGTCTTTCGATCAACAGTTTTAATGTCAAATCGGGCATTTTCTTAACATAACATTTTATTGAAATGTGTTGTGTGCATAATGAACAAGTTAAATCCTGAGTTGGCCAAAACAAAAAAAAAAAATTAGAAATTCAGCCTTTTATAAACATAAGTAATGTACATCCATTCTCGTTAAAAGGCCAGTAATGCTCTAATATAAATGGATCAAATATGCATAAAAAAAAGTCTGGTTTTGAATGCTTTAAAAGGTGTTTATAAGAAAGTAGATAATCGGAGAGTCAAAGAAAATTGGAGAAAACAAATACCTGACCTGACTCGAGCCGAGATCAAAACACAAGCCAAATTAAGTGCATAATTAACAAATTCTATATGTTAATTATAAAGCGTAAGCAATTAAAACTTTACATTGGTGCTATCTTACCAATCTATGTTGGGAAAAAATATTGGTATATCTATTAATGTCAGGTGGTCTTAAAATAGAATAAGTATGGAGATCTGTGAACAATCTCATTGTTAAGTTTATCAATAAGTCCATAACATTAGATCATTTGACTTATCTTCTTTCTCGGCCATGACATAACCTAACAAAATATGAAACAAAATGTATAGCTAGAATAGCCCTAGTAACTATATGGTGCATAGCAACATTATGAAATAAACCTGAAACTCCACCATTAGACACTATTAAGAATAAAGCTAAGGATATGAAAATGGATTGCTTAACAGCCATGATACATGAAAACGTTAAATCATATGATAAAATATGGTCGTTCGGACCCAATATATACTACATTTTCTACTATACTCGTGGTTTGATAACAACTGTTTATTCTATCCTTATATATGTTTATAGTGGAGTCTTTTTTGGCTCCGTGTTATTTTATTTTGTGTTACTAATTTTGCATTTATCATGTTTCATTTGTTATATTGAATATGTTTTATAAATGATTACAAAATTTGAAAAATAAAGAATTTACAAACAAAACAGAAACAATTCAATGAATAGTCACTGACTGCTGTTGATTCCTGCTGGAGCAATCCAGGTAAAGAGAGGAGAGCTCCATAACTTGAGTGAGGGTAGGAGAGTAACCCGAGCCCTTGTAAGCGCTTACCACACTCTCATCATGCTCAGCCACAATTAGTGTGCTCCATAGCGGTGAGATCTCCACGCTCACCAGCAACCCTGACGGGTCATAAATCCAGAATTTCTGTGTATACACATTTCTAGACATCGTTTAGCTAGGTGTTAATGATTTTTTTATTTTGTTTCTGTGAGCCATGATGGGCGTGTGGATGTGAAAGAGTTAATGTTATCCAGATCCCTGGCTCTGCCATCCTCCCCATGGGGCAAAAAAGGAGCAACATCCAACACAATCCATTCCACTTAACACTCCAAAATACTCGTTACTGCTGCCAAGTTTTGTTTAAAATAACTTTTAAAAGTTTAAATTAAACTTTTTTTTTAACCCTTGCTTCCACAGAGGAACTATATAAAATAAAGAGCACTAAATAAAGGGTCAATTGGTTTTATACTACTAAACAAGAGGTTTTTGAATCTGTTTAACTCGGAAATTGTATTAAAATCAGGTGCCTTTGACATAGATTTATAGCTACATATACCGGAAAGAATTTGTTTTTTGTTTGTTTGTTTTTTTAAAACTGAACTTGTGTTCCCATATTACGTTCCTCTACGAGAATTAAGCAAAAACGGCTATCTCAACAACTAATTATTTAAGAGACATCTAAGCGCCATGGGGAAGTTACAATCTGCCCTCTGTTTTAGATGCGTCCAGTATGTAAAGCGTTAAAAAAAATCAAGTGTGTTTTAATATTGTCAAATTTGTATAAATGAAGCTGCTTTGAGTCTTGCACCCTTGACTCTGGGTTTGTAAACAGAGTAGTAGAGTAGAGTAGGAACCTTGAGTGAAACAACATGAGCACTCTTGTTACATGTTGATGATATTAAGAATTGACGAGTAGAATTCTAGCCTTGAACCGATAATTTCATATATGCGTTTCTGGTTGTGTTTATGATCATGGTTTACTCGTTCAGTCGACAATCATCTCTTTTGTTACCATTCCATTTAAAGCGACCTAGTCACACTTAACTTATATGGGCTCAAAAGAAACAAGTATACTCCTTTAAATAATTACATGTGCTATGCAGTTGTTTGAAATCATTTCTTTTATACTGTTTTCCTTTTCATTGAAAATATATTAAAAAAATAGAGAGACAAGTATGTTAAGCTCCTGTGTGCAAGTGTGTGTACATGTTTGTCCACTGTGCATATATAATATGATGCATATTAAACATGTGAGCACTGTGTGTACAATACCCTTTAACGGTCCTGCATTGTGCCATTATGTACTGGTAGGCAGACCTTTTTGGACCCTTGTCCCATGGTTATGGTTTCCAGTCCCGTTTTTTGTTCTGTTGGACACAGGAAAGGAAGACATTCTACTTATAGCACATAATGACTAAGAACTATTAATTCCAGGGCATGTGATATGTGACTGTTGTCCTTGGCAGTAGGTGAGCATCTGTGAGAAAGGGGGACATAGGTACTGATAGACATTTGCTGAATTGTCTCAGCACTGAGGCAGACAGCCGCGCCATTATCTCTGTGATTACGTATGTATGGATGCCCCCTATGACCGTGGAATGTCACTCATTCTCAAGGGGATAAAACAGAACCCACTTGATACTGTATAGAACCCTTAATATGCCAAATTTACACATATTCTATATACTTATAAGGAACACTCCATGAAGAGTTCACTGACTAGAGATCTATCGCCTTCATACACATCTTATTTGTACTGTGAATGCAGAGATTAAAAAAAAAAAAAAGTGAGAAATTAGTTTTAAATGTCTGTTTATAGATATTACCTGTGGCTCAATATGCAAATACGATACATTCAAGATGACAACACATCTGAAACACATTTTCCATCAATTTACATATTTGTAAATATACCCAGCTAAACACAATGTATAGACAATTTGGCGCATTCTATATTCACCGCAAACAAAACAAGATTTAGGTGACAGAGCCCCTGTAAGCCTTTTACTTCAGCTCATAGGCTCTTTAATGTTTGCTCGTTAGGAAAAGATTGAACTTACTATGAGCAATTAAAACTATATTTTAAATAGACCAAGAAGAATTGACATCATATGACTTTCAATTTATGGAGATCTCTTGGGAAATCTCTCTCTTTGTCAAATTAGAATTATTTTCCATGAAGTGAGATTTATAGCTCTCAATATGATGATTGCTTTATGTCTTTCCTATAATAAGCAATTGCTAACCTCAAGAGAATTATTGATTTTAAAGTAATTTCCAATCTGTATAATGTTAGGATTATCAGGGATACACGGGTGATTTGTTTAATCTCAACCTTTGGACGTTGGTGGGCTTCAACAAGCCTTTCATAGGATGATCAATCATCATTTATAAGAAGACCCATCTTCCAGCCAGGGAATTGGAGGACACAGAGGTTTGAGTCTACTAGAACTTAGTCAATAAACAAATAACCATAATAGCCGTTTGAATAAAATTGAAATGCTTCTCGTTAGCATCTAGACATTTCCACAAATCAACTAAGGCATTCGTTTTGAGTAGTCTTTTCTTGAGTTCTTGAGCTATGGATTGTTGGCAACTAGGGGTCGAAGAGATCAAACTCTTCAATGTGTCCTGCAGAGTGAAGTATAGTCTTCCAATTTTAATTAACAACGTTTTGACTGATACTCATTTTGTACCAATATATAATTCCCTTTCAGATTTTTAGCACAGAGTAAATCAATTTACCAGTGCTTGGTCCCTTGGTAATCCAAAAATATATCAAGATAATTTGGCTTCTGGTGACGGCCACAGGACAACTGTCGATCTACTAGATTGTCATTTCACAACAATTCACAATTTAATGCATAAATTCCCATAAAGGAAAACTTCAGGAAATTAACCTTCCTTTTGCTCAATACTTTAATGTTTCGAATTAGCACAGGGTGTGCCATGATTTGTACACATTAACGGTTAGCAGAGGGTATCTGTACTTTGAGTAAAGTTATGTCAAAATGTTTACGTTAAAAGATGTCAAATGATTCCATACATCTCTATACAAGTATATGATTCCTTCCTTATCTGAGTGCTACAAACTTTGTAGAGTATAAAGTAATGTGTCATAAACAGTCACACTTTACAGCTCCTAAAAGGGAGACAAGCTCGATTCCAGGTCCTGACATCACCGTGTCATACTGAATAGAATTGGGATCATTTTAAGGGAAGATGGTTCTGCTCATTTGCAGCTACTATATAGTCAGTTACAACATTAACAGTCTGCAGTGTATTCCTGGTCCATTTGATATTATTTTAATGGACAAAATATGCTGCTATTTGAAAAACAAGGACATTTTGAAGTGACGCCAAACTTTTCAAGGTTAGTATATGTATTGGATCAAGTTGTCCCAATAGTGGCCAAAGTGGTCCCAGTAGTGATAGGAGCACTTGGAGCTGTGACTCCTAAGCTGGGAGATTCCAGGAACTCTGTCCAGAACAGAGCAGTGCTACAAACAGCTTAGATACTGCACAGAACCCTCAAACTCCCAGGCCTTTGGTAGAGGACCCGAGGTTGAGAAAGACACACACCACCCATAGGAGGCTGAGAAAAAGGATGTAGTTTTATAAGATATAGATATATATCTCTTTGAAAAAAAAAGTCTAGGGTTTAAACTGAAATTTCGATTTTCATTTTGCCTGCCAATACATACATAGACATAGATTTTTTTTTTTTGCTTAATGGAGCAATCTCTAAATGGTGATGTTATTCCAAAGTGCTTGACCAAAGTACCCTGACATGTGTCACAACAAATTATGGGGCAGGAACTAAGGCAGGACAGAAATAAATAAATAAATCTGAATTAAGACACATAATAAGGAAAGCAAGCTAATGAGTTTAGAAAAGGTTTAAACATTTTTATTATGATAGCACTGTCAAAACATTTTCACTTCTAGGTTACAACCTCGTTGGCATCTGTTGGAAGGAACGCAATTAGTTTCAAGAGGTCTAAAGTCAAATACACTGTCTACGAATGTAGTTTTAAAGAAAGGCACAGAGATTCCTACTTGGTAATTTATATGACTGACCATACAATTTATGAGCATCCGCAGCAATAAAATTCAGCCTGAACTTAATAATAGCACATTTTATGTGACATTGATGACAATTACAATCTATAGTTACTGTAGTCACCCTTTGGTCCATGAAAAGATGACAAAATTAATTACAACCGTTTGCCATTTGTCAGACTTAATTTGGCAGCCGACAAAGCTCAAAGGCACCTGTATCTTGACTGAAACATTTACCATTTTCTAATCCGGTGAAATGAAGATAATGAGAATATAAAAGAAAATAGTTTGCGTTCTGCCAGCAATACACCAACCTTTATGATATTGTGGGGTCTGCAGAGGAGGATTGTAGAGCAGGTAAGAAGAAAATTACAATAAAAGTAACTCATAATTGGTAGTCTAGCAGGTGAACGTCACTAAGCGGCTTCAACACCAAAGACTCTGTGGATTTTGAGAATAAAGTGTTTGGAGGCATCAGGTATGATTTGAGAAGTGTTACAGTTTAATCCTTTTGGAAAATTTCTGGACAGTCTGGACAATGGCTGTATTAACACTTCTGCAGTGTTTGTGTTTAGCTGTAATTATCTGCCTATGTCTCTCTGGCTCCAGGCCAGGAGCACAAAGATGCCGATTTGGTGCGAAGGGGTTAAAAAAAAAATGTTTTTGTAATGCACTTTATTCCGATTGGAATAGCATGGAATTCAATGTGAACATGGACCGCAAAAATACTGTGCGTTAAAGCACATGTATTTTTAAGAGAATAGCGGCGGTTTGCAAAAAAAAAATGCTATTATTCCCTTTAAAAAAAATTATAATAGGAGACTACAGGTATCTAGGCCAAAAAATATTCTCTATCATAGTTTTATTTTTTCTTGTAGCAGGAGACATTTATCGTAAAGAATGCATTCATTTCAGATATCCCAATTTATCATTAAGTTTAGAAAAAAAAGATAATTGAAACAAAGTAAAACCTAGCGACAGGATGCACACCACCTTCTCAAAAAACAAAAAAACAAAAAAAAAGAAAGCGGACTAACCCCACAGTACCTATTACCAGACATACTGATGAAGCTCTGCTAATCTTATCTTTCATATAGAAACACTGCACTGAAATTCTAAATTAATCTGGTACCTCTGCACAGCTTAGGTGCTCTTTCAAGGATTATGAAATCTGTTTCACGCGAAATTATAATAACTTAACCATGTTATTTTCATCTCCTTCCCTGGTGCAGCGATTCGTAATTCCTCTTGGCTCCCGCACATAAGGGTAGAGCAATGTGCTGTAAATAATTGCAAAGCAATTTCCTATTACAAGTTGTTCCAGATATGATAGCGGTAAATGGCATCTATATCTTCAGTGCCTAGCAGAAAAAGGAGGGAAAAAACGGTTTCGTCCCAAATCTCTAAAAATTCTAATCAAATCATGTTTACTATATAATAATAGCCTGGCGGTGTCTGATAAATACGGATTGGTCTGTTTTTAAAGATGGCTTGAGGTGCAGTAAAATATTTATTTTATTTATTTATTTATTTACAAGACCATTCCCATCAGCCTAAAAAAAAAAGTGTTAATAGCAAACCTATGGCCCTTTTTATCGTATTAATTTGAATTACTGATACACTCAAGGACCATGGGTCTATTCCAGTAATGTAAAGAAACAGGAACCTAGCCCTAGATGAAGAGCCAAGACAGGCGCGAAACGCGTAGGCTTTTTCACAGTCTCTTTACCCTCACCCGGTGACCCTCTCTTTACCCAGCTATTTTTTGCACCTTAAATACATTTTTGCACATTCGCATATTTACCTGGTTCTGGATTCTTTATTTCACTGGCTCTGGATGTGCCTCGACCGCAACTTGGAACAAGGTTCCCGTTTCTTTACATTGTACCCGGCGGGAGCGCTGAGAGGACAGATCATCACCGGCATCCGTAAGCAGCTCTAGCCGTTTGCTCATATTCCCTCTATTCCAGTAATGGCTAACTTTGCAATTAGAGGTGTTTGGGAACTACATATCCCATGATTCCTAGTCAATATTAATGATCACTGGATAGACCATCACTGGCTTATTCATTAAAAGGTAAGTTGCAGGTAACTTGATGTGTGATGAACAAGTGATCTCACCAACTAAATTATGCATGAACGCTTTATGGACTTGACTTTTTGGCTGTGTCTTACCGTTGGGTTTAACATTTCTGCAGTGTTTTGTTTAGCTGTAATTGTATTATTTCTCTTTTACTGTACCGACACAAATTGTATATTATAGGCATAAGAAGGGCTTTCTCTATATACCATTATTTTCATCCCATCATTTAAAGTACTATAAAAAAATAATATATGATGAAAAATTAAAAAAACAAATTTAAATTTGCAAAAAAAAACCTGCTTAATATATTCTAATTTGTCCTAGGTTTAGAAATAGCCCATGTTTACACATTATTCTGTTGGGGTTTTTTGGGAAATTATAGGGCAATAAACAAGTAGCTATTTTTTGTTTCTTAACAATTTCCTTTTACAGCGAGGATTTTTGACACCAATCCTAACCCTTATGCTGGTCCTAAGCCTAATGACAACACGAACCCTTATGCTAACCCTAACCCTAGATCTAATTTAGCCTTTTTATTTTTTGAAGTGCAATATTGCTGATTGCCTCTAGGGGCATTCTAGCAACAGAGCGACGGGGGTTATCACTAATCACTTTAGAGGCTCTTGCCCACAACAGGACAGCACTATATTGGAGTGGTACGCTGCCCTCCAATAAGGTTTCTGCATTCACTCCATGGAGCGATCACAGGTGAATTGGGCAGCGAATTTAGTTGTTGTTTAACGCCTCAAGGCATTACAGCAACACGGCCTGAGCGGTGTTAGTGAACAGTGACTGCTAACACCACTCATTCCACCACGGGACGTGCCAGGCACATCCTATGTTGTCAACCTGCTGCCTTAACTAGCCTCGCATGTCCAATGACACGAAGGGGTTAAGCAGAGACAAACATGGTCAGTTACTCCTGGATGAATTGCAAGGCTGATCCTACAATAAGAATTATTAGAAAAAGTAATGATTTGCAAAGGTGTAACTATGCACTATACAAAGGAATTATTGCTTTTTTAGGGTCATTCTTATAAAACATCTGTTAAATTACTTTTTTTTTTCTTTTTAAAGTGTGCTGCATACCTGGAATATCAGTCTGTTGGAAGGTATTGAAAATAAAAAATACAAACATGCCTGGCATGAGTAACAGACAACTAATACCCATGAGCTCCGTGAAATGTGACCTTTCCTTCAACCTTTGATTTAATGTGAATAAGGTGGTCTTGAAGGACAAATGAGCAATAAGGGTGCGAGAATTTGTTATTGGCATATTAGCTAGACATATTGTTTGTTGTCTGCAGTCAAAATACATGTGGTATTATACAACCATACAACTTTATTAACAAAACGCCACATTACTCCACAGCACTAACAAATGTCAGACAGCACATATATCTGTTCAGCAGTTAGTGACATACAAACATAGAAACATAGAATGTGTCGGCAGATAAGAACCATTCGGTCCATCTAGTCTGCCCAGTTTTTTTTTTTGAGTACTTTTATTAGTCCCCCGTTCCCGGTCTTATAGCTTGACATTACACATTTAGACATACTTGAAGAAAAAGCAAGAATGACCCTCTACCAATCACAGTGAATATGTTAAGAGCAGGTATGGTTTTAGTGCTTCTTGACAAGGGGTAAAACATCAAATTATTGAGGTTTACGGCACCTTTAGAAAGCAATCTAACCAAGTAAAACATGGGTATAATTATGAAATCACATTTGTTACATTTCTATGTGATGTCTTTTCAGAGTTTCCCTTTGCTTCTGTGTTCCATGCATATTTCATCACACAAGGCCAAGGTAAACGACATGATACCTTCAGGTAATGCCGACAGGAGGATGGATTGCCCATTTAAAATAAATAGTCCAATTACTGGAATACATGCCGCAGACTACATTCCAACGTCTCAGAGATATTTTATAGTCCCAGAAGGTTAATATAATGCATACCACCATAAAAGCTATCCAGTGGGCACAAACCTATGGCTTCTAATAAATAATTCATAATCTTTGTGTTTACCAATCTAACTTCCATGTTTTCAGATGTCTAATTATGTATTACATGTGAGGAGCATCTCTTAACCAGCGCATGTGTAACCTATTTACAGAGCACGGTATAAAGCCCAGCTTTCCAGTTGTTTCATTGTTTCCATGGTTAAATGGAACACAGAAAGCACCATTCTTCTGTTTTAACACTCCTGGGGAGATGCCCTTTATATATTTCCATCCTGAGGACTTAGCAATAAACATTTATCTCTTGCTCAGAATGTGGGTGTTGTGAGAAAACCTTTAAGATTTGGACCCACGGACTCACTTTTTACAGGTTCAGATGTATTATTATTGGGGTAGCAAGGCACAATCTCTCGTAATAGCAACTGCAGCTTATTTTTTTGAACAATAGATCACACATAGCTTAAATTTAAACCTTGAAAAAGAAATTACCAAGCATTTTTTATTACACATATATGTGTGTGTCATTTTTTTTTTTTTTTTAAAGGCTTTAGTAATGCTATTTCTCTTTTTTTGATACTGTAACCCCAGCAGTTCTGAAGCAGACTTACTTTTATTCCTGTCCAACTGTGAAAGTAAGGAACAATGAGACCAGAGCAGAGAGGAAGTCACTGGCAGGTGAGATGATTTCAAAGTAGCCAAGAAGTTCCTTTGTCCAAGCTCTAAGCATTGTTGTAACCATCACGGCATATACATTACAAAAGGTCTATTAGAAGTAAAAGAAAGTCAGCCAGCCGAAGTGTGAAGTGTGTACTTTAAACTGTGCTGTATGGGTAAAGAGGACAACTTAAGTGAGAAGAGTTGAAAAAGGGAGAAGTGGGGCTTTTCCTGGCTGCCGATATGACCAGACACACATCAGCTCCCACGTGGGGGACACAAAAAATAGCTGAAGATTAAGCCAGACTTTAGAAGAGGACAGTCTTAAATACCACTCAGCAACTTGACACCTGCGTAACAGAGCAGCCGTATGATGCATAGACATCATTTACTGTGTGCATACGTTCTCCCAGAAATAACTGATCCTGGCCACAGTAAGAAAGGCTAAAGAACTTTCTTCCATCCATATAAGATATCTTGGCTCACACTGCTGGGGATATCCGCTGAGTCTGTCTGTGAGACAGGGAGTCAACTCCCCAGCAGACGTACATGATTTCTGCAAGCTGTTGGACATTTGGGAATTCTCCATCACAGACTGAATAAGACAGAGGCCAGAACTCAGATTGCAGGGACTAAAATAAAATCCCAATCACTGAAAGTGCTGGCCTCCACAAAAGAAGAAACAGGCCAAAAGCCTGATCTCCCAGGAGCCCACCAGAAGCTGCCACTTTGGACCCTTGAACCCATATAGGCCGAAGTACCCTGTTACACCAGTTTTATTTGACGGAACCATTTGCCCACTAGCTCTGACTGCTAATGTGCTCCCAGAGCTCCACCATTACGACTATGTCACTGGCCTACTGTGTGAGCCCAGCCGGACATCGGGGCTAAATACAATCCAAACCAGTACTGGGTTTATCCGTTAAAAGCCTTAAAGGAAATATGCAGTACCACTCATTATTCACCTACACTGCCCTACTTGTACACACAATCCACACATTACACATGGGCAATTTTACCATCACAACCCCAGGTTATCAAACCCCACACCATTTGAATAAATGTTCCTTTTTACAGCCCACCCACATAGGCTGTTCTCCACAATCATCTACTCACTACAATCCATCATCTCCTGTATATGTTGCTTCTGTATATGCAACATATACAGAAGCCATGCTATATTAGCCATCCCACCCAAGCTCTTCCCCCCCGGACTCCCCGATTTGCCGGGTGGAATGTCCAGAGGTATTTTTTTCATATTCAGTTTGAGGGATGTTAACTGGACAATTTACACTTTTGGCCAGCATACTGAATGACTCTGGTTTTAAATAGGAAAAACACTATTTATTTCCTAATTTTCATTTAAGCAAAAATGTGCTTAATGTATTTAGAAGCCAGTGAAGA
Organism: Pelodytes ibericus; assembly: GCA_036172795.1. Classification (NCBI taxonomy): domain Eukaryota; kingdom Metazoa; phylum Chordata; class Amphibia; order Anura; family Pelodytidae; genus Pelodytes; species Pelodytes ibericus. Next base: position 198,600,347 of record CM069859.1, read on the forward strand.
GATCTACTATACGAGTTTAATAAAAATGTATAAAATACTACCAAATTTTAGGGACCAGCAGGGACATATACAAAGCCTTAAACATGTCTATTAATTGAATTTGTTGGAGAGAAAAATGAAATAATAAACTATTACACAATGATTGGAAAGCAAACGCACCCAAAAAAAAGATGACAGATAATTAATAGTTTTAATCTTTATTTTATAACTAATGTAATGGAGTAGAGATGTTATGCGCTCCAGTGCAATGTGTGCGCTGAGTTGTTATAATAGAACATTTCCAGTGACCTGCCAAAAAAGAACCTGGATTTTAGCCAAGATTCCATCACCAATGCATAGGATGTTACAAATAATCTGTCTCCCTCGGCTCTGTTTCCCAACTGTTCAATTTAAATTGAGGTTCAAGGTCTTGTGTACTATATTTAAACTCAATATATTTCAGATAGATCCAATGTGTAATATCCTAATTACATAACACAGTGAAGCAAACCTTCATATTGAATCCTAGAGGCATAATCTTAACTGCTCCTGTACATGGCAGGTGATAAACTAATTGTCTTTTCGAAGAAGCAGCATCTCTAACACCACACCGACACACCCTGGAACTGAAAAAGTCATAAACAACACAGCGTACGTCAAGATGGACATGTATCCTATGTTGATTCTTAAAGGGCCATTCTTCCCCTCTACCCCACACAAACTTACTTTAATTATAGACGTAATTGTGAGAAGGTCAAGTCTTATTATGGGGATACAATCTGCCGGGCGGTCTTCATTGAGAATCCTGCAGGTCTCAGACTGTCACTCTCTGCTAGCGCACTGTGACAACCTAATTTTAAATATAATCAATAGAGGGCGCCCTAACTAAGAGACTGTGAAACCCAACAGACTTCAGGCAGATATGATTGGCCGCTCTGATTAGCTGATCCCGAAGCCAGATCAGGACGGTCTCTGCTCTGGAGCAGAGCTGAATGTTCTCAGGTGAACATACGCCTAGGGTTCACGTCAGACTAGTGACCAGGTTAAAACTCAAAGTGTAAGTGACATGTTAATGATATTTGTAGACTTAACCAGTCACTGCACACCTAAGTATGAAGAAATATATGTTAAATCTGACAGCAACATGGATATCCCAACAAAAAGCACACCCACTCAACATGTTTGATCCACTGCGGAGATACAGGGTCCATGCACACTCAGTACCAAGAATCCAGTGCAGGAATACCTACATGAAACCATGGAGTATAACCAAGAATAGTGAACCACTATAGAAATAGTATGGAAGGTGCATGCGCACAGATATCAAGGATCTGTTACAGACATAGTCGAAGCACGTTCTCCATCACCGAGCATCCACGGCACAAATACTAGCTGACTTATCACACAACGTATCCATTTCTGGCTTGCTCCAGTGGAGCACGTACAAACTTACACCTTCAGCATTGTTTTCGATCAGATGCTCATGAAGAGGGCCCACTGACTTTGATTAGGCACAGCTATATAGTCATACAGTTTATGCTAAGTTGTACAAAGCAGTTTCCCTTTTATTAGCACAATAAACAAACCTTTCAAAACATTCAGGCAAAATATGGCTGTTCTTTGTAGTTTGGGTTGTAAACTAAAATAGCCATTATTATTATTATTATTATCTAGTTATTTTCTAATCTGCAAAAGCAAACCTTAATAAAATAGACACATCAGCCTGTGTAGCACATCTGCTAGAACCAAATTAAAAAAATATATAATTTTTTTTAAAATGTGAATATCGTGTTGCTCTTAAAGGGACACAAAACATTTTTTTTTCACTTGTGCTTCTAATATAGAAGCACAAGTGGAAATGTAGTTGCCCCTAGTATGAGGATAAACTGGTATGTACTTTTGATAGTACACGCCAGTTTATCTTCTGACCGACAGCTGCCATGAAGGAAGCAAGGGTTACACAATTTGGAATGTCCCTTTAACCCTTTTGTTGCCACTAAAAAAGGAACTCTGGCCTAATTGGAAAGATTGCTCTGCTACTAATGCCTGAATTTTTCAGATCACTTGTCAGCTCACCTTTCTAGAAAAGAAACCCCTTCACGTGCCAGAGGAGAAAGAAAAATGTAATATTGCTAACCCAAAAGTGTTATATAGAGGGCACTACAGATTTGGCAGATGGATGAGACATTATTCTACAGTGTTCCTCTTTCCCAGTACTTATTTCCTAACCCTCACTACCAAAGACAAATTCTGTGTGTGTCAATATGTGGGAGATCACTGACACTGATAACAGCAGGAGGAGATATTAAACATAATTAATGATGGACTGAGAATGCCAGAACAGGAAAATCAGCGGGGCAAGCAGCAACGGGACACTAATTAGCTATTTTCAGCATTCACATGTCATACAACTGGGCTGGCTAAATGCCATGCATTGCCAGTCACATAAACACAGTGCGGAGAAAAAAAGGTGAGCTCTGACATGTGCCTGTATTCTCTGTTCACTTTTTACAGCAGACTCACACTAGAAAGAAAACAGTACCGGGTTAAATAAAACAGATGCAAAGAAATAATTATTATCTTTGCATGTTCTCAGAGAAACAACTAGCTGCTGGATGTTTGTTTTATTTAATTAGTTGGTGTAGTAGATGCTTGCTGGGGTCCCCTTTACTAAATCCACTTTGTTCCCATAAGCAGCAATAATTGGACTTATCCTTTGCCATATGTTGTGCCATGCCTCATGTTCGACCTGTCTCCACCAGCACTTTCATTACAGTCTTCTGCTAGGTTGTTTTTGGCTTTCCATTTATCTCATTGGGAGTACACGTAAGGACCACTATCGGGATGCGATCTTGCTCCATACTAAGCACGTGCCCCGATGTACTATACTAGTGCATTTAGTTGTTTTATAAAGATCTGTATTATATATTGTATTTGGCCAGAAGATGTGACAGATTTTTGTGAACACCTATTAGGGAAGACATTAATCTTTTTCATGTCATTTGTAAGCACCTGCCAGCACCCTGACCCATACAATAAAACAGATAATACATTGTTATTTTATAATCTGATCTTTGTAATGAAACGGCATTCATTTGACTGTCAGACGGAGAGAAGTCTTGCAAAGGCACCACAAGCTTTCCCAAGCCTTAATATGATATCTTGTTAGGCTGTATTGGATTTGCTTCACAAATAAGTAAAATCATTCACATATTCAAGGTGGACCCCATTGGGCATGATTTGTGCACTTGTAGTGGTTTTCTTATTCACTTGAGTTTTAGTGGCACTGATGTACGAGCCAGTTTGTTTTACATAGTTGTTTAAACTATTAGTGTTTTGTTGCATGTCTGAATGGGTTCAGGAGAGAACAGCAATGTTGTCTGTGAAATCAAGATCTTCTAAGTGGGCCATCAAAGTCCACTGGACGGGAGACATAATACAGGTCACTGTCAGACCCTAGACTCTACTGGCAAACATTCAGAAAGTTTGCCGTCTAACAAGTTCTGGCCTGGAATAATGCAATATATGTAAGGCCATCATGACAAAGGTTTCCTGTCATTTCCCTCACCCTGTCAGTTAAGCCAAGAGCCCAATAAGGGCACGGCAGGGGGGTGGCAATGAGTGGATAGAGGGGATGGCCTTCGGCTATAGATTGCAGGATTTACAGGAATGATTTACTGTTTAAAGTAAAATGACAAGTTCCCTCCCTCCCATCCCTACGTGATGAAGAAGGAAGTGGCAGCGGGGGTCCCCGAGGTTTGGCGCTTGTGCAGGGGGTTGGTCATCTGGGGTATGGCTAACCCGGTTGGGCAGTAGCTGTGGGAAGCTAGCTGCACGGGCTCCCCATGGGCTTGTCCCTGGGGAGTGAGGCATGGCTACTGTGCAAACAGGGACGTCAGTAGCCGTGAGTCATGTGGTACGCCTGCGCCAGATTCTCGGGGTCCTGATCCTAGATGGTCTAGGATAAGGCACACGCTACCGCTAAGGTTCAGTAGTATTGTTTCATGTTGTTTATATTTATGGTTATAAAAGCATGTGTTGGTTGGTATATATGTATATAATGTTTGTATATATATATATAATTGTATATGCCCGGTTATTTATTTATTAAGTTTTAACCATATTTGGTTTATAGTAATAGTCGTTACTTATTTCAGCTATATTTTAGCTGTCAATTTATGTTGCAGCATTTCAATAAAGACTGCGACCTTTCTAGCCACTCAGTTGTCTGTCTCTTTATTGGTGGGGGGGAATGAAATATCAGGTATACCTTGGTCATGACACTTCATTCAAAGTGATGGTAAAAAAACTATGTGCAACTGGAGGAACTAGCTTATCAAACAGAAGTCACCTGTTTTAAATCCAGAATGATCACATATTAATCAGTTGAAAATGGCGCAGGTCCCTTAAAAATGTTAGTTTGTTAAGGTGCAGCAATAGGTAATGACCACTATATAGTGATAGCCACCATGAAGCTAAAACACTGCAAGACAGAACAACAGCATAAACATAGAAAAGATGGTGCACTGAGCCCTCTGGTGCAAATGTCTATGTTAGTTTAAAGTGCCTTCCAGTAATATCTGCCTGAATCTTTAGTACGGTTTAGCTGCAGTGCAAGAACTAGTACAGATAATACAGTAATTAATCTCTAGAGTGCTATTAAACTGTTTAAAAAAAAAGGCCACAAATAACAGGAAATGAAATACATTTGCATCATAGTTGAGATGTTCTGTGGTCTGCCTCCTCCTGCTCATCTTTGATCTCTAATATTAACAGAGACATGGGCAGCAGACTTCTAAAATCTAGTGGGCAACTTAATTAGCAATCTGTAGCCAAGTAAAATATCTGCAGTGCCAGAACATTACTGGGTGAAAGTAGCATATTTGGGATTGTTACGTGCCAACGTGAGTATACAGCACCCTTTCAGACTGATTAATGCGCTGCTAAACATTACACTACAGGTAAGGGATCAATTGTCACTATTTAAAAAAGAAAAGAAAAAAGAAACTGGATCTACACATTAATCAGTTCATATATTCACACTGTGTATGTATATATGTGCACATGTATGTGTATAATAAATAATAAAGGCTGGTGCGCTCCTATATGGTTTGCTGTAAGATGTGCCAGTACTCACTACTGGTAAGAACCGACGGAAAAGCACTGTATATAAATATGTATTTACACACAGGCATGGCCCAAACAGTCCTGCTTTTCCTTGTCTGGTATACAGTGTTTCATAAAACGGTCATTAAAATGTATTTATTCTGCACACAATGCATATTGTCCGACAGTCTTTAGCAATAACGCCAATACTGACAAATAATATCAAAATATTTAAGACAGCAAGAAGGAGGGAGGATTTTGACCACAGTGTTCACAGAACACTGGTTTGTCATTTATTGCATGTGATCACATGAATAAACCGATCCCTCACAAATTTGGGGGCAGAGGGCTGTGGATTGTGACAAGCCCCTAGGCTTGTCAAATCCTCTATGCAGTTTCTGGGACTATTGATAGCACATGCTCTTTATCCTCTGAATGGCAGTTACCGTGGCCCTGTTGAGTTGGTAACAGTCTCTCTCTGCTAGTGGAGAGAGAGAGACCTTTGTTTTAAATTGGAATCAGCCAAGGGGATCTTAACTATGTCCACTCAGATGATTGGGGCTAGCCCCAGCACCGAGTGGCTGGCCGCTTGCTGACACTGAAAGGGTACATTGTTATATGTTGTCAAAATCTATGTTTCTATGTTTATTTTCAAGTTACTATTGCAACTTTTTAAAAACGTTTCTGTGATGAGAACTTACTCTGTATTTGAAGTAGGCCTTCAAGTAGGTGCAGGATGGCTGGCAATCATAAGAGCTGCTTTAGACTTACTGGTTTTCTGCAATGAATTATTTAGGGATCTGCTGTACTCTATATAGCCCTCAGTGTGTTAACAACAAAAAAAAACCACACACGTAGAACTTCTTTTCTTCGACTAATTAAGAAATATACAATTTCAGGTCAACAATTAGGTAAAAAAAAAAAAAAACACCTTTGCTTCCATGCTGCTTTTCACTGCAGGCCCTTCAGACAGAGGCAATATTACATTCCCTATTATAATTCAGAAATGGCTTGCTAAACCGCTAACTTGGTGGAGGCTGCGGGAGGCGGTGTAGTTTGTTAATTAACACCTTACTCATGCACACGGCCTTTGAGGTGTAACAGAAAGCTCAATGGCCTTCTAATGAGGAAAATAGATGTGTTTGGGATGTTTGAGGGCCTATCTCATTTTGTAAATAGTTTCGATTTCATAGCACTCTTAATTCAGTAATGTAATGATGTCCCCACCAACTGTGAAAAGGCTAATGGCAGCCTTTCTAAATAAGCTAATTGTTGCATTAAAGTCAAGAGGAAAAAATATGGAAATATATATATATGAAACTGAATCCTTGCTAATTTATTTAACGTAACTGAGAAAAATGTACATGTTTAGCTATATATAAGACCTGGTTCAGAGAAGACATTTCTGAAAGGCTCTTGAAGGTAAAAAGAACTGATTTTGCTTTGGTGAGCATGCGCTGATTATTAGTATGCTCAGTTATGCATAAGGTTTTATGTAGTGGAGTATGCAATAAAAATAGAATTTTCCATTCACCAGACCTTTTTTTTATACAACTGAATGTATAGCTGTATACTCCAAGTGGGCATTGTGCTAGCGTCGAGCATTTAGCCTCCACACATACCTCTATGAGAGCCTGCTGATAACTTAGTGAGAGATGGCCTGGGTTCCAATTTTTTTTTTTAAAGTTTTGAATAATTATCATGGAAGGATCAAAAATAAATATTAAACCAGTGAATGTAAACTAAATGTTCGCCTATAATATGTTCTCTCTCTCCCCCTCCTCCCCCATATCTGTTCTCTTTCTCCCCTTCCTCCCCATATCTGTTCTCTGTTTTCCCCTCCTCCCTATACCATTCTCTCTCCCCCTCCTCCCCATATCCATTCTCTCTCCCCCCCTCCCCATATCCATTCTCTCTCCCCCCCTCCCCATATCCATTCTCTCTCCCCCTCCTCCCCATACGCGTTCTCTCTCTCTCCCTCCTCCCCATATCTGTTCTTTCTCTCTCTCCCCCTCCACCCCCTAGCTGTTCTCCCTCTCTCTCTACCCCTCCTCCCCCTAGCTGTTCTCCCTCTCTCTCTACCCCTCCTCCCCCTAGCTTTTCTCCTCTCTCTCCCCCATAGCTGTGCTCTCCTCTCCCCCTCCTACTCCGTTCTCTTCTCTCCCCTTCCTCCTCTGTTCTCTTCTCTCCCCTTCCTCCTCTGTTCTCTTCTCTCCCCTTCCTCCTCTGTTCACTTCTCTCCCTCTCCTCCACTGTTCTCTGTTCTCAACCCCCCCTTCCTCTGTTCTCTCCCTCACCCTTCCTCGGTTCTCTCTGTTCCCCTTCCCCCATTCATCTGGATTACTATTTTGATCTCCTTATCCAGTGCCTATCAATGAACAAAAAATAAGGATAAAGCGTGGATAACTCCTATCAATGAACTTCAATAAGGATAAAGCATGGATAACTCCTATCAATGAACTAAAATAAGGATAAAGCTTGGATAACTCCTATCAACGAACTAAAATAAGGATAAAGCGTGGATAACTCCTATCAATGAACTAAAATAAGGATAAAGCGTGGATAACTCCCATCAATGAACTAAAATAAGGATAAAGTGTGGATAACTCCCATCAATGAACTAAAATAAGGATAAAGCGTGGATAACTCCCATCAATGAACTAAAATAAGGATAAAGCGTGGATAACTCCCATCAATTAACTAAAATAAGGATAAAGCGTGGATAACTCCCATCAATGAACTAAAATAAGGATAAAGCGTGGATAACTCCCATCAATGAACTAAAATGAGGATAAAGCGTGGATAACTCCCATCAATGAACTAAAATAAGGATAAAGCGTGGATAACTCCCATCAATGAACTAAAATAAGGATAAAGCGTGGATAACTCCTATCAATGAACTAAAATAAGGATAAAGCTTGGATAACTCATATCAATGAACTAAAATAAGGATAAAGCGTGGATAACTCCCATCAATGAACTAAAATAAGGATAAAGCGTGGATAACTCCCATCAATGAACTAAAATAAGGATAAAGCGTGGATAACTCCCATCAATGAACTAAAATAAGGATAAAGCGTGGATAACTCCCATCAATGAACTAAAATAAGGATAAAGCGTGGATAACTCCCATCAATGAACTAAAATAAGGATAAAGCGTGGATAACTCCTATCAATTAACTAAAATAAGGATAAAGCGTGGATAACTCCTATCAATGAACTAAAATAAGGATAAAGCTTGGATAACTCCTATCAAAGAACTAAAATAAGGATAAAGCGTGGATAACTCCCATCAATTACCTAAAATAAGGATAAAGCGTGGATAACTCCCATCAATTAACTAAAATAAGGATAAAGCTTGGATAACTCCCATCAATTAACTTAAATAAGGATAAAGCGTGGATAACTCCCATCAATAAACTTAAATAAGGATAAAGCGTGGATAACTCCCATCAATGAACTAAAATAAGGATTAAGCTTGGATAACTCCTATCAATGAACTAAAATAAGGATAAAGCTTGCATAACTCATATCAATGAACTAAAATAAGGATAAAGCGTGGATAACTCCTATCAATGAACTAAAATAAGGATAAAGCGTGGATAACTCCTATCAATGAACTAAAATAAGAATAAATCGTGGATAACTCCTATCAATGAACTAAAATAAGAATAAATCGTGGATAACTCCTATCAATGAACTAAAATAAGGATAAAGCATGGATAACTCCCATCAATGAACTAAAATAAGGATAAAGCGTGGATAACTCCCATCAATGAACTAAAATAAGGATAAAGCGTGGATAACTCCTATCAATGAACTTAAATAAGGATAAAGCATGGATAACTCCCATCAATGAACTTAAATAAGGATAAAGCGTGGATAACTCCCATCAATGAACTAAAATAAGGATAAAGCGTGGATAACTCCCATCAATGAACTTAAATAAGGATAAAGCGTGGATAACTCCCATCAATGAACTTAAATAAGGATAAAGCATGGATAACTCCTATCAATGAACTAAAATAAGGATAAAGCGTGGATAACTCCCATCAATGAACTTAAATAGGGATAAAGCGTGGATAACTCCCATCAATGAACTTAAATAAGGATAAAGCGTGGATAACTCCCATCAATAAACTAAAATAAGGATAAAGCGTGGATAACTCCCATCAATGAACTAAAATAAGGATAAAGCTTGGATAACTCATATCAATGAACTTAAATAAGGATAAAGCGTGGATAACTCCCATCAATGGACTAAAATAAGGATAAAGCGTGGATAACTCCAATCAATGAACTAAAATAAGGATAAAGCTTGGATAACTCCTATCAATGAACTAAAATAAGGATAAATCTTGGATAACTCATATCAATGAACTAAAATAAGGATAAAGCGTGGATAACTCCCATCAATGAACTAAAATAAGGATAAAGCGTGGATAACTCCCATCAATGAACTAAAATAAGGATAAAGCGTGGATAACTCCCATCAATGAACTAAAATAAGGATAAAGCGTGGATAACTCCCATCAATGAACTAAAATAAGGATAAAGCGTGGATAACTCCCATCAATGAACTAAAATAAGGATAAAGCGTGGATAACTCCCATCAATGAACTAAAATAAGGATAAAGCGTGGATAACTCCCATCAATGAACTTAAATAGGGATAAAGCGTGGATAACTCCCATCAATGAACTAAAATAAGGATAAAGCGTGGATATCTCCCATCAATGAACTAAAATAAGGATAAAGCGTGGATAACTCCCATCAATGAACTAAAATAAGGATAAAGCTTGGATAACTCCTATCAATGAACTAAAATAAGGATAAAGCTTGGATAACTCATATCAATGAACTAAAATAAGGATAAAGCGTGGATAACTCCCATCAATGAACTAAAATAAAGATAAAGCGTGGATAACTCCTATCAATGAACTAAAATAAGAATAAATCGTGGATAACTCCTATCAATGAACTAAAATAAGAATAAATTGTGGATAACTCCTATCAATGAACTAAAATAAGAATAAATCGTGGATAACTCCTATCAATGAACTAAAATAAGGATAAAGCGTGGATAACTCCCATCAATGAACTAAAATAAGGATAAAGCGTGGATAACTCTCATCAATGAACTAAAATAAGGATAAAGCGTGGATAACTCCCATCAATGAACTTAAATAAGGATAAAGCGTGGATAACTCCCATCAATGAACTAAAATAAGGATAAAGCGTGGATAACTCCCATCAATGAACTAAAATAAGGATAAAGCGTGGATAACTCATATCAATGAACTAAAATAAGGATAAAGCTTGGATAACTCCCATCAATGAACTAAAATAAGGATAAAGCGTGGATAACTCCCATCAATGAACTAAAATAAGGATAAAGCGTGGATAACTCCCATCAATTAACTAAAATAAGGATAAAGCGTGGATAACTCCCATCAATGAACTAAAATAAGGATAAAGCGTGGATAACTCCCATCAATGAACTAAAATGAGGATAAAGCGTGGATAACTCCCATCAATGAACTAAAATAAGGATAAAGCGTGGATAACTCCTATCAATGAACTAAAATAAGGATAAAGCGTGGATAACTCCTATCAATGAACTAAAATAAGGATAAAGCTTGGATAACTCCTATCAATGAACTAAAATAAGGATAAAGCGTGGATAACTCCCATCAATTACCTAAAATAAGGATAAAGCGTGGATAACTCCCATCAATTAACTAAAATAAGGATAAAGCTTGGATAACTCCCATCAATGAACTTAAATAAGGATAAAGCGTGGATAACTCCCATCAATGAACTTAAAAAAGGATAAAGCGTGGATAACTCCCATCAATGAACTAAAATAAGGATTAAGCTTGGATAACTCCTATCAATGAACTAAAATAAGGATAAAGCTTGCATAACTCATATCAATGAACTAAAATAAGGATAAAGCGTGGATAACTCCCATCAATGAACTAAAATAAGGATAAAGCGTGGATAACTCCTATCAATGAACTAAAATAAGAATAAATCGTGGTTAACTCCTATCAATGAACTAAAATAAGGATAAAGCGTGGATAACTCCTATCAATGAACTAAAATAAGGATAAAGCGTGGATAACTCCTATCAATGAACTTAAATAAGGATAAAGCGTGGATAACTCCTATCAATGAACTAAAATAAGGATAAAGCGTGGATACCTCCCATCAATGAACTTAAATAGGGATAAAGCGTGGATAACTCCCATCAATGAACTTAAATAAGGATAAAGCGTGGATAACTCCCATCAATAAACTAAAATAAGGATAAAGCGTGGATAACTCCCATCAATGAACTAAAATAAGGATAAAGCTTGGATAACTCATATCAATGAACTTAAATAAGGATAAAGCGTGGATAACTCCCATCAATGAACTAAAATAAGGATAAAGCGTGGATAACTCCCATCAATGAACTAAAATAAGGATAAAGCTTGGATAACTCCTATCAATGAACTAAAATAAGGATAAAGCTTGGATAACTCCTATCAATGAACTAAAATAAGGATAAAGCGTGGATAACTCCCATCAATGAACTAAAATAAGGATAAAGCGTGGATAACTCCTATCAATGAACTAAAATAAGAATAAATCGTGGATAACTCCCATCAATGAACTAAAATAAGAATAAATCGTGGATAACTCCTATCAATGAACTAAAATAAGGATAAAGAATGGATAACTCCTATCAATGAACTAAAATAAGGATAAAGCGTGGATAACTCTTATCAATGAACTAAAATAAGGATAAAGCTTGGATAACTCCTATCAATGAACTAAAATAAGGATAAAGCGTGGATAACTCCCATCAATTAACTAAAATAAGGATAAAGCGTGGATAACTCCCATCAATTAACTAAAATAAGGATAAAGCTTGGATAACTCCCATCAATGAACTTAAATAAGGATAAAGCGTGGATAACTCCCATCAATGAACTTAAATAAGGATAAAGCGTGGATAACTCCCATCAATGAACTAAAATAAGGATTAAGCTTGGATAACTCCTATCAATGAACTAAAATAAGGATAAAGCTTGCATAACTCATATCAATGAACTAAAATAAGGATAAAGCGTGGATAACTCCCATCAATGAACTAAAATAAGGATAAATCGTGGATAACTCCTATCAATGAACTAAAATAAGAATAAATCGTGGATAACTCCTATCAATGAACTAAAATAAGGATAAAGCGTGGATAACTCCTATCAATGAACTAAAATAAGGATAAAGCGTGGATAACTCCCATCAATAAACTAAAATAAGGATAAAGCGTGGATAACTCCCATCAATGAACTAAAATAAGGATAAAGCTTGGATAACTCCTATCAATGAACTAAAATAAGGATAAAGCTTGGATAACTCCCATCAATGAACTTAAATAAGGATAAAGCGTGGATAACTCCCATCAATGAACTAAAATAAGGATTAAGCTTGGATAACTCCTATCAATGAACTAAAATAAGGATAAAGCTTGCATAACTCATATCAATGAACTAAAATAAGGATAAAGCGTGGATAACTCCCATCAATGAACTAAAATAAGGATAAATCGTGGATAACTCCTATCAATGAACTAAAATAAGAATAAATCGTGGATAACTCCTATCAATGAACTAAAATAAGGATAAAGCGTGGATAACTCATATCAATGAACTAAAATAAGGATAAAGCGTGGATAACTCCCATCAATGAACTAAAATAAGGATAAAGCGTGGATAACTCCCATCAATGAACTAAAATAAGGATAAAGCGTGGATAACTCCCATCAATGAACTAAAATAAGGATAAAGCGTGGATAACTCCCATCAATGAACTAAAATAAGGATAAAGCGTGGATAACTCCCATCAATGAACTAAAATAAGGATAAAGCGTGGATAACTCCCATCAATGAACTAAAATAAGGATAAAGCGTGGATAACTCCCATCAATGAACTTAAATAGGGATAAAGCGTGGATAACTCCCATCAATGAACTAAAATAAGGATAAAGCGTGGATATCTCCCATCAATGAACTAAAATAAGGATAAAGCGTGGATAACTCCCATCAATGAACTAAAATAAGGATAAAGCTTGGATAACTCCTATCAATGAACTAAAATAAGGATAAAGCTTGGATAACTCATATCAATGAACTAAAATAAGGATAAAGCGTGGATAACTCCCATCAATGAACTAAAATAAAGATAAAGCGTGGATAACTCCTATCAATGAACTAAAAAAAGAATAAATCGTGGATAACTCCTATCAATGAACTAAAATAAGAATAAATTGTGGATAACTCCTATCAATGAACTAAAATAAGAATAAATCGTGGATAACTCCTATCAATGAACTAAAATAAGGATAAAGCGTGGATAACTCCCATCAATGAACTAAAATAAGGATAAAGCGTGGATAACTCTCATCAATGAACTAAAATAAGGATAAAGCGTGGATAACTCCCATCAATGAACTTAAATAAGGATAAAGCGTGGATAACTCCCATCAATGAACTAAAATAAGGATAAAGCGTGGATAACTCCCATCAATGAACTAAAATAAGGATAAAGCGTGGATAACTCCTATCAATGAACTAAAATAAGGATAAAGCTTGGATAACTCCCATCAATGAACTAAAATAAGGATAAAGCGTGGATAACTCCCATCAATGAACTAAAATAAGGATAAAGCGTGGATAACTCCCATCAATTAACTAAAATAAGGATAAAGCGTGGATAACTCCCATCAATGAACTAAAATAAGGATAAAGCGTGGATAACTCCCATCAATCAACTAAAATAAGGATAAAGCGTGGATAACTCCCATCAATGAACTAAAATAAGGATAAAGCGTGGATAACTCCTATCAATGAACTAAAATAAGGATAAAGCGTGGATAACTCCTATCAATGAACTAAAATAAGGATAAAGCTTGGATAACTCCTATCAATGAACTAAAATAAGGATAAAGCGTGGATAACTCCCATCAATTACCTAAAATAAGGATAAAGCGTGGATAACTCCCATAAATTAACTAAAATAAGGATAAAGCTTGGATAACTCCCATCAATGAACTTAAATAAGGATAAAGCGTGGATAACTCCCATCAATGAACTTAAATAAGGATAAAGCGTGGATAACTCCCATCAATGAACTAAAATAAGGATTAAGCTTGGATAACTCCTATCAATGAACTAAAATAAGGATAAAGCTTGCATAACTCATATCAATGAACTAAAATAAGGATAAAGCGTGGATAACTCCCATCAATGAACTAAAATAAGGATAAAGCGTGGATAACTCCTATCAATGAACTAAAATAAGAATAAATCGTGGATAACTCCTATCAATGAACTAAAATAAGGATAAAGCGTGGATAACTCCTATCAATGAACTAAAATAAGGATAAAGCGTGGATAACTCCTATCAATGAACTTAAATAAGGATAAAGCGTGGATAACTCCTATCAATGAACTAAAATAAGGATAAAGCGTGGATACCTCCCATCAATGAACTTAAATAGGGATAAAGCGTGGATAACTCCCATCAATGAACTTAAATAAGGATAAAGCGTGGATAACTCCCATCAATAAACTAAAATAAGGATAAAGCGTGGATAACTCCCATCAATGAACTAAAATAAGGATAAAGCTTGGATAACTCATATCAATGAACTTAAATAAGGATAAAGCGTGGATAACTCCCATCAATGAACTAAAATAAGGATAAAGCGTGGATAACTCCCATCAATGAACTAAAATAAGGATAAAGCTTGGATAACTCCTATCAATGAACTAAAATAAGGATAAAGCTTGGATAACTCCTATCAATGAACTAAAATAAGGATAAAGCGTGGATAACTCCCATCAATGAACTAAAATAAGGATAAAGCGTGGATAACTCCTATCAATGAACTAAAATAAGAATAAATCGTGGATAACTCCCATCAATGAACTAAAATAAGAATAAATCGTGGATAACTCCTATCAATGAACTAAAATAAGGATAAAGAATGGATAACTCCTATCAATGAACTAAAATAAGGATAAAGCGTGGATAACTCCTATCAATGAACTAAAATAAGGATAAAGCTTGGATAACTCCTATCAATGAACTAAAATAAGGATAAAGCGTGGATAACTCCCATCAATTACCTAAAATAAGGATAAAGCGTGGATAACTCCCATCAATTAACTAAAATAAGGATAAAGCTTGGATAACTCCCATCAATGAACTTAAATAAGGATAAAGCGTGGATAACTCCCATCAATGAACTTAAATAAGGATAAAGCGTGGATAACTCCCATCAATGAACTAAAATAAGGATTAAGCTTGGATAACTCCTATCAATGAACTAAAATAAGGATAAAGCTTGCATAACTCATATCAATGAACTAAAATAAGGATAAAGCGTGGATAACTCCCATCAATGAACTAAAATAAGGATAAATCGTGGATAACTCCTATCAATGAACTAAAATAAGAATAAATCGTGGATAACTCCTATCAATGAACTAAAATAAGGATAAAGCTTGCATAACTCATATCAATGAACTAAAATAAGGATAAAGCGTGGATAACTCCCATCAATGAACTAAAATAAGGATAAATCGTGGATAACTCCTATCAATGAACTAAAATAAGAATAAATCGTGGATAACTCCTATCAATGAACTAAAATAAGGGTAAAGCTTGGATAACTCCTATCAATGAACTAAAATAAGGATAAAGCTTGGATAACTCCTATCAATGAACTAAAATAAGGATAAAGCGTGGATAACTCCCATCAATGAACTAAAATAAGGATAAAGCGTGGATAACTCCTATCAATGAACTAAAATAAGAATAAATCGTGGATAACTCCTATCAATGAACTAAAATAAGAATAAATCGTGGATAACTCCTATCAATGAACTAAAATAAGGATAAAGCGTGGATAACTCCCATCAATGAACTAAAATAAGGATAAAGCGTGGATAACTCCCATCAATGAACTAAAATAAGAATAAAGCGTGGATAACTCCTATCAATGAACTAAAATAAGGATAAAGCGTGGATAACTCCTATTAATGAACTTAAATAAGGATAAAGCATGGATAACTCCTATCAATGAACTTAAATAAGGATAAAGCGTGGATAACTCCTATCAATGAACTAAAATAAGGATAAAGCGTGGATAACTCCCATCAATGAACTAAAATAAGGATAAAGCGTGGATAACTCCCATCAATTACCTAAAATAAGGATAAAGCGTGGATAACTCCTATCAATGAACTAAAATAAGGATAAAGTTTGGATAACTCATATCAATGAACTAAAATAAGGATAAAGCGTGGATAACTCCCATCAATGAACTAAAATAAGGATAAAGCGTGGATAACTCCCATCAATTAACTAAAATAAGGATAAAGCGTGGATAACTCCCATCAATGAACTAAAATAAGGATAAAGCGTGGATAACTCCCATCAATGAACTAAAATAAGGATAAAGCGTGGATAACTCCCATCAATGAACTAAAATAAGGATAAAGCTTGGATAACTCCTATCAATGAACTAAAATAAGGATAAAGCGTGGATAACTCCCATCAATTACCTAAAATAAGGATAAAGCGTGGATAACTCCCATCAATTAACTAAAATAAGGATAAAGCTTGGATAACTCCCATCAATGAACTTAAATAAGGATAAAGCGTGGATAACTCCCATCAATGAACTTAAATAAGGATAAAGCGTGGATAACTCCCATCAATGAACTAAAATAAGGATTAAGCTTGGATAACTCCTATCAATGAACTAAAATAAGGATAAAGCTTGCATAACTCATATCAATGAACTAAAATAAGGATAAAGCGTGGATAACTCCCATCAATGAACTAAAATAAGGATAAAGCGTGGATAACTCCTATCAATGAACTAAAATAAGAATAAATCGTGGATAACTCCTATCAATGAACTAAAATAAGGATAAAGCGTGGATAACTCCTATCAATGAACTAAAATAAGGATAAAGCGTGGATAACTCCTATCAATGAACTTAAATAAGGATAAAGCGTGGATAACTCCTATCAATGAACTAAAATAAGGATAAAGCGTGGATACCTCCCATCAATGAACTTAAATAGGGATAAAGCGTGGATAACTCCCATCAATGAACTTAAATAAGGATAAAGCGTGGATAACTCCCATCAATAAACTAAAATAAGGATAAAGCTTGGATAACTCATATCAATGAACTTAAATAAGGATAAAGCGTGGATAACTCCCATCAATGAACTAAAATAAGGATAAAGCGTGGATAACTCCCATCAATGAACTAAAATAAGGATAAAGCTTGGATAACTCCTATCAATGAACTAAAATAAGGATAAAGCTTGGATAACTCCTATCAATGAACTAAAATAAGGATAAAGCGTGGATAACTCCCATCAATGAACTAAAATAAGGATAAAGCGTGGATAACTCCCATCAATGAACTAAAATAAGGATAAAGCGTGGATAACTCCTATCAATGAACTAAAATAAGAATAAATCGTGGATAACTCCCATCAATGAACTAAAATAAGAATAAATCGTGGATAACTCCTATCAATTAACTAAAATAAGGATAAAGAATGGATAACTCCTATCAATGAACTAAAATAAGGATAAAGCGTGGATAACTCCTATCAATGAACTAAAATAAGGATAAAGCTTGGATAACTCCTATCAATGAACTAAAATAAGGATAAAGCGTGGATAACTCCCATCAATTACCTAAAATAAGGATAAAGCGTGGATAACTCCCATCAATTAACTAAAATAAGGATAAAGCTTGGATAACTCCCATCAATGAACTTAAATAAGGATAAAGCGTGGATAACTCCCATCAATGAACTTAAATAAGGATAAAGCGTGGATAACTCCCATCAATGAACTAAAATAAGGATTAAGCTTGGATAACTCCTATCAATGAACTAAAATAAGGATAAAGCTTGCATAACTCATATCAATGAACTAAAATAAGGATAAAGCGTGGATAACTCCCATCAATGAACTAAAATAAGGATAAATCATGGATAACTCCTATCAATGAACTAAAATAAGAATAAATCGTGGATAACTCCTATCAATGAACTAAAATAAGGATAAAGCGTGGATAACTCCTATCAATGAACTAAAATAAGGATAAATCGTGGATAACTCCCATCAATGAACTAAAATAAGGATAAAGCGTGGATAACTCCTATCAATGAACTAAAATAAGAATAAATCGTGGATAACTCCTATCAATGAACTAAAATAAGGATAAAGCGTGGATAACTCCTATCAATGAACTAAAATAAGGATAAAGCGTGGATAACTCCTATCAATGAACTTAAATAAGGATAAAGCGTGGATAACTCCTATCAATGAACTAAAATAAGGATAAAGCGTGGATACCTCCCATCAATGAACTTAAATAGGGATAAAGCGTGGATAACTCCCATCAATGAACTTAAATAAGGATAAAGCGTGGATAACTCCCATCAATAAACTAAAATAAGGATAAAGCTTGGATAACTCATATCAATGAACTTAAATAAGGATAAAGCGTGGATAACTCCCATCAATGAACTAAAATAAGGATAAAGCGTGGATAACTCCCATCAATGAACTAAAATAAGGATAAAGCTTGGATAACTCCTATCAATGAACTAAAATAAGGATAAAGCTTGGATAACTCCTATCAATGAACTAAAATAAGGATAAAGCGTGGATAACTCCCATCAATGAACTAAAATAAGGATAAAGCGTGGATAACTCCCATCAATGAACTAAAATAAGGATAAAGCGTGGATAACTCCTATCAATGAACTAAAATAAGAATAAATCGTGGATAACTCCCATCAATGAACTAAAATAAGAATAAATCGTGGATAACTCCTATCAATTAACTAAAATAAGGATAAAGAATGGATAACTCCTATCAATGAACTAAAATAAGGATAAAGCGTGGATAACTCCTATCAATGAACTAAAATAAGGATAAAGCTTGGATAACTCCTATCAATGAACTAAAATAAGGATAAAGCGTGGATAACTCCCATCAATTACCTAAAATAAGGATAAAGCGTGGATAACTCCCATCAATTAACTAAAATAAGGATAAAGCTTGGATAACTCCCATCAATGAACTTAAATAAGGATAAAGCGTGGATAACTCCCATCAATGAACTTAAATAAGGATAAAGCGTGGATAACTCCCATCAATGAACTAAAATAAGGATTAAGCTTGGATAACTCCTATCAATGAACTAAAATAAGGATAAAGCTTGCATAACTCATATCAATGAACTAAAATAAGGATAAAGCGTGGATAACTCCCATCAATGAACTAAAATAAGGATAAATCATGGATAACTCCTATCAATGAACTAAAATAAGAATAAATCGTGGATAACTCCTATCAATGAACTAAAATAAGGATAAAGCGTGGATAACTCCTATCAATGAACTAAAATAAGGATAAAGCTTGGATAACTCATATCAATGAACTTAAATAAGGATAAAGCGTGGATAACTCCCATCAATGAACTAAAATAAGGATAAAGCGTGGATAACTCCCATCAATGAACTAAAATAAGGGTAAAGCTTGGATAACTCCTATCAATGAACTAAAATAAGGATAAAGCTTGGATAACTCCTATCAATGAACTAAAATAAGGATAAAGCGTGGATAACTCCCATCAATGAACTAAAATAAGGATAAAGCGTGGATAACTCCTATCAATGAACTAAAATAAGAATAAATCGTGGATAACTCCTATCAATGAACTAAAATAAGAATAAATCGTGGATAACTCCTATCAATGAACTAAAATAAGGATAAAGCGTGGATAACTCCCATCAATGAACTAAAATAAGGATAAAGCGTGGATAACTCCCATCAATGAACTAAAATAAGGATAAAGCGTGGATAACTCCTATCAATGAACTAAAATAAGGATAAAGCGTGGATAACTCCTATTAATGAACTTAAATAAGGATAAAGCATGGATAACTCCTATCAATGAACTTAAATAAGGATAAAGCGTGGATAACTCCTATCAATGAACTAAAATAAGGATAAAGCGTGGATAACTCCCATCAATGAACTAAAATAAGGATAAAGCGTGGATAACTCCCATCAATTACCTAAAATAAGGATAAAGCGTGGATAACTCCTATCAATGAACTAAAATAAGGATAAAGCTTGGATAACTCCTATCAATGAACTAAAATAAGGATAAAGCGTGGATAACTCCCATCAATGAACTAAAATAAGGATAAAGCGTGGATAACTCCCATCAATTAACTAAAATAAGGATAAAGCGTGGATAACTCCCATCAATGAACTAAAATAAGGATAAAGCGTGGATAACTCCTATCAATGAACTAAAATAAGGATAAAGCTTGGATAACTCCTATCAATGAACTAAAATAAGGATAAAGCGTGGATAACTCCCATCAATTACCTAAAATAAGGATAAAGCGTGGATAACTCCCATCAATTAACTAAAATAAGGATAAAGCTTGGATAACTCCCATCAATGAACTTAAATAAGGATAAAGCGTGGATAACTCCCATCAATGAACTTAAATAAGGATAAAGCGTGGATAACTCCCATCAATGAACTAAAATAAGGATTAAGCTTGGATAACTCCTATCAATGAACTAAAATAAGGATAAAGCTTGCATAACTCATATCAATGAACTAAAATAAGGATAAAGCGTGGATAACTCCCATCAATGAACTAAAATAAGGATAAATCATGGATAACTCCTATCAATGAACTAAAATAAGAATAAATCGTGGATAACTCCTATCAATGAACTAAAATAAGGATAAAGCGTGGATAACTCCTATCAATGAACTAAAATAAGGATAAATCGTGGATAACTCCCATCAATGAACTAAAATAAGGATAAAGCGTGGATAACTCCTATCAATGAACTAAAATAAGAATAAATCGTGGATAACTCCTATCAATGAACTAAAATAAGGATAAAGCGTGGATAACTCCTATCAATGAACTAAAATAAGGATAAAGCGTGGATAACTCCTATCAATGAACTTAAATAAGGATAAAGCGTGGATAACTCCTATCAATGAACTAAAATAAGGATAAAGCGTGGATACCTCCCATCAATGAACTTAAATAGGGATAAAGCGTGGATAACTCCCATCAATGAACTTAAATAAGGATAAAGCGTGGATAACTCCCATCAATAAACTAAAATAAGGATAAAGCTTGGATAACTCATATCAATGAACTTAAATAAGGATAAAGCGTGGATAACTCCCATCAATGAACTAAAATAAGGATAAAGCGTGGATAACTCCCATCAATGAACTAAAATAAGGATAAAGCTTGGATAACTCCTATCAATGAACTAAAATAAGGATAAAGCTTGGATAACTCCTATCAATGAACTAAAATAAGGATAAAGCGTGGATAACTCCCATCAATGAACTAAAATAAGGATAAAGCGTGGATAACTCCCATCAATGAACTAAAATAAGGATAAAGCGTGGATAACTCCTATCAATGAACTAAAATAAGAATAAATCGTGGATAACTCCCATCAATGAACTAAAATAAGAATAAATCGTGGATAACTCCTATCAATTAACTAAAATAAGGATAAAGAATGGATAACTCCTATCAATGAACTAAAATAAGGATAAAGCGTGGATAACTCCTATCAATGAACTAAAATAAGGATAAAGCTTGGATAACTCCTATCAATGAACTAAAATAAGGATAAAGCGTGGATAACTCCCATCAATTACCTAAAATAAGGATAAAGCGTGGATAACTCCCATCAATTAACTAAAATAAGGATAAAGCTTGGATAACTCCCATCAATGAACTTAAATAAGGATAAAGCGTGGATAACTCCCATCAATGAACTTAAATAAGGATAAAGCGTGGATAACTCCCATCAATGAACTAAAATAAGGATTAAGCTTGGATAACTCCTATCAATGAACTAAAATAAGGATAAAGCTTGCATAACTCATATCAATGAACTAAAATAAGGATAAAGCGTGGATAACTCCCATCAATGAACTAAAATAAGGATAAATCATGGATAACTCCTATCAATGAACTAAAATAAGAATAAATCGTGGATAACTCCTATCAATGAACTAAAATAAGGATAAAGCGTGGATAACTCCTATCAATGAACTAAAATAAGGATAAAGCTTGGATAACTCATATCAATGAACTTAAATAAGGATAAAGCGTGGATAACTCCCATCAATGAACTAAAATAAGGATAAAGCGTGGATAACTCCCATCAATGAACTAAAATAAGGGTAAAGCTTGGATAACTCCTATCAATGAACTAAAATAAGGATAAAGCTTGGATAACTCCTATCAATGAACTAAAATAAGGATAAAGCGTGGATAACTCCCATCAATGAACTAAAATAAGGATAAAGCGTGGATAACTCCTATCAATGAACTAAAATAAGAATAAATCGTGGATAACTCCTATCAATGAACTAAAATAAGAATAAATCGTGGATAACTCCTATCAATGAACTAAAATAAGGATAAAGCGTGGATAACTCCCATCAATGAACTAAAATAAGGATAAAGCGTGGATAACTCCCATCAATGAACTAAAATAAGGATAAAGCGTGGATAACTCCTATCAATGAACTAAAATAAGGATAAAGCGTGGATAACTCCTATTAATGAACTTAAATAAGGATAAAGCATGGATAACTCCTATCAATGAACTTAAATAAGGATAAAGCGTGGATAACTCCTATCAATGAACTAAAATAAGGATAAAGCGTGGATAACTCCCATCAATGAACTAAAATAAGGATAAAGCGTGGATAACTCCCATCAATGAACTTAAATAAGGATAAAGCGTGGATAACTCCCATCAATGAACTTAAATAAGGATAAAGCGTGGATAACTCCCATCAATGAACTAAAATAAGGATTAAGCTTGGATAACTCCTATCAATGAACTAAAATAAGGATAAAGCTTGCATAACTCATATCAATGAACTAAAATAAGGATAAAGCGTGGATAACTCCCATCAATGAACTAAAATATGGATAAAGCGTGGATAACTCCTATCAATGAACTAAAATAAGAATAAATCGTGGATAACTCCTATCAATGAACTAAAATAAGAATAAATCGTGGATAACTCCTATCAATGAACTAAAATAAGGATAAAGCGTGGATAACTCCCATCAATTAACTAAAATAAGGATAAAGCGTGGATAACTCCCATCAATGAACTAAAATAAGGATAAAGCGTGGATAACGCCTATCAATGAACTAAAATAAGGATAAAGCGTGGATAACTCCTATCAATGAACTTAAATAAGGATAAAGCATGGATAACTCCTATCAATGAACTTAAATAAGGATAAAGCGTGGATAAGTCCTATCAATGAACTAAAATAAGGATAAAGCGTGGATAACTCCCATCAATGAACTTAAATAAGGATAAAGCGTGGATAACTCCCATCAATGAACTTAAATAAGGATAAAGCATGGATAACTCCTATCAATGAACTTAAATAAGGATAAAGCGTGGATAACTCCTATCAATGAACTTAAATAAGGATAAAGCATGGATAACTCCTATCAATGAACTTAAATAAGGATAAAGCGTGGATAACTCATATCAATGAACTAAAATAAGGATAAAGCGTGGATAACTCCCATAAATGAACTAAAATAAGGATAAAGCCTGGATAGCTCCTATCAATGAACTAAAATAAAGTATTTCAGGAGCTGTTAATGCCTTATGTGAGGTCCTGACCCAATAACTAATAGTATCTGTGGCTGAAAAGGTTTTTTTTGCTGTTGGTTAACTGGTGGTTTATACTTGTAAACCTAAGACAATAAAATATGAAATGTTCTCATGCGAA
The DNA here is from genome assembly GCA_036172795.1 of Pelodytes ibericus. NCBI lineage: Eukaryota > Metazoa > Chordata > Amphibia > Anura > Pelodytidae > Pelodytes > Pelodytes ibericus. Next base: position 198,624,371 of record CM069859.1, read on the forward strand.
AGATAAATTTAATATGTGATTACTGATTTATTTAATATATTCCAAGCACATTTCAGATGAGATATCTGAATGTAATTACAGTTTTCAGCCCTGTAAACTGGAAACTTTTTGGGGGGTCGGTGTAAATGCGATGTGTCCATGTAAATCCACTAATTTTGATCATTTTAATTAGCTGTCCTTTTAATGGTTACTGTTTTTTATACAGTGACAAGTGATCCAGGAAAAACGATAAATCAGTAAACTCCAGGATACGTTCATTTTTGCTCCACTTGCTGGAAAATGTCAACTTCTAGAATTTATCACAACCAATTATCTCAAGTTACGTTTTTTAATTTGCCAAATCATTGGGCTTCACACATTACCTCAGTAGATTGCAGACAAGTAAAAAAAAAAAGCACCCAAGTGATGTACGTAAAATGGTGGTTTTGTCGCATTCATTAGTCATAAAGCAGTAGTTTTGGTAGGGCGCTCACACGTACCTTAAAAACACAAGTGCTTTGTAACATGTTGGACTGGCCTTTTAAGCTGTATTTGAAAACTGTACATAGATAGTACGGTGTCCCAGAGACAATTTAACTAAACAACCACATTTACCACTGGAGACATCATAACAGAAATTAATTCCAAAAGTAATACTGATGGTCTAAGCCAGGGCCGTCCAACATGCGACCTGCAGGACAAATGCGGACAACCTGTGGCCCCCCCTGACTTAACTGACCATATTCTAATTATCCCTATAAATGTACACTTTTGTTTGAATAAAGTTAATTTAAACTTGATTTGAACTGCATAAAAAAAATTGAACTGCAAAACAAGGAAAAATTTATGTATGGTAAAAAAAGAGCTATTTTTTTACCATATTTTTACCACTATTTTTTTTAACATGTATAGCTTGGAGGAAAGACGTAACAGGGGGGATATGATAGAAACATTTAAATACATAAAGGGAATCAACACAGTAAAGGAAGAGAGTATATTTAAAAGAAGAAAAACTACCACAACTAGAGGACATAGTCTAAAATTAGAGGGGCAACGATTTAAAAGTAATATCAGGAAGTATTACTTTACTGAGAGGGTAGTGGATGTATGGAATAGCCTGCCAGCAGAAGTGGTAGAGGTAAACACAGTCAAGGATTTTAAGCATGCGTAGGATAGACACAAGGCTATCCTAGCTATAAGATGGGAAACTGGGGACTAATAAAAGTATTTAGAAAATTTGGCCGACTAGATAAACCGAAATGGTTCTTATCTGCCGACACATTCTATGTTTCTATCTTACTATGTCTATTGCGACAATGAATAAAGAGGATAATTACACTAATTTTTTTTTTATTTTTTTTACACCTCCAAAACTTAACCCACATGAACATTATGGTAAAACACATAAACATTGTGCTACTCAACCATTTGAATTGCTCTTATCTATTCATTCCGCTGTACTTTTTGCTGGGATGTGACAATTTGTTTTAACTCTTTAATTGCCAAACAGATGTTGCACAATCCTTTGGCAATTAACACGTTCGACTCGTCCAAATTTCATAAGCATTAGCATCATATTCAGTAATTAAACTTGTGCTACACCTCCTGGGTAAGCACTAGAAGTGAAGGAAACATATTACACAGTGACAGCATAATTCCTATGCTAAAATGCAACTCTTGCATATGGAATCATTTCTTATGTATATTTTATACATTTTTTGCTATGCCAAAGTGTATAAAGATTTAGTTTTGCATTACGACATTACTCAAGATCTTCAATTAAGTGGTATGGATTGGGTGCTACGCAAGCTGACCCCACACAGAAAAATACTTAAAGAAAAAAAAAACACACAGAGGGTTTAGAAAGAGTTGCCCATCCAATCCATTGTGCCATTGGGAACATAATGACTAAATTATATCTGCCCTCAGATTAATGGAGCTGGCTCAAATGTTATGGAAAGCTCTTAAATTCCCTGCAATGTTTTCACTATGAATTCCTTTGTGGCACAACTCATTTACAATAAATGCATAAGTAATTCTGTAACCAGAAGCAATGTCTGTAGCCTTCAGGACATTTGTAACTAGCAGAACTGCTGACACATGCACTGTGAAGGCTAGAACAGTACGATGTCTGCAAGTACTCGGGAATCAATCTATTTGGGGAAAAACTAACCCATTAATTACACACTGTAGAAGAACTGAATCTGACAACACATTTACTATCAAATATAATGAACATACTATGCCTTTTGCAACAAAGTCCATTAGACTAAAACACATTGGGTGCTTCCATAAGCACAGATATTGAACATATTCTTCCTCTGTACTGCCAGACTGTTTTAATGGATTGCATAATGGTTCTATGAGGAATCACCTGACTAGTTATTTTATAGAGGCCCAGGTGAGTTTCCGTGGCACACAACAGTGCTGTTTGCTTTTCGGGGAATAGCCATAGGCACATCCCAGATTCTAACCTTTATAATTTAGTGTTTATTTAATTATTTTTTTTTTTTTACAGAAAAGGGTAAGGGTACAGAAAAAAAGAAAGGTTTCATTAACCCCTTCGCGACCTTATGACGAGTTAACTCGATCGGGTCCAGGAGCTTTGCCTCGGGTGCGAGGCTTAGTCCTGGACCTGTTGCAGACTGGCTAGCGGTGCACATTAGCGCCCTTATGACGAGTTAACTCGTCATGCAGTCTAGCCGGCGGTGCGCTCCGTGTGCACCGCTAGCCAGTCTGCAATGGGTCCAGGACTAAGCCTCGCACCCGAGGCAAAGCTCCTGGACCCGATCGGTGGATTTCCGGACATGCAAATTAGATGCAAAGTCAATGTGTTCACACACTGACTTTGCCTCTAATTCACTCCCTGTCCTTCACGTTCTTATAGTGAAGCACAGAGAGTGACCTGTGAGTAAAAAAATAAACAACTTATAATGTTTTCTAATAAATAAATGTACCGTATTTGCTCGATTATAGGACGACCCTGATTATAAGACGACCCCCAAACTTTGGATATTCCTTTAGGAAAAAAACTAAAAGCCTGAATATAAGACTACCCTATAGGAAAAAAGTTAAACTTGTATATATTCACATGTAAATTGCTTTTTTAATAAAAAATTATATTAAAAAAATGCATTTGTTTTTATTTCCTTTTATGTGCCAATTCTGCCTCTCTTTCCCTTGCCCCCAGCTTTGTCTGTCTCCCGCTCCCTTTGATTCCCCCCTCTCCTCTGTCTCTTCCCCCCCTTGTTTCTCTTTCCCCCCCCTCCCTCTGCCTTTGCACCCCTCCCTCCCCGTCTCTGCCCCCCTCCCTCCCCTGTCTCTCTGCCCCCCCTCCCCCTGTCTCTCTGCCCCCCCTCCCCCTGTCTCTCTGCCCCCTCCCTCCCCCTCACCTTGAAGTCGATCCCTGGTGGCTAGTGGGGGCAGCCGGGGATGTCTGCACGATACGTCTAGTCCGTCATAATAGTCTGCCGTGTCGGGCAGCATGGAGGATGTCTGCACGTATTGTGCAGACATCCCACAGCTGCCAGATTTACCCTGGTGGCTAGTGGGGCAGCAGGGGATATCTGCGCGATGAGCGCAGACCTCCCCTGCTGCCGCCCGGCACGCTCGCCGGGACTTCTGTGACGAAAGCGGAAGTACCCGGCTTCTTCACAGAAGCCCCGGCGGTCGTGCCGGGCGGAAGCAGGGGAGTCTGCGCTCATCGCGCAGACATCCCCTGCTGTCAGAGAGGGGGATCCAGGTCCCCTGCAGCTCTGCTGGGGACCTGGATCCATGTCATATAATCTGACCTCAATTTGAGGTCAGATTATAAGAAGACCTCGATTATAAGACGAGGGTTAGTTTTCAGAAAAACATTTCTGAAAAAAACCTCGTCTTATAATCGAGCAAATACGGTAATTCTAATATATTTATTTAATAAAATGTAACCCCTGCATGTCTTTTGCATGATTTTTATATGATCTGACATCGCACTCTTCAGAGTTTTTTTTTTCTGTCTTTTTTGTTTAGGTGGGTTTGGGAACCAATATTTTTATTTTTTATTAGTAAGTTAATTAGGTGGGATAAGTGGGTTAGTGTTGCACTAGTTGTGTAGCTTATTATTGAGAAAATAATGTGGAAAAACATTTTTTTCCCCAAAATTTCCTCTTTTATATGTATTTTTTAATACTAAAATGTAAATAATTTTTGTGCATAGGGTATCAAAAGAAAGCTCTAACTGTCCTTTAAAAAACAACATATAACTTGTATGGGTGCATTAAATGACAGAGAGGAAAATTATGTTTCAAAAAACGCACATTAAAAATTGAAAAACGCTCTGGTCTTTGGCCTAGGAAAACCCCTGGTCCTTAAAGGGTTAATAATTAGGTCAACATTATAACATCAACGTTTTTGTTTGGTTGTTATATAATTAAATGCATTTTAGGGGGGATGTAATTCATGAGAGGGTGAACCATTCCCAAAACAAACTAGAAGCAAGAAGGGGAAAACAAATCCAAATAAAAAAAACTTTTGGGGTGAAAGTTGAAAGAACTTGCCCAAATATACTCTACATCCTGTGATGTACACATATAGGTGGCGTGATAGGTAAATTGTTCACCTCCTTTTCGCTCATCTTGTATCATCCTGAGATCTGTCTTGACGTCTCTTGGGAATTAAAGGGCAGCAGGTTGAGACTCAATCTAAAAGGTTGGTTTGGGGGTTTAATCGCTCTTTAATATGAGTGGACTTCATCAGGACCACCACTAGAATGACAAAATCTGAACCAAGTGTGATTTAAATCTCTCTCTTCTCTACAACTAACGGTATCCATCAATTCAACCACCCTGGCTCCCTGCATATGCACGGGATCTCTCAAACTGGGATATTACAGACCTTGTGCGCATAATTCAAAGTGGTGGCTGGAGCAGTTTTTACTACATTTATTCGACAGAAAGAAGAAAAAATGGCTACTTTATTTGAAAATACAGCTTGTGGATGGTTTAAATATATTTGGTGTGCACAAGGAAACTAACGATCATAACATTTGAAAAAATGAGTGCTCAATTTGAAAGGTTTTTGGTTTTTACAGCACGTATCCTGACATGTGCACAAAATTGTAAAGGTCAAACCACTCACACCACCGACCGGGGAGCAGCACCATAGTGCATCAGAGAGCCTTTTTATTTAATTTTGAAATTATTTTTTGGTTGACTTTTTTTTTGGGGGGGGGGGGGGTTTCGGATACAGAGTATGACAATAAAGTATCCAAAAATAAGAGTGAATGAGACAATAACATAGAAGCCCCTTTTTTAATGTAAAACTAACAATAAATGCAATCCCATGAATACAAATAATGTAGGACAGTGTCAAATCTTAAGATTTCACTGAGATATGGGGGGGGGGGGGGGGGGGTAGCTACAAATCTACAAGCCAAATTCTCGTGCTTAATAGATGGAAAAGATTCAATGTTAAGAAGGAAAATCACTTGGGTATTAGAAGTTACAATATATTTGTTGGAAATGGCAGAAAAGCCCCCTGGGGTAATCCCCTGCTATGCATGTTCTAAAATTAAAATCACTGTATGTTGTGTATTGATTCAGTGTGACAACCTGCTGTTCAGTTGTAAGCCTACAATTGTAGACTGCGATGTGCATCTAATTTATTCAGGGCAAGCCTTATGTCCCATTTAAATTTTTTAAAGGGATGAACATTATGTTTTGTATACATAGCAATACTACCGTAGCACCCAAACAACAAATGTGTGAGCATCTGCAGCAGAGTTAAGGAAAAATGTATAGACAACCATACGCAAGAGAGACAAGTGAAACAAGACGCACTGACTCTTGCTTGGGTTTCAGAGGTGGAATTCTTTATTACATGAGATCAGTTGTAACCTAATTCCAACTCATTAAGGGGGCCCACCTTGAAGTTAGAGGTTGGGAAACAGAGATAGGTAAAGTGTCATTGGCAAGGTCTGTGAAGGTCCATAGAGCTTCATTAAATTGTCCATCAAAAATCCCAGTAATTGTCCAACATGAACAAGGCTACTGCAGCTCCAGGTGGAAAACTATAGGAAAATGTACGAAAACAGTCCATCGGAAATAGCAAAGACAGTGTGCATAATGCTAAATCGGCCAATAGGTTCTTACCTGCGATCATAATCTTAGTTTGCATTTTACATCACATAAGACATTTAACGGTCTACTAAGGAAAGAGAAAACTGAGATGGGAATTTCAAACTTTAGGTCAAAGTAGCAGAATTGGAAATTTTTTCCAATGCAGCTGATTGGAAGAATGTTTCCAACTCTGCTTCTTTGGCCTTCAAGGTGGCCTGGTGCCCAAAATGCATCTTTCAAATATTAATGCATATTAATGTGCTTTCAAAGTACTTTAAAATGCATATTCCACACTTTGCATTGCTTAAAATATAAAATGCCTATAGCTAAATGAATTTGTGAAATGACAGCAGTTTGCAAGAAACTAGGACTGCCCACACTTGTTGAAAAAAAATGTAATCAGTGCTGCCGCACCTGCAGTAAACATGCAGAGTAATCACGGGGGAGGGTTGAATCAAATATAAAAAATATGATTTATCCAGAATGCTTGCATCAGATCACACTGGTAAAAAAAAAAAAAAAGCCTGTGCATTATACAAGCAGTAATCTTCATCTTGCACCAAAGTTAGTTTGAGGACTAGACTGTCCCTTTGAGTTTGAAATGCCAACATCAATTCCCTGCAATTCTCTGTTTATTGAGCAGACCCTTATATGACATGCATAAAAAGATTAATTAAAAAGGATTTAAAAGTTATAAAGGTTGCTATACAAAATAGTTTTTTTTTTGTCTTTTTCTTGAGATGGTTCTTTTTTACATGCAAATATTACCAGATAATGGATCATACAATGTACATTATTGGTGATATATATAATTATTACTCCTGGCTTATAAGACTTTAATTTGCTGGGTCATGCTCTATTCAGCTTTGCTGATCCTGACTGTGTACTCGCACACAAAGCTGTGCACATGCAAAGCTGTAGTCCTCATATACCTCAGTGGGAGCCCTCTGGAAAGCTGGAATGATAGTAAGAAGGGTTGAACTCGATGAACTTGTGTCTTTTTTCAACCGAAATTACTATGTTACTATGTAAGTTGGGAATACGAATTGAAAGAATTTCCTTAAAATAAGTGGAATTTTACAAGCATGTTTTAAATGGATGCTGCACCTTTAAAAGGACCATGCCACCAATTATTTGTTTATAATAAAGTTGATCTATACATCTTGGTAAATGTAAATGCAAATCCATAAACTGAGCGAAAGGGGTGCTTTCAATGTGTCTGCTGTGTCTCCTGTTCATAACGTCCCTTTGTGACTTCATCCACAAATTAACTACTTTCAACGGTAAAGATCCCGTTGGCATATGAAGTCACAAGGTGATGTCATAAACAAGACACAGGCATATTTAGAAACAAATATTATTTCTCGTATTTTTTAATTTATTTGCTTGTGATTTACAAATAATGTTTAGGTGACAGAATATGTGACTATTAAGCCATATGGAACACCATGTAAAATGCATGTTTAAGAAGAGTAACTGTTGTAATATTCTATAACAAAATGAACAAAGAAATGCGCTATTTCTTTTAAGTGTAATCTTTAATATAAATAAATGTGTTTATTTCCAGAGTGTACCCAGGTACCCGCAAGGCGGGTATAAAAAATATGGCTTGGGGCCAATTCTATGAAGGCAACAGTATGGCCGTTATTTTGTTTCTCAAGAAAATTTGCTATTCCTAGACGGTAGTGTTCCTTTAAGTAAGTTAAATGAAATCATAATATCCAAATTAAAATGAGCAATTTCCTATGAAGAAGCTGGGAGAGGACTGAACTGCTTTAATGAGGGAATTCCCTCTACGTGGGTCTTTCTACGGCTCCTAAAACATGTCACCCTGATTAAACATTAAAGATGACACAATCCACTGGTTTCCCAAGCATGTTCAAATCTTTTAAATATCATATGGCATCAGGAATTAGCCTTTAAAACATGTCACTTTATATATATAGATGGCTATTGTGAAGAGTGTACATTAAATCATTCTTCCAAGTTACATGTAGGAGAGTGCCAAGCGTCTGGCTGCTCTCTCAGCGTATAGCAAAACTATATGTTGGAGTACTATGGTACTACATTAACTCAAACCTGACTATGTATGATAATCATCATTGAGTAAAAGCTGAATTAATAAATTACATTTACAAAATGTAGATGGAAATATGCTTTGAGGATTAAAAAAAACATTGACTCCCAAGTCCTAGATTTAAAGACTCTTTATTTTTATGATTTTTATTTTATTATACTTCGGCCAACTTTGTCTATATTCGTAATAGCCAAGGTCCTTTTGAAATGGCCCAGAAATAGGCCAAAGGCCTTACCATTATCAGTGCATATTGAGTCAACAGATATATATATATATATATATATATATATATATATAGAATTTGAAACACTCACTTCGTGAGGCTCCCAAACTTACAGGGGTTACAAGAGCTCCCCCCAAGATACAAAGGTTAAAAAGATAAGTGGATACAGGGGATACCCTTCTAGAAGTAATAACGTCCATAATGTCTCTGAAGTGAATAAGGTTATTCTTAAAATAAATGCAATACTACCAAGATTCCTTTATGAGTATTTTTATAGACTAATTAGACCTTTTTTTATATGTTATGTTGTTGAATTTCAAGTTGAGTACAAAACAGCAGAACACTGAGAACATGGTTAAAAATAGGTAACCATAGGTAATAGGATAGGAGTAAGTTTGCTGAGAATGTCAACAGCGAGGAGAGAGGTATATCTCAGATATTATCTTATATCAGAGAGCTATAATCAGCTATATCTGCAGTTTACTTATACTGAAATGATACAAACTGTTAGGTCAATGGCTGAACAAGAAGAGTTGTTTGTATATGGGGACAATTATTTCGAAACTTCATTCATAATCCAATTAATTTTTGAAGACCCACATATCTAAACCAGTCCTTTGAAACAATCTTTAGGAGACAACATTTTCAAGGACTCTTGGTATAAGTAATAAAGTTAGTGTGGGGTCTCTACCATGGGTATTCGGGATTTTCCCCACTGACTTTGCGGCGGTGGTTCAAGCTAGTCAGTAAACTTATGTTCGAGAACCCAACCCATTCAAGAGGTTTAATTCCCAAACTAAAGCTCTTTCTCCCGAGTAATAATTTACGTAGCCAACTGAGTGGATAATGGATTGTTTTCCATTCAAATGAGCAGAAAATATAAAAACTAATTGCAGAGCTAAAAAAAATATATATATATATGTACTAAGTAGAATTATTCCAATGAAAACCATAATACAACTTTGCCAAGCATGGACAGAATGAAAAACATAATTAGTAATTTCTTCAAACTATTTCATATCATATAAACCGAGCAGACATGCCTGCCGCACCCAGAGGGTTAAACCAAATGGCCTTATACTTCTAATAATCAATTCTCACACTTTCTGGTTCCATGTGCCACACAAAGATAATGATTAGTTACAATAAGGGACAGCTGTACTTGGTGACATGTACCAGGTTGCTGCTTAGGACTGGTGAATAGGAAGCTATTGATTTACCTCAAATTGTAACAAAAAATAAATGACATTCTGTGTGTACCATTGTTCAATGTATTGTTCGTTGTGTCAGAGATTCTACTAGAACGTGCTACAAGCCATTGGTGTCAGAGAGCAAAGATTCTAACCACTCCCTTACATGTAATGCATCTGTAGCCAGGCACGTATGAATTATTACTATGTTGACATGTACTTTTCTCTGCCTTGACATACAAGCCCACAGAAGCCAGGAAAGATTTCTCCTCACAGGAGGTTCAATGAGCTTGTGCGAAAAAAGAATGATATTATTTGTGTGAAAAACGATTCTATAAATACTACCTATTAGAGTCACTAACTCTAGCTTTTCAAAGTGCTGACAAAATGCTAATTAGGTTTGTGAATTCGAATTTGCCTTTTTGAACTTGCGGCAAGAAAAGCAGCCCACACACCTAACAGAGTACAAAATAGTATGGCCAAGGAGAAGAAATCTAAATGAACGCCACATGGGCGTATGATCATGCAGAAATAGTCCTTTAGTATGAACATCTTAAACACATTAGGTGGCTTTCTAAATAAGTAACACCTTGTATACATTTTGTTTAACAAATTTGTTTTAATGTGGATTGTGGAACATGCATTTTCAAACAAAGATATGATTGGAGGAATGTACCAAACTAAATGTACCAAACTTAAAGGAATAATTAAAAGGGTTGGGGAGCACTAATAACATTCATTTTTTTTCTTCTTCATTGCAATGATGTAGTAGCATGCCCCCCAACTGACCCACTTCCTGAGGGATTTTGGGAAGCTGTCCCGTGGAGCTCTCCCTCCATCCTGCTTTTTGGGACAGCGGTAGAGCTCGACGAGACAGCGGGTCCACAATCAAAATGGAGGTCTTGGGTGTCTCAGACACCAGAGACTGGTTACTGCAAATACTCAGTAGTGCTGCCTGAAGTGCATACATTGTAGTGCTGGCAACCGACCACCCAAACACTGCCCCCATGTTCCAATTTGCTGTGGCAAAATTTGGGAGGTATGCAGTAGTAATCAATCACAACAGAAGCCTCTACATCTGTCAAAATCCAGCATACAGGTGTTTGTGTATCACTAAATAAAAAGAACATAAAGGGCTATTAATAATAGACTAAGCATTAATAATAGAGCTTATTGATCCAAGGAGAAATCAGATTGCCCTTTTGAGTCAAGAAGGAATTTTTCCCCCAAGGAGGATTTTGCCTTCTTTTGGATCAAAAGCTGGAATGATAGGTAGAAGGGATGAACTTGATGGACTTCTGTCTTTTTTAAACCTAAATTACTATGTTACTACATTATGAGTAGACATGGAACACTGGTAGTTCAGTGGTCCAAGTTTTTCTACTCATTCTGGGAGCAGGAAGAGGCCAGTCCTGATGTCACGAGGTAGCACCAGTGTGAAAATGGATAGGATTTGGCAAAAGTGGGAGGTTCATTATCATAAGATGTCATGATCAAAAATGGAGGGTGATGAGCTAAATCCCACTTCCCTTTCCCTCACAGGCAGATAAATGAGAATGGATGTAGAGGGCCAGCATTTAGCTGTCAAACTCTGGACCCCCTTGTCAATCCCAGCTAGCTCCCAAGTACTGTATACATATCAGTAGTTTCTTGTGGTCCTCATTAGGGAATGTACCAGAGAAACTCATACGGTTACATCAATAAAATATATTTGATTAATTGCCAACAATGCTGTTTTTTGGAGTCCGGTACCCTCAAATGTGAGACTGTACTGGCATAGTTAGCACAGTGCAGTTTCCTGCTCAATCTGAGTAAGTCTTCAGAACATACATTGTTTAAACGCACCTATGTTGTGCTACACTTTGTTTTCTTTCATACTTTGTTACTTCAGTAGAATGATGCATTTTCAAACACACCTCCATCCTTCTCTTGCTTCATGCAGAATTATCTCTCATATTCCATCTGTAATGTCTTCCTATTGAACTTGATGTATCTCTCAGCCTGTTTTAATATCCTTTTCATCCACTGTCACTCATCAGCACCCTTCTCATTTGTGCTATACAATAGTGTATTAGCTAAGCTGCAGTTATTTTTAAATCTCCAAATGTCCTTTATCCTCTGGCACTGCCTTGTCTGCTGTTCTCCCATACTCTCCAGTCCTAACATCAAGCCTGGCAAAAGGAGACTTTTTTTATTGCAAAATTTTCTCTTTCATCAATCTGTTTCAATCCACCCCTTTGAAGCATATTCATTGTCCCTTTATCGTCAATTTCTCTGCATGTATCAGTCACCTATAAATCATCTGGACCAACCTACTAATTTACTTGTAATTCTGCTGCTTAGCTTTTTTATTTCCCATGTCTTTATTTTTACTCTGTAAGATGTTAATATTTACTTTCATACAGACCTTTTTTGACGTGAGACAGTGGATCCAGGCACTTTCTCACTGATGATCAGGCAGGGGTAGGCATCAAAATTGTTCATGGGGTCATTTACTGGACTTGGTGATGGGCAATTTAAAGGACAACTGTTGGCAAAAATATAACTTATGTTTAATTGAAGTGTAGGCATTTTCAGTATAAATGTCTTAATGAAAGAATGCAAATAAAGTACATGTTTGTGTTCCCTTTGCTTGTATAGCTATATGAGGGGGCGGACATGTTTAGAATCTTAGGTCAAACGAATGAAGATCCTAAGATTCTAAACAAGATCTCTGCCCCCTGACAAAGCTATATGGAGCACAGAGGTCTCAATAAGGTACAGTATTTGAATTATTTCTTTAAAGTATTCATATTCAAAATGTCTACACTTGATGCAATCATTCAGTTAAATAGAATTTCATTTTTTGACAACAGTTATTCTTGAACAGTATTCTATGGATATACACACAATTTGCCTATGACATTGGTGATCTTGTATGAACTCTCCCTATAAGCAGGAGTATAAATCAAAGCCAAACTATTTCCAAGAGCAGGGTTTTTTTTTTTTAATGATCACTAACATTAAAGGGTGATTAAATAGAAGAAATAATTTTGAATAAAGTAGAAGGGCAACACCTTAAAAAAATACTATCCCCCAAAGCAATGTTTCCGGAATATAACTTTCATTGACTGATGCAGCATCTCCGTGACATAAGCCAAATTAAATCTGAACTCTTGCCTTCTCATTCCCTGTCTGCCCCCAACACCAATCTATTACAAATACTACCATCAGGCACCGGGTTAGTTTTTGCTCATCTAATGCCTGTCCACTGGTTTCACTCCTCCACTAGAATGAAAGCTTAAAATCCAATATCTAAGACCATGATGGACTATTAAAAAAAAATGTATTGCAGTTCGGTGAGACACACTCTAAAAGACACAGTAGTATTGCTATGTACAAGAAATACACATACGGAGGGGAACATTCACCAGTTAGTTATTCAAGTCTGAAAGAAAAAACGGACAATAAACGTTCCTTTTTCAGAAGGCGTGTGGGCCGATTTGGTGGAAATAGATACAAAGCACAAGACTGTATTCAAGGGCAGGGGTTTGATTATCTACTTGTCCAATTCATTTTACTGCATGTCGGTAAGGAATGAATAACCCATCAACTCGTGTATGTGAGATTATAATATGAACACATTTTCACATCCAAAAACCCTCCGGAAACAGCATTGTGTGTCACAGGGTTGTGATTGTATCCACTGTTTAAAGCTGTAACCATGGAGAATGTGTCCCCTGGAGAAACTCATTTAAATCTGGCTTTTATTTTATTTATTTTTTATTCTCCTTGGCGTTTTATGGCACTGTCGCCACTAGATAAAGCGACAGAGGAAAAGCGGCGCGGGAAATTGTGCGTACAACAGAAAAATAAAAAAAAGAAATATAAAATAGAAATATTACCAAAGATGGAGAAAATGTCAGTGCTTTTGGTAATATCAGTTTATTCGTGGCGAGAAGTAATTTTCTGTTTGCGTGATGAGAAAAATATAATTCAAACCTGCACATTCAGCTACGGAGATAATCTTTCTTAAAAGGTCTGACAAGACTAATCTCCTTACAATATTTTGCATTCCCTTAGCAATTTTGTAATAAGTGGAATTAAACTCTACATGCTGGCTACAGCAAATCCTTCGAGCGAGTGCTTGTGCGAACACGTCTGACATGAAGTGTATATCTTCCTTTGTTATTTCATGGTATATGCCTTTTGTGAGGTTCTGCCATTTTATAGTCATTTAGACCTATGCTATATTTCGAATAAACAGGAATTATTACAGAGGTGCGCTTCTGTTCGTTTGATCTCCTTTTTGGACAGGGCAATTGATTTGTAATTTTTTTTTTTTTTTTTAACAGCAGTATTTATACAGACGGTACATACTTCTGGTCTTTAAAGTACTCTGATTTTATGAGAGGCTGTCTAATAGGATTCTATAAATCAGATGTTATGATTTGGGCTTTCAGCTTCATGGAGCGTTTCCATGTAAGACATGGGAAAAAATAATCAATTGCAAGCCTCTGCCGCAACAAAATAGTTCAAGGGTTAATTCTTGTTGCTCTTCAAATAAATAAAATAAAATCACAGTACTACAATAAAGCTGACTGATCTGGCCTAATCTTATAAGAGGAGATCAGTACATACAAACAATGGAACATTTTCCAGCCTTGAAATTGATTTAGCAGAAAAAAAATAGCAAAAAAAGTGTTACAATCAGGGTAAAGTATTGACAATATATTGCTAATACAAGACAAGTGGGAATTGCTTTACAGATGTGATTCTGTAGCAGTAGCCAAGTCCACAGATCTAATTTTGACTAGTGGATGGTACAATTATCCCTTTCTCTCTCTCTCTCTTTGGAATATATGATCACTCATTGGCTAAACTGCAAAATTAATTTATTCCCACTTTAGTGATTCCTTACCACTCAGCTGGCAACTGGAAGGCGCTATTCACACCCGACGCGCTTCTCCTGCATCAAGAACCGAGTTGACCCTGCATAATGCATTGTTACATTTTTAAAGAGTAACCAATAAATTATGCAGGGCCATCCAGGGCTTGACATCTTCTAGCAGTAGAAACTCCCCAGGTCTGGCGATGTACATTGCATAGTTAACTCCCCAGGTTTGCGATGTACATTGCATAGTTAACTCCCCAGGTTTGGTGATGTACAATGCATAGTTTACTCCCCAGGTTTGGTGATGTACAAAACATAGTTAACTCCCCAGGTTTGGCGATGTACAATGCATAGTTAACTCCCCAGGTTTGGCGATGTACAATGCATAGTTAACTCCCCAGGTTTGGCGATGTACAATGCATAGTTAACTCCCCAGGTTTGGCGATGTACAATGCATAGTTAACTCCCCAGGTTTGGCGATGTACAATGCATAGTTAACTCCCCAGGTTTGGCGATGTACAATGCATAGTTAACTCCCCAGGTTTGGCGATGTATGTCACGAAATGGATTTGAAGATCCACTGTGACGGGGGTTCTTGGAGGGGCCTGGCAGCCAGAAGACTCTCTTTAGACTATGGACCCTGTCTGTAAATATATTAGTTTGAGGGTACACACTTTGAAGGCGCCAGTGGACCCGTTTTCAACTGGACTTCAAATACAGGCTCATTCAGGATGTGAGCCAAGCTGTGTACTCTAGAATCCAAGCCTTTGTCCCATTCACTGTGTTTTCCCCAGGATAAGATCGTGTCCTATCCTGTAAACCCCTGTAATTATGTCACCTTACCCATTGTCCTCATGTAAGTAATTCAGTGTCCTGTTGTACAGTGATGTCACTTAGCAAGTTACTTTAATTGAGTGCACTCTGTATGTATCTGATACCTTTGTATCCTGAAAGGTGTGAGGCAGGATTTCCCCATTGGATGTCCTTCTGTTAAACTGATTATATTGTGTTGATTATGTGTCTTACTGTGTGTATTGTAATTAGGTTTACTCATGGTCAATTCTATCTGGATTACTAATGCTGTGATGTCATGTTTATGTGTATATAAGTCTGTGCTGTTGCACAAATAAAGAGAGTTGTTCTTCTTGCTGTACCTAACTGCTAGTAGTCTCCTGTCTGCTATTTGGGTACAAAGAGCAAGGGTCCAGGAAAGACTAGGGGTGAATGCTGAGCTTTAATCAGGGGCTCCTTTTTTAAAAGGAGGTGATTTCACACAACGGACAGAGGGTCTACTACGTCGGGAAGACGGTCCGTTACAATGTACAATGCATAGTTAATTCCCTAGATTTGGTGATGTACAATGCATAGTTAACGCCCCAGGTTTGGCGATGTACAATGCATAGTTAACGCCCCAGGTTTGGCGATGTACAATGCATAGTTAACTCCCCAGGTTTGGCGATGTACAATGCATAGTTATATCAGTGAGATGAAAGATTCCACTCATCTCACTTTTAGTGAATAGCTCCCAGTGTTTGGTTTGTAGTAATGGCATTACTGAAAGGTGTTAAGACATTTCCACTTGACCCTCTGAACTAAGAGCGACTCCAGGAAGCAAGAGGTATTTTAAACATTTTCTTATCCTGATACTGCTTACTAGGTTCCATAAAACCCACATGAATTTTTTTTATATCATTATAATTAATTGATTTTATTAAGATTTTACTGCTGTAGTTCAGCCAGGAACTCTGAAGCTTGATCCAATCCAGAAAAACGTTTATTTCAATACTGCCATAACATCTTAGTTGGTGGGAAGGTGTAAGGAAACTAGGTGTGCAGAAAACATAAATCGTTACGCAAAATATTCAAACTAAACGCGTGAGTGACGTATTGTAACATCAAAGTATTTTTTTTTAATAAAGACCAGTAATTACTGCTACAATGCATCACTGTAACCTCTGTTTCAGTTGCTAGATCATCTTTTTTGGACACTTAGTACCAATATTATCAGATTATCCAGGACACGATCACTATCCATATCTATTTCCCTAATGGATTCATATTGTAATTCTCTAGACCAGGGGTCTCCAAACTATGGCCCAAGGGCAACTGTTATCCGGCCTGCAGCTACTTCCACTCTCCCTCCCACCCGTGCCAAGCAGTACTTTTGTTATGTGTGTAGAAGAGTCGTGTGGTGCCAGGGGATGCAGTCTGTGTCAGCGACACTGGATTTCTTCAGGGTTTGTGTGCTGTCTGCTCGGAGCACACCTGTCACTCATGGTAGGATACGATCCTGCTAAAAATGCCAAACATATTATCAACCAACCAAAAATATTCCAGCACAAACCACAACATTTCACTTTAAACAAACAAACAAATGAACATTGAAAACAACACAAGAAACGTCTCCTGAATCTAGCACATCACATTTCCTACTAGTATGTACAAGAAGTCTAGAAATATGCAAATGTGAGCCTTCAACAAGCTGGGAAAAAGGAATGATTGACAGCCGAATAAAAGGTAATAGCTACAGCCTACAGAGCTGTCATTCCCATATTACTGCTCTCTGTAATTAACACGGGACACAGCAAACAACCAGAGCAGAGGCTTTCAACAGTCATTTGCTTTATACAATGGGTTGTCACCTAATGCTGAATTTGGGCTTTTTATAGGTGAAGCATATAAGGTTGCTACTTATACGCCGATTCATTTCTTTCCCCCCAGATAATTTGAATCCCTTGTATTACATTACATGCAAATAAAGCTTTAACTCACTACAAATGGCACTGGGTAAGTAAGATGTGTTTGAGCAGATAAAGTAACAGGGAATCAGGATGGATGCTGATCTTTGTAAATGTCAATGAACTCCTTATTTGGAAAAACCTGACATTTTCAGAGTGAACAGGAATAAAACTGTAGTCTGATGTGGAGTGCCTCCATGAGACAGCTTCCTTACATCCTCAAGAATGATGGGATAGCCCACGTAATAATTATGTTTATTTTTCTGTGCTATTTTTATATTATTCTGCAGACAAACTGAATAGTTACATTTCAGGATTTCATAAGGGAAAAAAAACAACAACTGTATTTTTGTTTTTTAGAACTTATCACAATGTTCGTACATGCATTTAGTAATATAAATGACCTTGGTGTAAATTTGGTTTAATTTTAATGTTTCCCACCCTAGACCACAAAACATGTTGAAAGAACTCGGGCATCTCATCTGCCATAGGCAACAGAAAGTTTTATATTTCGCACAAACAGAATAGGAAAACTGAGACAAATGAATTCAAAGGGCTCAATTTGTCTCTATTAGGAGTTATTAAAATCCATTGAAAGCCTCTCATCACTTGAGACTTTATGGTCCAGGAAACTTTTATACATTCATCTGTATCAACGGAAGCCATTTACCTAATAGGTAAAATATTAAAAATAAAATGATCTATTGCGGTAGCAGAATTGCAAGAAAACATAAAAGGTCAAGAGGAAGATTGGTTTGAAAAGCACCTGTGTCGACCATTGGTGAGATTTCCATTCTGTTGCATTACACAAATTAATTATGGTACTTAATGTACAGCTTGTCTGATCTACTGTCTGTTATGCAACAATTTGTGCAATACTGTGCTATAAAAATATATGGTTTCCTTACATTTCAATATAGTGTCTCAATATATGTGTTGTACAATAATTTCCTATTTAACACTGCTGATTATATATATATATATATATATATATATATATATATATATATATATATATATATATATAAATAGATATATATATAGATTTATATATATATTAAAAGAAAATACAGAAATGGAATATCTGCCAACGTCCAGAGACATGGCAGGGGTGGGGCTAAAAGAGGCGAGCATTACATGACCGTGTGTGAGATTGAGCTCAAGCTTACCCAGTACATACACCAGGTGTTTGGAACTCACTTTTTGTATGTTCTTGCTGCTTTGCACTGCGTATAGACAGTAGTCATGTCGAGATGAGAACCCCAAAAGAGAGGATCATCACAAAATTCAGGACTTTTGGAAACTATGGAGACAGGTACACTAAGCAGGCTTATCAAAAAACAGAATGCTCAATTAAAAATACAATAAATGGGTTTCCTTAAAGGGACTATCTGGTGCCCAAAATGCATCTTCCATATGTTAATGCATATTAAAGTGCATTCAAAGTACTTTACAATGTATATTGTACATCTTGCATTGCTTAAAATACAAATCTTACACTTGTACATTTGTGAAATTACAGCAGATTGCAAGAAACCAGGACTGCCTACACTAGCTGAGTAAAAATAAATGTCCTATTTGTTTCGCTGCAGGACCCAGTGAGAAAAATGCCATTCTAATGAATGGCATATCCTGTTTCTTTAGTGATGCCATCAAACATGTGCAATGTGTTGCACTGTTAAGAGATCCTACATGTACAAGAGCTAGGTCACTTAGGTTCCAGTACCTGTAGGATAGGATACAGTGGAGGGCTTGAGTAGAATATTACAATTGTGATTTATGCAGAATGCCTGCATCAAATCATACTGGAAAATGTCTGTGCTCTATTCAGGCAGTAATCTTCCACTTGCACCAAAGTGAGTTTGAGGACAAGACTGTCCTTTAAGATTCAAGGAAGCAAGGGTTAAACAATGTATAATGTTCCTTTAAGTCTGCCATATAACTCCTTAGTAGCAGGTTTGTATGATAAATCTCTCTAATGCAGCCCCCCCCCCCCCCTCCTCACACCCAGCATGCATTGCCTCTTACAGTGTGCTGGAAGACTCAGAAGGAGGTCTGACCAGCCAAAAGGAACCCGGGTCGACACTGGATCACAAAGAATGATGGACCCTTCAACATCACACATCATGAAGGCAAACAGTGGGAGGAATGACGGACTCTCATGCTGCTGGAATACAATTCCCATGATTCTGTATCATGGGAAGTGTAGTCCAAATAGTTGTTACCCTAGCTACATGTGGCATTCCAGCTGCATTGATTACATTACCCCTTAGAACATAATTCTCATACTCTTTGCTGCCTGGATAATAGTTGCAAAGATCTGTCCTGAAATAAAAATCCATATCGTCCTGTTTTATGGCAGACTGATGTATAACCCTCTCATGGCAAAGTGGTTAGCAAGAGAAATTTGGAATACAGATTCACAAAGTTTTCTAGAGTAAATTAGTTCTGAGAATAGTAATTGGAATTTACTTTATCTGCTACGTTGTGGCCAGATGTAGTTTTTTTAAAAATAATATAAGGTAATATATAAAACACCGATGAGATTAACTTTCGCACTTTCTTTTTATATTAAAACGATGCAAGGTTATAAATGATTTTTTTCTAGTGGTGGTGATCCCAAGGGAATTCATCTGTGAAGAAACAACACATTTTAGATAGATAAGGTGTAATTAAAACAGATAGTATGCTCCTAGAAAATAAATGATTTAGCATAAGGAATGGGGAAATAACGTTCCAAATGTGAACATCGACAAAAAAAAATATGCACCCAGCTCCTGACCAGCTCTGATTAAAAATACTGCAATTTCCTCTATATACATGCATTAGCATGCATGGCGTGCTGCGTGGAGCTTGCAGACATGATAAGTTAGGAAGATAAAATATGGGGAGAAATGCAAACGTCAGTAGGTATATTCAATGCTGCAATGTATTCATAGAAAAGTCTCAGGGTGGGGGAAACCTTTAAAGGTTATTTTAAAACTTCATAGAATGCTTAATATACCTCTACTTCATACAACAACATACTAGCAAACGTCCAGAGTCGGATAGTCCATCGAAACGCCCGGGCAAACAGAATACCCAGATAGAGCTACCTATTTCCGGACAGGAAAAGCCATTTATTTTCTCATTCTCATTCTGATTTTTTTTTTAGCCATTTTTCATATTTTTTAGCCAGTATTACTATGGACTATCCAATACTATACTCTAGTATGTTGTGTTTGATTTTTTTTTTGTGTGAATAAAAGGTACATGAAGCATGTATTCCAAATACTTTTATGTGACATGGGTTATGTCAAGCCTTTGTGTTAGATTGACGCCTGATTTTATCTCTGAAAATTGAAAAATAAATATTAAAAAAAAATACTTATACTTTTGAAAGTAGCCTTTTATCGTGCTTTGCTTACAAGGTAGGACTCCTCTCCATCTCTGTGTGACACTAGGTTAGAGCCTTACATTGGCACTATCCCTGTGTCCGTCAATTTATAACTGTGCCGTGCGCTGGTTCTGATCTCCTGTGCTGAAACCTATGTGTGAAGAATCAGGCACCTTTAAAGTGCCTTATTTGTATAGGAGAATCTCTAGAAAACAGTGTCAGTATATGTAAAAAGAATGCTCAGTTGCAGTTATACACAATAAATGGTTATTGGGACTTTTTAAAAAACTTCCTGACACTTTTGTGTGCAGGAGCGTTATATGTAACCCAATGACCTGTGATGTCATCGTTGATTGTATTCCTTCATCAAGAAGTTAAGTTCTGTTTAATTGAAATATTGCATTAAGTGTAGTTATTATATATACAAATGCTTTAATGAAAGAATACAAATAAAGTACCTCACTGAGCCATCTTTGCTCCATATAGCTCTACTAGGAGGCAGCCATTTTGTTTAGAATCTTTGGTCAGATGGGTCAGATCTTTGTTCATCTGAACCAAGATTCTAAACATCATGTCTGCCCCCTGAGAGGACTATATTGAGTAAAGAAGGCACTTAATTTGTATTCTTTTATTAAATAATTAAACATAAGGTCATTTTTTGCTACAGTTGTCCTTTAAGATACGCTTCTCTTTATATTAAATGTAGCGTGCTGCTTACATTTAGGGCTTATTCATAAAGAGCTGCAGAGAAATGACTAGGGAATTAATAATGTAAGAAATGCAGAGTTTGAAGTGCAGTCAATTTGGAGACTTTTTCCAACTTGGCTAATTTGGCCTTTAGTTTGCAATGCTTTGGTCAAATCCCTCTTTTTAAATGTTTTTTTTTTTTTTTTAATATAAATAAAGCCTTTACTCTATCAGTGTAGTGACATTGAAAGTAACACCCTACTAACAGTGGAAAGTTGGTACATGGGACAGCACAGGATGGATAGAAAGGGGGTTAATATATCGTACATGACAACAAAATTACAAAATATATACAATGTATTAAACTGGGGAGCTCCACTGAGCAAACATCACCCATTCTCATTATCTTCCCAGAATTTAATCAGCCGCTCTTTACAAATTAAAATGTACCAGCATTAACATCACAAATGACATTATTGTATACCAAGCCTTTGTGTGGTGAGAGGAAGATTATTCTCTTACATCCAATCTTTTAACTAAGACAGAGCTGAGATATGATTTTAATTATATGAAATTGTTAAACATTCAGAAATAATTTCCCAATTTACAACTAAGGTCTTGACAGCAATTATATAAAATGGCACATAAAATGATTGCATACTTGGCTATATAAATCATCACATCAAAAAGGAGAAAAGTATTAATTGGTGTGAAATGTCGACTCTTGTTTAGAAAAAGAAAATAACGTTTACTGAAGTGGATTTCTATTTTTAAACAGAAAAGAAGTTTTGAAGTTTTTACTCTGTACTTTTTCCTTCCAAAACCTTGACTTGTTATAAGAGTAACAGTGGTATTCCAAAGAAAAGTGCAATTTATCAGTATATATAGGTTCTTTCTCCAGTCGCCCAATATGTTGGGACACCGGAAAAATCCTTTGGCGTAGACATGCATGTGATGTAAAGTTCTGATTGAGAAAGGTGAGGGATAAACAGTTATATCAAGATAAATCAGTTTATAGTATTTATATTAAGGTGGTCAAGAAAGTTGCATATATAGTTACAATATAAGATTTACCTTAACAAGCATGCGCACTTATTGCATTTTATTTAAAGTGTTATAGCAAACTAGCTTCTATAGAGCTTCTATTCTAAAGAGCTTTTTTCATACAAATGCATGCAGGAATTCTTGCAAAAGTTCCTGCTCCTTTTGCTTTTGCTTACATGAAAGAGTTCAGTTCGTAAGCATGTTCAGTAACAACTTCATTCAGAATCCAGTAACCACCTTCCTGTATTGCTATGTTTTTGTCAGCAGTGATCGCAGGGACAGAAGATTTGCATAATAGCTCTGCACCAGTGATTGATATTGATGGGTACTCCCATTATCTGCTTGAGCTACTGATGTCATGGTGAAACTGGAACTGAATCTTTATTTTGTCAGCTTTAAAATGTATTTATTTTGTGAACTGTGTGATAAATTATTCTGTTTCTTTTTTTTTACTTAAATAAAGATTAAATATATAAAAAAAAAAATTAAAAAAAAGTATTTATTTGACCAGTTTTTCCCCCCCAGACCGGCATGGTCTTTTAATAAAAACTAAATTGTATATATATATATATATATATATATATATATATATATATATATATATATATACAAATCCAAAGAAAGAAGAAAATACGCACTCACAGGTCTTGTAGATCAAAGAAAATTCATTGTATTAGGGTCGATACTCAGATGAAGTACATATAAGCAGTCGACGTTTCGGTCCACGTTCTGGACCTTTATCAAGACCAGTCTTGATAAAGGTCCAGAACGTGGACCGAAACGTCGACTGCTTATATGTACTTCATCTGAGTATCGACCCTAATACAATGAATTTTCTTTGATCTACAAGACCTGTGAGTGCGTATTTTCTTCTTTCTTTGGATTTGTATACAGACTATGCTGTACAGCACCCAGGCAGTTCACTCCACATTGGGCGTTTGAGCTGAGTGCACCTTTTTTGGAAATATATATATATATATATATATATATATATATACCAGCTGCATGATCTTGGTTACCAACACAGTATTTGCAGCTATATAATAGGAATGCTGCTATAAAAGTGCACAATTGGTAACCTAAAACAGATAAAAGGGGATTCATCAAATATAGCTGAGTTCATGGTACTGTGAGGTTTTTAGGACATGTTTAAATTTCACCTGCTTGCATTTTGGAGACAGGAACATTTTCAAAGTCAGTAAAAAGAATACAGTGTTCGTTAACTGGTAGACACATTAACAATGATGCAACTTTTAAATCAATTTAAGTTATGAAGCCAAACATTGATTCAGGAAAGATAACGTGACTCATCACCATCTGGTCCAATCTGATTATTGTAGAAACTGGGAATCTCCTGGTGGCTGTACCAGAGGGAAAATATATGAGAAACTGCCATTTACCATTTGCGACTGAGGTTAGGAATAAGCATGATGTATGACTAATAGCACGTGCCAAATTTACAATCGGCTTACGCAGTTTTAGATATGTTTATTCTGCCAAGTCAACAGAGATGCATCTGTGTCGATTAAATACTTTGGTAAATTAAAAAAGCAACATTTCAAAGGCAGAGCAGGGTAAATGCCACATCAAAATGAGTGATATATTCCTTTTGATGAGATGCAGGCATCCAAATCAATTTGTACATGGTTCCTTTAAGAAGTAACAGATGCTTACTAGGTCAGTTAAAAATGTAAAATTCCATGAGAGTTGAAATAAATAAAATAAAGATATTAAATATTAAGATAAAATCTTCAAACCCGATTCTCCTGATTTGTAACATGTTTATGTAAGATTTATTTATGCCATACTCACCCGACATACCAAATAATTCATTTTAAAGGGTCACTGGTTCATTTTTTAAAGGGTCACTGATCCATTCTTAATTGGATTCAGATCAGGCATAATAGCTGAATCGAGCGAATCTCCGAAATGTGACGACTCAATTCTGTCTGACTTTTCCACGGTATTAGGAAATACTGGTTTTATAACAAGTCAAGTATAATAAGTACTGTACACGTCCTATCGGTAGGGTCAGTGAGTAGACTGTTTCAACTACATGCTATACACTTTCTAGTTAAATACTGCCCATCTGCATATCTCCATCCATATCAAGCAGAAAGAAGAGGAACTTGGAGGATTTATTGTAGGTATGTCTATGAGTGGAGAAATGTAATGTGACTTTAAGGCCAGTTGCTCACTATTTATACAGTTTGGTAAGTTATTTACAATAAAGCACTTTCCTTACCAAATCCTTACTCTAGTTTAAACACAGTTTTCTGTGAGCTGTATTGTTTGGGAGCTCTGTGATACATTAGGCCAATGTCAAGTCTATTGGCATCATGCCAATGTTAAGTCTATGGAGACAGTACCAAAGCCGGTATTTTTTTTAATTTTTTTTTTGAACAAAAGGTGGCAAGCCTATATGCAGGACATTATTTAATTTATGAGGTAATATAATAGAACCAGCTTTTTTTTATCCAGGTTAGTGGTTCTACAAAAACGCATGAGGGCCACATCTAGCCTGCAGGCTGCCAGTTGAACATAAAAAGGGTATAAGATCAGCTACAAAATCATACAGTTGCCCCCTCTACTTCCCTAAATATCCCATCCTGGTCATGTGTTATGTTGAGAGGTGTGTGTTTGCCTCTGTGGCACCATTCTCTACTGTGCTAATACTGTCAGTCAACTGATACATTTGCAACTGTATAAAACTTATGGTAAAAGGATTCTGATACAAAACATTTGCTATTGTCATGGAAACAAATATGCAAGGCTCCTGACCTACTTTTTAAACATAAAATGTATAATCTGCAAACAATAAAATGAGCGGAGAAAAAAGATGTCGTTTCTGGAATTATCATGTTTAGAAAATAATCTTTTATCTCATTATAGTCAAGAAAGGAAGTTTTTTTGTCGGCAATCAGGCACTTCATACAGACGGGTTTAATTGCAAAGACTGGGTATCTAGCGGGGAAAAAAATAACCAAAATTAAATTCCTTTCTTAAACACGACAGTTCTGGAATTATTGGAAGCTACAAAACAAAACTGTCATTTTCTTCTTTTCTTATAAGTCTCCAATGCAAATATGATAAATCCCCAGAAATGTATAATATATCACTTTAGAAAGTGGGCACAATACAGAAATTACCAATCACTAAAAGTCACAAAAGAGTGTACTGGAGCTTCCTTGGCAGCACGCAGAAGAACACAATGTTCAGTGAATACCAGAGCCAAAGCTAGCTGTTACTGAGACAAGTCCTATGTGACATACATTTTTTTTTTGGTCAATTACTTGGTGGGAGGATGATATTGACCACTTTATTATTCTGACCTTGAAAAAGCTGACAACCACAGAAGGTATTAGGATTTTACAGCAGGTAGGAATTTGAATAGAAGAAAATAGATCTTTTTTGCACACCTATTCTAACTGCTATTTGCCCCTTTTTCGGTTAAAATAATTATGTCTCCTAAACATTGTTTATACTGTGAACGTAGAGGATAAAACTAATGAAAAATTAAGTATACATTGTATTAACAGATTTGTAAGCAAATACATGAGTTAAGATAATATTATCTAAATGTGTCGCCTGCTTATAAACCTGTAAACCGAAATAGCTTCTAAAACCGGACGGAGAACTGTCTTGTGTGCAGAGGACTGTGGATTGACATGATCAAGAAGACATTGAAACATACAGAGATGAACTAAGGTAAGTTTCAGAGAAAGAACCATAGAGTACCATAACGGATAGACAAATTGGACTACAGAAACTACAAGAAGTCGCGCCGGAAGTGACGTGGCGGGTCGCACCAGAAGTGACGCGACGCAGCTGATGTGTGGCGGAGAAACGCCACGCACAGACGTTATTCATCAAGTTAATTGCTTTATATGTATTTATAGCAATTTCTCATGCCCCACAAGCATTGCCCAGCTCTGAGGAAGCCCACTTTAAGGGCGAAACAATTTAGCTGAACTTGGCACTGCTGTCTTGGGGTCTGAGAACTTTCCATTGCCTGCGGGACTTTCTTCTGGATCACATTCATGTTTTCTAAGTGTAAGATATTGTATGCTTTTTATTAAAATTGTGTTGTGTATGCCCTAACATCTTGTTATCTGCTTGGAGATTATTAGGCAAAGAAGAAAACAGCACTTTATTCCTTATGACCACAATTTGAAACGTGAGTCATATTTTCTATACATTGTCCTATGCAGTAGATCTGCTTTTCATATTCTGATATGTATCTTGTCACTTTGCACCTTGTATAGCACTTTAGCGCATTTTAGTCACTTTTGTTTTGTGATCTTACTGTTACCATATTTGGGCACCAGGGGTAGTTGCCCGACGCTTTGCAGCTTGTGCACAATAGGACAAGCGCCAGTATACCTCGATACTTCTTGCACATTGTCGCCTGCTTATGACATCATTTGCTGGTGGGATATGCAAATTGACCATTTCCTATTTAAAGTGCTTCATTTGTATATCAAGTAATGAGGTAATTTCCATACCAGGAGATGCCATATACACCTGTTTCTCTTAAACCATTTCAAATGTATTTTTTGCAGTTCTACTAACTAACACAATGTATAAAACAGGTTTCATGTTTTCATCTTTACAGCAGAACTCCGCAACCAGTGCGTCATGGCACAGAAACGAAGGTAGAAGTGCCGCGGTTAGCAGAACTGGCTGGGGAGATCAAAATATGTCCCCTCACTAGCCCTATTTCTCCAAGATGCATAGAAATCCTGGGCACTGCTTCCCAGGCAAGCCATGTGAGTGCAATCTGGTGCTGGGATACATGCTGGATACAATCTGCATGCTGGGCATTATTCTGGGTGCTAAGGTACATCCTGGATGTAATCTGTATGCTGGGGTGAGTCCTGGTATAAAGTTGTGAGTGCATTCTGGGTGCTGAAGCAAGTTGTGGGTGCAATCTGGCTGCTGGGGCAAGTCATGGGTGCCACCTGGGTAATGGGGCAAGCTCTGGATGCCATTTAGGTGCTGGGGTGTGGACTGGGTGCATTCTGGGTGAGGAAGTCCTGTGAGCGCCACTTTGGTGCAGGGGTAAGTTCTGTGAGTATAAGCTGAGTGCGGGGGCAAGTTCTGTGATGCCCAGCCTGCAATTGTTGCCAGATATGAATAACCTAGACATAAAACGGATGTTGGATTCTAAAATATGAATCTCTGAATACATTCTACGCTTAATCATAACCTTGAATTGATTTATTCTTGCTTGTACAGGGATAAAAGCACATATATAAAAATGTTTATGTTTTTTACACACACATTAATGAATAATCATGTTAGCCGCTGTGTAATAAATACTGCAGGACTGTCACTCTGTAGATAATGCTAAAACACACAATAAAAAAAATGTGCGCTCTCTCCGGAGATTGCTATAACAGCAAATGTTCATCTATAAATAAACAGGATTTCAAAAGGCCTTGTCCATTGGAAGTAGGTGTAAAGTAAAATTACACTTGACATATGATGATTGGAAAGGCAAAGTGGGAGCTAGAAAGGAACCAGAATCATCCCATCCATTCAACTTCTGAGAGCATAACAAGGAATGTCAATAAACACTGCCAGACATAGATGCTTTTAAATGCATTATGTGACAATGTGAATATTAAGCAGCCATTGAAAACTATTCTCATCGCTTTCATTTTCGGTCATTTAGTAAAAAGAGAACAGTGGAAGAGGAACACACTAGCCTATATTCACCAAACCGTACTAAACTGGTGCCTGGATTGCAGGATAAAACCGAAAAAGGGATTTTTACATGTATAGCTTGGAAGAAAGATGAGACAGAGGGGATATGATAGAAACATTTAAATACATAAAGGGCATCGAAGTAAAGGAAGAGAGTATATTTTAAAAAAAAAATGGTACCACAACAAGAGGACATAGTCTTAAATTAGAGGGGCAAAGTTTAAAATGTAATATCAGGAAGTATTACATTACTGAGAGCCTGGTGGATCGATTGAACAGCCTTCGAGCAGAAGTGGTAGAGTTTAACAGAGTGAAGGAGGTTAGGCATAAGGCTATCCTAGCTGTTAGACAAGGCCAGTGAGTAATGGAAGTATTCAGATGATTGGGCAGACTGGATGGACAGAATAGTTTTTATCTGCCGACACAATCAACGTTTCTATTATGAATTGACAAAAAGGAACTGCATGGCTTCCAACAGTGCCGAATTAAAATTTGATGGGCTCTGGGGCTACAGGTGCTGTGCGGAACCCAGTAAGAAAAAATCATTTTATTTTTACAAGGCCCTGGCGGCCAACAGCATTGGATTTGCTGGGACAATCCCATTTTTTCCGGGTTCTATCATGGCATTAATACCGCACATGCACACTGCTTTGCAGGTACACCAACAAACATATTTAAAATATGTCCATTTTTAAAAGACAGTGTTTTTTTTTCTTTACACCAGACCTGGTAGCAAAGAATTAGAAAACGATTAGTAACATAGAAACATAGAATGTGTTGGCAGATAAGAACCATTCGGTCCATCTAGTCTGCCCAATTTTTTAGAGTACTTTTATTAGTCCCCCGTTCCCGGTCTTATAGCTAGGATAGCCTTGTGTCTATCCCACGCATGCTTAAAATCCTTGACTGTGTTTACCTCTACCACTTCTGCTGGCAGGCTATTCCATACATCCACTACCCTCTCAGTAAAGTAATACTTCCTGATATTACTTTTAAATCGCTGCCCCTCTAATTTAAAACTATGTCCTCTAGTTTTGGTAGTTGTTCTTTTAAATATACTCTCTTCCTTTACTGCGTTGATTCCCTTTATGTATTTAAATGTTTCTATCATAAGAAAGAAAAAAGCAGACAGCTTTTTAACACCACCATTCAACACAAGTGGATAAAATCTTAATTAATAACAAACAACAGATCCTCACCCAGTTCCGGTAGCCACATAACCATTCCTGCAATGCCTCAACTCCACATATAAATAAAAGATCTTTAGACTCAGACGCTTACCCTGGAAGCAGTCATGACTACCCTAGCCTAATGGGAAAAAAGTGGTTTCAGAGTTTATTACCTTGTTTGTTTGTTTTTTTTAGATACAAGGTACTGTTGTGTTCTAACTATGTGTTTGTCATCCCATGAAGAAAAAGTGCAGCTCTGCATTGTTGGGTTCAGACATACACAAAACACGTTCTACCCCAAAAACGTAAAAGAAATGTATACGTTTTTCTATGTAATGTATTTTACAGGCTATAGAACATTTAGTCCACATGCCGGCAGAAGAGATTAAACAAGTAACTTTATATGTGAAAGTTATAAAGTGTTTACGGAGTTTTTGGCTGCGTAGAAGCTTAAAACCTAAGAGAATAAACAAAGTCCTGCTATATTGTGTTTGTGCTGCTGTGAGATATAAAACCACTGCCCATTATAAGGGTATTGTAATTTTCTAAATTATGACCATTTCTGATTTCTTCCAGCTAGAAGATGGATCAGACCTGACCCGACGGAAAATACAAATACGGAGTGGAATATTCACTCACCACAGGCTCATCACATCATGCTAGTAGGAGACAATTTCGTGAAAGAGATACAATTGCTATCCACTGCAATTTGTTCTATTTCAGCAAACCCGTTATTACTCTTCAAGAGCTGCTTCTCTCTCATCTTGACTCAATCAAAAGAACGCTAGTTTATGACAGGTTGTATCTAGAGGAATAGGACTTCAATTTTGTCTTACAGAAACAGTATTTTAATCTCACAACAGGTGAGTTTCCAATGATAAAATCTACGTGTCTTATTATCAGGCTTGGTTTTCGTTTTTACAAAAACACAGTGTCACCGTGTAGGATTTACTCTCGGCATTAACCCCTGGAGCACCAATAGGAAGTGGGTGGAAAAGCGTTTCTTCTGACTTCTTTATAAGCTGGTGCATAAATAGAATGTTTTATGGTTAGAAAGAAAAGGCAGTACTTGGGCTAAGAAATTATAATAAGAAAATAGGCAGTACTTGGGCTAAGAAAGTGTGTACAGGTGAAGCTTGACACATCTAGCTGATTCCGTGCTTATTTGTGACCATAAAAATCTTTACATATAGGCCCATTCTTCAAAAAGGAGCAAATTATTCTAATTCAGTCCTCTTAGAAACCCTTTGTTTCTGTAACTGTCTGGATGGTGGATCTACAATGCAGTAACCTGATCTGGTGGAGGTGAGTATTTTTGAGAGGTAATACGAGGTCTTTGACCAAATCATAGATACATTTGGTTGAGCAGGAGGCACTACAGAAAAGGAAAATTACTACACCTTCACCTCTCTCCGGTGACAAGAAAAGGAAGTACACAGGATAAGAACTAAGTTCACCGAATGGAGAATTGCAGGACACACATACACTGGTACTGAGATACAGGATACTGGACACACAGCCAATGGTATTGAGATACTGGATAGTGGACACACAGCCACTGGTACTGAGATACTGGATAGTGGACACACAGCCACTGGTACTGAGATACTGGATAGTGGACACACAGCCACTGGTACTGAGATACTGGATAGTGGACACACAGACAATGGTACTGAGATACTGGATAGTGGACACACAGACAATGGTACTGAGATACTGGATAGTGGACACACAAACAATGGTACTGAGATACTGGATAGTGGACACACAGACAATGGTACTGAGATACTGGATAGTGGACACACAGACAATGGTACCGAGATACTGGATAGTGGACAGGCAGCCAATGGTACCGATATACTGGATAGTGGACACACAGCCACTGGTACTGAGATACTGGATAGTGGACACACAGCCACTGGTACTGAGATACTGGATAGTGGACACACAGCCAATGGTACTGAGATACTGGATAGTGGACACACAGACAATGGTACTGAGATACTGGATAGTGGACACACAGCCAATGGTATTGAGATACTGGATAGTGGACACACAGCCACTGGTACTGAGATACTGGATAGTGGACACACAGCCACTAGTACTGAGATACTGGATAGTGGACACACAGCCACTAGTACTGAGATACTGGATAGTGGACACACAGACAATGGTACTGATATACTGGATAGTGGACACACAGCCACTGGTACTGAGATACTGGATAGTGGACACACAGACAATGGTACTGAGATACTGGATAGTGGACACACAGACAATGGTACCGAGATACTGGATAGTGGATATGCAGCCAATGGTACTGAGATACTGGATAGTGGACACACATCCAATGGTACTGAGATACTGGATAGTGGACACACAGCCAATGGTACTGAGATACTGGATAGTGGACACACAGACAATAGTACTGAGATACTGGATAGTGGACACACAGCCACTGGTACTGAGATACTGGATAGTGGACACACAGACAATGGTACTGAGATACTGGATACTGGACACACAGACAATGGTACTGAGATACTGGATAGTGGACACACAGCCACTAGTACTGAGATACTGGATAGTGGACACACAGACAATGGTACTGATATACTGGATAGTGGA
The DNA here is from genome assembly GCA_036172795.1 of Pelodytes ibericus. NCBI lineage: Eukaryota > Metazoa > Chordata > Amphibia > Anura > Pelodytidae > Pelodytes > Pelodytes ibericus. The sequence goes on from CM069859.1 coordinate 198,656,162, forward strand.
CACACAGCCACTGGTACTGAGATACTGGATAGTGGACACACAGACATTGGTACTGAGATACTGGATAGTGGACACACAGCCAATGGTACCGAGATACTGGATAGTGGATATGCAGCCAATGGTACTGAGATACTGGATAGTGGACACACAGCCAATGGTACTGAGATACTGGATAGTGGACACACAGACAATAGTACTGAGATACTGGATAGTGGACACACAGCCACTGGTACTGAGATACTGGATAGTGGACACACAGACAATGGTACTGAGATACTGGATAGTGGACACACAGACAATGGTACTGAGATACTGGATAGTGGACACACAGACAATGGTACTGAGATACTGGATAGTGGACACACAGACAATGGTACTGAGATACTGGATAGTGGACACAACCAATGGTACTGAGATACCTAGAATGTCAGGGTCAGGATACCAGAAGGTGGGAGAGTAAAGAGCTAGCCGAGGTCAAAACACAAGGCGAGGAGATCAAGAGAGGTCAAACAAGCCAAGTCAGGAATACTGTAGTCAAAACAATCAAAATTATGCAAAAACCCACAATAGGTACAAGAACACTATCAAAGGCAAGGTTTGAGGGGTTTGGTAAGTTTATAATATTGTGGTGGGAGGGTGGAGACCAATTAGGAATATTCCTTTAATTTTGCCATTTGTGCATGCATTTAGCACTAGCCATGGCATTTTGGAGTCTAAAGAACTCCAAGAAGATGGCATTGCAGGAACTTGGCGGACCAGGTACGCGGCATTGAGTGTGGGAGCGCGGTTACAATTTCATAGACGTACTTTCCAGAGATATATTTTAACTGTCTATACATTTCATTGTATATTGCAATTGACCTTAACACCTTTCATAAACTTAAACCTTTACTACCATATCACAAAGAGTCAATGAAATGATCGGGATTTTAACTATGCAATACCAGTCAGAAAAGTATCAACACATAGTGATCCTGCCACAATGCACACATTGTAATTAGGATACCGAGATCTGACAAAATCCTCATCATCCTTCATTTTGGGGGTCATAATTCAACAGCGGTAGGGCTGCAATTTTCGACGTACTTTTTACAGGGGGTAATAAAAATTAACAATATTATAAAAGCATTTTTTAAACTAACAGACCTATTTCATTGTAAAAGTGTTAAAGGACTTCTCTGATTTGGAGATTTGACTGTGGTTTTACAGTACTTTTTAATAATGGACAAAATTCCTACATTCACAAGTCATTTGAAGTAGCAGAGACTTAGCCAAGAATGATGAATTACAACAGAGGTTCATTGTCCCTGAAAAAGAATCCTTTCTCAAAATGCAATTATCTGTCTGAGTGATAATGTTCGGATGAAAGGAAATAGTACATGACTGGATAAACTGATGGCAGAAAGAGGTCAAACCTTCAGTGTGCATAATGCCCATATCAACATGTTATTATAATTAAACAGCAAAGTGCAGTTAAAAAAAAAAAAGATTAAAAAACTACATAGTGGATGAAAAAGGTGTTTTTCTTTCCCTTTCTCTGCTGTCTGATAATAGCAGCTTTTAAGAATCTACAGAAATCGTCTGCAATAACCTCTAGTTGGACTTCAAAGGGTTTTTTTCTCCAACAGCAGTTGAACGATTTTGAACGCAGGTGCGGTATGCCATGCTGACACTTGAAAGGGTTAAACTGCATGTTTTCTAAAATATATTAATCTTCAGTATGATTTTGGTTTCAAATATTAGAACAAGATAAACATTGAGGCGACTCCACCTGCTCAACGAGAGGAAACTAGACATTGGTTTTGTATTCTACACTCCTCCTCAGGCCCACAACGTGTTCCTGGACTACAATTCTCTATCATTCTGGGAGGCTGACCTGGGAGGTCCATCAGCTGCTGGAGGGGCCACATTTCTTCCATAAAATGCCAATTGGTTAAGTACCGAATTGGTGGCAATGCAAGCCACAACTGGAACCTAGGTTCTGGGCCTTTTCCTTGGAATGTGACTAATATTCTTGTAATAAGTGAGTACAGATTCCCTTTACATACAACGTATATAGGGGTAAAAACATAAACACACAGCCTTCCTTTCAGTTACAGTATTTTTAATACAAATTACAAATTCATGGTAGACACATACTATTGCAGCATTCCAACACAATCCCCCCCCACCCCAACTGTCCAACTTCACACAGGTCCACTGTGATTTGGGAGCTTTGTAAAATGGTTATGGATTCACAACTCTGCGCTCCTTTTTGGCAAGTCAAACCATCTAGAAAGCTGGTCTGCAACACATCTGTCCGTGAGACTACATTTATATTGGCATACTGTGTGACACGAGGCACCGTGCAGGTAGTGTAGACTGTCACGCCTCCTCCAATGCCTCAGTTGTTGCCATTTTGCGACAGCAGAGGTAGTGAAGTATGCAATAAAGCAGGGGTCACAAATGTTTTTCCACTCAGAGACCAGAAGCAAAGTCTGTGATGTGGTGGTGGGCCATATCCATCTATTGTACTATAATGTATAATCTATAACTAATACACAAAAATGATTTGCCACAGCAAGTTTGCCCATTAGAATATGCCGCAGTTTGCCCAGTAACGTATGCGCCAGTCAGTTTTTCCATTATAATATACTAAAGCCAGTTTTTCTATTGAAATATGCCATGGTTAGTTTGCCCGTTAAATATGTCACATTATGCCCATTAACATATGCCCCAGTCAGGTGCCCATTCAAATATGCCACAACCAGTTTACCCATTAAATATTCTACAGTCAATTTGCCCATTAAATATGCCACATTTGGCAATTTACATATTCCCAAACCAGGTGCCCATTAAAATATGTTAAGTCCAGTTTGCCAATTAAATATGCAACAGTTTTCCCATTAACACATGCCCCAGCCAGGTGCCCATTAAAATATGTCCATTAAATATGCTACAGATTGACCATTAACATATGCCACAGTCAGCTTTGTCCATTAGCATATGTTACAGTTTGCCCATTAAGAAATAGTATGTGCGTTTGCATTCCAATTTCAGGTGGAATGGTCTAGACCTAACCCTGGACTCCAAATTATATAATGAAATACGATGACCGTTTCGTTAAATCTTGAGGGGAAACTCCATCCAGGGTTGAAACGTTGCCTTTCTTTGCAGAATAAAAGCACACTATTTTCAGTGAGAATGCTGGTCATCATATTTTATTATACAAGTTTGCACATTAAAATATGCCACAGCCATGTGCTCAAATATGCCCATTAAATAATTAAATATGCCATGATTTGCCCATTAACAATAATAACAATACAGTATATATATATATATATATATATATATATATATATATATATATACATACATACACACACACACAAACACACTGTATCTTCACAAACAAGCAGATTTAATTTTAACAAAAATTTCCATTTAGTAACAATAGGTGAGTTAAGAGGTGGAGATAATAGCTAAAATTGGATTTTATTGTCAAACCTGGAGCTCAGAGAACATATTGTTGTTTTGGTACAAGAGAAAAGTAGATTGATTGTGCCCACTGAACCCATTCAGAATTTCTCTGCATAAAAGATTTGCAGATTTTTTTGTTCTCCCTTTTTCAAGTGGTTTGTGGCATTTTGTGTAATGCAAACCCCTGCTTCATCTGCGACGTGATGAATTATTGTAAACTCTGACATCCTTGACAATCAGCAGTGATGCCTTTATCTAAGCAATATTTATTATGACAGCATGATAAAGTACATTTTTCCAGCTTATTATCAATGAAGATGTAACAAAGCCCTCGGAAAGTAGAGTCCAATCGTTCTGGGTGAAAAATAGAAGTGTAAGTAAAGAGCACTAAACAGAGATTGCTTCCATTGTATGGAATGGGCTGGAAACTGCTATTTCCAGATATTATTAATGTGCATCTTCATCACTTTGAGCTAGTATCTGACAGAGGATCACAGAGGTTATAACCCAGCAGCAGCTTGAGGGCTGAAGGTTTCCTGATCCTAGTATAGACTGTATATAAAGTCAGAGGGTTAGCACTAGGCTGAAATACTAACACAGACCTTGGATTTCTTATACATGTTAAAAAAAGAAAAAAACAACTGTGACTGAGCAAATGTATTATCCCAGAAGTCCAAGCGGTCCTACTAAGCTTCAGGGCTAAAGTTTAATACCACATATTTTAACAATTAAAGGGACCCCATTGTGATGGTACCCTCTGGGGGTCCTGGAGAGAACTAAAGGCTAGTCTGCTTCCTACAGACTACAGGCCCTGGCCTTTGCAAGGGTTTCTGTTTTGTGGAGGTTGGTACATGTGATCTGTTTGGACTGCTTTCCCCTTGGTACCGTTATGCCACATTACCACAAGTACTACGGACCCTGAAGACTGTTTCATTGGGGTATACGGTGATCAGCCCAGACCAGCCTTTCCTCCCCCCAAGATTAAGCTGCAGATGACATCCCTACACAGGTAAAGGAGTATGCCTAAGGGGTTATGTACAATGTTCATTTGGAGGTGTTAAGAATTGCTATTGTATGTCTTCCTGTTTGTAATGCCATTATGTTGGTGTGATGTGTTACATAGAAACATAGAATGTGTTGGCAGATAAGAACCATTCGGTCCATCTAGTCTGCCCAATTTTTTTTGAGTACTTTTATTAGTCCCCCGTTCCCGGTCTTATAGCTAGGATAGCCTTGTGTCTATCCCACGCATGCTTAAAATCCTTGACTGTGTTTACCTCTACCACTTCTGCTGGCAGGCTATTCCATACATCCTCTTCCTGTTACTGTTACTTCTTTGTTGTAGTGTGAATTATGCTATCTCAGGATGTTGTCTGATTATCTTCCTGCAGGTTGTAATTACAACTTTGTTTAATTTCCCACCCCAGACCCCCCCCCCCCACCCCAAGGCTGCACTTGGAGGCAAAGGGGTCGATACCTGCCTCCTTCCTCAGCGGGTAGATGACTCGCAAAGTCCCACTACTGAGAGCAGTATTCTTGGGGGAGATATAGTCACTGACTTGACCCCAGTCTCAGCATCGTTCCTATTCAGGGTGATACACCTAGGGGAGAGGCTGCTCTAGGGTTCCGTATCGTCACACCTATCACCAAAAAAATAGGTCTATACTGTGACTACAGCAAGTAAATAAAAAACAGTTTAGAGAAGAATGATTGTTAAATGTATTGGTGGTTTCCATAAACTGATACATCACCTTATGGTTTGGTTGGTGTATACTGGCTTGGGGTCAAAAAAGGAAGAAAAATGTAAATAAAAGATTTCTGTTTTTTTGAATAAGTCATAAGGAGCAAAACAAATTTAAATTAGCTGGGGAAAGAAAAATGTTGGTGTGCTATGCTAGTCAAATAATTTACATATGTAAAATAAAGGCTACCAAACAAGTGTGAGCGTGCTGCAAATACAATGTAACTGGAAATTCAGTGTATACAAAAAAAAGTATGTTAATAAAATTGAAGACAACTTTATTAGGGTGAGAAGCACAGGCAGTTTTTTGTTATTAAAACAAATAAGTGGCAATGTTCCTTTAAAGACCCCTAACCCCTTCAAGGCAACGTTTAATCAGACAAAAGACCTCTACAGTCTGATTTAAATATATTTTGCATGACAATGCTAGGGAGCACCATTCAGAAGCTATTATCTGTTCTTTTTCTAGGCTTCCATGTTACAGCTTCCATGGTACTCCATGACCTGGCTTATTGGTGTACAGCATCTCTGAAACCAACCTGTATATTAATTGCAAAGAATAGTCAACTGTGGTACATCACTAAACATTTCCTTTATTTCTTTCTCCCTGGTGATGTCATTGTTCAACCTGCCTGCTCAGCTAGTACCATATTATTCCAATTAGAAGGAGGGGATCTAGAGATTTTCATTTTAAATTGGACAGGTGGCTATTATGCTGACCCAGCCATTACTGACACTAATATTAGCTGACACAATGGTATAAAGAGAATAAGACTGTAGCTAGTACAAATAATTGCATGTCTATCAGCTTCCCTTTTATGCCACTGATGTATAAAAGGTTGACAGAGCCTGTGGGCATGATGGGGCTGGATAGATCTTAGGAGCTAGGGAGCCAGGGCTTCTAAAATTCATGTTGGTGGATCTTAACTTTTTTTTATTACATTTGCATAGTTGTCTATGACAGTACCATCTCCCTGGCTCCTACATTTTTGAAGTCAGGTCCCTGAATTAGTCTGTCTGGCTCCAAAGGTCTGCAAACATTTGTCAAGCCCTGCTCTAAAACACAGCATGCCATGGTACTACATGATGAACATTAATAGTGCATAGCATCCAGCTTCTTACACCTGCAATATGGGTCTTTGGAGGGTGATTGTCATAAACAGTATTCGTCCTCCAGTTTCCCAGACACCGGAAAATGAAAATCGGGATTGTGATCCAAAAGTGGGACAGATGGGGGGGGGACAATCTTGGCCATGTAATTGCCTCACCAGACATAACAGTGGCCTTAAGTCAATCTAATATCAGCATGCTCGTAAAAATACCAGCCGGAGGTAACTCAATCTTTCAGCTCAACCAAAGCTCTTTAATGGTATGCGGCTCTCTATGTTAAAAAGTTGAACAATGCTCGGGACGGTTACAGGTTTTGGGGTGCCCTATATGAAGAACGAGATGGGGACCCCCATGTTTGCTTTTCCCCCCCGACTATATAACAGTCTCCCATTTTTTCGGTCCTGTGTAGGCCTCCTGAGCATCCGCTAATTGACTGATATGTTAGCGCCACCACTAACAATGCTGTACTAAGCCAGTCTGGTCAAACACTAAGCTCCTTGGCACTGGAAACATTTCTCTTGTATGAACTGGCACAGCAAGCCAGCTGGGACAGGGGCAAAGGCAATATTTCACTTACTGGATTGTTGAGACAATGTCATAATAATAAAATAATGGCATATATTTATAAGAAGAAAGGACTAATAGATTCAGTTGAGCCATTCGTCTAAGCGTGAATGAAGATTGCATTTGCAAGGTGCCATTTATCAGCTGTAAACCAGAGGACACCAGGTCAAGCCAAGTTTGTCATCCATTCGTCATGCTCAAAACAGCTCCTGTTATACTTTATGAAAGGCGAGCACAGCAAATCAAGTTACGGCAGCATTATACAAATTATCAGAGTATCAGCCCAGCAAATTCTTACATATCAGCTTTAAAGGGACTGTCACCTAAACATTATTTAAAAACCCGAATTTATCTATACTTTGTGTCAGCAGAATTGCAATCAAACGCACAAATTAAGACAGAAATATGTTTACCATTTTTCTCTGGTGTCTGACATCACCTTGTGACTTGATATGCAAATAGTACATTTCCCACTGCAAGTGATTTGCCTGTAAAGTCATAAGATGATGTCATAAAGAGGAGACACAGTTGTAGAACATTTACTCTTAATTCATCCATTAGGCATCCCATTAAAAGGCAACTGTTATGTTTAGTTGGAGGATTAAATAAAGTGTAGAAGTGTAGACACTTAATGTACCTCATTAAACTGGTTTCCTCCATATAATCAGGAAGCAGCCATGTTTTTTAGAATCTTGGGTCATATGGGTCAGATGTTTTTTCCTCTGCCCCAGTTGAATGTAAATCTGAACCAAGATTCTAAACAACATGTCAGCCCTGGGGTAGAGCAAAGAAGGCCCAACGAGGTACTTTATTTGTATCCTTAAATTATATGCAATCTTTCAATTAAATAAAATAATTTGCTACAGTTGCCCTTTAAGTATTGATGGAAAGTTTTAAAAATCTGATTAAGAAAAAAAAACTAAGGGAAATATTGTGGGAGATATTTACACCATTCCACCAAAGATGTGTGTGGTTTTTATTGTCACTTTTAGGACAATAGCAAACCCTTTACTAATTATCCTGCTTATAATGGACAAAACTATTAAAGCTTGCTGCAATGTTATGTATGGAAAGGTTACATGGAAAAAATGATGATATATTTTATAAAATGATCTCTTTCCTGTAAAGCAGGAGGAACCAGGAGTCTTTCATGGATACATTCTTTAAATCATTTGACACCTAATTACACCTGCAGTTTACTCCCCTTTAAATGATTCTAGTAATTAGTGAATGTCTGGATTAAGCAGATTGCAATTTTTGTGTAAGGAATATCATGAGGGTGCAATTTTGTCAGGTCAAAAACAAAATCATACAGGTTTTTAGCTGAACAACACAGCTGTGTGAAGGCATTGCAGCTAACTATCACTAAAACGTTCCTTAGGGCAGATAAGATAAGAACCGCTCTGACAGCTAACCCAATAATACAAACCTACTTGCCAATTGGTGAAGTGGGGGCAGGGCTTAAAGTAGGAGGAGTAGTGTGACATCATGCAATGTTGCGTGACCCTGCGAGACTGAGTTCCAGCATTCCCGGTACAGATACCAGGTGTCTGGAGCTCTTTCCTCGTCATTTAGGCTGTGTATGTCTGTTGGAAAAACACCGTTTAAATGCAAAGCAAGTGTAATGTACTGTGCACAGGTCACAGTTAAGCCGGGACTGTCCCAGCAATTTTGGGACTGTTGGCAACAATGCTTCGACCCCTATTATTTTAACCCCAATCCTGTTTCCTCTGTTGCAAAATCTTTGGAATTAGAAGCCCAACAGAACTTACAGGGAGAGGTGGAAATGATGTACAGGCCATATTCACAATCAATTTTGCTAAGTGTAAAATAAGTCTTAACCCATAGGAAGGTCAATTCTGCACGATTAAAACTGCCTATTGATATCTGCGCTACTTTTGGACTATTTGACAAAGCATTGCTAGAAGGCAGCTGAGAGTGCTTAAACAACCAGATCTTACAGCTATATTGGTGTATAGGGTTGCAACACCCTTCTAGTATTTTACTGGTAGGTCGGTAAAAAAAAAATGGCTTGAGTTCATTGTTAAAGGACAACTGTAGCAAAATATGGAGTAAAGATGGCTCAATAAGGTACTTCCTTTGTATTCTTTCATTAAAGCATTTCTATATAAAATGCCTACACTTGATTTCATATTTCAATTAAACAGAACTTCATTTTTAGTTACAGTTGTCGTTTAAGACTACGGAGGCAATAGCATGGCGTAATTTTTTTGATGAAAAGTTGTCAGGCAACCTTCATGGTGTTAGTGTTGACACCAACATTTATTTATATGGCACCAGCAATGTATGTAGCACTTGGTAAAGGGCACAGAGAAGAACTACATATTACTTATACGGTTAGAGACAGACTGATCCATGAGAGCTTACATCATTCGTGCCACAGAACCAACAGCAAAAAATGTTTTGAACAAAAATATATTCCGTACAACCTGAACTGAAAAAATACGATAGCATTCGTTATATCACTTCTTAGGATAAAGAAATGTTATTTCCAAGGAAACCAATATGGATGATGGAAAGGTGCATGTGTTAAAGCCAGTAATACTGCACAATGTCATAGTTTAGCTCTTAGGGATTGCACCTTCACCGTTCGAGCCGGTAAGTAATTCTATGAAGAGCACTTGTACAAAAGCTATAAAAGACAACAAGTAAAAGGTCAGAAAATAGAGCTATTGAGATCTTACTCGCTTGTTTTATGTGTAGACCCACTTATGAACATTCATTACTGTCTTCCACTGAGACATAGGTAGAATTTGATACCAATTTAAAATGGAGTGGGTGTAGCTCGATATCAGCCCCTTCTACTCTCAAGATCAATGCTGGATTTTGCAGCATCCTTCCTGACTACAGAAGATAAACACTGAAAGTGGAAACTCATCGCTTCAAATTGGGGATATAATGTTTCATTTGCAAGCTCCCTCTCAAGATTATTTTTTTTGTTTGTTTGTTTATTACTATACTTATGCAATGGTCCTGAACTGATAATAAATGCCAGGTTTTTCAGAACCGCAGACATAATAAACACTTTGAAGTATTATTTTCTGTACACAGTCTTAGTGCTTACTTATAACCACACACAGCATGCCCATTCTCTCTATGCAAAATCTAATCTAGATTAAACCATTTAGAATGCATATCGTTGTGTGGATTAACGCTGCACACGGCTGAGACTTTCAATAGAGCTACTTTGTGCAGTAGATAAGACTTTCCATTTCTCTAAAGGATAACAAAACTTTATTTTTAAATTGTGTTTCCACTGTAGAAGCCCAAATGACACATTATATATATAGGTTGATACCAGTGTGAGGATAAACTGGTATGTACTTGTGACAGTACAGGCCAGTTTATCCTCTGATCAGCAGATGCTTCTATGTCTGGTCACATCTGCTGTTCCAGTGCAAAAAAGAAGTACTCTCTCAACACACAGCAGACCCCAATCAGACAAGATGGGAGAGCCCCCGCACTGATAGTCTGTGCGCGTGCGCCAGTCTCCAGACCTGCTGTGTCTCAGCTGTGAGACAGTAGAAAGTAGGCCCGCATGTATTTATTAAGGTATCTACTTATGAGACAAAGAACATCTTTTTTTAACACTTATAAATACACTTAGGGTGTTAGTGCCTAATAATGGCACTATGCCCATGTGCGACTATGCCAAAAGTAGACTCCCAAACAAATTCTGTAATGAAAAAATACCAGTAAAGTAAGTAGTGGACATGCTGTCCAGAATCTTGGGTTAGATCTTCATATACATGTGTTTCCTGCCATCAATGCCTGGTGGGAGGAAGATGACATGGAACCTTCAGGAAGGTGCGGGGTTAGGGAAAGGCTTAGAGGAATCCTTGTGTTAGAGTTACTGTGTATTTCTTGTGTTAGATGTACTGGGTAAAAGGGAGTCTCCTGCACAATGCTATCTCATTCTCTTTACTGATGTGATTAACACTAATGTAGATGAAAGCTGCAGCTGCAGGGGGTATAGGACAGTTTGCCGCTGCCCAGTTAGAACGCGGTCAATTCAGCGCAAACTGTACAGATCGCCCACTCCAATCCATGAAAACCCCTCTGCTTTCCTATTCTAAGCTTCTGCTGGCTCAGCAACCGGTCTTTTTCCACAAAGAAAACGTAAAGCGTTTACCACCTCGATAATCGAGGACATGAAAAGCAAACAGTATCTGCCGTCTAACATAACAGTGCAAGTAAGCTATGTGGAATCACAGTGGTCTGAAGGAAAGACCAAAGGCTCTCTTTGTAATTCTAATGCTCGGTTCAAGCCTTTGCTTAAAAAAAAAAACATAAAATAAAATAAAATAAAAACCATTTACAATGGCTACCTTGATGGATAGAGTAAAATAAATAAAAACCTAAAACTAAAGAAATCAGTCTTAACTTTGCTTCGGGGAAAGCGCAGATCCCTCTTTTGGCTGCTGCTGGTGTCGCTGACTCATAAGAAACCTTTTTGCATATGTCACCGAGGTCCTTTGATCCATTTTACAAAGAAAAAGGGATATCAATTCTTTCTGGAAACAAGTGTACTAAAAAAAACTAAGACATTTAACTCTTTGAAGGAAAGAAGGGATATACCTGGTGAAACCCGAGCAGTGTTGAAAACAAACCCAAACTATTTTCAGGTATGGTTGATCCTTTATGCATGATTAATAATGATAAATGTAATAATTTGTCATGAAGATCCCTTGCCAGCACACTCATCTTAATACATGAAAGTGGTTTAAAGGAACAGAACCCATGACCAAGTAACCCAACATTCTCTCTGATACAAACACCAGTGAATGAAAATCAGGACTGTCCCGCTTAAAGCAGGATAGTTGGACGGTATGTTGCCAAAGTTGTGGGTGACCAGGTCCACTTCAGGTATGTTTTTGCATAACCCCAATATATGGCACTTCTACATCGAGGTGTTTTAATCCCACCAGGGATGTTTATGTCTGATTAGACCATATGTGGTATCCAAAGCTAGAGATAGTAATATGCATACATTTTATCTTAAAGGGACCTATCACGTAATCATCATTTCTATTGCGAATAAAAATATGATTGTAAATTATCTATACGTTAAAGGTGTCTGTGGAGTCTCCTGCTTATGACATCACCTGTGGCTTGATATGCAAATGAACTGATTTTCAAAGGAAAATGTTTAATTAACACATAAGCCACAGGTGATGTCATTAACATGAGACACAATATAAATACATCATTTTCATTATCATTTTTTAATTTCTAAATTCATAGTATAAACAATGTTTAAGCGATAGTCACTTTAACAAATTGTACTTAAATGTTCATATAGTATTCATATTACAAAATATGATACCTATTACTTTAAAAATGATTTTTACAATAATTCACACTATAATTAAAATATAAAAAGCATGCCAATGTCCCTTTATCTTTCTAGGAAGAGTAGAAATGAATGCCTCCTTTCTTTTGCTTAAATGTCTTCTCCACTATAAGTGCTTCAAAAGTGTATTTGTTTTATTTATCATGGAGACGGAGGATCCTGCTGGACAGTCTGTTATCTGAATATAATACAAGTTTAAGTTGCCTCCGAAAAAAGGAATGTAATCTGTGATTTTATTTTACTGTAAGTCTAAAGTTTAAGCTAAAATATGTATTGCTTTTTGTAAGACAGGGTGACCAGATTTTGGCAATAAAAATCCAGGACACCTATTAGGAATACAACATTTTTCATACAAATGAAATATGTGTAGTTATTTGTTTATTTATCCCCCATGTCTACTGTGTCTCTCCTCTTCCCCCCATGTCTGCGGTCTCTCTCCTCTCCCTCCCATGTCTGAGGTCTTGCTCCTCTCCCGAGCCACGGGCAGCATTTGGTCTGTGTGTTAAACACACTCAGACCTCAGTCAGTGCTGCCTCGCGTGTAGTGATGGTGCTTCACAGGACTGGCACCTCTCAAGGCTGTCTGCTTCCAGTCTACATGTATCCCTGCGTCAGGCAGCAGCCGTCCCCCCACAGAGGTGGCACAAGAAACCTGGTAATTTTTACATCCCAAAATGTTTTTCGAGACACTGAGACAAAGGGTCCAAAACTGGGGCTGCCCCGGTAAAACCAGGACATCCGGTCACCTTGGACAATATACATGTCCCAAAATTCTGCTAGATCCTGAGACCGGATCCCAGGATAGAGGCAGACCCAAACGTGTGAATCCAGCAAGAATGAGCTCCAGCCTACCAGATACAGGTAGGATATGTATGTCTCTTAAACGCAAAAGCAGGTTGTGCACAGTCATGCAAAAAAACAGGACTGTCTTTCAAATCTGGTACTGTTGGCACTAAGGTACTTGCCATTTGTGATGGTACTTCCCCGCATGTAGGATGTACGCCATAATATATAAATATACATGCACATAACACTGACACTGCGTGCATGCGCATTGAGCCTCTCAATGGGAGCTCTTTGATTGGTCAGAGATGTGCTTCTAACTTGTGTTTATCTACCTAGATGATGGTGAAAATGTATGGCTGGACTTTGCCATATAGTTTGTTAATAATAATATAATTATCTGTATTATGGAAAAATCTAAAATAAAAAAAAGAAATACATACATTTACATTTTATAAATTGGTAAATCTGTATTTTAGTTAAACATGTGCTAGGAGTTTTTATTTTAACTAACCAATAATGCCACTAGAATTGTTGCTATCAGGAGAAAAGTTGTGCCATTAATGTTTTTAATTAAACCTTTTCAATTTTGAACAAAAAGCTATTCCAAGCAGATAGGTAGATGTACAGATACATGTGTGTATTTGTATAGATTTTCATACCTTAACAATACGCCTCACCAGCAACACGGTATGTCAGGAGACAGCACTATTGTCAAAGCACAAACCTGTGCGCATTCATTCTGCAATGTCCCAGACAGGACTGGAGAGGGAAAATCTGGACCATGACATAATGCTCCTAAATTGGGACTGTCCCACCTAAATCTGGACAGTTTGGGTGGTGGGGGAGGGTCGGCGGGGGTATTGGCATGTGTGCTTCTGTTTATACAGACCGACATACGGAAGGCTCTACTCAATAAAGAGAGAATTGCGGAGAACTGAGACAGGAATTTCAAACTTAAGGCCAAAGTAGAGGAAATAAAAAAAAAATTATTCTATCCTCCTGCACTGGATTATTTTTCCAACTCTATTATTCCCATCTCCATTCCCCATAATTTTCACTTTCCCATAAAGTATTTCATTTTTCAAGAAACTATTATATTCAGAAAGTATCTAATAAAGCTCACTTTTTGTGGACGTCTCAATCAATGTAGAAATGAGCCCTATTCTTTTTCAGGATGCTTTGAAGGTTATCTAGGTTATCACCATTAGTGTTTCAATACTCTGCCTATTGATTCTTGTTCTATAGACTGCAGGCATGCTTGGAGCTGTAAGTAACTTGAGGTAATGCCCTGGTGAGTCTGCTGAACCATTCCCTGTGGCACACAATGAAGGAAAGAGAACTACATAGGAAGTGGCTGAACTAAATGAGGCGGAAAGAAATAATCTACCTCATTTTATTTTTTGCGCATTGTCCCTTTTTTCATGACTTTCTTTCTCAGGAGCCATCAAATCATTGGCTGTTGCCACTTCTCCGCGCGGCACAACAAGGTGACAGGTGATACAGCAGCCGTTTTTTCTTCCTCTTGGGAAGCCTATTCTACCGAGCAACAGCTTTACCAATTTGTCAATGACATAAAACACACGGAGAAGCAGATGTCATTGTCTGGGCGCCAGCAAAAGACCCAGTTTTGTATTCAAGTTATGTTGCTCTGAACGGAATGCAATATTTCCAAAGACAAGGAAATCTGAAATATTGCTCTCATAATGTGGAAGACATCCTTTAACAAAATCTATTCCGTCCCTTTTCGTTATCCAAACAAATGGGCAAACAATAGATTATAGTGAGACACAGAGATATGGTTAAAATACAGCCTTACAGGGTGTTTCAGACTACAGTCAAGTTATCCACAATTAAGCCCTTATTTTTATTATAGTAAGAGAGTTTCATGTTGGCTGGAGGCGTGGAGACATTATCTTCTCCACACTTCCTTTTTTGTTTAAATGCCTATTAAAGGTAGTAATAATAATAGCGTTAAAATGCATATTTCATTATGATTTAAAGAAATTCTTTTATTTGATATTATATTGTAGATTATATTGTCCCCATTTGTTGCAGTACCTCTGAGGAAGCCCCTGCAGTGAGGTGAAACGTGTTAGGTTTCATTGTCGTTTCCTATCATCAGAAACAATTTCTTCAAAGCAGGAGCTTTACGTGAGCCAATTGTATTAATTGTAATGTCATTGTTACTTTTTATAAAAAAAAATCAAATTGTTGTATTTTATATTTTGTCTCAATTCAAATATCATCCAGGCGCCTGCACCATTTCTTATCATTTCAATTATAATACCCATTGTTGAGGGGCCTCACCATTGGTGTTCAGTGCTGCCTTTTGTAATTTTGTAAAGGGGGGTGCAGACCTCATCTGTCTATTTCATTATTATAAATGTTTTTTG
This sequence comes from Pelodytes ibericus, assembly GCA_036172795.1. Lineage (NCBI taxonomy): Eukaryota > Metazoa > Chordata > Amphibia > Anura > Pelodytidae > Pelodytes > Pelodytes ibericus. The sequence goes on from CM069859.1 coordinate 198,671,591, forward strand.
ATTTCTTAATGCACCAGTAGAGCTTTTTTCCCACGTGTGCTTCTAATACAGAAGTCCTAGATATGAAGATACAATGGCATGTGCTTTTTAAAGGTACATGCCGTTTTATCCTTAGACTGGCAGCCATCATTCTTTCTTGTGATGTAAGGAGCATGATCTGGGGGGCTGAGTCAGGGTCTGCTAGTGCAGTGAGAGACACTCAGTTTTACATGTGATAATGAAGTCAGAGTAGTGCGGATTTCAATTGTGATTAACGATACAAAACAAACAACTGGATGTGGCTTGTAAGTAAAGAGCAATAATCCAAAATAAGTGACATACATCCAATGTGTATAAAGTAATAATAATGTGTAGAAAGTGATATTTACGGGAGGGGGGGGGAATCATACTTATAGCATATGTATAAGGTGTTGTAAAGTTGCTTGACGATGATCCATAATGTGACCCAAAAAAATAACAAAAAATAACAGCATAGTGCTTTCTATAACACAATATATATGACTATACTTCTGTAATAAGACTCATTGCATCCATAGGACTTCACCGGTATCTAGTGAATCTGCTGGATGTCTGTATGATGCCCAGACATACAGATTTCCTCTCTTTGCTAACACTCACTCATGTCAGGAGTCATTCAAAGTAGAACGATAATGCACTAAAAGGGTTAAAAAAAAACATGGATTCCTGAAGAGTGGAAAGTGGATTCCATATTATTACCGTGTTTAAAATAAATCTGGATGACAATCTCTTTGTGCAGGCTAAGCATAATGGAAACTATGCAGATAGTTTTTGGTCTGTTATCCTCTTCCCAAGAATAATTTGCTATTAATCCTTATGTGTATTTTTGGTTTTTATATGTCGTTTCTGGGAACTCTATTGATGCAGGCTTTGTGTTGATATTGAGTAATAATAGGATTGTATCTACTTTGAATTAGCGAGTCACCAAATTACTGCAAAATCAGCTATTAATATTTAAATATGGTACCATTTATAACTGCGCAATCATTTATATTCACAAGGGACAGCCCACACAAATTCCTGGGACTTTTGGCAACTATGCATAGGGATCCACTAATCCCTTGCGCATAGGGTTGCCGCCTTTTCTTCAAAAAAATATCGGCCTTGGTACTGTCTTTATAGACTTAACATTGGCCTGACGACAATTGTTTACCGGCTAGGTGGCAACCCTACTTGCGCACTCTTCTTTCAACACCTTTTTAAACACCTTCCCCAATAAAATATAATACATGCAAAGACACAAACATATAACCTTTTCCCCACAGCAAAAAAAAACTACAAGAAATTGTATGCACACTTTTTAAAAATAATTTTATCTACTGATGACATCATCTGCATATACAAGTGAATTACTTCAGTTAACTTCTTAATTTGCATTTTAAACCATAAGGTAATGTCATAAACTGGAGACAGAACGGGCACATTGGTAATGCACTTCTATATGAAGCTTTGCATTTGCTTGCAATTATTCTAACACAACATATAGAAATTATAGATCATATATTTATAGTTTATTTTTTAAAGAAACAATGTCTTGGTAAATATTGTACAAAGGGGGGCTTTATACCATTATCATTAAGGAAAAAGACCTGCCTGCTCAATGTGTCCCAATAGAATCGTATACATAAAGCTACAGCTAAAACCTTGATTTTGACAATGTGCTATTGTTCATTACATGACAGCACACAGGTAAGACCACTTCTACCTATGCTTTCATTCCACATTCTGTACTTTATTATGTCTCTTAAACCTATCACAGCATAGAAACCACTTCTATTCATCTCAGTTTATGGCTTTATTGTAGGCTCCCAATGACTGACTATGGTACTGGACTCTCATAAAAAAAAACAAATTAAAGACACAACAGCTACACAATGAATCACATCAAGGCTGCACAAAAGGATAAGGGCCGAAAGAGAAAGAAAAGAATGAGGGAAATGAATCAGAAATGTTTTTCCTGAGCTTCCATGCGAGCCCCACGGCAGTCATATTACTGTGTACCGCACTGTGGGGTAAGCTGAGAACCTGGGGAAGCAGGTGAGCTGTCCCCGGCAGACTGGAAGGTGATATTGGCTCCCCACTTCCCACTTGGCAGGTTCCAACTCTTCAGCTATCATTAGTTATTCATGAAGATGGAGATGTGATGTCTCCAGGAATTCTGGGCTGAAATAAGCTATACAGTAACTAGTATACAATGTAATGCGGGAGGCCCGGGTTCGTTTCCCGGCCAATGCATCGTCTTCTTTGGGCAGACTAGATGGACCGAATGGTTCTTATCTGCCGACACATTCTATGTTTCTATGCAGATCATTAAAAAGTCCACTGTTGTTCTGTTTTTATGATTATGTCTTTGGTGCTCAAGAAAACGCTGTTTACCACTGTCATCAGTTCCTGTACATTTGATACATTGTGGGAGCACACACTGTCAGGATTGTACATTGCCATCTGCTGCTTCTTTGTGATTACTCTATGATGGATGGATATACCTTCCAAGCTTCCCACAGTCCATTTTTGGGGCCAAAATCACACTCCTGCCCATCTTTCACAATTCTAAGTAGCATTAGTATTACATATATTCATATCTCCTCTTCTACATGGGACACCACAAAGGCAAAGAAAATACCAAGTGATTACACCCATACGTCACAGTATGGTTACTATTCAATGAGCAAACAATGCATCAGTCCAAAGAGACCCATCATGTAACATATTGCTTACGAACTATTGGTTGCTGAAATTCCGTTTGGTATTCTATATAATTCTCATTTTCTATAAACATTACCTATTTCATTGACCACTGAAATTCATGGGATTTTATATAAATGTATCAGTCTGGTTTGTCCATTCTTGATGGATGCTTGCTTACATACACTGCCACTTTTCCACTAATAAACTTAATACAACTTTCATGAAATGAAAAGCTATTCTGCTCAATATACTGATCAATATCAATACCTATTATTTATTGTTCAATAAACTTGTGACTCCAGAGACCATCACGTATCACAAATATTTTGATTCTGGTTCTCTTTGATGTTTACAGGATTATTGGTTTATCTTCACATTATCTCTCATATTATTACAGGTGCTCTATGTAAAGTGAAGCTAAATAGTTGAAAAGATCCGTGTTTTTCATATTTTTTTTCATCACTTTTTATTCTCTACATTTCACTGATTAAATTATATTTAGGTTGACAGCGCCAAAAGATGGGTGATTTGCAGTTCCAGAAAATAATCCAAACAGAAAAAACTTGCTAAACCCAAGGAGTCTACATATAACCCTGATAAATAAAAACGAACCTATCATCAAGCTTCAATAATTTGTGGTAATCCAGCCACATAGCCCCCAAAAGTCCTGTTATGCATGGGACAATCCAAGTTTCAGAACCCAACCTTGCAGTCGTAACTCCAACCTTGGGTGTCCTGGGGCACTGGAGGAGAACGAGTTGCATAGTGATGCTCACAGTCCACCTCCCAAGACATACCCCAGTATCTCCTAAAGGGAATGTTAGGAGGTATGCAGACACTGTATGATTCAAACATTCCACAGCTCAAGGGATATAAGTGTCTATCCCTGACCACAACACAAACCAAAGTATGTACCAAACTGCTTTGACCAGAACAAAATCCAGGTTTATGATTTGAAAATTAATCTTTGTTTTCATGCAGTAGATAACAGTGATGCTATTACACGACTGACGACTAATACAAGATTAGAAGAACACAAGGTCAAAAGAGAGCAGCAAAGCAGGAACTTAAGGAACTACTAAAGAATGGATGTGACCACTAATAGAGCTCCTACGGCTTTATTATTACACAATATAGTATATGTTGCTAGAATGTAATGATTGCATAGTACAGATTAGTACTGTATTGGTTTTGGAAAGGTCTTGACATGGTAAAGTCACTGTCTCACCCTACTTGATTGTACAATACTTTAATATTTTTTCTACTTATAAATTCAACATAAAAAAAGGAAAAAAGTTGCATGTCTGTGCCTTTGTTTATATATTCCAATTTTACAAATATATTGTGACAGGGACAGTGGAGGCAGGTTAACCCCATAGTGACAAGACATTTTTACCTTGACTTTCCCTTGGTGACAATGGCTGTTTTGACATTTCTGGGGTGTTTGTGTTTATCTGTAATTTTCTTCTTTCTCACATACTGTACCCACACAAATTATAATACAATATATAATATACAAACACTTTTTCTAACTTTGACCTAAAATATAATTTACATAAATACAATCATTACAAAAGACCCCATCTAAATAGTTTCTAAATGTTGTCCCGAGTTTAGAAATATGCATGTTTCCATATTTTTAGGTATTTTTTTTGCGAGTTATGGGGCAAAATAGTGAGCAGGCGTTATTTGCCCTGTACAGCAAATTGGTATAGGGATGGTTGGTTTGGGGAGAGGTTTTCTTTTATTCTTCTGAATCAAGAAGTATATGGCCTTTTATAAAGACTTTATAAAGATAGAACATATAAAGCTACAACATGCTACACATTTAGGGGTGCTAATGTCACTCTTCCAGGTAGATGCAAGCACATCCATGTAGGCAGCCATATTTGTAGTTTTTACTTGTTGGCACACAGACACATACAGCTACGACTACAAATCCAATTTTGTTTTTCGGTTATAGATTACATGTGATGACGTGTAAACTAGATTATTATAATTAATCCTCAATCAGGTCATTTTACTGCCTGCCCTTGGTGACAATGGTTGTTTTGACATTTCTGGGATGTTTGTGTTTAGCTGCAATTTTCTTCTTTCTCACATACTGTACCCACACAAATTATATGTTGTTTTTATCATTATAAGGAGGGCTTTCATTAGATACCATTATGTTCATCATATCTTATAATTTACTACAAAGAAATCATAAAATATGATGAAAAATTTTGAAAAAAAAACACTTTTTCTAAAATATATTTTACACAAATACAATCCTGAAAAAAGACCCCGTCTAAATAGTTTCTAAATGTTGTCCATGCATGGTTCCATATTTTTTGGTATTTTTTTGCGAGTTATGGGGCAAAAAACAAAAATAGTGTTTTTTTTTTGTTTTTTTTCTAAATTGACCTTTTGACCCAAAATTTAACCCTAACACTAAATTTAACCCCAACTCTAACCCTTATGCTACCCCTTAATATATTTTAATTTAAATTTAATTTTAACCCTATCCCTTATGCTAAAAATTATTTAATTTTAACCCTATAGGCTAATCAAACTATGTAACCAGTTTTAAGCTAATTAAATATATATTTTAATTTTTTTACATTGCTATGCTGCTTGGCTACCTCTAGGGGCAGTCAAGCAGCATATTCATAGCGACGGAAGTGAATTTACTTTCACTTCCAAAACTCAGACCACCAGAGGGCATAGTCATATTGACGGAGCATGCTGCTCTGTCAATATGGCTCCCACGATCGCTCAGTGGGGAGATCGTGGGTGCCCCAGAAAATACATTTTGGTGCTGGCTATTGCCTCGACATCGAGGCAATAGACCAGCACTGTTAAAGCGGTTTTCACAGTCGTCGATCGCGAAAATCGCTTGATTCACTGCAGGACGTGCCAGGCACGTCCATTGTCGGGAACAGAGTTCCCGGAAGGACGTGCCTGACACGTCCATTGTCGCGAAGGGGTTAAAAAACACGTCCATTGTCGCGAAGGGGTCTTGAAAAAGCCTCAAGAAGGTGAAACGTGTTGGTTGAAGAGAACTGCTTGATGCAGACACTGCACTTTAAGAGACCTTTACATCTACATGGAACAATGCTGTTTTAAAGGTTCATACTCTTTTTTTTATGTGGTGTATTAAATGTATTGGTCAAGGAAATGTGAGTGGATTTACCAATGGTGCATGTTGCAAGGCATGAAAGTCAAAATATGCTTGAGGGTCTGTGCAGTATCCACCTCTGCCTGGGTGGTCTTACAAAATGTTTTTAATCTCAATGAAAAGCAGATGGCCTATATCACTATAATATAGAACACTATGTACAAAACTATAAATATGAGAATAATAACTTGACGTGGATTTTCTACTGAGTATGTAAAAAAATATTCTAATTGAATAAATGAAATAGAGATTTAGTGGCCGATTTCTTGTTTTACTGATTTTTTTTCTCTCTCTGTGTGTGTGTGTGTGTTAGAAGCTTAAGATAAAAGGCTAAGTATAAGCCGATGCTAATGTTAATTCATTTTTATCTAATAGAGCAGCCACGTTTGTTATCATGAACCGCACCATTCCCAATATAATTCACATCCAGAACTGTTTTATGTACAAGGAGATGGGCCTGCAATTAAATTATGAAAGAATTAGAAAAGTGCTGAATTAGAGTGATTTGTTTAAAAAAAAAAAAAAAAAAGATTTACCCCTGAAAGGATTATCTTTACTGTATATGTATGCTCGAACAATAAAATGCTAAAAATGTACACTGCATTCTGAACAGCTCCTTTTGGAAATGTAAATATGTTTATTCATTACCCTGATTGAAAGGAATTGTACGCCTCATTGTTATGACCATGACATCCGTTTAAAAGTGCGAGAGTTCAAGGGAAAGAAAGAAAAATCCAAGGTTGGCAGCAAAGTATAAAAAAGAAAACATTTAATATTGAACTAGTTTTATCATAGTGGGGTCTATCCACTAAACTAAGGGAACCATTGTGAGTTGACAACAGAACTTCTGCGATCAGACCAAAATAGTTCTGGTGACTTGTTATGTTTCATCTATTGTGCTCAATCAACTATTGTAGCCTAATTTTTTTAATCCAGTTGTCAGTTTCCCACCATTTACTATTCAGTTAAGAGGCTGTAAGATCCCTTGGAATGAAACCTTCTATTCAATTACCCCTATATTGTTGTGAAATTGATTCTAAATTGGCAAAGGTCTCCTTGAAAATCAGTGGAACGTTCCTGCCGCTTGCTCCTAATCGAGAACATTGCCCCAGTACAGAGAATTGCTCTTTGATAGATATATAACCCAAGTTCATCAACTGTCCCAGGTTTCAGGGGACAATGAAAGTATTGCGATCAATGTTCCTGGGCCAAATATACCCTGGATCAGTGCCAGGCAATTGCCCCAAACAGTTCCAGCCAAAAGCCTATACCAGATTAACATTGTAATCACTATGTTGAAGGGAAAGTAATATTTGTACACATTGCATTTATTCCATAAACCTAAAGCAAATATGGATTGTTCATTTTTAAAAAAACGGTTATCTGGTCAAAATCTTAACATAACCCCTACTGCATTCGGACAAATGTCCATCTGTATGTCACTGTGGGGGCATGTATAAACATGGCGCACACGCAGATTGCTCGTTGTGCCGCCACAGCCTGTTTAATAAAAAAAAAAATAATCAGGCGCTAAAAAGCTAAATGATTCATGTTGGGGAACCTCCAACGCACTGGAAAGTGTCAGAAGTTCTAAAGAACGCAACCACCATTATACATAAGAAACAGCGATTGTGCCTTATTATTGCGCACTTTGCATTGCGGGAGTTTTTAAACATAAGTCCAATGTGTATCATCTTTTTAAAAAGGAAGCTGGGGCGCCTTTGCAAATACAAATTTAAATAAATTGTATTCCTTTGACAATTGCATTTACACTACTTCATTATGTTTCTTTGCTGTTTTAAACTATAAACACTTTATACAGAGCCTGTCTCAATCCATTACTTTATGTTTTCCCTTGCAGCCTGACTTCTGGCAAAAAAAAAAAAAAAATATCTAAACCTAAGCATTTTTTTTTTTTTTTTAAAGTACATGAAATAAAGTCTTCTGAACACTATATTTTCTTTGGGAATACAATGTAAATTTTGGAATTTTAAAGACAAACTATATCTTTTTCCAATTGACATGTTATGAAGAAGCTGGAATTTATGATGCAAATAGAAAACATAAATTTGATAGCATTAGACAAAACCGAGTGATCCAGGGAGAAATCAATTAAAAGAGCAAAACAAAATCTGACGACTGAGAACAACTTGAGGTTTTGAAAGATATTGCAAAACTGGAAGTGAAACAAGACCAGCTATTGAAATAAAAAGAAATACAACAACTCCTGACATTTACTCAAGAGAAAGCCAAGGAAATGCTACTTAGACAAATCTCTGGGAAGATCATTGTATTCCCAGGATCATGCATGTCTGAACTTTCTTTTACAAAAGTACAACTGTTTGACTTGGTCGAGCCTTTCAGAAATGTGTCGGCTTTATCTTTTAAAGGATAACAAAACTTATTTTTTTTTCTTTACACCTCTGCTTCTAACATAGAAGCACAAGTGAAACAGTTAAGGGTCTACCTTTTAACTTGTGTCCTGAAATGGGGTCATATTGGTCAAAGTAGCTGAATTTGCAGAAATTCAGCTACTCAATATAGCCATTTTTGTCCCGAAAATGATCAATTTCCATCTATATTCGGATTGAGGAATTCAACCCTAGGTTATTTACAAAAGTCATCTATGGAGAAAAGTTTGAAAAGTGGAGTTATCACCATACAAATCTGTTGTTGACCAGTAAGGCCCCAGTACTGAGTTTTTAAAATAAAATCAATGACTCTCTTGAAATCACTGCATAATTGCCAGGATGGAGACAAAAGAAAAAAGTTGGTGTTGTCCAAAAATAATATGAAAATGGGGGACGGGAAGTCATACAGAACGACTTGTTATTGAGTGTGTGTATGTTTGTTGTAATATAGCTATGGTACAAAGGACTGTGTAGAAGAGACCATACAATTTATGTAAAAATGGGGTAGAAAGGGGAAGAATGGTCACAGTGCTAATATAAGGATGTCCGTGGCAAGGTTTATGGCACATCAGTAATTTGCCCATCATAAAGCTCACTATGAACAAACTTGGTGTCAACACCTGGAAAAATTTTAAGAATGGGATGAAAAAGAATGAACTGAAGGAGTAAAGGGAAAGTGGAAAAGGAGGAAATTATATTGGCAGAAAATAGGAAGGGCAGGTAATAACATGTAGGAAACATGATAAGACAATCAATGAGAGAAACATAGAATGTATCGGCAGATAAGAACCAGTAGGTCCATCAAGTCTGCCCCATAAGGAGAATGGTGAAATACATTAGTACAATCATATGTCTAGACTTGAGACTCCCATTCAAGATGTTGGCAGATGGCGGTTCAAGAAAATAATTGTTTAGTTTTCACATTTTAAAGGAGCCATATATTTGTTCATATACAGTAAGTACTGATGCAAGAAGAAAAGATGATTGTTTCAGTCTCTAGTAAAAATGCAGTAGCCAATCATGCCAAGTAAAATGCCGTAAATGCATCCATTCCTGGCATTAGTATTTAATGACAAAAAGAGCAAAGAAAATGAAAAAAAGTGAGACTTCTTTTTCATGCAAAACTGATACAGACAGCCTCAGGATATAATGTAAAACAAAAAAAAAAGGAAGGAGGAAAAAAAGTTAAGATTTGTACTTGTCAAGACCAAAATGGAAATCTAAAAACACACAAGTACATAATAAAACGGTTTCCTACAAGATCAGATATCCTTGTCGCGGTACAGAATTTCCAGAGCTTCCACAGAGGTCATTTGAACAGACAGTCACTTTCATGCAAGATGTCCTCAATAGGCTTAATTATTTTGCCTTTCAGTGTCTTTTGCTTGATATCAGGTCCCTAAACTCAAGCTCGGCGCCCAGTTTTGATTAAGATGCAGATAAAGCCAGCAGTTCAGAGTAATTATTCCTGGCACATTGTTCAATTTTGTAAAAGTTCTGACTGACGTTTTAGACTGAATATCTGGTAAGTTAAAAGTAGTTAAATAATATAAGATTCTCCTGCAACTGGAATCTATGTTCGAATATTTCCTGCTTCCTTAATGCGTATGCATGCTTCCAAACTTTCCTGATTTGCTTGTGTCAGTACCTGATTTGAGGCTCAGTCCTGCTTTTTAAGACCAGGTTAGAGGTCAGACAGAGAGCGGGATTCGTGACTGCAAACCTGCATACTGCTTGTGTGCATGAGCAGTCAGTTTGAGCGACAGTGCTACCGCACATGTGCAATTGCACTCGACCTCCCAAGCTCTGTCCCCTGGTGTCCCAAATCCCGAAGTTGGGAGGTATCCGGATGTGCATGTGATGGCAGCACTAGAGTGATCACATTTCGTTTGTGACATTCAGCCCTGTGTTCCCATGAGTTTGAGAGTCAGGATGGTATTCTAGAGGCCAGTCTCAGTACAATGCATGCATGAGCAATGTAATTACCCCACTTTAGGGTGCAGATTAGAGGATACGGCACATGCATGTTTAGGAACATGTCTTCAAGGATCTAATTTGGCAAAGTTTGTAAACTGTAATTTGGCAATTAGCACCATTACTTATAAACATAAGCAAACCATGAAAACACAAGTAATACTCCCCACACAACATAGATACTGGTGGGTGAGGTGGAGGATCCAAAGGGGGCCCTTGTCCCCTAATACACACTGTGTTTTGCTTTTATTAACCCCTTAACCCACCTGGACGTGTCCTGTAAAGCATGACGCTTGAGGACCATGAGGACGTATTTATACGTCCTGAGATTTAATGTAGCGCTGCGCTACATGCCGGCAGTTATTCTAAGAGGCTCCTTCAGATCCAATTTAGGGTTAGGGTTAAATTTAGGGTTAGAGTTTGGGTCAACAGGTCTTTGTAGGAGAAAATGGTTAGGAAACCAAAAAACACAACTATCAGTTATTGTCCTATTACTTGGGAAAAAAACACAGAAATACAGGGAAAGATTGGTATTTCTAAACTCAGGGCAAATATTAGAAACTATATAGATGGGGTCTTTTAAACCATTTTTTTAATTGTTTAAAAAAAATTGGGTCAAAGTTAGAAAAAGTGTTTCTTTTGTTACATTTTCATCATATTTTACATTTTTTTAATAGTAAATTATATCCTATGATGAAAATAATAGTATCAAAAGAAAGCCCCATCTGTCCTTTAAAAATAAGATATCATTTGTGTGGGTGTACTGAACACGAAGAAAGAAATCACAGTTAAGCAAACAACAAAAATAATGGCATTCTGGTCTTCAAGGCATATCAAATGCACTCTGTCGCTAAGGGTTAATAAGGCACGGCTGGTTGGTGTCTAGTTGTCAAGTTGTTTGTGTCAGTGTTAATGTCTAGTGTGCCATCACACAAGGGCAAAGCCTGTGCACTAGATACACACAATACAGACTCTAAGGACCCAGCTCCCATAAATTGTAGGTAATCAAAAGGGTGGTAAAGATGAAGCCAGGAAAAAAAATATTCACAAAATACATTAACATTTGCACAAAACAAAAGAATATTGCATCTTCTTAAGCAGAGAGGGTTAATTGAAGAAATGTGCTCTGGCGGTTTCGTACAGGGACATTATTTTAATTTCCACAAAGAGTAAATACAGCATTATAGAACATTTATTACCAGTGCTTGGAGAATTGGAGAGATTTCTAATTAAACTAGGTATCTGTGCCTTATTGATATATAGCTAGGAATACTTGTTATTCCTCAAACAAAAGCTCTAAACCTGAACTGGAGATTTGTGAAACTCAATACAGTTTTCCATTCACACATAAAATGGGAATTAAAATAAACGGTATAATTTGATGGGTATTTAACGAACACACATCAAGCCCATCGATTACAAATGATTCCAGAAAAATGATTTCAACTTAAAAGGACACCACACTCAAATTTTTTCATTGATTGTTTTTTTTTTTTATTTGGCAGGTCAGGTTGTATGCATTTTAACCACTCCTTTTTGTATACAGATGTTCTTAACCTTAACTCCACCCACAAGTAGATTTTGAACATTCCAAGGGCATGTGCAGTACACACAGGGGTTTTCATAAACTTACACTACTTACCATCAAATGTATGTTTGTTCATGTGCAGGTCACAGGTGTATTTAATCTATAGGAGCCTCATTTCAGGAAAAAGTCCCAACATGCCCCACAAGAAACGTAGCTTAAAAAGGGGACGTGGTAGTGCTATGGCTCGTGTACCTTAATACTGCTGCTCACATTGGGAACAGTATTTCTTTTCTTCCAGTGTCCTAAAGAATAAAGGGAAATATTGGATGAATTCGGAAAATTGGTCCCAACTGCATGCATGAGTTGGGGAGCACCTAGTTTAGGATTATTTGAGCTAGAGGAGTCTCCCTTGTAAGAAATATGCAATCCCCTGTTTATAATTAGGAATACTAACCCATAAATGTATCTTTTTTTTTTTTAACAATTTGAAAAACATTTCATAAGACTTCCTAATTGTATTTTTTTTTTGTCAAACTGTGAGTGTCCCTTTGTGCAGGTTTAATATGAATATGTTATGATTGATGATATATTGTCAATGTAGGGTGTTGGGGGTGTGGCTTGGGAGGAGGAATATCAGTGCTCAGAGGTTTGCGCATCAGCAGTATTCATCCGCCAGGGTGCGAGATGCGACTCTCCCGCTTAAAGTGGGACAGCTGCAAGATAGAGTCCCTTTAAGTAGAGGAAGAAGCGGTAAGAGACTTCCTGTAATTTCTACTAGTGGGAGAGACTGCGTCAGCAAAACAAGGCCAAGTAGTTTGTATTATAAACAACCTATTATTTTGCTATTTAAACAGTAATCACATCACCACATGGGATAAACCAACAGCAAACTATTTATGTCAGCTATTAACCTACTTAAATATATAGCTTTTCCTGCCATATTGTTATAATTCCCACCAAGTTACAAAGCTTGCATAATAAAACGAAGAAAGCAACGCCAATATAAAATGCTTCTATCACAAGTGCCATTTGTTGATCACTATTTCTCACAAGTTGAGTTCAAACCTCAGGTGTAAGAGAACGGGGAGCTGACCAACTATATGACACCTTGTCAGTTTACACCATCATCCAGGAAATTATAGCACAGCCAAAGCACCTTAATAGAGGCGATGAAAACCCTGCATGCGCCCGATCATCTGGAGAAGCAGATGACCAGCGGCGCCCGTCTTTTACACTGATGCCTGCTCCTCTCGGATGGAGCAGACAACCGGTGAGAGCTGAACCTGGCCGCATGCCACAACTGAGTACTTGGCGTGCCAGTTGTGGTACACGTGCCGTAGGTTCGCCATCGCTGGACTAGGTGATACGCTTGATGGCCAGGATTCAATGCCAGCTTTTAAAGACTACTTTTTTTATGGCAGATTATTCTGAAAGGAATAACATACAATTCAACGAAAAACTACAGAAGAAAAAAAAAACAGAGAACAACAGAGTTGAAAAAAACACTATTATTCCCAAAACAAATCAATAAATGCTAATGATCAAATATGAGGACAGAGTGTAAGGATCTGCTCCATAAATCAATCTTATTCAGTACTTTGTATAACTCATTACCGTCTTTTTTCCCTACAGGATAATTACACTACCCATCAATAAGAACTGGGAAAATAACTGAACTTGCCTAAAGAGTCAACACACAAATTACTATCTCTATTAATGTCCGTGGCTTGGAAGATAACCCTTCATCAATTAATTAGATGTCCTCCTCCTATTAAACTACTTTTTTCAAGTAAAAAGTATTCCACATTTTTAGAATGGATTGGCTCAACAGCAACTTGGCAAAAAAACAAAAAAAAAACGCACAAACATTTTATTAACATTTATTGAGTTACAATGTGATGCCAATAAAGCAAAAAAAAATCAAACTGACATTACAAGGCACAAACTGATGCTGTGGTCAGATATTTAGGAATAGTTATTAATACACCAAGAGCTAACTGATATACTGTTGAAATGGAACTTGATCTTGATCAAAAGTAACATGAAAAGGGGGAAGGGAGTTGTTTGTGAAGATTCTTACCATTCAATACAGATGTCACTTAGAGCATGAGGAAATAAGGGATAAAAAAGGTTGGCACAGGTAAAATATAACAATAAAAGAAAAACAATGTAAAAATAGTGGATGCAAACAACAAGTATATATGGATGTTGTCACAATGGCCAATCAGTAAAATATAGCTTGGGCATTCAGGAGGATGTACACCAAAACCGTTATAGGCAAAGAAGGTGTGTTGTTTTAAACATGCATCCCTTCCTAGAAACCTGGCGCATTTCACCTTGAGGGTTTCCTCAGAGCCCCTAAGGATTAGGTTAGCACAGGCATTTTAATAAAATCCAATTCCTGAAATGACTTCATATGGACCAAAAAATAATAGTGGTAACAGTAGTCAATAATGCTCCAGTAATGCCCCTGTGCTACAGTGTCATGTAACATCCATTAACCACCTCTCTCCATAGGCTTCTTATTAAATAGAATATCTATTTTGACATAGGATTTTTGACATTTTTTTTTTTCTTCTAAAAGACACTCAGTATTTACTTTGTGTACACCTTATATGTGGACGAGGTGAGTTGAAACATCATTGTGTCTATTTATTCCTTGTTCTGGTGTTTCATATCTCACAATTACTTTATTAGAAACCTAATTGCCTTTATATATGGGGTCTTGCAGGAGTGTCTGACCTTATGCTCTCATGCTATATTCCCCCTCCACGTGTTATTGCTGGAAAGACGTACAAGACTCACAAGACTTACAGGACTAACAAACATAATTTGTCAAAGATGAGACCACAGAGCTTGGTATCTTAGTTGGTAACCTTGGGAGGGACCCTGAAGGGTCACGGCTTAATTCTTTCGTAAAGGCTTTCCTTCTAGGTGTCGCAGCAGTATTTATTTAAGTCATTGTCCTTTCTTCTCTATGATTTCCAGCCACTTTGTCCACATTTGATTTTTTAAGATGTTGTACCCCGACCAGGCAGTTAGGCCTTTCTCCATTTTCATTTGGAAGCATACTTGTGTCAGGATCATCGGCCAAGTGATGTCCTTTGAGGATCTCCAATTTCTGGCTATGGATAGTTTCGTAGCTGCCAAAATATGGTGCAATATTATTTTTTCTTCTTTTCTCATTGGTGGTAGTTTTATATGTAGGAGGGCGAGAGCGGGATTTACCGGTATTGTCATACCCAGTATTGTGTTTAGTTTTGAAAAAACTGTTAACCAAGTGTTAGTTATTAGTGGGCATTCCCACCATATGTGTTTATAATCTCCAGCGTGGGTGCCGCATCTCCAGCATAGGTCAGATGCATCTTTGTATATTTTTGCTAATAGTGTTGGGACTCTGTACAACCTGTTATGCACTTTATAACAGCACTCATTAATGTTAAGGCAGTGAATATTTTTGGTTATTTCTGCCAGTGCTGAATTCCATTCATCCAAGGTGATATCTAAGTTTAGATCTTGCTTCCATTTTGGGAGTGCTGATGGTATCTGTTGTTCTCTACATGCATTGTTGTACTTTAGACAGGTATCGATCCTAATTCTTTGACTGTCTTGCTGTATTAATTTTATCAGTTTCTGTGTTCTTGAGTCCTTATCTGAGAGGTAAAGATGCTTGTGTAGAAAATTAGTGACTCTCATGTATGTGTATTGTTCACTTACTTGGAGATTGTATAGTTCTTGCAGATTATTAAAGGCTCTGATTTTAATCCCGTCCAGTAGGTCATTTATTGTGATGATCCCTTTAGCTGACCAAGTTCGGAGGATTTTTGACATTTAAAGCCTGAAGGACTAGTACCCCTGTTGCCTGAAAGGGCTCTTATCACCCTACATCCCAACTCCCCCCCCCCCCCCCTCTTCGTTCAACATAAGTATCACTTCTTTCAATGCCCAGAGTGAGCAAGAAACCAGGCTCCATTCATCTACCATACTGCAACTAAATTCACAGCCACCAATTTTTTCCCCATGAACTTTCAAATCTCCCATTATATCTCTATGTATAGATTACATTAGCATTTATTTATATAGCTCCAACAATCTCTGTAGTGCTGGGTCCAGGCCCACAGTGGGGGACTACATAGTAAGTTAGAAGAACAGACTGATAGAGGAGGTAGAGGACCCTGCCTACAAGCTTCCAATCTAGAACACTGTACCCTTTAAAAGGACTTTGGGTCCCACTGGGAGAAAAGTGCTAGATAAGTGTCTGTTATTACTAAAATTACAACAAATACACCACATTGGCACTTAAACAACTTGATAAATGTATGGCAAATAGACGCACAAAAATAAATTGTATGGGCTGAAAAAACCCATTAATAAATGTGTGTTATTTCACATTGTAATTATTGAAACCTACTTGACTTGTTTCATGCAAATCCTCCAATGCAATAAACATCAAATTGCTCTCTTATTATGTTTTAGTACAAGAAAGAGAGAAAAGGAAACAGAAAAAAAAAAAAACAATTACAGCTCTTTTTATTTCACTCTACCCAACATGTCATGTCATTATCCCACATGTCTGCAGGACACACTAATCATAGCAGCTTTCAGGAATAGGTTAGCTTATTCCTTGTGAAGTAATAAATGACCAGCTCGTAAGAGGACTGGTCTGAGGTCCCGCAATCAATATAAACACTAAGGTATGGTTCACAAGGCAGTGCTAGGCCCTTATCAGTTCTTGCAGACAGCATGATACAAAAAGCCCTGATATCAAAGTAATAGGTTGCTACCTGCAATTCTAGCTCTATGTATAACTACAAGATCAATCAGTTAACAAAACACGTTTGATACAGACATTTCTTCTCTGTTGACCACATATTGCAATTTAACCACTGAAGGGGTAACAAACTAGGCTGTTTCAGTGCAAATACACAAAATAGAAAAGTATGGATAAAACAATACATATATAGATGGTTTGAGTGTTACTTTGGCTAAATTTTATTTTTGCCTATGTACCTTTAACCCTCTAAGCACCAAAAAGCTATGGAAAGTCGGAACCTTTTACTGATAACAATACAGTTTGTTTTATAAGACTGTTTGAAATATGTTATAATTCTCCCATAATTTAATTTTAATGGGCCTGCTCATTTCCTAGCAACTTCCGACATCTATGTCTGAAAATAGTAAAAAAAAAAAAAAAAAGTTACTACATATTTAAATCGACTCTGTCAGCTAAAAAAAACTATTTGCATATAATCCATACATTGTATTAAGGGAATTAAAGGATCTGCTCAATAAAGAGAGACTTGAGACAATAATTAGGGAAAAGTAGCAGATTTGGAATCATTTTCCAATGCAGCTGAATGGGAGAATATTTCCAACTACTTTGGCCTTAAGTTTGCAATTCTCACTTTATTAAGTATACCCTTAGGCTTTTGTTGGAGGTGTCTCCTGTGTTTTGCTATGGATATTACACATTTCCCAATGAGAGTAGTTCATTTGCATATCAAGCCAGAAGTAATGTCATAAACAGGAGACTCCACATTTTTCTCTTAATGTATACACTTACATGCAATTCTAACACTGTATATATTGATAATTTGCGATAAAATATTTTTCAATATAAACAATGGTTAGATGACCGTTTTCTTATAAATAGAACTTGATGACAAGTCAATTATCAGCCCCCTTACTCCCCATAAAACTGCATCCTCGTATAGCTTATTTGTCTGCTGAATAGTTTGGCTTTACTGCCATGAGTTTTGTATTTTTAATGATTTTTAGGCCAACAGGACCCATTAGGTTCTTCTTCAAAATAAATATTCTACCAAAAGTGTCAGGCTTCAGTGACATAGAAATTTTTTATTTGAAATATAGCATTCAAGTCTTTTAGCTTAAAAGACCAATGTAAATTACATCCGAAAACAACAACAACAAAGTGTTTAACTGTGAAAGATACGGTTATCTTGGCCATTGGCTGCTCCACGGAGCGCTGCCTCCAAGATGGTGCTTCTGGCGTTGTCTAGCCAGCCGACTGGTGCATGCACGGGTCTCTGCCTCCCTGCCTTCTGGGTCAACTATGTCTACAACCCAGAAAATGTTTAAATGGGGTTGTATAAATTTTGCTGCACCCTTCTTAATGTCTGGGTCAGTGCAAGAAGGTTATTTAAACCCTCATACTTCCACCAGACCACACTTGTGCTTAGTGCCATGAATTCTGATCCAGTCTATCTGTTGTTATTTATTCTTCTGTTGAGAACCGTGCCAGTTTTACTACTCTGAGTGCCAACAGCCTTGTTCGTGCCAATATGACTAATCTGATCGCTTCTTCTTCATGGACAGAGTTCAACAGGAGGTGCTTGGTGTATTGATCTGCCGTATCTGAGGCTCGACCACAGGTACATACTAGTCAGGGTGAATGTCATCGTTGAACTGCTCCTCTTACGAATTGCACCTGGA
Organism: Pelodytes ibericus; assembly: GCA_036172795.1. Classification (NCBI taxonomy): domain Eukaryota; kingdom Metazoa; phylum Chordata; class Amphibia; order Anura; family Pelodytidae; genus Pelodytes; species Pelodytes ibericus. Next base: position 198,689,823 of record CM069859.1, read on the forward strand.
TCCTCCTTGGGACGTCCATGACAGAAGATGTTACAGTTACCTTATTTAATGGTACTCATTTTATATAACTCAGAATGCTTGAAGGTTAATTTCACCATACCAGGAATGGAACCTGAACTATTAGTTGTGGGCCAAAATGTTTAAATACTTCCTAGGAACTTCACTTCAAGTAATGGGAGTAACACTGATGGGAAGATGAACCTGATGTGTTTGAGATTTCCCACAGATTTATATTCCTTTAACTCAAATTCTACGCTGGTTTGTCAGAATGAATTAAATATATACATTTTTTGATACTTTTATTATTAGTCGTGTTCTTCAAATTGGTCCATGGAAAGCTCAAGCCTTGTTAAAAAAAAATAATAATAATAATAATTTAAGAGCAGTGTATTTTTCTTCAATTTATTCGCTCAATGATGCACTTTTCTAGAGTATAAACATATAACATGACCAAAGTTGTGTTCGTCCACAAGGAGCGGGGAATTTGGAATAGAGAAACTGCCAGATACAACATGTAACCTTTCAGTGCTGTCAGCATCAATGCTGTCTAACTAGACCTTCGGAATATTCTAAGAGACATAACAAACAGGTTAGTATAATATAGTCATATAGTTAAATAAGAAGTCTCTCTTAGGAACAAAAATACATACGAAACATGTCTAGACAATTTAAATATCATGTCAGTTTAACCTAACCTGGCAATTTGCAGAACACAGGGAAACGCATGGAACTCAGAAGAGAAAAGATCCAAAAATGGTTAAATCCAAGTGTCAATTTGGCAAAGGTGAAAAGAGGCAGAAAATATCCACAAACACTACTCTAATTTGGAACATCGGAGAGCTTGTTTTTACAAGCTGGTAGACATTTAGGACCATTTTAATGGCTAGTTGGTCAACTTAACCATTGGATCTTAAAAAGGGGGTGGGGAGCTTTAGTCTCCACTTCAGTTCCTCCGTAACATTATTAGTCCCTTCTCTTGTATAGTTTTTTTTGCCATTCACCCCGGTCTGCGTACTCCCAGTCTAGTCTTATATGCAGAACTAAAATGAACCAGTGTACAAAAATCATCTGGTGTTCGGAAAATATAGTCTGAGAAGACTACGTTACAATGTAATCAGTGTTTGACTAGCAAAAATGAGACTACATGCCAAAAAGTGGGGCTTGAGTATAGAAGAGTACATGCACAACAGTGTGGCTTGAGTATAGGGGAGTACATGCACAACAGTGTGGCTTGAGTATAGGAGAGTACATGCACAACAGTGTGGCTTGAGTATAGGACAGTACATGTACAACAGTGTGGCTTGAATATAGGATAGTACATGCACAACAGTGTGGCTTGAGTATAGGAGAGTACATGCACAACAGTGTGGCTTGAGTATAGGACAGTACATGCACAACAGTGTGGCTTGAATATAGGATAGTACATGCACAACAGTGTGGCTTGAGTATAGGAGAGTACATGCACAACAGTGTGGCTTGAGTATAGGACAGTACATGCACAACAGTGTGGCTTGAATATAGGATAGTACATGCACAACAGTGTGGCTTGAGTATAGGAGAGTACATGCACAATAGTATGGCTTGAGTATAGGAGAGTACATGCACAACAGTGTGGCTTGAGTATAGGAGAGTACATGCACAACAGTGTGGCTTGAGTATAGGAGAGTACATGCACAACAGTGTGGCTTGAGTATAGGAGAGTACATGCACAATAGTGTGGCTTGAGTATATGATAGTACATGCACAATAGTGTGGCTTGAGTATAGGAGAGTACATGCACAATAGTGTGGCTTGAGTATAGGAGAGTACATGCACAACAATGTGGCTTGAGTATAGGAGAGTACATGCACAATAGTGTGGCTTGAGTATAGGAGAGTACATGCACAATAGTGTGGCTTGAGTATAGGAGAGTACATGCACAACACTGTGGCTTGAGTATAGGAGAGTACATGCACAACAGTGTGGCTTGAGTGTAGGAGAGTACATGCACAATAGTGTGGGTTGAGTATAGGAGAGTACATGCACAACAGTGTGGCTTGAGTATAGGAGAGTACATGCACAACAGTGTGGCTTGAGTATAGGAGAGTACATGCACAGCAGTGTGGACTGAGTATAAATTATGAGTTGAAGGAGTGGTGTAACCTAGACAAATCCAGTAGTATTCCAAACCACTAAATACTTGGAGATTCAGATCATAAAGGGTCATATGTAGTGATATGTCTGCCTGTATACACAATGGTGTATCTTGATTTTGTGCTGCCCTAGGCAGACAAAATCCGGGCACCCCCCTACCCAAGCTGCACACCCACGTTACACACCTAAGACATGCCCCATCATTCAGACTCACATCAAGCTCACACTCCCATCACACCCAGTCACACACTGCTACTCCCATCACACTCAGTCACACACTCCGACTCCCATCACACACACTCTGACTCTCATCACACTCAGTCACACACACTCTGACTCTCATCACACTCAGTCACACACACTGTCTCCCATCACACACACTCTGACTCCCATCACACTCAGTCACACACAATGTAATCAGTGTTTGAGTAGCAAAAATGAGACTACATGCCCAACAGTGTGGCTTGAGTATAGAAGAGTACATGCACAACAGTGTGGCTTGAGTATAGGGGAGTACATGCACAACAGTGTGGCTTGAGTATAGGAGAGTACATGCACAACAGTGTGGCTTGAGTATAGGACAGTACATGTACAACAGTGTGGCTTGAATATAGGATAGTACATGCACAACAGTGTGGCTTGAGTATAGGAGAGTACATGCACAACAGTGTGGCTTGAGTATAGGAGAGTACATGCACAACAGTGTGGACTGAGTATAAATTATGAGTTGAAGGAGTGGTGTAACCTAGACAAATCCAGTAGTATTCCAAACCACTAAATACTTGGAGATTCAGATCATAAAGGGTCATATGTAGTGATATGTCTGCCTGTATACACAGTGGTGTATCTTGATTTTGTGCTGCCCTAGGCAGACAAAATCCGGGCACCCCCCTACCCAAGCTGCACACCCACGTTACACACCTAAGAGATGCCCCATCATTCAGACTCACATCAAGCTCACACTCCCATCACACCCAGTCACACACTCCTACTCCCATCACACACTCCGACTCCCATCACACACACTCTGACTCTCATCACACTCAGTCACACACACGGTCTCCCATCACACACACTCTGACTCCCATCACACTCAGTCACACACAATGTAATCAGTGTTTGAGTAGCAAAAATGAGACTACATGCCCAACAGTGTGGCTTGAGTATAGAAGAGTACATGCACAACAGTGTGGCTTGAGTATAGGGGAGTACATGCACAATAGTGTGGCTTGAGTATAGGAGAGTACATGCACAATAGTGTGGCTTGAGTATAGGAGAGTACATGCACAACAATGTGGCTTGAGTATAGGAGAGTACATGCACAATAGTGTGGCTTGAGTATAGGAGAGTACATGCACAACAGTGTGGCTTGAGTATAGGAGAGTACATGCACAACAGTGTGGCTTGAGTATAGGAGAGTACATGCACAACAGTGTGGACTGAGTATAAATTATGAGTTGAAGGAGTGGTGTAACCTAGACAAATCCAGTAGTATTCCAAACCACTAAATACTTGGAGATTCAGATCATAAAGGGTCATATGTAGTGATATGTCTGCCTGTATACACAGTGGTGTATCTTGATTTTGTGCTGCCCTAGGCAGACAAAATCCGGGCACCCCCCTACCCAAGCTGCACACCCACGTTACACACCTAAGACATGCCCCATCATTCAGACTCACATCAAGCTCACACTCCCATCACACCCAGTCACACACTCCTACTCCCATCACACTCAGTCACACACTCCGACTCCCATCACACACACTCTGACTCTCATCACACTCAGTCACACACACTCTGACTCTCATCACACTCAGTCACACACACTCTGACTCTCATCACACTCAGTCACACACACTCTGACTCTCATCACACTCAGTCACACACACTGTCTCCCATCACACACACTCTGACTCCCATCACACTCAGTCACACACAATGTAATCAGTGTTTGAGTAGCAAAAATGAGACTACATGCCCAACAGTGTGGCTTGAGTATAGAAGAGTACATGCACAACAGTGTGGCTTGAGTATAGGGGAGTACATGCACAATAGTGTGGCTTGAGTATAGGAGAGTACATGCACAATAGTGTGGCTTGAGTATAGGAGAGTACATGCACAACAATGTGGCTTGAGTATAGGAGAGTACATGCACAATAGTGTGGCTTGAGTATAGGAGAGTACATGCACAATAGTGTGGCTTGAGTATAGGAGAGTACATGCACAACAGTGTGGCTTGAGTGTAGGAGAGTACATGCACAACAGTGTGGCTTGAGTGTAGGAGAGTACATGCACAATAGTGTGGGTTGAGTATAGGAGAGTACATGCACAACAGTGTGGCTTGAGTATAGGAGAGTACATGCACAACAGTGTGGACTGAGTATAAATTATGAGTTGAAGGAGTGGTGTAACCTAGACAAATCCAGTAGTATTCCAAACCACTAAATACTTGGAGATTCAGATCATAAAGGGTCATATGTAGTGATATGTCTGCCTGTATACACAATGGTGTATCTTGATTTTGTGCTGCCCTAGGCAGACAAAATCCGGGCACCCCCCTACCCAAGCTGCACACCCACGTTACACACCTAAGACATGCCCCATCATTCAGACTCACATCAAGCTCACACTCCCATCACACCCAGTCACACACTCCTACTCCCATCACACTCAGTCACACACTCCGACTCCCATCACACTCAGTCACACACACTCTGACTCTCATCACACTCAGTCACACACACTGTCTCCCATCACACACACTCTGACTCTCATCACACTCAGTCACACACACTGTCTCCCATCACACACACTCTGACTCCCATCACACTCATTCACACACTCTGACTCCCATCACACTCAGTCACACACACACTGTCTCCCATCACACACACTCTGACTCCCATCACACTCAGTCACACACACACACACACACACACTCTGACTCCCATCTCACACACACACACACACACACACACACAGTCTCCCATCAGCACTTACCTTTCCCTGGCAGGCAGGCAGCATGGTCCCTCCATGCTGCCTGTTCGGCTTACCGGCGATTGTGCCGACAGGTCACGTGACTGGGCGCGCGTATGACGTCAGCGCGCCCGTCACGTGATTGTCGGCACTTCCTGTTTGGCTCCCTGTGCAGCCTGGCAGGCAGAGCAATGGTGAGGGGGGATCTTCCGATCCCCTGTCACCTCCGTCTCTGCCTGCAAGCGCGGTCTTTTTTTTTTTTTTTTTTAAAGGGCCGCGTTTTTTATTTTATTTATTTATTTATTTTTTTATTTTATTTTTTTTCAGTGCTGGGGGGCGCTGCCGCCCCCCAAAATTTGCCGCCCTAGGCATCCGCCTAGGATGCCTCGCAGTAAATACAGCACTGTGTATACATCAGTAAAGAAGACTGCATGTTGTAAGTGTGTATATTGTGATGTCTTCGGACCTGGACTCCTTTTCATTTGGATTTCTTTATATTTATATAAGAGGTGTGGATGATGCAGAATTCCCGACTGCCATGCTTATAAGCCTAACTGGGGTTTTTTCCCCTATGATATGGTGAAGACAGTTTTTGTACTATCTATTTCAGTTACGTATATAGGGAGGGATTATAGGGAAGAGTTCTAAAAAGTGGAACAATCAGCAGGAACATTCCATTGGTTTACGTAATGATTGCTCGATTTTTAAAATTTTAGTTATACCCATTTGTTTCACAATATACAATTAATAGTTTTCTGGACCTCAGTGTACAAACTCATAGAGGTAATCCAAGCATGCTTACTAACGCTATTAAAATGTTACAAAGTCACATCATTCTTATTAACTTTTGCACACCATGCCCCAACAGTAACAGTGGACACGAGGGAATGTGGGTTGAAAGTAGTCGTGTTGGCAGAGGTTGAAGTCGAAACTTCGGGTGATTGTGTTCTCAATCGGAACTGTTCCGAGTAAAACAAGACTATTTTGGGATGTTCTTTTAGAGAACAAAGCAGCAGGTGAATTAACATGTGGAATATAACAGGTTAAAAAAAAGGCAAACTAAAATAATTACATTTGGCTGCGCAGAGAAAAAAAAAAAAGTCTCCAAAAATGCAAATTCCCAAAATGAAAAACTGTGAACACATTTCATGAATAAATCACAATGCAAATTATATCAGATTGAATTCAAATGTCTTGCATTTTGTGTACCAGTAGTTCATGGAACAGTATGTGAGCATTGTTTTTCTGCAGTAATAAATACATACACACTTTGGGATTTGTCTCTACCAGTTACTGTTGTCCTGTTCTGCTTTGAGTGTGCAAGAACATCTTCGGTTACACAGACTCAATGCTTTAAAATTCAGACATCCCAGATTTGTAATGTTTTAAATATCCCCAAAAAAACCTTTTATTTACAGAGCAAACAATTAGTAGTTAATTAGTCTCCTGTTTAGGGTTGCCATCTGGCCGGTATTTTACCGACAGGCCGGTAAAAAAATTGGCTTGACCTCAATGTTAAGCCTATCGAGGTAGTAGCATGGCCGGTATATTTTTGAAGAAAAGGTGGCAACCCTACTCCTGTTTATGACATCACATTGTGGGTTGATATACAAATTACACATTCTCCACTAAAGTTGCTTATTTGCATATGAAGCCACAAGCTCATAAACCAGAGACATTACATTACATTAACATTTATTTGTACAGCGCCACCAATTCTCGAAGCGCTTGGTACAGAGCAAAGAAAGGAACTACATACTAATAAGTCATGATTTGACTTTCTTGCAACACAATGCACACAGATCTGTTTTTATTTTCTACTTTCAAAGTAAAATCAATTTGTAGATGACAGAATCTGTTTAATAACAATACTTTATTCTTGGTAGATCTAATGCACAGCCCAGTAACAGAGTAAGCACATTGATGCTGTATGCAGAAACGCCTATAATATGTCTGAAATCCAAATTTTAAAATATAGACCAGTCTGCAGTCTAAATGTTAAAAAAAATATACAATTCTTCAGTTTAGCCGCTGAGACCTGGAATCATAAAATTTGCACAGCGTATTCATTTTGGAATTTCTAGGTCAACACAATATTTTCAGCTCTCTACACTGTTCCTTTCCCGAGTAATGAGTTAATTAAGGTGATTAGACCACATAAACTGAAAAGTTGATGGGTCATTGTTCTACATCGCCAGTGACGTCATATTCTTATTTTCATCAGAAAATGAGATTTCTATCCTGAATACCTCATGTTATAGTTTTCAAAGGATTCTAAGAGTTGCATTTCTAGGTCAATGTAACTATTTTCATCTCTCTACATTGTTCCTTTACCCAATTATGAGTTAAATAAGTAAATGAGTAGGAACGCAACTTACAGAACAAAGATTGCGAAATGCTAAAAGATGGAGCAACGAAACTGCTGAGGATACAGAGGTGTGACTTGCTGAATGACAATTGCGAACTGCTACAAGAGGGAGCAACAAGACTGTTGAAGAGATGAACGAGCGCAGAACAAGTTCCTATGAGAGTTACTGAAATCAAGGAGCAGCGACAAAACCCTGGGCGAAGCTGGGTAGTAAAGCTAGTTTTATATAAATAATAATCACATGTGATTTATGGTGTGTGCATTTGTGAATCTGTATATATGAGATAGTGTGTGCTATACCTTGACACACACAGTGATACACAATTACATATACACACACATACAGTCACATATCAATTACATATACAGTCACACAAGTCACATATCAACACAGTCATCCACATCCAGAAACACATACAATCACACTAGGGTGACCACATTTTATTTCTGCCATTTAGGGACACATTTTATATAATATAAATTATATGGAAGCCTTGCAACCATGTAGGTTTCAGATTGAATAATATATTTATAACATACACACAGTCATTCACTCGACGTAGTGAACACACAGAGAGGGGAAAGTTATACCTTTATGACAATATCTGTTGCTGTAATTGCAGTCTTCAGACCACTGGAGTAAAAATGTGTCAGGCTTCAACCCGTGTCCAGTCTCGTTCAGGTTGTATGTAATCATTTTTGTATCGTTTTTGCCATGCTCTCTTGTTATGCTTGTTTCTGTATTACAGATATAGCTTATAAATATAACTTTCCTCTCGTGTGTTCACTGGGTGGTGTGAATTGTTATATATTGCTCACCCTATTTCCTACAACAGTATGGAACCCACTCAAAGTAGATAGTGTTAAATGAAGCAACACATTTCATTTTTTCCCCCTCACTTTGTATTATCTATTTACATACAGTCATTAGCAGACAGGAGCAGATTTAGAGAATTAACCCTTATACTAGCAGACAGAAACAGATTCCGAGAACTAACCCTTCGAGAGAGAGATTAACAGAGAAAGAGAGAGAGAGATTTTTAACGTGGTGCTACTGCAGCTTACAATGAGCTCCATGAAGGAGGATCAGGAGCAGCTTCTGAACTCTCAGCCAATCAGGAGAGTTGAGATGTCTCTACTGATTGGCTGAGACCTCCTTCACATAGAGATCCCAATTTTTAACACTGTCGCGAGCAATCCGGGACATGTGGTCACCATAAGTCACATGTGCATAGCATGGGTTTCTTACCCGGTGCTGGCTACAGGCAGGCTGCTGCAGCTTACACTGAGCTCTGTGTGGAAGTAACTCAGCCAGTCAATGTACTTTGAACTCTCACCCAATAAGAAAAGTTTAGAAGCCTCTCCTTACTCTGAATTGTGCCAGAATGAGGCTTTCCAGGACATACAGTTCCATTCTAATGGAATTCTGTACACTTTTTATTTGGCTTAACATTCCCATCATCCACAGCAATGATAAATTGCAGGTCCCTTTAGTGGTGACCACTTTTTTGGAAAGAGTACGTGTCACTGTACTGCCTACTTAACATTGGTCCCAAGACCAATTTTTACCGGCCTGCCAGTAATATATTAGCCAGGTGGAAAACTTAATGCCAGTTAAATTACCTCTTTAACACACTAGAAAACAGACTTTATTATTGAACATTGTAATATTTTCTCTTAATTTGATCACAGGCTCCAGAGAACCAATTTGTACCGCTTTGAAAAACTCCTTTAAGAGATTGACACTTTCTGAATTAAGAACATTTGAAATTATTCCCCATTAACCTTTCTGGTTGACCCAAATGAAAATGAATGTGTGATGATACTTACAATTCCATCTAATGGTTATGCACAGTAATTAATTGCTCCAATGTATACTAATTACTATGCAGCTTTCTGAGAAAAGGTGTGCGCAGGGTCTAAGCATAGCCAACGTGTGTGTTTAGGGAAGATATCATTTTACTTAACTGCGGTAAATGGAAAGCGTTCCAATGAACGGGATTGGTTTATCCCCACTGAATGGACCACAAAAAGAGCAAACCTATTAGATCTGGAAGACCTACGACTGCAACATATTGACAAAAGCTATGTGTTGCTACAAATCCAATCAATAAATCACAGAAAGGATGATTATTTCTACAAACTGAAGGTGGTTGAGGGTCACTTCTTGGAAGCAGAACAAAACTTGTTAATTTAATCTAACGGTCCTTGTAGTAAACCAAACAAGAATTCAATCAGCGTCAGGAGATGGTGAACATTTCAGAAAATTGACGGATCATTGTATCAACGGAAAAAAAAGTTATTAAACAGCCACATATACGTAGGTTCCGAGAAAAGGTCTTGTTCTTCCACTTTCAACCATTTATGATTTAAAGGGTCAGCAGTTCTTTACCACAAATGTTTTATTTATTTTTTTTACTATAGAAAAGAAAACCAAGAGGAATTTAAATATGTAAATAAATATTATGGGAGTTGCCCCATATTGTAGATAAAGCAGGAAGAGACTGTCAAAAAATACATTTGAATTTGAAGCAGTATTGTGATTGGCTCCTTGGCATTCTAAACCAATCAGGGAGCTGTAGGAATTCAAATCACAGTCAGTGACCCGTAACTGCAGAAATTATAATAAATTAATGCAATTCAATGGAAACTCTTTGAAACAATATGTTTAAAAATAAGCAATTCCCATAATCGGACATTTGGATTTGAACCTTACTTTAAGATCTAACACATCAGCTGAATTTTGCAAACAAAATAGAGAACACACACATTATATATAGATATACATAAATACACACACACATTCGACACCTGAGTTTGACTTAGTCTCAAAAATAGCTTCATTCATTTCACCTCCCATAATTTTCAGTGGGGATGATTCGAACCTGGGGGGTTTTCTAAGTCAAACTTGAGTGTTGAATTTGACTCGGTCTCAAAATTAAAGTCAACATCCAAAGTCAGCGTCTGCTGACTGCGAGGGTCGTTGCTAACGCATAGAGAGAGACCCTCGTTTTTGCATGGGATCAGCAGGGGGGGTCGCCGACCAGATGGCTTCCTGCTTCCTATGGAAGCATGGCAGCTGTCGGTCAAAGGATAAACTGGCGTGTACATTCAAAAGTACACGCCAGTTCATCATCATTCTTGGGACAATGGACATGTCATTTGTGCTTCTATATTAGAAGCACAAGTTAAATATAATGTTAAGTGTTCCTTTAAAAAGCATTCACATGGCAATTAAAAACAGGGGGGATACATGATCTGTGAAGTAAGAATACCTTGGGCTTCAAACCCATACCACTGTCCTTCTGTGAACAATACCGAACACCTGGCATATTTCACACTTTCAATTACAATTCACCTTCCGTATTCATGAATCTAAAACCAGTCAATCTGCTTCAACATGTATTACATTACCACTGACTATCTCAGAATTACTTTCGCACACTGTATTGATTCCAGAGAAGTTTGGTACGGTGGGGGGGGAAGCTGAAGCATTAATAAATTGGCTGAGAGATGGCGAACATTGCAAAAACAGAGTGCTTACAAGAATTAAATTATGGAAATCTCTTAAAATATTACTCTGCTGAATACTTTTCCACACAACTAATATACAACTGATAATCTTGTTATGCTTCCACGGCTGCTTTGGGGTGATTGCTTCAGAGATAAACATATTCCGTTAGTTCCATAGAGAGGTCATAAAAGCCTGTAGACCAGAATATTGCTGTTCCAAAGCTTTCGGAATTAAATCAGCTGTGTCTGTTCATTCATTTTCTACCTATTTTATTATAAGTCAATTTGCTTACACCGATCCCGATTCCACGGATGAATTTTTATTTTATTTCATATTAATAATGTGTCAGTCACCTGCGCGGCACTCTAGAGAAGATAGACGCCAAAATAGACAGGTATTACTTGATAACATGTTAGGGAAAAATTGCTGTTGAGTATTTAGTGTTATTGAAAGACAACTGTAACCTCATTAGTTAGAGCCGATAAAATAGTACTTTTTATTTCATTAAATAAGTGTATTTTTTAATGAAATGTTAAAATATACAGGTAATCTCCATTATAATGCAGTGGCACCACAATGACCTCCATGGAGCCAATTGGGCGCCTGATCTACCTTCCACTTCAAGGTGACGATGTCTTGTGAATCACATCGCGATCCCTCATATCACGATGCGATTCCATGGACTCCAAATACTGCACTGTAGTAGGAGCTTAGGAGTATTTTCTCTTCATGCTACTGGGGACAGTGCTGCCACTAACTAGACCCTTCAGTCAGATGAACGTTGAGCACGTCATCTAGCATCTTCACTGTGCATGTGTCAGTGGTGTATCTTGGCTGAGGCCAACAAGGCCTGGGCCTACAGTGGCAGTATGCAGGAAGGGAGAGGGGGCGGATTCTTGTCACGCCAGCCCGCTTTTTTGTTTTTAAACCCCACCTGCTATATATTTTTAGCAATTTTTAACATTATTATTATTATTTTTCTTTTTGGAGAAACAGTCTCTTTTTACTGCCAAAGAGCTGAGTGGGTGGATCATTAAAGCTACAACCTGATATTGATGAGTAAATTACCTATATCTGGTGGTCATTTTAGATTAATGTCTCTTTAATACATGCCATAACGATAAAAGGGGGGGAAAAAACGACATTTTGAGGTATTCTTGTATGAAGATGACGAAAAGACATAATTCTGCTGTAAGCCAAAAAGAAGGCTATTGATTTGTTTTACTTTCTTTAATGTGAATGCCACAATAAACAATCTCCACAGATGTACTTCTGGCACAAAGCATGGCCAGCACACAGATCTTTCCTCAACAAGCTAAATTCCATCAGGAACTCACAAGAAAACAAGAAAGAATCCTATCTTTGACATCCATTAAAGCCTCCAGTAACCCTTTGAAACAGATTAAACCTAAATGTATACATTTACCGAGACATCTCAGTTCTGAAACAAATACCTCACCAAGCTTTCTTAAGATAGATTTGAAAGCGCTTCTGATTGCCTGCTGTAGATTACCAAATCTTAAAGGAATGACATCAGCTACCATTTCGATTACTTCTGTAATAAAAAAAACAAAAAACTCTGAACTGCTTTTAAGATTTTTTCAAAATTGATTAATCTTCCACAAAAGCTGCCTGCTACATTCCAAAAACATTTTGGGTAAGTAAATAAACCGGACTAAGGAAACCAACACTGATGAAAAACAATGGATTGCTCCATCCATGGATGGATATTATTTTTTATAATAATATTTTTTATTTCATTTTCTGAATCGCATACATAATTTACGAAATCCATGGAAAAAAAGATAATTACATCTAATATTCACACATTATTACAAGGGAGAACCATATACTCAATGCATTTGTTTTCAATTCACTTCTCTACAAACACAAAGAAAACAAATGAAGGGTGTATTTTACTAATACCCTATAAATATTAACACCTTCTATCCAATTAAGAATACTAAGCCCCCACGTTCCCAGTCAATTCTCCTTTCCCATAAGGATTCCTCTGTTCTCAATAACAAATCCCAAAATATATAAAAATACCCCTCCCAAAGAAAAACAACAAAACAAAAAAATGAATGAAAAAATAATTATATACATCAATAAATTTAAAAAAAATCATTAATCATTTTCATTCCATCCTCTCCTACTTCCCAATATTATTAATAATCCACTACTCCCACCCCTGACCTTATCCCATCTGTTTGCATTCTTCCCCTTATACAAGCAGTTTTTAGGTGATAGGAAGTGTTGAAGAAAAAAACCTATAGAGGATCTATATTATTTTCTTTATATCATCCAGTACTTATCTAAAAATATATATTTTGGAAACTGGGTGAAATTGCCCCTTTAAGGCTATAATGTGAAAAAATAAGTATGATGCTCGCTATTATAATGCATGCACCCTTTGTGAAATGTGTTGTGTCCGTCTCAGTGTCCTGTTTTACTGTCCTATACCACGCATGAATAAAATTTAAAAAACAGCATTATTTCAGCCCTGTCTTTGGTGGGGTGACTAATGAGAACCATTGACCTGTTTCTTATGCATTTGACTTTCAGAGCACTGGCTTGAACCCACATGGAGTTAAGGATTATCCCAGTGTTAAGACACATGGCTCTGATTTGGGTTATATCAACCTTGAACACTAGAGTTGGGGAAGGAATGCCACAGTGTTTTGAGGGAAGGTTTTTTCCTCATCAATTCATATCTCCAAAAGGGGAAGAGAGAACAGAGATGGGGGAGGAGGGGAAGAGAGAACAGAGATGGTGGAGGAGGGAGAAAGAGAACAGAGATGGGGGAGGAGAGGGAGAGAGGAGGGGGAGAGAGAAAAGGGATGGGGAGGAGGGGGAGAGAGAACAGATATTTCGGAGAGAGAGCAGATTTGGGGAAGGAGAGGGGTGAGAACAGATATGGTGAAGGAGAGGGGTCAGAACAGATATGAGGAAGGAGAGGGGTGAAAACAGATATGGGGAGGGGGAGAGAGAACACATATGGGGCGAGGGAATGAGATATGAGGAGGGAAAGGGGGAAGGGGAGGGGAAGGAGAGGCAAAGAGATATTGGGAGAGTGAAAAACATTTGGGAGAGGAGAAGGAAAGACAATCAATAGCATGGGGAGGAGAGATAACAGATTTGGGTGGGGAGAAAACATATGGGGAGGGGAAAGAGATAACAGGTTTGGGGAGGAGGAGAAAGAACAGATATGGGGCAATTGTGGGTGCCCCAAATTAAAAATTTCGATGCTGGCTAATGCCTCAACATCGAGGCAAAAGAGCAGCACCGTCAGAGCGGTTTTCACGATTGTTGATGGCGAAAAACTGCTTATTCAACCACAGGACGTGCCAGGCACAACAGAGTTGCCGACTGGACATGCCTGACATGTCCATTGTCGCGAAGGGGTTAATAAGGCAGAAACAAAACTAACTGAGTTTACTGAATGTAAGTTCTAACATTTTTCATCCCAATTTTGGATTATATATGGGTTTTAAAACCATACCCCAGCAAAAGTATAATTTTACAGAAAAGGAGCTGCATACCGAGCTGACATGACTTTTTTAGCTTGTCCAACGCTTTGTGACATGGGCTGTTTTAACATTTCTGAGGTGTTTGTGTTTTGCTGTAATTTATTTCTGTCTCAGTTAGTGTACCCACACAAACTATATATCGTTTTTATCGACATAAGAAGGACTTTCGTTTGATACCATTATTTTGATAAAAGCATATAATTTGATATAAAAAGATAATAAAATATGGTCTTTATAAAAAAAAATGTATGACTTTTATGTGAAAAATCGTATACTCATGTTCAAGAGACAACAAAAGACACTGCTAAATAGTTTCCAATATATGTCCTGAGTTCAGAAATAGCCCATGTTTTATGTTCTTGTGCTTTTTTTATTCATGTTACAGGGCCAGAACTATAAGTAGTGCAAAGCTATTTTAAAATCCTTTTTTTAAAAATTAGCGAAAGTGACATTGTAACACTGATATCTTCACTAAATCCATGAATGACCCCCAACATGTACATATTTTTGAAAACTAGACCACTCAGGGCATTTAACTTGGGGTATTTTGACACATTTCATGTTGCCAAAGTTTGCAGCAAAACTTTTTTTTTTAAATTTTTCACATAGATTGCAGTTTAGGTAAACATTACCTTAAAATGTGAAGTGGTATTTCCAAATAACACCTCAATATGTGTTCAGCAAGATATCCTGAGTACAGGGATACCACCCATGCATAGGTTGGTTAGGTTATTCAGAGGTTAAAAGGCCACATTTTAGAGGTGCGCTTTTTGGTTTTCCAACTTGGAATTCTGACATGACATGCAGAAAACCTGCGCCCATGTTCCATTTGTGACATTTTTGAAGCCAGAATGTGTATTTTACCCCACAAAACCATACATTTTTGCAAACTAGACACCCAAGGGTATTTCAAATGGTAGCATTTTAAAACTTTCCATGCACTTATTCTACCACCAGCCTTTGTCAAATTTTAGGTTAGTAATTTTTTAATGTTTTGTTTCCACATACATTGTACTTCGAGCATGATTCACAGATCCTGCTATGTGTCAGTGCCAAACAACACCTCAATATGTGTTCAGCAACATCTCCTGAGTACAGGGATACCACCCATGCATAGGTATGTTTTGGGGCTGGAATTTTGACATGTAGTCAGCCTGCGTGTCCAATGTATTTTACCCCATCAAACCATATATTTTGGGAAAATAGACATCCTAAGGTATTTCAAATGGTGGTATTTTAATAGTTAATATGTACTAATTCTACCACCAGCCTTTGTAGTAATTTTTTGGGAGTTTTGTTTCCACATGTATTGTACTTCAGGAATGAATTCACAGATTCTGGTATATGTCACTGCCAAACAACAACCCAATATGTGTTCAGCAACATCTCCCGACTACAGGGATACCACCCGTGCATAGGTTTGTTGGATTGTTTTTTGGCTAGAAGGCAACATTTGTGAGGTGAGCATCTCAAAATTCCAACTTGGAATTTTGACATGTAGTCAACCTGCGTCTGTGTCCTATATGGGATATATATTTGAAGCCAGCCAATGTAATTTACCCCCACCAAACCATATATTTTTTAAAAGTAGACACCCATCACTCCTTTTGGCAAGGGCTCAGCAGCCACCAATACATCACTAGATGATGTATCATTAAGCTGACCAGGGTCAAAATCAAACCCTGAGTCCACGGCCTCAGAATCAGTGCCTATGCAGAGATCTATAGCAAAGAAGGGGTTAATAGCTCTTAGAAGAGCCTAACTAGTACTATAATACATTACAGTACAGAGAAATTAATCCATAAAAAAGTGCAGACAGCAAACATACTGTTGCTGTGCAAGATTACTGCTTATACAGTGATGAATGGCAGGGAAGGGGTTAATACACAGTGAATGGCTTTGATAAAACCTGACAATTGTATAAAATGTTATTTTATATAATTTATACTGATCTGTCTCTTTCCGTCACAAAAATGTAGTAAGGAGAGGGAGGCAGATCAATATTTGTGAATATTGATCCGACCAATTTTGATCTTACCAGGGCGAATGGTGATGCTCATTTGAGCAATCACCAAACCGCCTTTGCCACTAATTTGCTGTTACTGATCGCTATGCGCTCAGACAGCTTTAAAAAAATCTAAAATATTTTTACTTTATACGTAACCCCCTAGCGGGTGTGTGTAAAAATAAAATAAAATATAATAAAATATGCAGACAGATAAAAACTGCTTTGGCGTCAATATCATTGCATAAGCAGTGATCAACGGCAAAGAAGGGGTTAATAACTCTTAGCCTTTGTAGTACTGTAATAAATTACAGTACAAAATAAATTAACCCCTATAAAATGCACAAACTGCAAAAATAAATGCGCTGATGTGCAAGATCACTGCTTACGCTAGATAAGTGTCAGGGAAGGGGTTAAACGCAGGGAATTGCTTTTATAAACTTTTTTTTATTGTTTTATTATTAGTGTGTTGTGTATTTATTATTTTTTTGTACTTTAACTTACTTTTATTACTTTGATCTGTCTCTCTCACTCACTAAAAAAAATGTGAGGAGAGAGAGGCAGATCCTAACTTGTCAGAGCAATATAGGGTTAATATTGATCTGACCAGGCAGTGGGGGTGCTCATCAGAGCTTCCCCACTGCTTCTCAGTCTGCCTCTGTGATGAGGCAATCGTGTGACTGCTTGAAGAGCACAGGAAGCAGCTACTTCCTGCCTCCTGTGCTCTTGCCTTAGAAGGGCAGCGCCATCTTAGACACACATTGACCAAGATCGTGCATTTTTTTTTAGTGTTACTGATTTCCTTGACTTGCAAAGAAATCAGCATCACTTACAGAGCATAGGAAGCGATTAAATTCGCTTCCTATGCTCTTTTTTGAATGCCCGCGGTTTAAAGGCACTGTGCCTATAAAACCGGCATTTCAATCACTCTCCGGAGCAATCAAAATGCAGACGGACATTTTTTTCAGTATTGAACGATGCTTCCATCGTTTCAATACGTTTCAGCACTGAACGCGGAAAAAATCCACTTTCAGTGCTCGTTTTGACACCGTCCTGTGTCACTAACGCTTCGCCACACAGGACGGACCTAGTCCGTTCTGTGTCGCCAAGGGGTTAAGGAAAAACAAATACCAGCAGAAAAATATATGCAGAAAAATATATATACACAAACAAGAAAAATAGACAAAATACCTTATACATGAAATAACACAAAATAGTAGACAGATTTGCCACCCAAAAAATATAATATATGCAAATATATGAATTCACATAACAATAGAGGCAGAACTTACTGAAGGCGAGACCAGGGTGAATACCCAAAAAAATAATATCCCAACATTTCGGCTACAAAGGCCTTTAACTGGGGGAATTGTGCCGCCTAAAGGCTTGTCACAAGCTCTGCTTATTTTCCTGGCTTATTTCATTTATTTATCCATGGTCTTACCTCACTTTGTTTCCTACATTTTACTTGTGACCTCTATCTGGTTTAGCTTACAGTGCTGTACAAATATTAAAGTATTCGTACAAAACTTTTAAGAGAATTCTGTAACGCGACTCAAAGTCACTGGCTGTGAAAATGAAAACAGCAATTACTCGATCTGTAGGCGTAGTGTCAGAGATCTGAAGCCGTCCAAATGGTGGCTGATAACAATGGCAACTGGCGTGGTACTGTTGGGCATTACAGATTTGCCGATACCTGTTGTGAGAAATCTTGACACAGAAAGCATGTCACTGTGCTATGATACTTGCGTTGCAGAGCTGGGGATATAAATTACCAGCTATCTGGAGGGGGAAGAGACACAGCTATCAGTAGACAAGCAAGTAAAAGCACAAGGAAATGGGAAATAAGGCAAAATTTATTTTCGAGAACAAAATGCAATCAATAGCAGTTTCAGATTGCTTGGAGACTCTGTACCCCCCCCCTTGGAATTACATTACAGGCCATCACATATGAGTCTTATCCATGCTTGCTCACACCAGCCAGGCTGAAGTAAAGAATGAAGGCCATGGATAAGATACCGAGCTCTCATTCTTAAACAGATTAAATGCCCACAAGGCTGTATATGAACATGTTTTATTTAAATAGGCCAGTGATGACTTGGGCAGTGACACATTTACCCATATAGCACTTATTATTAATACCGTATTTGCTTGATTATAAGACGAGGTTTTTTTCAGAAAAAAAAATTCTGAAAAATACCCCTTGTATTATAATCGAGGTCGTCTTATAATCTGACCTCAAATTGAGGTCAGACTATAAGACTGGGGTCCAGGTCCCCCGCAGAGCTGCAATGGACCTGGATCCCCCTTTCTAACAGCAGGGGATGTCTGCGCGATGAGCGCAGACTCCCCCTGCTGCCGCCCGGCACGACCGCCGGGACTTCCCGCTTCGTCATAAAAGTCCCGGCGGTCGTGCCGGGCGGCAGCAGGGGAGGCTCATCGCGCAGACCTCCTCCGCTGCTCCGCTAGCCACCAAGGAGAATCGGGCAGCCGGGGGATGTCTGCACGATACGTGCAGACATCATCCATGCTGACCGACACTTCCGTCTATTATGACGGACCAGCTGTCCGTCATAATAGACGGAGGTGTCGGGCAGCATGGAGGATGTCTGCACGTATCGTGCAGACATCCCCCGGCTGCCCCCACTAGCCACCAGGGACCAAGAAACAGGTGAGGGGGAGGGAGGGAGGGAGGGAGGGAGGGAGGGGGGGACAGAGTAAGAAGAAGTAAGTAGAAAGACAAGGGGGGGCAGAGAAACGAGGGGGGGAGAGCAACAAGGGGAGGGAGGGGGGGGAAGAGAGAAACAAGCGGGGCGAAGAGACAGAGACAAGGGGAGCGAGGGGGGAGACAAAGGGAGGGGAGAGAGAGAGACAACACTAAGGGGGGGAGAGAGAGAAAGCTGGGGGCAGGGGAAAGAGAGAGGCAGCATTGGCACATAAAAGGAAATAAAAACAAGAAATGCATTTTTTTATATCATTATTTTTTATTAAAAAAGCAATTTACATGTGAATATATACAAGTTGAACTTTTTTCCTATAGGGTAGTCTTATATTCAGGCTTTTAGTTTTTTTCCTAATGGAATATCCAAAGTTTGGGGGGTCGTCTTATAATCAGGGTTGTCTTATAATCGAGCAAATACGGTAGCTTGAAAACATAACATAAAGCAACAAATAGTGGCTAGTGTGAGAAAAGTTGGCGATTGTTTCAAGGCACTTAATCGTAGACCGACTTTAATGTCTCCATGATTGACTGAGTGCTTATGTATCCTGCAGCTGATTTTGTTTTTTTTGCAGAATTATTGCCAATCAGAGAGCACCTCCTGCGGGCATTGTGAGACAAGCCCTATGAGTGCAATGACAAAACCAACTGGTCATTTGTTGGACCAATTAGTCTGGATAGGACATCCTATCATGATGACTTGATTACTTATTCTGCAGTGCAATGTGATAAAGTGAGGGGGGATACCCCTTTCCACATACCTAAGATTTCAGCACCACTCAGTAAAATGGGAAAAGGGTGATTATAAAAATTCCAAAGGTTAGAGTAATTACAATCAGTCAATGAAACTTGTCTCTTTAACCCTGGAATCCACTCTACACCTATTGGTGCAAAACTGAACAAAAATCTAATTTAGTGTCTGTAACAAACCTCTTTTAAAGCAATGTATGTACATGAGATGTACAGATTGTGTATTCTTTCTTTTGTCCTTGGCGTGTGTAAGTAATTATGATGCTGCCATTAAACATATATATAGTAAGCGAACAAGATTGCATTTATTGTTTGTGATGAACAGGAAATATATTTCTCAAATGGAAAAAACAATTGCAGTCTGAAAAGCAAGGGTTGATTGGAAGTTTAAATCACATAACTGGAGACATTCTCCAGGGTAGCCGCAGAGCTGACAGATGAACTTAGGGAACAAGCACAGTGCTCTTCAAGGATAACAAGTATAGTTTACAATGTTTGAAAGTATTCTAACCTCTCAAAAAAAGAAAATGTTTTTATCAAAACTTGCCACGAAATTCAGACTATGTGTGTTTCTTGAGACCTGACTTTGGCAGCTCAGAATATAATTAATTATTAATTATTATTATTATTATTATTATATGTTAGCTGAAATCTAATTTTTAGATATTTTAGTAGTTTTACAGGATAGTGATATTATAAGCTGTAGCTGCATTGAAAGAATAGGGGAGTGGGTAATGATATCCTGGTTGGTACCATATACTGAAAATACACAATTTTGGTTATGTAAACGTATACATGATCAGAGATGCTGCAGAACTAGAAACAGTGGTGTAGAATTTTGGGGGAGGTTTGTGGCGTAATCTCTGGATGTGTCAATGTATCCCACTAACTCCTGAAAAAAAAAGTAACTTTTTTCATATTTGCACTGATCCCGAACTTCTGGGATTCCCTGGCGCAATTTGTGTCAATGCAACCTATTTATTAAGTAGGTGCATAAGTGCACCTAAGATTAAGCTAAACTTTTAGGCACAAAACATGCTGGGATCTGTAAAAGAAAGGTGCAATTTCTAGCTCATGGAACTAGATTCCCATACAGAGTGCACCCAAGTATGTGAGACTGTTGGTTGGAATCCTAGAAAACCAACCACAGAAGAATAGGTTGCATTTATTACATCCACTACGTCTCCCTCTGCGCTACCAGCGAGAAACCCCTGCATTCAGCAGATGGAGTGAGACAAGCCCCTGCTCTGATTGGCTGTACTGTGCTGACACTGCCAGTGGGCGACAACCAGGAACTGCTGGGTCTCACATCTGAGACATGGCAGTTCCTGGTTGTCGCGCGCTGGCAGAGTTGGCACGCGTCCAGCCAATCAGAGCGGGGGCTCTGTATGCCAGGTTTAATCCAGACTAGCAGGACATGTTTTCTAACCCTTGCCTTCTTTAAGTTAACAAGGCTTAATAAACAGTTTAGATGTCCTTTAACAACTACTGCAAAAGTTGTGTCTGTTTTCAAAAAAGCACAAAGCTTTTGGAGAATACAAATTACTGACCATAATCTGCTATTGGATATAGATAAAGAGTCTGTCTTAAGAATGCAGATAAAGGCACTTCAAAATTCAAAGAAAAAAATAATCATACAAAGTAAATCTTAAAAATCGAAAACTCTCAACATTTCCCCCATGGGCTCGCAGCCAAAGAACCAACTACTAATCCCAGCAAAAAAGAGCCATATTTTGCAGTTTTTCCAATACAAGGAAACATAAAACTTCAAAGCCAGTGGTTACTAATTCCATTTTTATGCGAAAAAAAAAGACCTGCTACCTATTAAGTCATAAAAATAAGGGAAATACAAATAAACACACAGATTTTGACAAATGTTTCTGCCAATGAACAGGCCTAGAAGAGAGGGACGTAAAAGTAAGTCATGCATCTCCAACCAATGCTCTGTTTAATAGACCGAAATGAAGGAGTACATTTTCAAGACTTTTTTTGCAGCTTTCATTTAATGAAGATAAAAAACCAGTGTACGTTCAACCTAAAGCTGCAGTCAATTGTTATATTTTATTAATAGAAACATTTCCAGAGATGCCATTTTCTCTGAACAGTATATGCATAATTAATTTACTGCATGCCTGGCACATAAATATTTCAGAAATGTTAGAAATTATTGCAAAATGTTTTTTTCCCTTCCTTTTTTTATTTATTTATTTAAATATAAGCCAGTCATAATGAATGCCACTTTATGGGTGTAATAAATAGCTTTTGTTTTGCAAAAAAGTATGGCGTTACAATGATTGGCGCAACGTGTGATCGTAAACCTACCGGTCTAATTTCGCCCCAAACATAAACCTCAATGAGACCCATATATCTTACGGATGGTAAAAGCTCTCCAGGCAGTTTTATATATATAAAAAAAAATTCTACTGATGATTAAGTGCGCATATAAACTGGAATATAATCATTTTACGAACACTTATCAAGTAAGTAGTGCACTTAGAGAAAGCCATATTTAGAAAGATAAGCCTATTCTAAGGAGAGACTTTGTTATTTCAGCAGTTTTGTACAAAAACACAAATACATGTCGCAGAACTGTAAGTCGTTTAGCAAGACCCATATATCAGCTGCCTTACAATGCAGTGAATACGGAGTAAGAAGCTTTTTATACTGATTGACTCAGAGAAGCCAGAGAGAAATAGAAAAAGCAGGCAAATTCTTTCCAGATTTAGAGTAGCTGGTATGGAGAATGAGGGCAGACATGGGAATAAAGCACAAAGTTGGGAGATAATAGATAGGGAGACAGAAGAACTTAGAGGTGTGTTGGGAGGATAAGAAATGCAGAGTTTCAGAGAGAAAGAGAGAGAGAGAACAAAGATCCAATATCCACATGAATCCAAAATAAAGGAGGATGCAGGTCCCTGAGGAAGAGGGTATCAATCCTTTTATAACCAACATACCAGTAGCGATAGAAACGACTATAATGTGGTTTCAAAATTTTGGGGGTCGTCTTATAATCAGGGTTGTCTTATATTCGAGCAAAAACGTCATGTTTTGTGTATTTTCAGGTCTTTTTTCCAGCATTTTTGTGGCATATGTAAGACCCTTCTTGAACTATTACTTTTGCTCATTGCATACTGTTTTTTTTTTGCATGGGTTGTATTTTACACTTTTAATCTGATCAATATCACTTAACACCAATGTCTGGATCACATATTTACTGTGTATGTGTTTTTTTTACACTTTTTATTGGGATATTTTTTAGCACTTATTGATAACAATATCACTAAGTTTTGGATCACTTATTTATTGTGTATGTTTTAACATATATTTTTCATTATTGTGCACTCTGTGTCCATACTCTCTACACTTTTTATCCATTTTGTAAGAGTTTCAGAGTTGTCTGGCTGATCTAGTTTACCCTGCTGCAAATCCCAACAATTAAATAAAAGATATTATACATGTTTAAATTTCTCTAGTTAATGTTTACCCTTCTGGAGGAAGACTATTCCATGTATCCACCTCCTCTCAGTCACATTACCATTATCTCATATTACATCTAGGCTTCTGATTATCTAATGCAGTCGGCACCCAAATGGGGTTTGGAAAAATACTGAAGTACTTTAATAAATCAACAAAAAGTGGTAATGATTCACCCAAACAGCCACATGGGTTGCGGAGAGACATACTACGCGTTTCGCATTTAGCAAACGCTTAATCATAAGGACACTTATGATTTAGTGTTTCACATGGACACACTACGCATTTCGCTTTTAGGTAATGCTCAATTATAAGGGAACTTAAGATTTAGTGTTCCACAGGCACACACTTTACACATTTCGCATGCCCGGTTTTCCTCGTCTTGAGGTATTGTTTGCCTGATTACCTAGTTTAACACTGTGACTGCCTACATACACGTGTAAGCAAATACTTGCAATAAAGAGATCAGTGCATGATCTAAGCATTTGCTAACAACTTAAATAAGAAAATTTAGAGATAAGAATTCTAACTCTGCAAAGAATAAAACTTTTTTTCCTTTACAAATCAAAGATGCACTTTAAATTTCGCAATATTAATTGTTGTGCAATGAGATCCTGCTCAAACAAAGTTAAATAATAAATGTAGATATGAGTGATGCTGACACACCCACAAGTACAAAAAATTGATAAATGATATGTTGTGACGGTGGGAGTAAAAAACTCAATTTTTGCAATTATGTTTCCATTGAAGCAAATCCACATAATAAAAAAAGAATTAATCATCATCCCACGCGGTGAGAGATGTTAAAGTCAATGACAAATCAAAGCGTCTGATCATTTTTTTTTTATTATGGTCGTTTAGCTAAAATAAAACAATACGCCACAATAGCAAGCAACAAAACCCATTGTGGGCGCATAGAGAAACAGCTGTGTATGCAGTTAAGGTATGCACTAAGAGTGACTAGAACTCAGAGGCGTCGCTAGGGGTGGGCTAAGGGGGCTGGAGCCCTGAATGTAATGAGCAAAGCCCCGAGTCTTTGCAGCTCCGTTATAGCTCCGCCCCCTGACATCACACAGACAGTGTGTGAAAGCCCTACACTGATAGGAGGCTGAGTGATGTGTCAGCCAATCAGTGCAGGGCTTTTAAACAGCATCATTACTGTGTGTGAAAGCCCTGCACTGATTGGCTGACACATCACTGAGCATCCTATCAGTGCAGGGCTTTTACACAGCATCATCACAGGGATGTGAAGGAAGCTCCACGTGGGACAGTGAAGCAGCTCTGAAGGAATCCTTGCAGGCTGTCACCGTGTGGGAGATGCAGAACAGGTCTATTCCCACTCAGGTAAGCTCTGGGTATGGTGGAGAGAAGGGAGGTTTGGGAGTCACTGATTTACATCCACCTTTGTGTATTAAAGCTATATATTGTTGGTTTGAGGTTCCTTATTACAGTACTGCCAAACAGCATAGGAAGGATTTATGTTACATATATATATGTAACATAAATCCTTCCTATGCTGTTTGGCAGTACTGTAATAAGGAACCTCAAACCAACAATATATAGCTTAAATACTCAAAGGTGGATGTAAATAATTGATTTATGCTATATATGCATAATGATTTATGCTATATATATATATATATATATATATATATATATATATATATATATATATATATATATATAAAATCATAAATCATTCCTATCCTGTTTAGCAGTCCTGTAATAAATAACATTACACATGTGTGTTATGTGTATGTGTGACATGTTTTATTACAGGACTGCCAAACAGCATAGGAAGGATTTATGTTTATATCAGGGCTTGACAAATTTTATTTAGTTTTAGGAGCCAGCAAAAAAATGTAGGAGCCAGACAATGGCACATCAAAAAAGCATACATACACAGAGACATTCACATGCACACACCTCACAGACATCCAGTCAGTCACATACACACAGTGGTGTATCTTGATTTTGTGCTGCCCTAGGCAGACAAAATCCGGGCACCCCCCTACCCAAGCTGCACACCCACGTTACACACCTAAGACATGCCCCATCATTCAGACTCACATCAAGCTCACACTCCCATCACACTCAGTCACACACTCCTACTCCCATCACGCACACTCTGACTCCCATCACACTCAGTCACACACACTGTCTCCCTTCACACACACTCTGACTCCCATCACACTCAGACACACACACTGTCTCCCATCACACTCAGTCACACACACTGTCTCCCATCACACACACTCTGACTCCCATCACACTCAGTCACACACACACACACACACACACACAGTCTCCCATCACACTCAGTCACACACACTGTCTCCCATCACACACACTCTGACTCCCATCACACTCAGTCACACACACTGTCTCCCATCACACACACTCTCTGACTCCCATCACACTCAGTCACACACACTGTCTCCCATCACACACACTCTGACTCCCATCACACTCAGACACACACACTGTCTCCCATCACACTCAGTCACACACACTGTCTCCCATCACACACACTCTGACTCCCATCACACTCAGTCACACACACACACACACACACACACAGTCTCCCATCACACTCAGTCACACACACTGTCTCCCATCACACACACTCTGACTCCCATCACACTCAGTCACACACACTGTCTCCCATCACACACACTCTGACTCCCATCACACTCAGTCACACACACTGTCTCCCATCACACACACTCTGACTCCCATCACACTCAGTCACACACACTGTCTCCCATCACACACACTCTGACTCCCATCACACTCAGTCACACACACTGTCTCCCATCACACACACTCTGACTCCCATCACACTCAGTCACACACACTGTCTCCCATCACACACACTCTGACTCCCATCACACTCAGTCACACACACAGTCTCCCATCACACACACTCTGACTCCCATCACACTCAGTCACACACACACACACACACACACACACACACACACAGTCTCCCATCAGCACTTACCTTTCCCTGGCAGGCAGGCAGCATGGTCCCTCCATGCTGCCTGTTCGGCTTCCCGGCGATTGTGCCGACAGGTCACGTGACCGGGCGCGCGTATGACGTCAGCGCGCCCGTCACGTGACTGTCGGCACTTCCGTGTCAGACTGCACGGGGAGCCGAACAGGCAGCACGGAGGTTTCTCTGTGCTGCCTGTTCGGCTCCCCGTGCAGCCTGGCAGGCAGAGCGATGGTGAGGGGGGATCTTCCGATCCCCTCTCACCTCCGTCTCTGCCTGCAAGCGCGGTGGGGTTTTTTTTTTTTTTTTTTTAAAGGGCCGGATTTTTTTTTCTTTTTAATTTTTTTTTTTTTATTATTATTTTTTTCCCAGTGCTGGGGGGCGCTGCCGCACCCCAAAATTTGCCGCCATAGGCATCCGCCTAGGATGCCTCGCGGTAAATACAGCACTGCATACACAGCCAGTTACACACACACACACACACACCAGTCAGCAAGTTTTTTTTTTTTAATAAAAAAATAATTCCTTAATTTGTCCCACACGTCACATGCACAGACAGTTACATACATATTCACATACAACACATACACAGCCAGTTACATACATACACACACAACACATACACAGCCAGTTACATACACATACAACACATACACAGCCAGTTACATACATACACATACAACACATACACAGCCAGTTACATACATATTCACAACAACACATACACAGCCAGTTACATACATACACAACACATACACAGCCAGTTACATACATACACACACAACACATACACAGCCAGTTACATACACACACAACACACACACAGACAGTTACAAAGATACACACACAACACATACACAGCCAGTTACATACATATACACACACACACACAGCCAGTTACATACATACACACACACTCTCGCTCACACTGACATACACACACTCTCGCTCACACTGACATACACACACTCTCGCTCACACTGACATGCACACACTCTCTCTCACTCTGACATGCACACACTCTCGCTCACACTGACATACACACACTCTCGCTCACACTGACGTACACACACTCTCGCTCACACTGACGTACACACACTCTCGCTCACACTGACATACACACACTCTCGCTCACACTGACATACACACACTCTCGCTCACACGGACATACACACACTCTCGCTCACACTGACATGCACACACTCGCTCACACTGACATGCACACACTCGCTCACACTGACATGCACACACTCTCGCTCACACTGACATGCACACACTCTCACTCACACTGACATGCACACACTCTCACTCACACTGCACTGACATGCACACACTCACACTGACATGCACACACTGACACTGACATGCACACACTCACACTGACATGCACACACTCACTCACACTGACATGCACACACTCTCACTCACACTGACATGCACACACTCTCACTCACACTGACATGCACACACTCTCACTGACATGCACACACTCACACTGACATGCACACACTCACACTGACATGCACACACTCACACTGACATGCACATACTCACACTGACATGCATATACTCACACTGACATGCACATACTCACACTGACATACACACACTCTCACTCACACTGACATGCACACACTCACACTGACATGCACATACTCACACTGACTTACACACTCACTCACACTGACATGCATACACTCACACTGACATGCATACACTCACACTGACATGCACATACTCACACTGACATACACACACTCACACTGACATGCACATACTCACACTGACATGCACATACTCACACTGACATGCACATACTCACACTGACATACACACACTCATTCCCACACTGTCAGTTTTTAACTTACCTGCTGCAGGCATCTCTTTGCTTTGAGCTCAGTGTGATAGAGGTCTCAGCCAATCATGGGAGGCTTCGGAACTCTCAGCCGATC